>OX352232.1:2327809-3527809 GCA_947086465.1 Eupithecia exiguata | reverse complement strand
CCTATTACTAAGACTTCGCTGTACGTCCGTCCGTCTGTCACCACGCTGTATCTCATGAACCGTGATAGTTAGACAGTTGAAATTTTCACAGATGATGTACCTATTTCTGTTGCCGCTATAACAACAAATACTAAAAAACAGAATAAAATAAATATTTAAGGGGGCTCCCATACAACAAACGTGATTTTTTGCCGTTTTTATAGATAATGGTACGGAACCCTTCGTGCGCGAGTCCGACTCGCACTTGGCCGGTTTTATTTTTACCATTTTACTAACAATATTTTATTTTAAGCATATAAAGGTTTTATTTGTTTGAAATAAAATATTAACCCAACTCATATTATAAACGTGAAAGTTTGGATGGATGAATGGATTGATGTTTGTTACTCAATCACGCCAGAACGACTGAACGGATCTGGATTAAATTTGGCACAGAGATAGCACAAATAAATAGCACATAGGCTACTTTTTATCCCGGAATCCCCACGGGAACGGGAACTACGCGGGTGAAACCGCGAGGCGCTGTTAGTGAAACATATTTTACAACATCACCGGAGCAAATCCAACAATTGTTTGACATGTACATTATATATAACTTAATGAAGGCTTTTCAATGCAATCTTTAAAATAAAAACACGTCGCTGTTTTCTGATATTTTTACCAGCACATCGCACCTTTTTGAAGTTGTGTATGTATTGTGTTTGTACAATAACAGAAAAAAAGGTGGAACGTTGCTGTTTTCTGATATTTTTACCAGCACATCGCACCTTTTTGAAGTGTGTGTATTGTGTTTGTACAATAACAGAAAAAAAGGTGGTTACGTCGCTGTTTTCTGATATTTTTACCAGTTATATACAGTTTTCAGTACAGTCTTTGTTAGTTCATCTTTAGTAGAATTCTTATATTCGTAACCGAGTAGGTAGGTATAGAAACTGAAGGCTCGTTCACGGAGCATCTGTTTCTGCTAGAGACAACGGAGCTATAAAAATCAATACAGAGGGGAGTAAATGTGAGTATACCTACGTCCTTTATAGAAGGAATGTCTGATCTGCCCTTGAAGTTTGGTTTCGAGAGTACGATCACCGCCAATGTTCGAATCAAAGATATTACTGATTTTAATTAAATGGGTACATTTGTTTGGTGTCGTTTCAAGGGCCACCGAGAGTTTATTTTATTATAGCTTTCGAAGAAGTCATCTCTACAAATACTTCAAATTTAAATTAATTAGACGAATGTTTATTGAAGACGTCGCGTTGGGCCTCTAAGATAATATTTGGCGATGCGTTAAGTTAAATTGATGTCACCCAAATAAACTTCGGCAAAACTGTGCCCGATTGTTAACCTTTGACTGCAAGCTAGCTGAGACTTTAGTGCAGGTTGTGCATAGTTTACAAAAACTTTTTTCGTTTCCATTCCGTAGTACATTAGGCGCCTTGCAATGGCGGTATCGGATAGCGAGGAAACATTTTACGATGTATGACAACGATTCAAAATTTCATTCATAAGAACTGTTCTCTTTCTTTGTTTTGTGGCTTTTGTGACCTTTTGCCACATTTCTGCCAATTCGACTGTAGTATTTGCATGATTTTGGAGTACAAATTTGACAGCTTTGACAAATAATAAATGAAAACTTTTCAATGTGTGCAAATCTATACTAGCCATTCTAGTACACTAACAAACAGACATATCGCGTTCATCTGACGCACATGAAAACGTATTTTAGTACGACAAGATAAGTTTATTTTTCCTGCAGCAATGCAGTATTTATTTATTATCTACCAACTTTGTTTGCCAGATAAACGCTAGCTGAAGTAAAACAGCGACGGAAACTAAAAGTTCAGAGGGTACACGCTGAGTTTACAGAGTAAGCAACAGTTGACAGTGGAAATTAAAATAAGGTTGATATACGGGGTTGAAAGTTGAAATTAGGGACGGGGATCGTTGTCTAGGGTAGAATAGACAATAATGACATTGCATCGCCATACATTGCGTAAATTATTGAAGTTATAGGAATGCATTTCAAATAATTTACGCATTTGATGACGAAGTGACGTAATTTTTCTCTATTCTACCCTAGACAACAATCCCCGTGCTAGGGGGGCTGAGGACGAGGAACAAAATCCACAAAGTAACAAAATTAAGTCGTATTCAAACAAACGCTGGTTTGTTACAGTTGATCGTGATTTTGTTTCGTTAAAATTTACAAACGACAATCTTCTTCTTTCATTTGTTTTGATTTATACGTAATTAACTTCAAAAGGTGGGTAGGTACTGACCGGTGTAAGGCTTACCCCGCACTGCGGAATCTCATCGCGTGGTTTTATCCGCAGGATTCTGTCACATATGGAAATGGTATGAAGCTGCTCGCGTTTGCGGGAAAAAAATCCGCGCGGAAATAATTCCTCAACCAAATCTGTGTATTAAATTATATGTGTCTTTTAACCGTAGCATTATAATGCATAAAATAAATGACTACAACAAAAACCTCAACATTGCATAATTTGCATGCGCAGCAAAAAAGGTGCAGATTCGAGTTCGAAAACAGACGAGCGACGAATGATATAGTGATAAAGTATCAAAATCTAAAATTGTTTCGGATTTTCCATCCGAGGGTACAAGTGTTCATTATGAAAGCGGGTTAACAACGAACCGTGTTTGTATTGGAACACAACCACCCACACTCACACTGAAGAAATACCTCGGTATGAATCGTTAAAAATTCGTCAGAATACAATAGTTTTTAAACTAAAATACAAATTTTGTAAATAAAATCCTTCAAAAGGTTAGTATATTTGGTCCAAAAGTTATTATATTTTGTAAACAAAGAACTTACAAAACCATCTTTTGTTTTGTTAGTTTTTTGTATACAAAATATAATAACTTTTTGTTAGATCTTGGTATACAAAATATAATAACTTGGACTCTAGAACCAAGGTTTGATAAAACTGATGGCATTAATTCGTTTCAACGTCTCTAAAGTTTGTTTAAGCAGCTCAATGCTACAGTATTTGCATTCCCACAAAGATGTCATCTGTCTAGGAATCCCAGGTACGTTCATGCTCGGGGCAAAGCATTCGAGTAAGTTTTAATCCAAGACCCGCCGCCGGCAACCGTGCGGTAAGTCGTTTTAAATTAAAATTTGTCGCTAAACCGAGTTCTTAGTATGGGTTGCGAATAGTTAACAAAAATTATTTTCGTTTTCGTGTCCTTCCATATATTTAGTACCTACTTTGCAGCGCCTACCGGATAGAAAGGGAACTATTTTTCGTAGTATGACAGCAATCCAATCGTTTCATAATATGATTACAAACTCTTCTTCTTCTTTGTTTCGTGGCTTTTGCGACTATTTGCCACAATGCTGCCAATTTGATTGTAGTTATCAACTGTATGGTGTTGAACCATGGGGGCGAGCTGCCGACGCGCCTTCCGGATGCAAAAACGTGCCATACGCACCCTTCTTAACATTTGGCGTGACGTCTCTGCCTCGCCAAATTTTAAGAAGCTAGGAATATTTACGCGGCCCTGCATTGTCATAATGCAAGTGGCGGTATATGTTCGCTCGAACCTGGACGAAAAGTGGCGACACCCACTCGTAAGGAACGCGGAACGTAGGAAAGCTCACGTCCATCGCCCGTTCCCTCACGAAGTCCTCAAAGTTAACTCATGTGATGGGTCCGGCAGTCTACAACAAACTAACGAGCAGAATTTCTGTCCTGTGGACGAATTCCTTGAACTGGAACTCTATTAATTATTTTTCTATGTACGATTTCATGATTTTGTGCTTTATTTATTTGATTTTATGTTAATTTTAATTATTATTAATATTAATACGATTTAGTATTAAACTGTCTTTTTAAAAAAAATTACGTGTAAATTGGTATTATAAATGTATTTCTGTATTTCTATTTTTGAGTGAATCGCTGAATTTTAGCAGCACAACTTTGACATTATATTTTAAACCTTTCCGTTCTGAAATTTGCAGAATTACGTCGAACCAGACGCAGAGCCCTAAAAGAAGTTGAAATTGTTGACATCTTCGACCGGCCAGAGCGGTAGTAAACGAATACTTTTTTTGTTTATTGGGCAAACCTATACTAGTCATAGAACTAGTATGGGTCCATCCAGTAACTCAGTTCACTTCTCACTCATACACATTATGAACCTATCGTGTTTGATAAGTTCATAATCATTTCATTTCATTTATTAATTGTCAATATCTACAAACTTAAGATCAAATTTTAGTCTAAGTTAGTAGTACATACACCCTGTTGGGCACTGCAATTTACAAAATCAACAAATACAATGATACAACTTTTTAAACTTTCGCGATTTGTTAAAGTATTAAAGATTATTTATCGCGTCCCTTTTGTTTTGTTTTCCCCAACATTTCAACCGCGTTACAGCGTGGTCACGGGGCGATACACGACAACATTGGGGAATATAAAACAAAAGGTACGTGATAAATATCCGATACATAAACTTTAATAAATACAATGATATCAGCCGCTATCTACCTATTTTGTCTTCTCTTGGCAATTAAAATAATGAAATAAAAGCTCTGAATCAGAACCGAAATGAGTTCTTATTCAGAGCTTTTGTCTTATATCATTACCCTATCATTAGGTTTGTTTGTGCCAAGTGAGTGGTCGTCATTGATAACATTGAAAACAAATAAAATCTAAAACAACAAAACCTTCAACGATCAGTAATTTCGATCTGTTTCAATATCAGCAACTGAAACTCTGTCGTCGTATCGTCTGCCTGCTTCATTGCTCACAGAAACAATCAACGGCAAAGATAATTTCATCGCAAGTTTTAAGGAGAAATGAATTATGATTCGTTCCTTGATAAGCACGTCCCTGTCCAACATTAACCTAATTGCGACGCTGCTGACAAGGATAGATTGTGATTTATGAGATACCGCCGTCACTCCTTCTGAAATTAACCTGCAGATAAACACTTATTATCATTTTAATCTGTGAATCGTGGATAATTTTATCGCTTTTATAAAAATTTTATATCAGGGTTGGATATTTATAAATTTTAAAAATTGATAAAAAGGAAAAAAGTTTTAAAGCTGTCAATACAAATAATTTTGCCTACAAAGTCTACGTCTGCAGCACATAATTCGTTTCAAAAGATCCGCATAATGATCAAAATTCTAGTTTTCCACTTTTTTCACTCTCCGTTCAATTTCTTAAAATTTCTTTAAGAAATCCACGATTTTCGAATGCAACTTACGAAGCTTGTTAGCGCAGTTGATAGTGTGTAGTATACTACAAATACAAAAAGTTTAGTTTTAAAAAGTTGATGCGACTTTTCATACACTGATTCATTTCATTTAAGCGACTTCGAAAAAAGATGAAGGTTCTATGTTAGGCTGTATGTATAATTATTTAATTTATTTCCGTCTGATTTCTCCGTCTGGGACCGAATTTTGAAAATTAATTCGCATTGTATTATAGAGAATGATCCCAAGATCCCAAAAAATATTCATTTGTCCCGTAAAACTTAATAACAATGTAAAATAAGGGGTTAAAATTCGGTTATAAATTTTTTCAAAATAATTAAATGATACGTTATAAAATACAGCCTGCGGCTTCGCACGCGTTATTTCTTTAAAAATAACGCGTGCGATTTATTTATTTAGAAATAACGCGTGCGATTTATTTATTTAGAAATAACGCGTGGTTATGGTTATTTATATCCCATGGGAACTTATTTATGGGAAAAAAAAGTAGCCTATGTTTTATTCCAGGCCTAGAACTACCTGTTTGCAATTCAGCCCGATCTGTTCAGTAGTCTTGGCGTGAAGAAATAACAAACATCCATCTATGCATCTAAACTTTCTCATTTATCATTTTAATGTCCATCCACAATTTTTTAAATTCAATTTATAATATAGTTGTGATTTGATAACAAAACTATGTAGGTACTTCTACCTCGCATACCTAAAGCAGCAAATGCTGACAGGCGGCCACTTTTTCAGCAATGTTTCCAACTCTATTGTATTTTACATGCCATGATGGCCTATACGTATTGCTTGAGAGCACACTACGCATTTTTTATTGAATAAAAAAGGTACTTAGTATTAATAGAGTCCACGGGTGATAGGAATGCTGGCTTTTATTTCGGCCAACGAATTAGCATTGCTATTCAACGTGGCAATGCTGCCAGCATTCTGGGCACTCAGCCTTCTGGCGACGGCTTAGGTTTTTAGAAAATAGATTTAAGTGTAAATATTAGTTGTAAATTATTTTATTCTGTTTTTGTAATTTTCTTAATCATCATCATCAGCCTATATCAGTCCACTGCTGGACATAGGCCTCCCCTAATGAGCGCCATCGCGCCCTGTGCTTGCCTTTTTTTTGAATTTTCTTAATAAATGGCTAAAACTGGAAAATGAAGTGATAATTTTAAAATAGGTACTTTACATTATTTCTCATAGAAAATAAGCTTAGAACTTTCTTCAGCACACCAACAGTTTCTGTTCCGGCAGTTTTTGCATGAAATATGCAAACTGCATTGTGAGAGGCGGCTGGGCAATAACTCTACCTCAGACATGAAAAGGAGAGGTGTAAAGATCCAGCTCCCTTTGAGATATGGGAGCGTGCGAGAGGAACGTCTGTTGTAAATAAATTACAGAGGAGCCGAGGTACCTAATGCAAATTGTACTCACTTTCTTTACCCGCCTATTTTGTTTTTATGAGATTTTACGCTGGGATAACGTTTTAAGGATTCAGTTTGACGTTTCCCTCTTGGTTAAACACATTCACTGCCCAGCCATCAGAAAGACCCCAGCGTAGATGGACATGTGCATTGTTAAGCACCGCCATCCCTTCCTTGTCTCTCAATTGTTCTGGTTGCCTGGAAGAAATCGCTTTATAAGGCCGCCAAATCCTTTGCTTTCTTTAATTTTACACAATCTGTTTTTCTTTTAATTTAAGGTGATTAAAGAATTATCTATCTATCTATCTATGTGCGTCGTGGGCCATAAAAGTGTTAGTTTCCTTAACCAAAACGTTCATACCGCGCTCTTCAATCTTGAAAACTCAAATCAAAATATACTTTCAATTAAATTAATACCCACCTCAAAAGTGAGCAAAAAATACTCGAACGAGACTTGCGGTAAGAACCATGAAGCTTCTGGTTTCATTTCCATTTCGAGCCAATTTTTAAGTGGTTCGGCACTTTTCCTTTAGAAGCTGATGGGCATTCTTATTTCAAAGGTAAAATATTCAGTTTTCAACGATTGTTAACAATCCGAGAGTGTTTCTATGTACTTTGCATACAAAGTCTGATTCTACTGAGGTATCTTGTGTAAATCTAGATAAGCAATTGATCAACCCAGCGTTTTTATCACGCTAATAATTTATAATTGCGAACGTTTTGATGGTCGTTACCTATGGTCACGCCAAAATTTCTTTGAAAATAAAAAATATTTGTGTTATACAAGTCGATTTCCGATTTCCTGCATTCTCCACACGGCAAAGCCTGTATTGCGGCGACCAGTAATTTGACTTAACGAAATTTTGGACTACTTACTAGCTATGAGCGCGAGCGGACAAATTAAAAAATATATAATATAGAGATCTACCCAAGATAATGTAAAAAAAAACAGAAATACAAACATAGCCAACCTCATAACCCTCCCTTGTTGGTAGTCGGGTAAAAGGAAAATTTATGTCTTACAAACTAAACTGCTGTTCATATCAGGCTGAAATTTCGCAAAGATGCAGTTTTAGTCTATTGCTTATCCGAGAAAAACGCTCGCAAAACCGCGGAAGAAACTAGTAGGTACTGGGTACTTCATAATAAGTAGATAAGATAAGCCTTATCATAATCTTTCGAGTACCTAAACTTAATCAGACGAAAAATTCGCCAGAAGTTACTTTATCTTTCAACAAGCAAAAAATTACTTAAATTGCCAGGGAAAAGTTGAAAAGTAATACGTAATTAACATTTTAGGGGTTTTTGAGGTGTTATTACAAATGAAAAAAGGTACGATCAAGTTTGAAAAACAAAAACTTTGGGTCGCGGCTGAGTTATCAACTTTTCACGTTGCGAAGAAAATTCGCCATTCTTTTGCAGAGTTTTACAGGTTTCTCGGTATTTACGTAAGTTGATTTTCTTTATAGTTCTGTAGAATGTAGACAAAATTTACACAATAATATTATTATCTTAACTTACCTATACCTTAGCTAACCTAACCTAAAATTCACTCTGTTGCCGCGTCTTTTTTAAGCAATTTACATTACTTGTCGATTTGAGATCCTTCCTTCAGTAAATATTGCTGGCAATTATACCTGAAATTCAGCGTCAAGCAAGTGAGTTTTAGTTATTTATATCGTGGTTTGTTTACAAAAAAAACTTCAAAGCGGTCAAACCGTTTTCAAGTTTTAGCGAGACTAAAGAGCAGCAAATGATTTTTATATCTGCGATCCTGTGCAAAAGAACTGCGTCGCTGATGCGCAGGGTGCGCGGCAGCGCCAACGGCGTGCCAACCTGCAGGTCATTGCAGGAAAGCTGGACACAGCCTTCCCTTTAATGCAGCTCTGGACGAAAGTTCACATCGGTTGTTAGTGCTTAGTGTCTTATTGTATTCTGTGTCTTTGTGTTTTGTGTGTTTTCTCTTTGTCTTTGTGTTTTGAAATGTGACTCCTTATATGGACTGTGTTGTACACCTACCATGTCAGAAATAAATGGGATTTCATTTTATTTTATTTTTTATATACTTACCTTCTTTATTTACAGCTAAGTATTTATTTGATGTTGTTAAAGGCTGACCTAACTTCCAGCATCTATTTTCCCGGTAGAGCATAATCTCGGAGTCACCAAATCCAGAGTGGATAATGTTCCTTCTAGGAAAGCGTGCTCCATCTTAGGCTACATCTTCATTTTGAAACGTTTCGGTCAAATACTTTACCATTTCCAATTTAAAAAAAACTAGTATCCGCAATATGTTGCTAATGGATCTTGCGCCAAATTCTACCCACTAAATTAATAGCTACCAGCATACCAATGGTATCGTATAAGAATGAACACATTTTGGCATGTTACGAGTACCTTTCACGAAAGAAACTACAGATAGATGGTTGCTTGTCAAAAGTGTCGATGTTGAAAGCAATCTATTAATCTCTCTGTGCAAATTTTACCACACGCTATCTAGATTTAATGATCTATGGATACCATTGTCATAATAAAACGATTGGTAAGCAGAATTCGGCCCCTGAACACATGTTGACCGGTGGAGGTGTCTTGTCCAGCCTCGGCTCATACAGGCTGTCAAATCTATCTTCATTATGGACGTTTGTAATGATGTTGCCATGATGTGGATTGAACATAATAATATTGTAGAAATGATAATGTATTTGTATTGTCTCAATCAACATCATCTATGGCATCATTAATACGACGACGTCTGTGGCGCGGTGGACGAAGGTCCGCCTGCGACGCAGGAGGTTGCGGCTTCGATTCCCGCCTTTGGACAAATATTTGTACGATCTGCAAGTATTTGTTCCGGGTGTTCTGGTCGTCATATCTATGTTATGTATTGTATTATGTATATCAGTTATCTAGTACCCATATATACACATAAGCTCCACATAAGCTCTGCTTAGCTTGGGGCTAGATAACGCTGTGTGAATTGTCCAGCATTATTTATTATTTATTAAGGTATTTTACACTAAAGGTGGAAACGCACTACGATACAACGGCACTGCGCGACCGCAGCACTTTAAGTCAAATTAGAACAAAATCACCAAATAAGTCGCACAGCCTTTTTCGTCATTTGTTTTAATTTGACGGGCAGTGCCGCGGCCGCGCAGTTCCGCTGACGCGTAGTGCGCTTGCACCTTAAATGAGAAAAAACTTTTCCGACTGCTTTTTGCCTTTAAAATAATATATTAATCATAAAATCAAATTCATAGTCTTCAGGTTTTTCAATCTGTTTTTAACACCATGAAATAGTAGGCGCAATATTATAATGTCATTCGGCTGCAGAGTACGAAAACTGAAAAGTATCAACGGTCATCAGCAACATCAGTGCATTTGCGTAGTTGCGTACAAAGACAACTGACGTCAAAGAGCAATATGGCGTCCACGACATCCAGCGTTTTCGTCGAATTACGAGCGAAACTGAAATTTTATTGTATTGATGTTAGTGGTTTATAAGCACCATAGATAAAAAGATAAAGATAAAAAAAATAGAATCTCAAAAATTGTCTGAGTTCAAATGCTTGCCCAGTTACGTAGTCACCGTAGTCGAAACTCAATTATGTGAACACATACGACCTCTGTGGCGCATCGGGCGAAGGTCTGCCTACGACGCAGGCGACTGCGGGTTCGATTCCCGCCTTGGGACAAATATTTGTACGATCAGCAGGGATTTGTTCCGGGTGTTTTGGTCGTTTTCTATGTAGGTACTTATAATAAAAAACATGTATCATATATTAGTTATCTAGTACCCATAACACAAGCTTTGCTTAGCTTGGGGCTAGATAATGCTGTGTGAATTGTCCAGCATATCACTTTTTTATTGATAATATTAGCTGTTTTTAAATAGCTTTATTCATTAAGTTAGCTGTAAATTTACTGAATATTTTATAAATAAATAACAATTAAAAATTCATTTTACCCCATCACAAACACCTAAATAACTGCAGTGAAGTTTATTCGGTTACATATTTGCATAACTACCTTGCTGGATTTCCTTTTCATAGGTGCGGTGCGTCTTTGTCGGAATGAAAACAAAGGAAACTGAATACTCTGTGGTTGGAGCAAAAAGGTCGATTGTACAGCTAGTACGAGTCGCAAAGTCAAATGTAACGTATGTGCCTACAGTCGTCCTGAAAAGTTTCTCAATAGGCATCCTATTTTCAGCTTTATTTGTTTCACACAAGGCTTTAAGTAGAGACTTGTATGGCTGTGTGTACAGGGGAATTACAGCAGCGCCAGCCATTTTGCGGCGTATGCAAGTTGGCGTACTTATGTATTTTTATCCAAGTGGATAGTTTTAAAGCCAGCAATATTTTATTATTCATCTGGTAGATAAACTCACTACTGTTTTCCTTATCTAATTGCTGTAAATGGAAAAGTAGTTTTATTTCTGTTACCTTTGCAGTGTTTATTTATTTATTATTAAGGCAATGCCAATAATACACACAATGAAAGATTCAAAGTTTTTTAATATAGAATATGTGATTCAATGCCCAGCCTTGGCGGTGCGACCCGCAGGGTGCGCCCGCCACCACCGCTGCACCGCCTTGAGGTCCCGCGGTCCAGCGGCACATGTGCGTCGTAGGCCATGAAAAGGTTAAACGGCTATTCAAGCTCTTTTACGGAAAAAGATTGTATTAAAACAATACATAGACATAGACATTCATTTATTTGCTGCTGCAGTACAAAACTTATGTAGGTACATGAAAATATAGTTTGAACAAGATAAAGTTAAAAACTACAACCCGACTACGTGAAAGTTATAAAAGTTTGAAACATTTACATTGACAAAATAGAATGACGTATCGGTCATATTTGATAGGCATAGAGTTGAAAATGAAAATAGGTCGTAGGTATTGTAATTTTTCTCTATGGGGCCTGCAGCCTGCGGCTACCTAAACTTTAATACGCGTTTTGAAGGCTTATTCGGGGTCGGAGCCCTAAATCCTATAGCCTATAACCATTGGGGTATTGAGACGAATCAATCGATACATAATTTGTTGAAATCGAACCAGTAGTTTCAGCGCTACGTGGGAACAAAGAAATCGGCCACATACATACAAACATACAAACATATAAACATACAAACATACAAACATACAAACATACAAACATACAAACATACAAACATACAAACATACAAACATACAAACATACAAACATAGGGTGCTAACCTCATAACCCTCCCCTGTTGGTAGTCGGGTAAAAATAAAAAAAGTAACAGTTTAACATCGAGAACGAAAACAATTTCACAAAACATTTTTCAAAAAGACTGACTGTGCTGTGTTACAGCAGCAAAAAGGTCTCGACTCAGCATAAATGCCTTACCACTCAAGAGTAGGTAGATGGGCGCTGATATTCTGCCGAAACCACCATGATCACAAGACCCTGTGAGGCTTAAGATTAGAGTAAGTAGTGTTATGTGTTTAATAATAGGTAGTTAAATATATATATATATACTTGAATACATATTATAATAATTATTATGTAAACGGTTGATGACACTTAAGCCTTTTTTTGACAGGCCGTTAAACGTGTTTTGACTTCGTTAAACGTGTTTTGAATCGGTCTAACTTGATGCAAGTGAAAATAAAAGTACGTCGTACCGGAAATGGCTGTAAATAATGAAAAATGTTTTTCCTACACAAAAGCCAAAAGCTTCTCCACTCTTATAATGGAGTACCCTAATCACTTATGAAATAAGAATAACACAAAACGATCGATACAATGCGGTTAATAAATAAATAGGCTCATATCAAAATGTATTACAAAGACTAGCTGTGCCCGCGGCTTCTTCCATGTGGAATTTGTTTGTGACATAACCAAAATCACTTATTAAACATCTTCTACAGCAGGTAAGTAATTAAAATAACTATCATATTACCTACAGTACCCGGCGGTAATTTTGCGCATCGTCCTTTGGAAAGAGACAATCGGCTAATTTCGGCTTCGTAGAGCGTTACCTCTGTCACACACTACCTATGTGACGTTTTGTCAGTCATTATTCAAGGTACCGATCGCTATATTCGGGGGCCGCGAGGGGAACGGGCGGCAGGACCTAGTCTAAAACATTTCTTTCAGTATTTTCTACAGTCATATCATATTTATACCGAATTAGGTTAGCAAAATGGCTAAGCTTAAAGATGCGCGACTGTGAATGATTTCATTCGAATTATTCGACTTCAGATATCATTCGAATGACAAGAGCAAATTAGTTACTAATTTGGTTAGAAATCCCGAGTCGTTCGGCCGACCGACTCAGTCGCCAGTCGGACTCAATTCGTTATTCGACGACTGCCGAGTCGGTCCGACGACTGCAGAGTAGTCGATCCGACTCGGACAGACTCGGCAGTCGTCGATCCGACTCGGCAGTCGTTGAATAACGAATTGAGACCGACTGGCGACTGAGTCGGTTACCTATTCGACTTGGATAGTCGAGTATCATACCTACATTTCATTCGACTCCGAGAGGCATTAGTAATTACTAATTAGTAGTTGTCATTCGACTTTGAAGATTAGTATATTACTAATATTCAAGTCGAATGAGTAAATTAGTAGTTGTAGATCATTCGACTCGTCAAATCATTCGCAGTCGCGCATCTTTAGCTAAGCTAAAGAAAATGAAGAAGTAAAAAAATACGTCGTTCGATCCTCTTTAGCTGAGAAACCTATAGCCATTTTGCTAACCTAATTCGGCCTAACAAAATAGGAGCGCGGAACTTCTCTAAAATATCATCAGACCAAATTCGACTGTGGTGCTCACCTAAATGACAACGATTAACTGAAAAGCTATTTTGCTAAGTTTAAATGGCGCCGCCTGAACTTTGACAATTGTTCAAACGAATGGAGGGCTGCATTGTACCTGCGGGTGAAACTTTTTATTTGCCAATTATGAGATAATATGAATGTATTATGTGAAGTTAGTCACTTTAAACCCAATTTGTTTGGAATGTTTATTACAGGGAGCTTGATAAAGGTCAGATGCTAACGAGCTCCACCAATGACCTATTGTGTATCTACCAATAATTTGAAAGTGATTTGTAAAGCTATTTTAGTTACACTCGTTTTCCATGAACCAAAGTATCTAATTAGGACTTTGCTCGGCATTAACGTAGATCAGAATTATAATGAGTAGCCGGACTACGTCCGCCCTGGTATTTTTTTCTGACTAGTACTACATTATTTTTTCACACAGCATTATTAACCTAAAGCAGGTAGGTACTAAACAGATATTGTTGAATGAATTGGTCGTATTATCGTACTAAATGACTGACATGTAAATACTACCACAGATTAGGTAATGTTTGTACTACTATTTTTGAACGCCAAAAAAGTGGCGTTCGGCTGTTTGTATTTTTTTTTATATAATGTTTATCGATTTCTCCGTCAATCGTGGACGGATTTTATTGTTTTTTTTTTATTGTACCTATATAAAATGAATTCAATATGATCCCATAAAATTTTAGGTATTCCCTAGATATTAGATCCAAAAAAACATAAAGAACAGAGGAATTTGAAATTGGTTTTTAATTCATTTGACACTATCATGGTTATTACCATAAAAGTCATTTTTAACGGGATATTTAGTAGAAGAGTAGTACCAGGTAGTGGTAACGTTGTTCGTAGTAAAAGACAAACAATGAGGTTAGATCGGTATGTTTGCCAATAAAAACCAACTCGCAGTACCTGTCTTTAGTTAGGGATGATTTATATCAGACATTTATATCTCGTTATAATATAACTGACTTTAATTGTTTTAAAATTTTTCAAATCTGTCAAATTATTGGTAACTACATACAAAACACATTTAAAACACCCATAACATTAAAGGATTTCTATAAGTAGTACAATATCAATCTAGGATTCTAGGTTCTAAATCATACGCACTATCGAGCAAAGTAAGTTATGCACGGCTTGCTGATTCAGCTCACGGCCTTTCGCTTACTGCGTGCGCCACTTACACTGGCTTTAAAGCCGTAACATCGTTACTGGTAGATCACTGAGACCTATCCAATCCACTGGGGATAGATATGATGCCTGCAGGATTCTATGAGGTTACTATGTTCTATTCCGCATAAGAGATAGCTGTATTCGATTGAATAGGTAGGTATATCTCCCTGGTAGAATTCCATAGGATAGGATCTGTAATCAGTCACATCGTTACTGGTAGATCACTGAGACCTATCCAATCCACTGGGGATAGATATGATGCCTGCAGGATTCTATGAGGTTACTATTTTCTATTCAGCATAAGAGATAGCTGTATTCGATTAAATAGGTAGGTATATCTCCCTGGTAGAATTCCATAGGATAGGATCTGTAATCAGCAAGTCTTTTTAGTTAAACATTGCAATTTCCGGTAGGTATCTAAAGTTTATTTATTTAAAGTTTAACAAAAAAAATGTATAATTTATACTGGAAAGCTAAATAATAATTAAGAAATTAATAACTTAAAAATAACTAAAAAAAAATTGATTTCGGCAGGACTTGAGCCTATAGGGTGGGGCGCAGGTTCGAGTCCTGCCGAAATCGATTTTTTTTGGGAACTTATTTAATTTCTAAGAGATTACCCAGAGTGCGAGGGCTTACGCACTATAATACAAAAACCTTAGCTAATATTTATGCAGCTTATAATAACTACAGAGAGCTAATTATAGGCTGGGGTAGATTAAAAGCTATTTAAACCATAGACATAGAATTTTTCACTACGCTCAATAGACCAACAAAGCGTGGGAGCGAGAGGTATTTAGTTGATACACACTGCCGCGAGAGAAAAAGAGATAGCGAAACAAGATGTCTATAAGACATTATTTACGCGACTAAGAGGCGATAGCGTCCCTGCCTGTTCAAAGTTGAAGTGAATATGTACAAATAATTAATAATCTTACGATTTAATCAGAAGTTCTTTATTCGGCCACCATGGTGTCGTGTTCAGTGAGTGAATGTGCCGTTACAAGAGGCAATAATCCACATAAATACACGTTTCACAGCTAATTTACGACTATTTTTACTGCACTCTTCATAACCCTTATTTCGCCTTTTGTTGTTTGAAAAGAGGCAAAAGAGCTATTGAAAGCTTAGATAATTGGTTTCTCTTTAGACTGATCATCAAATTACAATGCTAAATGAAGAATTTTAGGATATTTGGTGTAAAACTTAAAATTGTTTGGTTACGATAGGGATTGACAAAGTGATGACGTCATAAATATCGATAGTCGATAATTCGAGTCTGCCGGTAGGTTCGACGTGAATGCTCATAGGGTTAGGTACTTATGTAAAGTACAATAAAACACTACTTTCCAGTAAAAGAAAAAAACTATATATAATATAATAATACAGGGTTACTGGTAATTCAGTTCAATACTGTTAGAGGTAACCCAGAGGACTGGGAATGATACTCCAACGCTGATGATTGGCGACTGGTTTATAAAATTAGATTTAATATAATAATATCTATAATGTTATGTTCTTACAGGTTTCCAACCAATTCTTTGTTACGTGATAAATGGTTACGGATTATAAATAGGGGCTCCTGGACTCCAAATAAGAACTCTACTGTACTCTCTACTCTACTGTTTGTAGTCAATAATATAAATAATATTTGTTTACCTGTTTGAAATGTATTTGTTTTTTTTTTTTATTATAAGATACTTTTTAAACAACTTCGATAACAAACTCATTAGTGTCTTACAATTTTGCCAGTAAGACTATCGATAATAATATTATGCTAGAGTCAAGACAACACTATTTCACGCACACATTTACATTTCATTTTTTGTCACACCGCTAATCTGACATTGTTGGTCTTGTACATCCTAAGCCTATGATTTAAACGTTAACAAGAGCATTGTTACGTGTGGGAAAAAAAACATACCTTCTAAAAGAGTCCAATAATTATGTCAAAATTCAAAATTTAATAACCTTATTTCTGTAGGTATGCTTACAAAGTAAGCATTTAGACAATTCAAATTTTATACAAAAACAGTTTTATAAATAGTTATTATTATCAAATGATCGGAATGCTGGCCTTTATTTCGGTCAACGAATTAGCATTGCCATTCAACGTGGCAATGCTGCCAGCATTCTGGGCACTTTGCCTTCTGGTGACGGCTTAGATTTTTAGAAAATAGATTTAAGTGTAAATATTAGTTGTAATTATTATTGTATTTTCTTTATCAATGGATTGTAATGAATGAAATAAATTTATCAAATAAGAAACAAAATGTTATTGATTTGGTTCGCTTAAATTTTTTGTCCAGTAGTGAACCTACTTAATAGACTTTCTAAAAAGTATTGTGTATCCATTTTCTAGGGGTTTATTTCTCCGCAGTAGCAGATGCAAATAGATCTCGACGAACATTTCACGTTCCAAGGTACTTTAACAAAGAAGTCAAGAATAAAAAGCTGAATGGTTGAATTTAAATAAGAAGGTACGGTACATAATACATTCTTTATAACGCCGCTGACAGAGAAGGTACACAATTTTGAACGCGCCTTCGAGGTAAAATCCTAGAGTGTAAACATTCCAACTAATTACAAGACCGTAGTATAAAGGTAAATATTATCTTACCCATCCCAAGGCAGCCTTGCTAAATAACTGCTCTAAAATAAGACGGTTACCTATTCAATTAATTTTCTTGCCTTAAGGCTCAAACGCACTAAGAACTAGGGAAATAAATAAGCCATTTGCTAAGTATAAGAATATAAGGATTAATAAAAGTGCGGCCAAGTGCGAGTTAAACTCGCGCACGAAGGGTTCCATACCATTATTTATAAAAACGGCACAAAAATCACGTGTTATATGGGAGCTCCCCTTAAATATTAATTTTATTTTAATTTCATTATTTATTTTTAAAGTGAATGTATAACTCAAGCGTCTACCTGTTGCCGTTATCAATATCGGGCAAAATCGAGCAAAAAAATCACGTTTGTTGCATGGGAGCCTTCTTAAATATTTATTTTATTCTGCTTTATAGTATTTGTTGTTATAGCGGCCACAGAAATACATCATCATTGAAAATTTTAACAGTCTAACAGTCACGGTTCATGAGATACAGCGTGGTGACAGACGGACAGCGAAGTCTTAGTAATAGGGTCCCGTTTTTACCCTTTGGGTACGGAACCCTAAAAATTACCTACCACCATATCTAAAACTAGGTACTTACTTCATAAATGATACATTGTAGGTACATTTAAACTACGAACAGTAGATTAGCTCATGTTTTTAACAATCTTCCTGTTTACGTAAATAGGTAGGTTTACGCCACAGATTACCTGTGGTTTACGCAAAAGAGTTACTATAAACTCAGACTAAGTAGATTTCTTACTTAGTCTGGGACTATAAATAAGTAAATTATTAGGTACTTACGGAGTCATCAAATAACAGTTGAAATTGAAAAAACTAACGTTTTGACAAAGCCCACATCTGCGCGGCGCATTTTAGGTGCGTGGGTTCATTTGTTTGACAACGTGGGTCTACGTTCCCACTCAAAAACCAATTAACTAACTATTAACCAATTTACTCCTCGGTTATTATTTTTTCTTGAAAATCCTCTTGACATTTAAAACAAAGTAGAGGAGGGACACACAAAAAAATTATATAACAAATTACTAAACTAAGGTATCTACTTAATAAACTATTACAAAATGGATTTTAATACTAAGCGTTTTCTATCTTAGGCCATAACTATCTCCACTTACATTAGTGAGAGGTCAACGCTTTACGAATAAAAAAAAAATTGTTCAATAAAAATTCCTGTAAACTGATCTACTATTCGTGCGAAGCCAGGGTGGGTTGCACTAGCAACCTTATATTTAGACATAATAATAATAATATATTTATTTATTTAAAAAAGTTGTTACATATTAATGTTTATAGTATCTTAAATCCTAATTTAGGTTTATGTAGACACTAGAGTTCTCATCAATACATACTTAATTCTAATTTCTACGCTAGTACCATTTTGATACATACTCAGTATGTCTTAACATTAGGTAGGTATGTATGATTTGTCCGGTAGGAAGGTACCTACAAATATTTTCTTGGTTATTAAAGCTAAAAATATGACGTTTCTAAAACACCAAACTTCTAACAACACATTTGTCACAGAGCTAAGTAATGCCCCACGGGTAAAACTTTTTAAAATTTCGAATCTAAATCAAAAAGCAATTTCATAAGTTTTTGGCACTGCAATGAATTTTGAGAGAGTACCTAGTTAGTTTTATCATTGCTACCACAGTTTCTACCTAGGTACCTACGTCATTAAGGGGTGAAACCACAGATTACCTCCAAAGGGGGGTAATCTGTGGATGAAACGCCACCAACCAACAACGTTTCAAATTTTGTTGTTGTGCCGAAAACTTACTTATTTCAACACAATAAGGTTCGTAGTTAACCCGCTTGCATCCGTAATGAAGTCATCAAATTACGATAGTGTTTTCGATATGTGTAATTGTAGAGTAAAACCTATTTTTTGCCTCATCATTTTAAGTAAGCAATTTTATCATGATTTATTATGTAAAATTGTGATTTAACAAATTAACAAAACATACAATAGCGTTTAATGGAACATCAAACAGAAATTGGAATTTACACATAATTAACTAGTAGTTCTACGAAAAGCAGACCTCGCGAGGACAACTTACTTTGAACAGTGATTCTGTTCCTTACGTCCAAGATCAACAGATCTTCACCAATTTTGTAGGACACTAACTCAAATTTACTGCTTTTCAAATAAAAAAGAAACATCGAAATCGAATCTATCTGATAGGGTGGAGATATTCAGTAGTCCCTCTAATCAAAAATCCTCGACGACAGATAAATTCTATAAACTCATATTTAACATATAGGTACACTATTTTTGTCTAGATTGGTTTGTAAAGTACTACCTGTAGAGGAGGTCTGGCAAAATATGCTTTTCTCTGTCTGTTTGTAGAAGCTTAAATCGTATTTGCCAGACCTGAAGGAGAGGCGCTTCGCTCGCTCGGTTAATAATTTCATAACATGCTGCCATTTTGATTCATAATAATAATGCTGGAAAATTCACACAGCATTATCTAGCCCCAAGCTAAGCAGAGCTTGTGTTCTGAGTACCAGATAACTGATACATAATATAATAACATACGTAGATAGATATTTTTTATTATACATAGAAAACGACCAGAACACCCTGAACAAATGTCTGCAGATCGTACACACATTTGTCCCGAGGCGGGAATCGAACCGCCGCGCCACAGAGGACATCAAATTCATATACAGATATTGTATAAAACTTTATTAACAAAGAAAATGACAATCAAATAATAGAATTAAATTAAAACTAATATCTACAATTGAAACAATTGAGCTAACTGCAGACTATTGCAAACAATCTACAAGTAGCTCAACTGATCCATATCAATACCAGTCGGAAGCGTGCCCAAGACGCTAGCTGCATTGCCCCGCTATTGTATATGATTCAGATACATCGATGTTGTATCCAAAGGCTATAGCGTATAAATTCAAAGTGCTTAACTCCATCGTTGGCCGTCTGCACTAGCGAAGTTTAAAATAACTTTGCAAGTTCAACGTATTTAGTTAGCTCTCGAACTGCGGCAGTGACTCAAACTACTCTCACCATAGATCGGTAAGTTGCCGCCTGGAACACAATCAGTCAACGTACTTAACTACTCTAGTTACGTGCACTTTAAATCACTTTACTCACCCACCTTTATCGGAATATTTACCAAGATAGTTGAAAATAATTGAGCTCTGATGTATAATTCAATTATATTGATTTGTAATGAATATGTGATGTGGTTCTATTTAACGGCATTTATCTTATTGTAGGCAAACGTAGTGTAGGACGCCCTCCGACCAGGTGGAATAACATTTGCGAAAGACTGCTGGCAGATGCTGGATGCGGCAAGCTGAAAACAGGGCGCTAATGGCGCTCGTAAAGGGAGGCATATGTCCAGCTGTGGACTAGGACTGATGATGATGATGGTGACAGTCTGTCTTCGAATGATGAGTCATCCCGTGAGCATGACACTAACACACAAAACATAAAAAACTAACGAAATCACAAAATTTTCGGTAATCTTGTCAAGTATTGCATTTCTGATTATGGCCCTGGTGAACCCCAAGTCTTGGGCTGCGACCGCGCCTGTTCAGGTTTAGAAGATTTTAAAATATTTGTTTGCTGTGCAATATTCGGCAAATGGGACCAAAGTTCATTTCGACTGTGACCTAGAAAAACCCATTACCGATTGTTTATTTTTCTGACCAACAAAATGAATATGTATTTTAATATGCTCGTGTGACTGATTGGTTATAATTCGATTCCCAAGCTCCACAGAATATGAAACAGATAGGTTTGGAGCAACGAACATAAACGAACCAGCGTTGATTGTGCGTTTTGCCAATTTTCAATCAAAACCATTGCGTAAATATTCCGCTGGTCTTTTGTATCGACGTGTATTTGAACATTATTCCTCCTGTTATTATTAAAAAGTATAAAAGACAATTCGTGATAATAAATAAATAAAATAATAAATAATAATAATAATAATAATAATAATTTATTTCAGACTATAGAACAGTTATAGATCTTATTTTAACTTATTCTACGGTCCATAGTAATATATACCTTAAAACTAACATACATACAATATTAAAAACTAAAATTAAAGACACGTTATTTGACGGCGAGACGTGACGCAATCAGGGTGTCAGCTGACGACGGTGCACGGCGTGCGGTGTCTCCTTGCAGGCGGCCAGTGAACCGTCGGAACTTAACACCTTTCGGCCAAAACTCTGCGCTTAAGTAGGTCGACAGATGTTCAGTTGGAACTCTGACCATAAATGAATTAAAGCTCACATTATGGCGAGAGTCCAGCTTTTGGACGCGCATCGAGAGTCCAGTCTTCATTTTCAGGTACTCCTCCACAGCTTTGGTCTCCACACAGAAATGAACGCGAGAAACATATAGCTGGGTAGTTGGTACTTCCGCTCGGAACCCAGAGGTCAGGTCTTTCGGCCCAGTACCGCACTGGTTACGGCTGGTGGGCTTACGGCTCTTGCGAACTACCACGGTGAATCCTTCCGCGTCACAAGGCCCCTTCCTAGGAGCCAGCGCAGGTGCAGCACTACGTGATGGTTCACAGGGCTTCATCTCTTTTCCCTTCCTTTTAGAGCGTGCCACAGGCTGCGAGCGCGCAGCGGGCGCAGCGCAGCTCGCAGCGGCGGCAGCGCAGCTCGCAGCGGCGGCAGCGGTGGCGGCGACGACGGATGCATACGCGCGCGGAGGGGAAGGCACGCGCGCACGTGTAGGTCCCTCACGCGGTGTCGCGGGGAGCGGGCGGGGGGAGAGCGTGATATTGACTCGAACGATGACGCCGATATTCTTCGCGCTCCTCCTCTCCTCGCTCTCCTGAATAATGCTGGACAATTCACACAGGCATTACTAACCTCAAGTTAAGCAGAGCTTGTGTTATGGGTACTAGATAACTGATATACATAATGTAATACAATACATAGATAGATACATTTTTTTATTATACATAGAAAACGACCAGAACACCCTGAACTGTCTGCAGATCGTACACACATTTGTCCCGAGGCGGGAATCGAACCCGCAACCTCATGAGACAAAAGACCGAGTCGTAGAAAAGACAACTCGTGATAAACATGAGAATCGCATATCCTAGCACGTTATTGATTAATCTAAACCGCTTTAGAGGCGAATTTACTATGAAAATCATCCCGCAGGCAGTAAATCGTGACGGGATACAAAACAATTAAAGCTTGGAATAGACTGGTTAGTTATTTATTAGACACATTGCTTTAACCCGCGGCTTTACTTGCATTTATAGCTTAGTTTAAATAGAACGCGTATCATCTATACTGTTATAATAAAGAAAAAAGATTTGGTTGTTTGTTTGAATTGAATAGGCTCCGAAACTACTGTACCGATTTGAAAAATTCTTTCACAATTAGAATGTTTCATTATTCCCTGATGAACATAGGCGATAGAATATACTCGTGCGAAGCCGGGGTAGACCGCTAGTGGAAAATATTTAGGTAATTTTGAATCAATGACTCAGTAGGAAGAAGTGAGTTCTGCGTCTGTTAAATTATGTTCCGTTGCAAATTTATTATTTGAATACTATGAAAAAACCCCGGAAAACCCCGTCTCGGTCCTCGCTTTTTCACTTTTTTCGCCAAATGAGGTACATGCCAACAATATATAGGTTTGTATACCATGTCAAACATGACATATCTTGTATTCTAAAAACGAGTATGATATTACTGTATGTCCCAGGAGTTTCGGAGAGGTCGGACCCGGTGGGCATCTGGAGCCCGGTGGTGGAACCGGCAATCTTGACATCTCATAAGGTGCACAGCCAACCACATAAAAATACTCGTAAACCGAATTGCAAGTAATAAAAAGTGAATTTTTGGTATCAACGAGAAATTCATGGAATGGAAATTCAATCTTTGTATTTCATCTTTCACACAATTCGTCCAACAATTCGTTGGCCGCTGGCGCTGCCAATCCGTTTATCAACACGCAAATTTTACAAATTTTATGACTTAATGTAAAAACATCTCGTTTATTGAAATCGTTCCTGTTTTTAATCGATAAACTGACAAACAAATTCCCGGAATTTCACGTTATTATTAGATAGTAGGAAAGATATAGATAAAGATAACGCTATCAATCAGACAGTGGGAGGGATTGCCGGTGATTCATACGGTTTCAGACGAGTTTGGTTATAATTAACCGTCGATTTATATAGCCATTTACCTGCCAGTTGGATTTGAGGCTTCAACGTAAATATAGCTTGGTTCTAACAAGCGACTAACGTTGACACAAACTTGACTATGGGATATTGCGTCTGATATGATATCGGCATAAACAGCTTTAACAGTCAGGTACTCGTAAATAATCACAAAACCGATAGTTTATCATGATATCTTTGATATATCTCTGGTAAGCCTCAAAAACGAGCAAGCAATTGAAAATGAATTTTTCAATGCTTCTTTTTAGGGTTCCGTACCCAAAGGGTAAAAATATTACTGAGACTTCGCTGTCCGTCTGTCCGTCTGTCACCAGGCTGTATCTCATGAACCGTGATAGTTAGACAGTTGAAATTTTTACAGATGATGTATTTTTGTTGCCGCTATAACAACAAATACTAAAAAACAGAATAAAATAAATATTTAAGGGGGCTCCCATACAGCAAACGTGATTTTTTTGCCGTTTTTATAGATAATGGTACGGAACCCTTCGTGCGCGAGTCCGAATCGCACTTGGCCGGTTCTATTTAATACATCAACAGCTTAGTGTAAAAAACATTTGAAACGCGTTGTGGCTATCACAGTTTAAACACATAATTGCAAAAAATCGTATCGTCACTACCATGATAATTTACGACTACGCGTTTCGGCTATGAAGAAAAATATGTAGGTATATTACTAAAATCCAGGTACCTTTTTATAGTTCCTTTCTACTATGTTTACCAACTAACGTACACAAGTTTAAAATGTTTATTCGCAACACTGGTCTCGAAAGACGCATCTGCCGACACTGCCGCAGTAAAGGCCCCTTTTATTTTCAAAATAACAATAATTTTCCAAGGGAAGCTTCAGCACAGACAAGTTTTCCCTTTACCTTGCATAATATTTCACTAACTACGTACCTCCTACATTCGTTGGAATTGTTTATGGTAATTATTCCATGATTATTCAAGTGTCCTTGGCATAAATGTACCTTTTGCCCCATAATTGAGGAACCTAGTACCTTTTGGGACATTTTTCTTATATCTAAGCAGTCGGTTGGCCTTAAAATTAAGATTTCCTTGGATGGGATGAGTATCGGTTGCATAACAGTGGCGCATAAGTTGATATTAGCTCGCCGCATAAGACTAAAAACAGTTTGAGCCCACGCCACAGCGTTAGCGACGAAATGTAGGAAACTTCGGATGGCGTACGATAGTGAAGTGTCGAAGTGTCTTTAGGCTTTTTTGTACAAATTCAAGCGTCAACAACTTTATTAACTACTAGCAGCGCCTCGCGGTTTCACCCGCGTAGTTCCCGTTCCCGTAAGAATTTCGGGATAAAAAGTAGCCTATGTCCTATTCCAGACTAAAATCTATCTCTGTGCCAAATTTCATCCAGATCCGTTCAGCCGTTCTGGCGTGATAAAAGAACAAACATCCATCCATCTATCTATCCATCCATCCATCCATCCATCCATCTAAACTTTCACGTTTATAATATTAGTGAGATAGTGAGATAGTGAGATAATTCATACTTCATTGGTCAACGAGCTCTTATTGGACAGGCCGTCGCCGCGTCGTCCGTGGGAACAGCTTTATAAACAAACCATAATCATTTAAAATCAAGAAAAGACATAAATTAGAACTAGTACATATATTTACAGTAAAGCAGCTATCAGCAGACTATTGCTAACAATCTAGGTTTAGCTCACTCAGCTGATCCATATCCATGTTAGACGCTGGCTGCATTACCCCGCTGTTTGGTAATGCTGATGCGCTGCGCCAGATACGCACCAGATCTCACCGTCGTCGCTTCGACCAGACGCTCAATTTTTTTAAACAAAAAACATTTTGTTTTGCAAATTTAATTTAGATTGGTTGGTAGGTTATTGAACAAACAGACTACAACGGAATACACGATCTTTTGAAGCTATCCATTCCATCGTCTTCTAAAATTCTTTCAAATATTAAGATTCTACAAAATTAACCCATAGATTTAAGGCAAAGGGAATAAAAGCCCTCGTAGGATCAAAATGCTTTGAAGGGTCTACTTATTCCTTTTTAGGTTACGAGTGAATGTGAAAAATGTTCAAAAAGAATGTCAAATGCTCGCTTTTCCGCCCCTACCTCGTTTCAGTGGCCACAACACAGATGCTGCTGGTAATAGATTAGCTAACTCACTCTATATTTTCGAAATTAAGTATCTTTAATATGCAATCTGAACATTAAAGGTTTTATTTGACAGAAGACAGAAGTCAATAACTTTATTTCTGTACAAGACAAGACAATATACAATTAGGGAAGGTAGGTTACCTACACGTTTAATATAAAATACAACGATTACCTCGCACCATCTTCCTTGTCTTATCTTTACTTGTACAGTATCCATTTTGTTCGTTTATTAATATATTTTTTTTAAATTAATATGTCGATACTATGTAAATCTTATCTGTCATTGGTCGAAACGGAGGGACCTCGATACGCAGGGAATCGAGACCGCGGTAACAAATCCTTCCTAGTGCTTGGCGCAGTATCTATATCTATTCTATGCAGGGTAGCGTTGACTTCACAGTTTTTGACAAATGAGAAAATCAATGTATGAATAAAAAAATCCGCAGATACTTCTTCTGGGTGTTCTGGATGTTTTCTATGTATATTTAAAATATACGCATACAGCATTATGTATATTAGGTATAACACTCATAACACAAGCTCTGCTTAGCATGGGGCTAGATGATGCTGTGTGGATGTTCAGCATTATAATTCTTCAGAATGATGATTTCAATAACATCCGGTAAGTTACTTTTACTGTAGGTACTGTATAATAATGTGATTCAATAATCTTGCCTGAAATTATTTTACGGCGCATTTTGAGAAGTTATTGCTGTTTCGTAAATCATATGTTCGAATAATGAATATTGGGTTATTGAAATATTATTCACTTCGTTTGTACAGTTTATCTTTGTACCAACGAAACAATATTTTTAAAAATTATGAGTTATCATCATCGTCGAACCACATTGAATTGCATATTTACGCCATTTTTGACTTAAAAAATTAAATAATTTGTATTTTTTTTTCTTTAATGGTATAATTTTACCAATGAAAGAATATAAACTTGATATAATTTTATATTTTTCTTTTATTGATATTTGATTTCCAGCTGATTTTTTATTAGGTACCTACATCATCAGCATTGGACGGTTGACATCTACGAAAGATGATTTAGGAGCGGTACTTAATTAGAATTGATTAGACGAACGACTTTAACTGAACTTCGACTCTTTAACTATTTTTAACCAACTACCAAAAACTCAATTTGGCTGTATGTTTTTTGTGTGCTAAAATTCCTTTAACTTGTTTTTTTTTTAACTTATCAGAATTAACTTAAAAGATGCTCTCCCTCACGTGGGACATTGAAACAATTGTCCATGAGGTATAAGTAATAGGCTACGTCTTAAGTGAAACGCTGGTAACGTAGGACTTTTACTTGACAGTGATTCTATGACAAAAACTTTGAATGTATCGTCACAAAAGCTTTATTCCTTCTTTCTGGTTCCGTGATATGATGTCATTTCAGGCAGGAAGCAGAAAAAAAGCGCGAGACGAAATAGTCGACAAATTTTGTCGCAGCGTGCATAACAGGCTAGCCTGAGAAGTGACCCAGCTATCTCCAACCTCCCAGTAAAGGCACGGGCCAGTTAATTACGCCAACGTCAGAGGGAATCAGAAATGCAATTACTTCAGTGCGTGCGTTCGAACAGTATTTTTACTGTTCTCCGAGGCAGGCTGAATTTAACTGACGACAATAATACCAGTTTTGACAACAATACTCCCAATGAACCAATGAAAACAAGAGCGGCGATCATTAACTTGTTTGTTCTGTTTTACTGCCAATCAAACTTACGCTGCTTTACAAATTGATTAATAAAACGAACTTACGAATTCGCTTTGGAAGTTTTACGCACTTTAGCAGATTGGAGGATTAGCAAGCTGTTTTTCTCTGCTGTTTTTTTTGTTTATCTTCGAAACAAAAACAAGCGGTTAGATTTCTCTGATACTGTAATTCTGTCGCGGATAAAAATAATTCAAGCCGATTTCGCAGTGCGGCATTAACTTTAATTTAATCTAGGTCTCAGTAAGAAACTTTTTAACCAAGCTAAAAGAGAGTGGACTGCAAATGAGTAAATAGTAATTAATAAAACATTGTTTTAACCGGATTGATCGCGTATATTTGGTTTATAACCTGACGTTTCGGAGGCTTTTCAGCTTCCATGTCACAGGCAGACTGACCATAGAAGCTGAAAAGCCTCCGAAACGTCAGGTTATAAACAAAATATAAAATATACGCGATCAATCCGATTAAAACAGTGTTTTATTATGAGTTCTCGCTAAAATAACCTTAGAATATACTAAATAGTAATTTTTAGGAAAACAGAACATATACAAAAGTCCTATTAACACCAGTCAAGCTCCTAAAGTACATAATGATATTGCTCCTAATTCTGAGGCAAAATTATACCTCAGTCAATAAAGTTTCCCGAAGAAAAGAGTGACCCAATTTCCTGCACTGCGCGTAATCTCGCTCAATCAAGATAGGACGCTCTTCGGGAATAATGAATTAAGTGATAGATGGTAACTTTGAGTGATTGAAATCAGCGATGCCACCTTGCAACATTGCGTTTCAAAGGACAATTTTCAGAAATTTGTGGAGCAAATTATAGATTTATACCTATTGTTATTGAAAGTATTTCATTAAAAACATTTATTAATTGAGTTAACAACTATTTCTCATTATTTCTCATTGGGAGTTTATCCCAAGATTAACAGCTATGTTAATCTTGGGCCTTAAGTTGACGGAAGCGTATGGTAGTAGAGCGCATTTTTAGCACGATTTCCCTGCAAAGGATTGCTCTAGATAACATTTGGTGGGACATCTGCTAGCTCTGTCATATTGAAGTATAAAAAATTACACGTTTGTTGGCTACAGCCCGAAAACTTTTACAATGTACAAAATAACTTTACGAAGAGAAAATTCGGTGATGCACACGGGATTCAAAGTCTGGGGTTCATCTCTGAAAATCTCCTAAATGTAGTTACTCCGTTTTCCTCGGAGCACATCGATAGGGTTGTTCCTTTGTCTATTCATTAGAGTAGTTGGGACAAATGTTCTGGAATTATTTGTCTCGGATTATTTCCTTGCGTAAGCGAATGTGTTGTGACACGGATTATTTTAGGGAAAACATTATGCTATCCCTTTGTTTTCTTATGATTGAGCAACGTTTTTACACGCACAAATGATAAAAATTGTTACTTAAGGTAGAAAAGACGTCGCCTGTTAAACTCAGGAGGTTAACAGATTCAATTTTCGCCTTGGGCCGAATGTTTGAACGATCTTCAAATATTTGTTCTGGGTGTTCTGAGTATATTCTATCTATAATAAAAAATATCTAGCTATGTAATTTGTATTGTATAAAGTATTAGCAGCGCCTCGCGGTTTCACCCGCTTAGTTCCCGTTCCCGTGGGAATTCCGGGATAAAACATACCTATGTCACTCCCTGAAAAGAAAGTTTTCTAATGGTGAAAGAATTTGGAAATCGGTCCAGTAGTTTTAAGTTTATTCATCACATACAAAAATACAAATCTTTCCTCTTTATAATATTATTAGTGTAGATAAAGCAGTCTTCTAATTACCCCTAACATAAGCTCTGCTTAGCTGGGGGTAAGATGATGATGTGTGAATTTTCCAGCATTATTTATCAAAGGCACTTTATAAAAGTTGTAAATGAATCCCATTTTTGTATAAACATTAACGTATAAAAAAATGGCAAATGCCTTTTTTTAATATTTTTTAATATATATATTTTTTTTTTTAATAACACTAGTTCGTAGTAAAAGCACTAGTAACACGAGTCCAAATAAGGTTTTTAGAATTTGGAATATAGTGGCATAACTTAATAATAATAGGTAAGTAGGTACCTCCTACCGAATAACTCGAAATGTCGGCTAAGCTAACTCAACCTCGCATGCAATATCATATTCCTGTGTTTTTAACAAAACTCACGTTACACGACTAATGGATTCAATTTAGAAATACATACTGATCCAATAAATTTGTAGCTCTTTATTTGTAGAAATTTTGATGAATTGAGTTCCAGTTATGATGAGATTATGTCATAAAAGAATTTTGTGAAAATGTTAGCAGAGATCCATCGATCAAGGTAACCCGAAAAATACCTGATAGAAACAGTGATCCATATAAAATGGTATAAAAAAAACTGTCTGCTCGAGTAGAGTAAAATCATAAAGTAATTAACACGACATTTGATCAAAATTATTTGAGTAGTTTATTCACATTATTATCGTACAGAATTTGCGTGTATTTATATATTTATAACTTTATTTCACGTTCGACCTACGTACGGAGTCGATGATACCTGAAACCGCTTAGCTAGCGGTCATATCTTCCATAATAGGATCCTATGGGAGTGACATAGTCACTTTGTGACAAAACTCCATAAAAATAAATAAAGATAAAAAAAAAACATTAACTTAAAGATTAATATTTGTTAAAGTTCAGGATTAAAGCTAGTACGCTAGTGTTTCGAAAATGCGGTTACATAAAATTTTCTCGATAGAAAAACAATCCAAAGTTCAATCTTAACTGTAAAATAATTCGTCGCTATTCAATAAATACTTTAAAGTAAGCCTTGATACTTTGAACAGTAAACAAACATAAAATAAAGCAGACGGTGTTTGCTTTAGATTTACAATATGCCTATTATTTTTTAGATAACAAGCAAAAACTTGATTCTTGCACTTACGCCGCCGCTCTGTCCCGCTTCGATGAACGCAAAATCCTATACCTATCCTTTTCAAAAAATGGCGTCATAGGTCACCGCCTAAACTGACTGCAACCGACGCACTCGCCGTCCAACGGGTGCTTACAGAGCTGTGACGCAGAGCCCTCTGGGTTGCATCGCATCGCTGAAGCTTGGCAGTGAATTTGTATATGCCCCAGAATTATTAACATACACCAACTTTACCGTATTTAAGTAAAAAGTAGAAAATTGAGACATTTTCAGTGAACAAAGTAGTTCGAACAAAAAATGAAGTCGTTGTAGGATTTCTCGTATTTTTGCCCGTTGTATTTGGCAAGGGGCAGAGCAGTATTTATCGCATGCGACCACAGCACTCATATATCTGACTGGGCCGCTTCTGCCAGCGCAATACCGGGGCTCTAATTTATGCGGTTAAATAGTCGTTCGTATCAATTTCGATTATGAATCGATGTGTGTGTAGTCAGAGAGTATCAAATGGTGTTCATTGTTCTGTGATTTGTCAAATACTAGATTTGTTTGTTTGTTCGCTTTGTTATATCGTGGTTCACTTTTTAATAATGATAAATTAATACTTGTCAACTAGATTTCTTTGTTCGCTTTGTTAAATCGTCGGTCACTTTTTGATAATGATAAATTAATACACTTGGGCAATTCCCACATCATCATCTAAGCAGAACCTGTGTTAAGGGTACCTACGTGATATAAAAAAAAGTGGCATAATATGTTATTGGAGGGAAAACAGATCCTTTAAAGAGTTTGTAGTAAAGATTCAAGGTAGTTAACAATTATTCAAACTATAACAGTTATTATTTCATTATATTATATTATTCAGTTATATTTGTGATGCTCGCGTTAAATTGACATCCAAAATCATGCTCTCTAAAATATACAAACAAGCGTCTTGTGTAGACGCTTGTTTCTTCATCGTTTTTTTTTTTAAAGTAGCCTATTATGTTGTTTTAGGTCCAGATAAGCATGTGTGCAATATTTCAACTCTATCCATTCAGTAGTATCGGCGTTGTTCTCAAACAAACATTTTCACAACGCACAAACTTCCGCCTTTTTAATAACTGGAAGTAGCTTGTTATTTCTTTACGTTTTCTTTCTAAAATACCTGTTAAATAATTCTGTTACTTGTCATTTTTATATCGAAAATCGTCCCTTCTTAGTACGTAGAGTCTGCTTTACTTTTACTTTGTCATGAAGAAATCGTTAACCACTTAGGTCAAATCGCTTTTGCGTTTAATGTTCAGAACACTAATAACCACGAGTGATTCTGGTTAGTAAAACCGCAATGGGTAATTTTCAGCTCAATTTCTTCCAAAATGTCTGTTAAGTTTTGATGAGATGCAAGTAGGATAATCTTTGTGGATTATTCCACTTGCAAAATATATTTTTTAGGATTTAGTTTTAGAATTCAGCCTGAAAAAAGTAAGCGACTAAACTAGCGAAATTTCAAGCAACCCAATATGTCTACTTAAGAATAAATGCTGGGAATTTCACACAGCATACAATCTCACTAATATTATCGATGTGAAAGTTTGGATGGATGGATGTGTTTTACTCAATCACGCCAGAACGGCTGAACGGATCTGGATGAAATTTGGCACATAGATAGATTATAGTCTGAAATAGCACACACATATACTTTTTATCCCGGAATCCCACGGGAACGGAAACTACTCGGGAGAAACCGCGAGGCGCTGCAAGTAATTTATATTTCATAGAACATTGTTTTATCTGGCAATATAAATTCAGATTGTCGGTAAAGGTTCGACCAAAATATAATTTAATGTTGTCCAGCCTCAATTGAACCCTTACAATGTACAAAACAATCATGTAACGCGGGTAATCAAATTATATCCCGGCCTTGGGAAAAAGGTCAGGTAGGTGAGTAAACGAGAATTTTGAAAGAGACACAATGAAACAGTTTTTTTTGTGGTCGAGCTCAATAGACTTCACTTATTCTTCTTTAAAACTTCGGGAAAATAAGGTAAACAAACGCAATAAATACCCGTTCAATAGTATTTTTAAATATGTGTTCAGATCGCGTAAGTTTAAAAAGCTTAACTTCTATTATTCACAGTCGTCGGCACTTGTCTTGTTTTTTTTGCTGCATCACCCGACCGGCATAGACCGACTCGGTCGAATATTATTTAAAAGTAATCATATTCGACTGACACGGTCACACACCCAATCATATTCATTTTGTAGCATTAGGCCTTTCTGAACTTAGGTATCTACTCATTCTCCTACTCAATTATTATATTTACAAAAAATCGAGTGCCACCGTCTTTTTTAGGGTTTCGTACCCAAATGATAAAACGGGACCCTAAAACTTCGCTGTCCCTCTGTCACCAGGCTGTATCTCATGAACTGTTATGATTAGACAGTTCAAATTATCACAGATAATGTATTTCTGTTGCCGCTATAACAGCGAAATACTAAAAAACAGAATAAAATAAATGAGTGATTTTTTGCTCGGTTTTGCTCGATATTGATAACGGCAACAGATAGACGCTTGAAATATTCACAGAATTATTAGTTGTACCTTCACTTTAAAAATAAATAAATATTTAATTTCCCATACAACAGACATGATTTTTTTGCCGTTTTTAGGTACGGAACCCTTCGTGCGCGAGTTCGACTTGCACTTGGCCGGTTTTATTGTTCTTACATGTCCAGTTCATCCCAAGGTTGCCTTGAAGAGATCGCTCATAGTGATAAGGCCGCCTTTGCACTTCGTCTACTCGTAGCATTTTTTTCTGTACTGCTTACTGTGTTTGTGTGGTACAATAAAGAATTATCTATCTACTTATGTATCTTGAATCGCATCAGTAGGTACGTTGTTATGGTTTCCATTATCTATGTATGTAGAAGATACGCATCAGAGAAATGATACGACTATCAAAGTTTTCCCTCCACTTAAGTAGGTACCTAGGTTTTATTACGTCTATGTGATATTGAAATTCGAAAAATCGGTCAACCATTTTGTATCGAAAGTCTCTACGCCTGGCTATGTCACCTCTAGACGAAAAGCGTTAAATTTACTCTATCCTTCAATACCTATGTGAAACGGCAAATGAGGCTTGCGGTATACTCTATTTTATTCTGTACTTAATGCTAATGGCGCAACTTATGTTTGAACAAGTTCAGAGCGTTTAGGGGGTTAACCGAATCATATTACCTGCTTCTGAAGACGCGACGTGACTTTCTTACGGGCGGATCAAACGAGCTACTTTTAGTGCCGACAATTCCTTTTTGTTTGAGCTAAAAGTAACATTCATTTAGCATGTTGTTCCACCCCACCTAAGGGTCAGAACTTTGGCTGAAAATTTAAAGCATATTAGCCTTCGATAAAAGTAAAAAAAAGGAGATGAGGCATTACCATCTCGAAAGTGGATGGCTCAAGTTAGGTTCAACTATGTTACCTTACCTCAGTCATAGTCGGAACGGCGGCGGCGCGGGCGGTGGCATTTGTGTTTCGCGTGCTTGCTACGACGTAAAATTTTGTGTGATTTCGACTAAATCACCACGACGATGCTCTCGTGTTCGTTCACCAGGTGTACAAATAGCTCCAAAACAAAAAACAAAGCCCAAGGCATCATATATTTTCCCGCGTAAGTAGATACACCAAACTTTAAATTTTCTGATAATCCGATACCTTATCATTATTTCATCTGTAACACGGTACAGTTTTTGAGTGAGCACTGGTAGATCGTACCGTATCTTCCTTTTTTACTTTTATCGAAGATATTAGTTATGTAAATTCTAAGAAGACTCAGACTAAGAAAAGTGGTTACGACTTATTTTCACGTTTTACGTCGGTTTTCATCTGACCCACACACTTTTTGGGTACAGTGTCAACTCATTAAAAGCCCAATAGCGCAGAACCAAAATGTAACTGGAAATATTTATTAGAAAGCGTGGTCGGTTTGCGCCATACCTTAACCTAAGAACAGCCTTTAGTGCTACGGAGCAAGTATGTAGGTAGAGTAATTGCCGGGTAGATAGCTATGTAAGTATAAGTTCCTAATTAACTTTTCAACTTAGTTGAACAGAACATTCATATTAATTTACAAATGGGAAAGGTCGGAATCGCTTGACGTGGCAGCTACGGATGGGCGCGATATTGCGAAAGGCTGAGTATAGAAGGCTACAATAATCTTTAGCGGATGGTTAATAAATGTTAAATAAGTACTCCTAAATAATTTTAATCTTTGGCGGATAATTAATAAATATTAAGTACTCCTAAACAAAACGGAGGTGAGGCTGATGCCAACAAGCGGTTTTTTTCAGTAAAAAAATATATCAACAGAAGTTACATTTCTGACATTTCAAATCTTTTAATCGTTTTAAATCAATCAATTGTCTTCCCCGTGTAGCAAACAAAGGATTTTTGTATAAAATGAATCATTTTACGTGACTCACAACTCAAAAAATTACGCTAGTTTGGCCTTAATCTATATAGACTTTTGTGAGCACTAAAAACTTACAAACGTCCTTACTTACCTTAGCAATAAACGTAACTTCGCCATAAAGTTCACATTAAAACGGTGTCCTTTCAGCCGGTTGTTACACATTCCATAGCAGGGAAACACCTTGTTTCTCAGGAAACTTCTACATGTACCTGTAATAACTCAAGATCTCTATGCCACAAAGTTCTCACACCGACGAATTATAACTTCTCACCACACAACTGCTTGTAACAGATAAGCCGTTCTTGTTTGCGTTGCTTTATAGTTTAACATACTAAAATTTCATATTCTAGACATCAGCAGGATCAAAGTTATGATGCAGTTTTATTTGAAACTGTGCTATTAAGTTAAAAGTTTTATTTTCAGAGAGGCTAGCGTGAAAGGCAAGAGTTTCATTAAAAACCCAAAACACGAATTCCGCTCTTGGTTATTCACCAAACAAATATACTATAGATACCTACATCCATGCGTTTCCTGAGAATTTAGCCTAAAGAAACTAAACAGAATTTCCAGAATATAAGATTTTTACAATAATGTCTCCTCACTCCTCACAGGATTAAGAATTCTACTTTCTTATTAATAAGAACAAATATTTTTCTTTTCCTCGAAAAACTAACGTTCCTCGCTCTACAAACTTCAGATATTGCGTCAGTCATGAGTTTTCCGATTGTACCCGCAATGAAGACTTACTGTCGGAGTTGTTCCAGCCAACACTTTCTTATAAGAATATATGGCCGATGTCGCGAACTTCTACGAGAGAGTTGGAAACTTTGATATGTTGTATTTCCGTTGATACAATTTGGCTGTCCGTAAAACCACGAGAGAAGCTGGATTACCTACGCTTACTCATTTCATTCATCAAAAAGCTTTCACTATAAATTCGACGCGAGATATTCGCCAGTATTTATTTAAAATATAAAAACTACTGTGAAAGAAACGGCAAATTCATCGTTTAACTTAGTCAAAGAGACTTTTTTCAATGGGTAGGGGCCTCCTAAATTAAAATTTCAAAGAGATCTCGAGAAGTGTTCAAGTGAAATGGTGAACGAAAAAAGTTATGTTTAAACAGCTGTGCTATTAATTATTTTATTATGCCATGGAATTGCTAGACATTTTTTTATTCTTTGAAACGTATTGTAGTTACTTTGTTTGACCTCTTCGGGTCATTGCATTTGAGGACATCAATCACGAGGATTATTTCTACAATCATTTGTTAGGATACAAATGATTGTCAGAGGCAGAAACCTACCTACTACCTTATAAGATATAATTGCAGTTATAGTATCATATAAAAAAAAGTCAACGTTGCATTGTGAATTAATCCCATTTGAATAAAACGAACACGAGGATTTGTCACGTAACCCAAAATACTGAGCTGGTATATTCGAAATACAATTCTAAAATACGGGGTTATTTTTATGATGGCATAACCTTACATTGAGTTCTAGGAAATATAGACACAAAGTTTATTTTTAACTGCCAGCCCAATTGTACAGTAAACCACAAATAAATTATACAGCTCTTGTGAAGATCCATATTGAACAGCATTTATAGATTCTCTGAGTAAAATTCTGAAATGTAATAGAGCGTAAAATAGAATTTCAGCCAATTACATCGTACTGTGTGGGGTGGGCAGGATATTACTAGGAAATTGCTGACTCCTAGGGTAAAGGTTTTTCAATCCAGATAATTCATATACCATCACGCTTCAGAGAACTTATTCCATGCTAGGCGAGTTATCGGTTCAACAACCTTACCTACATAGGCATAAAAAGGTAAGTTCGTTGTTCGTTCCTGTATTAAAATTTACAGGCAATATTTTCTAGAATTTAGTTATGACATAGTTCTGGAATATGTTCCTCAATTATCCAGTTTTATATTTTAACTAATGAAATCTTTAGGTGAAAAAAAACAAACTAGGCAAATTTTATTTAATGATAGTTCTTCGTGCACACTGTAAGTACTAGGGTACATAAGGTTTGTGACATGGATATAGAATACTGCCCGCAGCTTTGCACGCGCTTTTAAAGTAGCCTATGTCCGTCCCCGGGATACCATTTATCTCCTTGCCAAATTTCATTACAATTCGTTCAGCCGTTTAGGCGTTAAAATCTATAGACAGGGTTACATTCGAATTTATAATATTATAGTATGGAACAATATAATATATATATACAATTGAGCTAGCAGCAGACTGTTGCAAACAATCTACAGGTAGCAACTGATCCATATCAATACCAGTCGGAAGCGTGTCGAAGACGCCGGCTGCATAGTCCTGCTGTATGGCAATGCTGATGCGCGAAAGTTTGGATGTTTAGATGGATGGAGGGATGAATGGATGTTTGTTTCTACTTCACGCCAAAGTCACTGAACAGATCGGGCTGAAATTTTTGCATAAATGTAGGCAACATAGCTCTTACCCTGGAATCAACGAAGGCTACTTTTTATCTTATAGAATAGTTTACATGAGATAGAAATACCTTTAAACGTTTCCATTGAAAAGTTTTTGGCAGAAATTAGTCGTTATATAAATACTACACACCTTAATTTTTATTTTTTTTCTCCATTTTAAGTAAGCTGCCTGTGTTTTCACCATTAAGGTTAACTACCCCTTCAAACCACTAAATAAAATAGGTAGATAAATAATCCTGCATAGTTCACACTCACAAAGCATAATTATTTAGCTTTGTAAAACTGAACTGAACTCAAAGTAAGCAAAGCTTGTATTGATGATAATAGATAACTTATTTTAAAATAATATACTTTGATTTATTTATAAACCGTTGATGTAAACTCTTGAGCAGCCTTGAGTAGTTAAATGTCATACATTTTATAAGAACCAACAAAGCTTACTTCAAAATATTGTCACGATCTGCCTCGCTTATTGGTCTCGGAGTGATGAAGAGTCTCGTGCATTGAATATGAATCGTTCCTGGGATAATAAAAGAGCACTGAACTATTTCGAGAGTAAATATCAGTTCAAATCACGAAAACTGGTTTTCTTTTAGAAAACATTTATAAATATAGCCACAGTGCACATCCCTGTTGTATGCAATTCAATAGCTAAAATTCTTACTTTAACGTTAAATACGGAACCCTAAAAGTAAGAGAGATAAGATAGTTATCATGGAAATAAAAACTCTTAAAACATATAAAACATTTTTAATCATAGTTTTGAATGTTTTACAAATACCTACCTAATTTAAAACTTAAATGGTGACGTTATGTCATAGTCATTTTAGAATTCAATATTCTGTTAGCCAGTTCAAAGTTTAACAATTTTATGAGGTACCTCTTTAAAAAGGCAAATAGGTACAAGACTGAAAAGTTGCTTAAAGAGTGTTGATGTCATGTCAAACCAGCCTCGCCCTTCTTAATCGAAGGCAGCTGTTGACTATCGTTTAACATGACATCGCTACATCACCAGCGCCCTCTACTGAGTCGAATGCTCTACACTCATTAATTGAATACCGCTATCACCCAGCACAAAATGTGCAATAAAATATGGGTTTAGACTTGTTATCAAGATATATTTTACAGTAAGATATTAAATAATAACCCAAAAACTTTTGATTTCGGCAGGACTTGAACCCGCAGCCTACCCTCAGTTTTTTCAAAAGTCAAAAGTCAATAACTTTATTTGTTTAGGCTTACAAAAAAGCACTTAGACAAGTCAAATTTTATACATAAACAGCTTTTTAAATAGTAATTTATCAAACAAGAAACAAAATGTTATTGATTTTGTTCGCTTCAGTTTTTTGTTCACTGGTGGAAGAAGCGAAAAATAAGGTATGCTCTAACCAAGTAAGCCACGAAATCAAGTACTCGCCGAGTCGAAAATCTCTGGGACTTCCTACGGTCTCTAGCACCTTAGCTTACTCAGAGTGCGAGGGTTTACGCACTATAATAACAAAACCTTAGAATATATTTACAGTGACAAAATCGCTTTCCACAAGCTTCAAACGAGTGGCCCGTGAGCTTCTGTCATCTGATGCCGTCAATATGCATTTAAACATTACGAGTTTAAACCCATAATTGAATGCACAATATGTGCTGAGTGTAGTAGTGCGTCTCTGATCTGCGATAATCTCTATGGTAAAAAAATGGTTTTGTGTTTTTTTAGTAAACGCATACATCATTAAGTTATTGCCTTTTGCTAACTTAAATTCAGTGTTATTTAAAAAATGTGCAACGTAACGTCAATTCTATGAATACATTATTATTACAAAATCACCTTATTCCCTTATGTCTTTAAGTTCAGAATTCAACACAATCATAATTTATGCAACTTTCATGTAGGTTCGTTGCAATATTTAACTTTAAATAAAAAAATAGACTATACATAGGACACAAATTAAAAATGCATTAAAACTACGCGTTTTTGGTCATTTGAAATATGTATAAATTGTAGTTTAAAGAAACTATAATAACGATGATCCATCTAAACTACCTGTCTACAGATCTCGACAATAGCTGTACAAGAAATAAGTAAAAGCCGCTAACGAAAAACCAACAATACAACTAAAACTACGATCCAGCTACTGGTACTGTCACCGAATCCATTAAAATAATTAATATAACGAAGAAATAATCGCTTTTTAAAAAAAATACCTTTTTATAAAAATACTCGGCTTAGAATGAAGAGTGAAATTTAGACTAACAGTCCGAAAAAAAGGAAAAAATTGCGTTTTATAGGAGTTTTAATTAGTGCTTGTTATAGGAGTTTAGTCCTGCGTAAAGCTCGATTTTGCAGTTTTTGCGAAATAGTCATGGTCGTTCACGCACAAGCAATTCTGACAGCACGCACAAGCAACCAAATCTTGGTTCTTCGATACACTAGAGAGTTCTTTTACTCGTTAAAAAACAAGATGAGAACAACGTTTATGATCAAAAATCATTTTTTTCATTACTTAGTGAATCTCTCAATATCTAAATATATTATTGTCTTCGATTTCTAAAGGTATTTTTTTAATGATAGAAATAACAAATGACGTAAATTGATGCCCAGAAAATAATGGATCAAATTTTTGGGACTCGAATACCAAATTCTTAGAATTACGTACTTTCTTAAGGATATCAAGAACCTACCTAATGGCAAGCTCTTCGTAACAAGACGTAAATAAAAATTATTATATTTTCTGTTTCAGTTTCAGCTCCTAAGGCTGTGTTAATCCGTGTTCCCCAAAACCGAATATTTTTATTAACCTTTTTTTATTTAACAAGGCGTACAGAACCGAATATATCTAAATGGATAACAATTTGGAATTGATCGACCCTATCAAAATACCAGTCACGTTAAAATTATATAAACGTACAAAGTTCCAACAATGTATAACGTCATGTATGTAGCAAGGATTATCTATTGGCTTTTCTTGTCTTCACCTTCATCGTCGCTATATGTGTTTGGTGATTCGCCAGGCTTTAGAAGACGACCGACGATGTCGTATTTTTCTGGAAAAAATTGAAAGACAAAAATTAGGTACCCATCACATCACACAGAGTCAGTCCACCACTACACTATCTTAAAATTTTAATTGAAAAAAAGAAAAGAACCAATGACCATCAATAAAAAAGGGCGTGCTAAAAAAATATAAACAGACTTCAAATTCCGGAATAGTGAAAAAGGGTTTAGGCGTAGTTTTAAACTCGGAACAACTTCAATAGCGTGATCAAATATTTCACGCTGCAACACCAGTTAAGTTAAAATTCGAGTTTCTTTTAGTTTGATTTGAGTCAGAAAATTGTTTGCAATTGTTTATGTACCATGAGATGGAAACCGAAATCGTTCTTACAGTCTTACCGATGACGATAAATTGAAAGGGAGATTTTAGCGTAATCACACAGCTGATTGCTTTTTTACATTAACAAATTAACGATGTGCGTGAGAATTCACCACCTTAAATTAAGATAGTTATTTTAACAAAACAGAATGATTACCCCTAAATTGGTCTTCCCATTCCTTCGCCGAGGATATTTCATCAGGTCCTAGGTCACTGACATCATCATACTCTTTGTCTGATGCAGCCACTTGTCCAGTAGCAAGTCCTCGGGTCGCGTCTTTACCAGCAAATGCTGCATATGGGCCCCCTGAAACAACAAAAAACATCAACTTACAATATCTTTCTTAAAAATGAAAATAGGTTTGGAACTGTCTGGAAGGAACAATTCAATAGTGCGAACTAATTTATCAATCAAGTGGCGACATCTATTCGAGTCTTATTTAGTTTGATGTGACTGATGAGTGAGATGAATGAAACATGGATGAAACGACGAATGAAAAGACCTCTTGTTTACGTCCGTTGCCATGGTAACCATTTAGTTACTGATTGTAAAAATTATCATGTGATGGTATTTTACTTAAATACGTTTTACGGCGCACATTCCTCGGGGATCAAACTTCAATGGGACCACCAAAAATACAACCTTGATAAAACAATGAAAGAGCCATCACAATGTATAAAGAATTGATATCCTTTTATCACCCAAATTTTGGTATCTAGTCGTAATTTTTCAGAAGAATGTTGTATATATGCTTGGCGGGATAAATATCATTCACTATTCAATAGCGAAAGAATTTTTAAAATCGGTCAATATTGACTGGGAAATCAATGAACATAAAAAACATACAGCCGAACATCCTCCTGAAGTTGGTAAAAATAACAATTTTTGAAAAACTTATAGAAAAAAACGGTACCTAATTTAAAATTTTGTAAATTGAGATAGGTACCTTGTGTTCATTTTTCTAATCCTAAATACAGCTTCCATTCTGTTTTGTATGATTGGTTCTTCTTTTTACGTATAATGTGAAATGTGTTTGAAACCACTCTAGCAGAAGTCGATGTAAAAGAAGAAATTATTTTAAAAGAAATGGCCCTAAGTAGGTACGTTATAAATTCAAGGAAGTTTAGTATCCGCTATTCTTATCGTGATCATGTTATTGACCATTGTTAGTTTCAGAATCTACACAATCTTAATTCATTACCTATTGTTTAGGTACACCGCCGGTAAGGCTATCTGTATTTTAAGTTTTACCACAGAATAATTAATGTTTCTTTTACCATCCCTTAGCTGTTTATAGAGAAAACCACTATTTCATTTTACGAGACCATCATGAGGTTCTAACGACACCCTTCGATGAGATGCAAAATAGTTTGTTGACGGACGGACGCGTGGATGCAACACTCATACTATTTACGTTCCTTGGATGATTGTGAAGAAATTAATCAATGAAAATAACCAACCACAAAAAGTACAATACACGGACCAGCTGGACATGAAGAAACCATAATTACATGCGAGACTTGACAAATTAAAATCATTCAACAACTTTACTAATTGGCAGCCTCGTTTTACTTATTTGAAATCATTCAATTTCGAAATTCCATAATACCCCTTAGATGAAAGTAAAAAAAGTTTTTTTTACTTTTATTTAAGATAATACCTATCTTATTACAATACACCTTAATGAGGTACCTATTCCTTTAAAAGGTTTAAGGACCGCACTCGTTTCAAATCGTCAATCAATTCTTTTACTCACCCACGTTCTACACTGGCTTACAAAGATTATCTACAGAAAACGTTTTGGTTGCGGTGACAGATAACATGAGCTGAACAGATACTGAATACTAATGCAAAGTTGGGGTACAGTGAAATGTTTCAATCGGAAGATTGAGCCTCGCAAAACTAAAGTAACAAGACATCTTGCATATCATGCTTGAATTAAAATTACTGTGACTGATGACGTTGTCCTACCCGAATTTCAACAGACACTAGCCACGTGCACAGGACATATTATAGTGCAGAAGTGTGTTCGCAGACACAGATGCGATCTATTCCCTTACTTTCATAATAATCCGATGGGGCGGCTTCGGTCGTGTCTTGATGACAAGGTATTCGACGCTTGAACTAGTTAAATAAGGTTTATTTTTATACGCTTGAACAATCGAAATATAGCCTCAGGAAGAAAACGATAAGCATTTATTTATACAAAACTAGTTTCTGCCCGTATTTTCCTGAGATGAAAAGTAACCTAGAAGTAACATAGGCAATGTGTAAATTATTCCAGATCTAGAGCAACATCCATACAAAATTAAGTAGTGTTATCCGGTCTGTACTTTTGGCGTGAAGATGTACGAAACATTTAAATTTAAACACAACATTCACTGTATGATGTAAATGTTATGTACGGTCTCGGTAGTCTTGGATGCTAGGTATTATACAGGGTTATTGGTAAATTAGTGACAATACGTGAACTGCAGGTTCAGCCCATCATCACAAACACGTTTGTGAAGACGCCAGGTCTTAATTCTTAATTTTGGTACCCCCCGCAATTCAATAATCGTTCATTAGAGAGGTTTTATTTAAAACTCAACTTAAAAACAGCTCTACCCTGAATTAACAGAAGATATGAGAGTGAAAGATTGGTCTTAAGTAACTCGTTGGGTTCCAGACAAAGATGTTTTTTCATTTAGTATCAGAGGTGACTTATATATTTTTTAGAATTTAGTCTTGGCGCCTTCACGAACGTGTTTGTGATGATGGGCAGGACCTGGAGTTCACGTATTGTCACCAATTTACCAATAACCCTGTATATGTAGAGTAGATACAGAATTGTTGATATCACTGTTCAATGCAAAACTTCGGTTGTCTAAAGTCTACAGCGGTTTATCAGAAACGTTTGTCATTGTTTGATGGATTGTAAGCGATAACATGACTATGTGTACCACTTTCTTGCAATAACAAATAACCTGTTATGTTGAAACGTTGAACCAATTGTAGCTGGGTATTATTCACCTTGTCTTCCTCAATAGTAACGAAAGAGACGAAATATTTTAATTGATTGGCCAGAATAAGGTTTATGTTGATTTACCATACGTAAGTAGGAAATTAATATTCCGCGTAAATGTATGTTTCAAATAATGAGGTATGTGTTTTCTTTATACCTGTACGAGGTACATGTTTGACTATGTTTTGAATTAATAAGGTAGAGTTGAAATCACTTGTAGAACTTGTGTCAGCAAATATTTATTTTTTTGCGTATTATACGTCCGTACCTATATTTTTACACCGTCAACGTGTATTAACCTTCAAATTAAGTTGTAATGGCCTTGTTCATACATTTTTTAGTACCAAGTTGCGCACATTCCCTGACCTTTGTACGAATAATTTACTTAAAACCCACACAATTTGTATAGACGGTATTATACAACAAAATAGGAAAGCCACTTACCCGGTCCATAAAACCTCTTCCCTTTAGTGACATCGAAAATTACACCATTTACTGCCAGCAAAACTCTTCCATCAGCTTGAGTGCCATCGTATTTTTTTAGCTCGGCTACTGTGAGATCCTTTCTTATTTTCGGCAATTGAGGTGGCGGCGGAGGAACGTCGATATCACTCTCAAAATTGGACTTTATGATTTTGTAGAGAAGGTACACAATAACAGCGATGAGGCAGATGTTAAGAGGGCTTGTTAATTCATCCCACCAGTAGCTAGAAGCGGTTGCGGTCTGCTCGTCGGCCATTTTGATTTTTTGTAACACGTCTGTGAAGCGCGCGCGCCTGTACCGTACTGACTGGTGGTTATTATACTGAGTGAGTGAGACAGTTGTTGCGTCATGCCATAATCATTGTTAAGGTCAACCGGTTGCACTGATGAATAGGAGCTACTTGAGTATTTACGATTTTATCTAGCCTACGGTTTTATAGTACGAAACAAACAAGGCTAGTGACAACAGCTGTGATAACAGTTTTGCAATTCTTAATGAATAGTACAAAATATGTTTTATTATAAGTAATGGTGACTCTACATTGAAAAAACACACATGGTAAACAGATCAAACTAATAACTTAATAAGTTTACGAGTCATCATGACTGAGATAATTAACTAAGTACCTATCTATGATAAATTAAAGAACCTATTTACGATAGCAAATCTGTTAGGTTTCTTTCAATAGACCACATTTTATTTTTTATTAAATTAATGTGTTTTATATTAGGTACACGTTAACTTAATTTTGATAACATCGACACCGAAAAAAAATTAAAGACAGGGTAAACAGATTATTGCTTTGGCCAGAAAATAATGAATACTATGCCAATAGGCAATAATAAGAAAAAAATCTTACTAGTAAAGGGTTGCAGTAGGTTTTGAGATTTCACTAGAAGATAATACGTAAGTTAATTATAATGTTTGTAGGTTATGTGGGTAATATAGTATGTAGTGTGAGTACCTTTTTTTTCGAGTTCCACCGTCTTTGTTGTTCTTACACGTCTAGTCCATCCCAAGGTTGCCTGGAAGAGATCACTCATAGCAATAAGACCGCCTTTGTACTTCGTCTACTCGTAGTATTTATTACTATACTGTTTTCTATGTAGTTTTATCATTATTATCAAGTGTTATCTATCTATCTATAAAAAGATTATGTCATGACAGGTCAAGGTGTTGAGAATTCCCTATTCCACTCTATTCTGCTTCTTCTTCTTCCACTGCATCACCAGTGGCCACCGGTGTCGCTCTTAGAATAATGTAAGACAATCTTTATTTTACACAGACTTACAAAAATACAGACATGAAATAATGTTATTATTTCATTTCGTATACGACTAGAGGTCAGACTATATCCGTTGCTTCCAGTGACGTCCGAGCAAAATTTAAATCTTCATGAATACCAAATTCATAAGTTTAACTTGTAAATCGAAAGTATACGACAGATATTATATTATGTAACAGAATCACCAACCATCTTTCGATATCACAGTGTTTGAGAAAACAAGACTATAATAAGGTGGCTTTTTGAGATATACAGGGTGGAAAGAATCTATGGGCCCTGGAGGGGAACTACCTTAAATCCTTTAGCTAGCTCATTTAACTGAAAGGAAACATTCCTTTATTTTTAAAAAGAAACATAATTGCGTACAAAGATTTTCTAAAAATTCCTTGTCTCACCTGGGAATCGAACCAACTAAAAAGAAAAAAAATTGTCTAATAAACATTGGACCTTTCACTCATCTGTGGTATAAGATACCCATGAAATCGAATATTTATTACATGTTCGTAGTATTGTTCACTTGTAACAAGTAAATGACACGTTATAAGGCGTTTTGGCTCGTTCCACTCCGGAACGAGCCAATACGCCTAGGTAGCTATATTAATTAGCGGTGCTTAATTATTTAGCATGTTCATTAAAAAACATGGTAATAAAAAACCTATAAAACCTTCGTTACTTCGAATAACGACCTGCCTGTTACCTGTAACAATGGTAGCTAAGTTATTCGATAAGAATCTTCTTTTCAAAATTAAGAAAATTTTGTGATAGAATCAAAATCCTCGGAAGAAATTCAAGAACTTTTACAAATAATTCAATAAAGCACATAATTTACATAGAGCTGCGAAAATCATGGAGATGGCTCTCTTTAGATAGCATTTTGTAATTTTAATTGTACAAATCGAACCTGCAAAGAAACTACACAAGCCTTCTCTCCTTCTCCTCAGCAGACATTGTCATAGTTGAATATACCTCCATCAAAAGAAACGGGACTTTGCAATAATCACCACGCTTGAAATACGGATTGTTGATTGCTGTAGAGTCTTATATCTATAACTACACATAAGGAAACATACAAAACATTCGTGTGAAAATGATGCGGGATCAAATTGTACACCGAAGTATAGACATAATATCAAAACATCGCCGCGGCGGTTATCAAGAATTTGTAAAATTTGCTTACCTTGAGGTACAGCGGAATATATTTATCGACAATAATCCAGTGGTTTTATTTTAAATTCCCGATCAAACCATTCGGACATCGTTGTCAGCCAACTCCTGAATAATTATATTCGCCGCCGGTCTGCACTCCTGGAATACCCAATTACCAGATTTTATCTCACTTGTCTTTTTGTTTTCGCGTTTCATTGTGCTGCTAATGGGAAATTAACACTCCTATGCAATTAGATATACTAAACTAGGTCCTAGTTCCACTAAATTAATTCGTCTTACTCAGTATGACACATTATGACATTTTACTTTTGATGAAAAAACTCAGATGGAAGGACGCGCGTCAAAAGACATAAGCCCCCATATGACCAAATAACAGATTATCATCATTAAGATCATCAAAATGTATTATATTGATTTTTTAGATTTAGAAAATTTTGATTTTAAACTATTTCACCCTAATAATTCAATTCGTTATCATTGAATTTGTAGCCGTAGTGCCCAATTTTAATAAAGGTATCAAATTTCGTACTTATAAAAAATTGACTCACATTTGTCCCGAGGCGGGAATCGAACCCGCAACCTCCTGCGTCGCAGGCAGGCCTTCGCCCACCGCGCCACAGAGGTTGTCAATGTAGTAGGTACATTATTTGTTATTGGGTATGAATGTAAATTTTCTCATGCTGAATAAGATTCTACATAAGAAAATCTGATGCTATTTTAATAATCATAATGACAACATAATATTATCACGCTCACATCCCATAATAACGGACTACATGTACCTAACGGTAAACCGTTAGCACTGCATCTACAATACTTAAGTATGCACAATCTGTCGACGTACGTTTCTTACCACATCTTGCCAGACCCGTCGAGACATTATTCACCGTGGATTCTTGAAGACATCTCCTATTTGCACAATGCAAATGGGACTGACTCAAAAGTGAATAAAAACCAGAGTGAACCAACTCTTTCATTTATTTCTTTGATGGAGTGGGGATATGCAGCTGTGCCCGATAGCTACTATGCCGACCCTGTTGGACTTTAACCGCAATGCAATTCTACGGACGGTTTAATAAATTCAGCTAGCGGCGTCTTGAACATGCTTGCGACAGTTGTGTGTGTAAATAATGTTTGTGAGTGTAATGATTATACAGGGTGGTTTTTTGAGAAGGGCGGTGATGGCCAAGTCCGAAACCACGAAAGTTAGGGAAAAGTAGTGAAAGGAGTCATGCCCTCGATTTATAAGAAAAGAATAACTGCATATTTATTGAAAAAAAAAAACTAATTAGTTAAGTAAAATGGAGATACTAAAAGTATAACTTTGTTACATAAATAAAATATGTTCTATTCTATTCGTCCCTTGAAAAACTTTAATGTTGAGCCATGATCATTTTAATCAGTTTCAGAAGAAAAGTTCATTATTCTTTAAAAATCTTCCTTGATAAACTAAACCAACCTCTCTGCATCTATGTATGATGCTGCTGAACCTGGTACCTATATTGTTTGCAATTGTATCAATTAAGTATTTCACATTTTTTTAAGTGTGTCAATTAAACCTTATTGTATAGTATAGTGTTAACCTGTTAAATGTTATTGAACCACTATAAAATAATCAGTTTTCTTATTCAATTGATAAGTGCCCTAAAAATGCGAATTAGTTGCGCACGTAACTTAACGAAAACGCTGGACGCAGTGGACGCCATATTACTCTGTGGTCATGACGTCAGTTGGATGTGAGACCTGAACAAATGCGCTGATGTTACTGATGATAGTTGATATCTACTTTTTAGTTTGCCTACACAACCTTACGACATAACAACATTGCGCCTACAATTTCATGGTGTTGAAAAACAGATTTAAAAAAATGAAAAATTTAAATGGAGTTTTAAAATTTATTTTGTTATTTTAGAAACTAAAACGAACATATTCTGACTACTTCAAAACTATTTCAATGGGTAAATACCCTAGTAATTATGAGTTCTAATTTGTTTCTAGTATTTGATTGTAATTTTTATGGTACTAAATAAAACTTTTGTGGATAATTCGGTGTAAAGTCTCATTACGGTTGTTGTGCAGAATTCGAAAACAATGTGATTCATTAGTATTTTGGGGTTTTAGAAACCAAGTCTTTTTGATGCCTAGGTATTCAAATGATTTTATGCATGAGGTAAGTATACAATTTTTCTGTTTTCAATTGTAAACATGTAACATTCTCTTATACAATGAATCCCTTACTTCCGATGTGGGTTCATTTTCATTTCAAAGCTGACAGTTTCCTTTGTATTATATTCAAAATCAGATTAATAATCTCAGTTTAGAGAGAGGCTCACTGTTTGTATTCCACGGAGAACAAATAGCCATGAGTATTTGTATAACTCCCAACTACCATTAATTCGTTAGAATGTGTACTCGACTACGAGGTATTTGTATAATGTTATAATTATAGTCGTCCAAGCAAAACCTGCCTTTTTTCTGTCAACGCTTTTATATAACACATCCTCGTCTATGAAATTCCCTAATTGCTGACCAAAACTGAGGCAACTGAGGTATAAAAACTGAATGAACGAGTGCAATATTTCACAGACACTTATTTTTTTAGCAGTATGGCGGAAGTATGATTGTATTATTTATAAAAAAACCGGCCAAGGGCGAGTCGGACTCGCGCACGAAGGGTTCCGTACCATTATCTATAAAAACGGCAAAAAAATCACGTTTGTTGTATGGGTCCCATACAACAAACGTGATTTTTTTTCGATTTTTTTTCAGTTTTTTGCCCTGAAATATTTATTTTATTCTGTTTTTTAGTATTTGTTGTTATAGCGGCATCAGAAATACATCATCTGTGAAAATTTCAACTGACTAACTATCACGGTTCATGAGATACAGCCTGGTGATAGACGGACAGACGGACAGCGAAGTCTTAGTAATAGGGTCCCGTTTTTACCCTTTGGGTACAGAACCCTAATAAATGACGGAACAAAATTCTGGCGTAAATAAAAAACCCATACTTTCTTGTCAGGTAGCTTATCGAACCACGTTTCGTCAGCAACAAAACAACTAGGTACTTCCCCTAATGCTGCTTAGCGTCAGCTACACCCCAGTAGAGTCAATTAAGAATGTCAATACAGCGGCACATCTGTCGTTCCTGTATATGCCTTACATACCTACAGGTCGCCTAAGTAAAGCCGAAACACGAACAATATATAAAACATCCTTCGTGAATCTCAATACTATAGATGATGATGACTTCTTGCAATGTTCATTATAAATTTTTAGACCGCGAAAGCAGTCTGGAGTCTTTGTTGCTTCGAAATTTCAATTACTTTTATAATAGGAAACAGTAAGACTCTACTAAAATGATGAGTGCTATTAAGATACTGTTAAGAAAGTGCCTATTTACTTAGATCTAGTGCGAATGTAACTTTTAAAACTAATGGCAATTTACTGGTTCATTAACCTCACTGGTTCTATCTTGGAGTAAGTTTATTTCGCTAAAGCTAAAGTGACAAAAGTTACACGAACAAAAGACTTGAAGAGACGCCACTGAGCAAACTACAAAAGCGGTCTTCCAAATGACCATTTCATTTTTCATGCTGCCTTTGTAAAGGACTATAAAGTAGCACTAAAAAGAATCTCCCGCTAAAAAACGAAAGAAGAAATCTCTGAAATATTTAACTTTAAACTTTTCGCGGACTTCACACTTAGCTTTTTTTATTTTGCATTGACCATAATACGGCTGAGTCTTCGAGAAGTTTCCCGGCCTGCCTAGTTTATAAAGTAAAGAAGTATTTTAACTATGTAGGGCTGTTCTGGCGTCTTTTAAGTAGTACAAAAGTAGTGCGAACATTTTATCCCAGACAAGAGTTTAAAGTTTTAATAATCCCCGTTTTAAAGACTCACGTAGAAGAAAGGAAGGTTCCCTTCCTTTCTTTCAGCTTATAAAATACAAATGAGGTAGGTTACTCAAAATTATAAAACTAAAAACAATGAAATTGCTGTTGTTTTTCAGTAATTTTTCATCCAAATTAGATAGTCATCTTCAATACATGGTTGGATCATTTCGTTTCACCACACAAACACACGCAGCAAGGGACAATGTGTATTTACTTTCTATCACTACACTACCTTCCTTTCTTTCAGCTTATAAAATACAAATGAGGTAGGTTACTCAAAATTATAAAACTAAAAACAATGAAATTGCTGTGGTTTTTCAGTATTTTTTCAGCCAAATTAGATAGTCATCTTCAATACATGGTTGGATCATTTCGTTTCACTACACAAACACACGCAGCAAGGGACAATGTGTATTTACTTTCTATCACTACACTACCTTTACAAAGTACTTCCATATCCTCCAGCGACATATCCTATCTATCCATAAAAACTATACTTCGGGTAAGTACCCATTTATCCATAGGTGAGGCGGGTTCTCCCGACACGCGGGGTGTACGTCTTGCTACGAAACTTGCTCGAGACGAATTCACATAAAAAGCGGGTGTTTTACCACATTTTTTGAAGTCAGCCTTTTGCTGCAGTTTAGAAATTTACTGTGTCCTTATTTATCTGTTTAAAAAAAGGGTTATCCTACCTAAAATAACTGTATGGCTGATTAGTTGCTGCTCGCGGCTTCGCACGCGTTGTTTAAGGTTATTTCTATCCCATGGGATTTATAGGATAAAAAGTAACTTTATGTTACTCTCCATCCTTTCAACTAACTCCATGCCAAAAATTAAGCCAATTGGTTGCTTCGTTAGGGCGTGAAGCAAGGACAAACAAACAAACAAACACACTTTCGCATTTATAATATTAGTATAGTTAAATATGTAATACTATAGTGTATTACATATTTATCTATACTAATGAACTATGTGTTTTCACTATTAGGAACTTTCATGTCGCATGAGCAGTTGTTATAGAGACAAACGGACGAGTTCCAGTGTATAAAATTTGTGTTCATGGAACTTTTAGAAAGGTAAAAATAATTCAGTATTTTTAATAGTTCGAGTACCTATAATTTTTGATAGATAATGGTGGGAGTGTGACCAAAATTTTAGATGCAGTTAGTGAAAAAAGTTACCCATATCTTTTCGGGTCAATACGTAGCTTTTCAATATCATCATTATGGGATGTTTTAACACCTTATTAAACAATGTACTATAGTTTGATATTATTAATATGTAAATCATTAAGAAGCTGGTAACAAGTTTTATTTATAATAGAAGCCAAAGATAGAGTGCCGCATTGCTTAACTCTTTACCACGACAGGAATGCCGGAACTTTGCACCGCGCCTTACTGAATACATAATTTATTGCTCTATCCTTTCGTATTTAACAGGTAGGTAGGTAAATATTACTAACTGTTTTATACTTTGGTTAAAATCTTTTCTTTTAATTCCACTATCATCTAGACGAGTATTCTAGAACTCTACATAAGGTAAATTGGTTTTGCCTAACTGAATCTCAGGTAAATTTTAAATTCAGGTGTTACTTTGCGGAAATCCATTGCCAAATAGTATGTCTATGCGTGAATTCTAGAACTCTACATAAGGTGAACTTGTTTTGACCAACTGAATTTCAGGTAAATAATAAATTCAGGCGTTACTTTGCGAAAATCCATTGCCAAATATAACATCTAAGCGTGAACTCTAGAACTCTACATAGGGTAAATATGTTCTGGCTAACTGAATCTTAGATAAATAGTAGATTGAGGCGTTACTTTGCGGAAATCCATTGCCAAATATTACATCTCAACGAGCATTCTAGAACTCTACATAAGGTAAACTTGTTTTACTTGACTGAATCTCAGATAAGTGATATATTCAGGTGTATTTGCAAAAATCCATTGCTAAACGTAAAAAAATAAAAAAAATCGATGAAGGCTGAAGGTTTATTTCAAAAAAGGTGTGCGCAGAATTGTTCCTAAATATTCTACATTCATATTAATTACTTTACAATCTCCAATAGTGCCTTTTAATAGAACTACCCTACCGCAGCTCGAATGCTGTTTACGCACATACATGGTTTTCATCTATACTAGTCCACTGCTGGACACAGGCCTGGTCTTCATAAGAGCCTGATTGACTTTTATCAGCGTCCATATTCCACATGCTGGGCATGAGTTGGGGCTCGCAACTTGGTGGTCGAATAGTTCTGCAGGAGGTTTTTGTAATACCTACCTACTCGTAATAAATCGCATCAGGTAGATGCCCTGGTACCAAAGCACAGCTTGCGTTGCGCCTGGCTAGAACCACCTATTTACATAAAACGTTTCTCTCATAAAATTGCAGGCGCTAAAACCAGAATATACTGTCTTCAGCGCCTTCTGTTTTGTTTGATATGATAATAGCATGTTTATTAGGTAAGTGATTTTTTAGCATAAATGTGAAAACGCACTACGCTACAACGGAACTGCGCGGCCGCGGAACTTTATGTCAAATTAGTAAAAAATCACCAAATAAGCCGCGCAGCCTCTTTCGTCATTTGTTCAAATTTGACGGGCAGAGCCGCGGCTGCTCAGTTCCGTTGACGCGTAGTGCGCTTACACCATAACAGATAATAGGATAAAATTAAATACAACCCAAAACAACTGAGCACGGCGTTAATCAAACTTCATGGGAAGGTAGCGAATATTTCACAATCGAGCTTTATATTTCATGTAGCTAAAAGGGTCCAAATTATTGTAGAAGTCCATTACTTAATAGTGTTTCACCGAGACGACAACGGCTTTAAAAAGTTTTTCCTTGTGCCAAACAACGAAATAAAAGAATAGTAAGGCAGCAATCCTTTTAAACTTTTTACTTTTTGTTGCGCTGATTACAAATGACATAGTAATGTACATTGTACAACTTTATTCAGAGAAAAATGTAATAACGTTGCTAAGAAATTCCTTAATAAAATATTTGCCACGTCACCTGTAGGTATAGTCGCATATAAGTCGCAACAGGGGTGCGTGACAAAAAATACCTACTGGCTACATACAAAAAATATATTTGACTAATTAATCACACATATAAAATAAGGCTATCCCGTTAAAGAAATGATTCAAATTTACTTTTATTATTAATCACAATTATAACATTACAGATTATTTAATATGTGTTAATTAAGACACACAACTTATAACAATAGAAAGCTAGTAAATTCTGGTAGAAACTTAAGTTGCTTTATCACGTTTAAGCGCCGCCTAAGACGATGGCTTATCGAGCAAACTTTTTATAGCTATGAAGAGTTCATAGGCTCAAATTGACATTTGAGTAATTAATTGTATTGAATTATTTTTTTATTATTAACTTAATTATTTTATTACTGTACTTACTGTACTGACTGTACAGGAAAAGAAAGTGCTCGCAACGAGCAACGAGACAGATTTTAGCACACAACGTAACGTACCATGTTTGCTGCGAATGGTAAGCCGGGCACTTGCTGGTGTTACGGGACTTAACACCTTCCAGTGCCCAGCCATACAATTACTCTTCCGAAGCAAAATACACAGTAAGAACAAGAATTGCAAAAAGCTCGTAACGATTAAGCATGTTTCAATAAATTGCCCTGTCAACGGGAATAGGTATTATCTACGTTTTTCCTTATCTATATGTTTGTTCAAAGATCCCTGGGACAAACAGGATTCCTGTTGACGTGTTATTATTGAATGATAGATAGAACGAGAGAGTTAGAGCGATAATAAAATAAATAAATAATGCTGGACAATTTACACATCTAGCCGCAAGTTAAACAGAGCTTCTGTTATGGGTACTAGATAACTGATATACACAATACAATACGATACAAAGATGTAGTAGATTAGAGATTAGACTGCTGGGCCGTACGCAGCGCTTAATTCAGAGAGTACAAAACGCCTGCGCTCGTTTTTGTTTCAAAATTCCTTCCCGAACTCATGTCACTCCCTTTCTGAATCAAAATTCTATACTCAGAATGAAAGCGCGTCAAAAGCTGCACCTCGCTTGCTTACTTTTTGGCGTGATTAAGTACCGTACGCCTGTGTACTTATATGAGAGACTCAGTTGGGTGTCTAAAACGAGATCTTTACGTAAATGCTCGAAACAGCTGTCGACGCCACGTCATCACTCGGCAGCTTTTAGAGGCAGCTTCCAGTACGCTGCGGCAAAGTGCTGGAACAATATTCCGCCACCTATACGGGATCTTCGGTGTTTTCATACTTTTAGGGCTAAGTTAAAAAAGTTTATTTTAGAACACCAGAAAAGCACAGAAGATCTCATAAATGAAATTTCGATTCTGTAGTGTAAAAAGTGTGAAAGCTTTACCCAGAGCTTTACAACCGCTACTCTCTCGCTCTCTCTCTAGCCGCTGTAGCTGGGAAAAATCGGGCTTTTATATTTACTGCTTATTTTTGTACATAACCTTGTTGTTATTATTTTGTATTTGTAGTTTGTTGTGGTTTATTTTATTTTTATTTATTGAACAAATGTTTTATTATACAAAGTGTTATTTGTTTGTTATAGTTCTAGGTATATCACATAGTTAGTATCTGTAGGGAATGTCTATGTAAATATTGTATTCATAAATTTGAACTTTACTGGACCTTTTCGTGCTTCTCATATATTCTCTATTTTGTGTTGGTGTACGTTACGTGTTGGTTGTGGTTCTGACGGAAGATCAGCGTTGTGATAGCTATGCGCAATGGCTATCACAACATAATGCTGAGTCGGACGCCATTTTATAGCATTTAAGTTTTGTAATTTCATAGATATTAAGTAGATAAGTGGTTTATATTTGTGTTAGGTAATTTAAGAAACTAACTGTAAATGCTATAAATAAAGCTTTTCTTATTATTATTATTATTAGATATTATTAATTATTCAAAGAAAACGACCAGAATACCCGGAAAAAATACCTGCAGATCGTACAAGCATTTGTCCTAAGGCGGGAATCGAACCCTCGTAACCTCCTGCGTCTCAGGCGAACTTTCGCCCACCGCGTCACAGACGTCGTCTAATACTTACAATGTCGTAAAAATGTCGTGTACCAATGTGTTAAACCGGCTTAATTTTTCTCAAGTTGAGCGAATTAGGGCTATAATACTTCGTAGGACGTTCTATTTCACAACTGACCAAGCATCAAGCCAAACCGGGAACTGACAGACGTTACAAGGCGTAATGTTACGATTGACCGTTCGTTCGTACGAACGGTCGATCGCAACATTACGAGGAATGGTCCAGCAATTTTTTTTTCTGCTCAAATTGCCAGTATTTTTTTCACCTCTTCCTTTCACCGCTGCCATTTATGCATAAGATTCTCTGCCACAACCAGAAAGTAGCTTTAGGGTTTAATTCCATACCAAATGTTTGTACGATTTGCAGGTACTGGTCCGTGATGTTTGAAAAAATGGAGCGACAGCATTGTTTATCATGATATGTAGGTGATTAATAATTACTAAAGATGCTAGATGGGTTGACGACATCATAAAGCTTTCATGGCATACTCGAAAAGCACAGGACAGGAGGCTTTTTCCCAGCAGTGGTAACAACCACCTACCAGCGGAAGCCCAAGGGCTAGTTAGCCCTTGTGCTATATCCCAGATTCTGATAAAAATATACCCTTTTGGGCAATTAGCAACAGTATCAGATAATTCCCAAAGCTAATGATCCCTTTGGAACGGAATGCAGTACCCTTTGTCCTCGAACTGTCTTGGAAGACAATAAAAAAATTGAATTTTGTCTTGCCATTTATGCATAAGATTCTCTGCCACAACCAGAAAATAGCGGGTTTGATTCCACACGAAATGTTTGTACGATTTGCTCGTACTGGTCCATGATATTTGAAAAAATGGAGCGACAGCATTGTTTATGATATGGTAGGTGATTAATAATTACTAAAGATGCTAGATGGGTTGACGACATCATAAAGCTTTCATGGCATACTCGAAAAGCACAGGACAGGAGGCTTTTTCCCAGCAGTGGTAACAACCACCCACCAGCGGAAGCCCAAAGGCTAGTTAGCCCTTGCGCTATATCCCAGATTCTGACAAAAATATTACCTTTTAGGGCAATTAGCAACAGTATCAGATAATTCCCAAAGCTAATGATCCCTTTGGAACGGAATGCAGTACCCTTTGTCCTCGAACTGTCTCGGAAGACAATTTACTGCGCCTTTAAAATTTCAGCTGTTTGGCCGTTTATACAGTGGAGTATTTCCAGAAATTTATGTTCCTACCGACGTGCCTCGGCTTTACATTAAATAAGGTTTAGGTAAAGAAAAATTCGGACAACAGTTTTCGTTCAAATTGGATCGTAGGTAATTATAGAACTCTTCTGTTATTAGGTCTCAATCTAGATCTAGTTACAAAAGATACAAGCTGATCCAATCCATAGAGTTTTAAATCATCCAAACTTCACGACCTCTGTGGCTCAGTGAGCGAAGGTCCGCCTGCGATGCATGAGGTTGCAGTTTCAATTCCAGTCTCGGAACAAATATTCGTACGATGCTGATATTTGTTATTTCCTCCGGGTGTTCTCGGTTTTTAAGAATACTATTTGCGCTTCGCGGCTTCGCCCGCGTGGAAACTTATGTGTCAAATGGAGAACAATGAGGATATATTGCAAACTAGCTGTTCCCCGCGGTTTCACCTGCGTTAAATTCGAATTTCACATTTCTAGGGGGATTCCCGTAAATCTCCCATGGGAATTTGATGGACCAGGACCAAAAGTACCAGGACTAAAAGTCGATGGTAACGTTTAAATAAATATATAATGCTGGACAATTCACACAGCATTATCTAGCCCCAAACTAAGCATTAAATTAATATCATTAAAGGTTATTTATATATCATGGAAACTGTTTTATGGGATAAAAAGTAGCCTATTTTTTATTCCAGGCTTATAGCTACACCTTTAATTTTGTAAGCCCAATTCGTTCAGTATTTTTGGCGAAAAGAAGACAACAAACATCCCATCCATCCATCTAAGCTTTCACATCCATAATATAAGTGTGATTGAAGTAGACAAAATCAATAAGCTGAGTGTAGGCCATATTTGTCCTAAACCCTGTTGCGCACAAAATAAACAACAAAGCCTAGATTTAATTTTGTATCCTAAGATTGTTTTGGGTAGTAGATCTAGATAAATAAAATTATTTTCTTTATTTCTTTCTTTCAGTAACACTTTGTTTCTTATTTGATAATTATCACTTTTAGAAACCAGTTTATGCCTAGTATAAAATTTGACTTGTCTAAGTGCTTATTTTGTAAGTCTAAAGAAATAAACGTTATTGATATTTATTTGATATAAAGGTGCCCTTGCACTACGCGTCAGTGGAGCTGGCGCAGCCGGGGCACTCCGCTGTCAAATTAGAGCAAATCACCAAAAAAGCCGCGCAGTTCCGCTGACGCGTAGTGCGAGGGCATCTTAATATCAAATAAATATCAAATATCAATAATGTTTATTTCTTTATGCTTACAAAATAAGCACTTAGACAAGTCAAATTTTATACTATAAACAGTCAATCTCATAGGATTTCATACAAAGGTTAACTGGCCGCGCCGTGTCGCGCAGTTCCGCTGGTAGTGCAGTTCAGCTTAATGCCAGTTGATCTCTAACGTGAAGTATTGCGATTGCGTATTGATTTTCAATTCTCGTTAAATAACAACTTATCTACTCGTTACGGACACAAAAGTTGTAGGAAATAAATCTTGAATGAGGTTCGCACAATAATGTTTGGTAGCCCAATGCGAGCAGAGTTTCATTATTACTATCCACCCTATTCATCCCAATGGGACCAACGTGGGACCAACATTCAATCACGTATCGAAAACTCTTATCGATTATTGTATCAGCTTACTTGCTTTTCAGCAGAAAATATCAAAGAATATTGGTGAATTGCGTAAGTTTAGCGGCTACAGTTTTATTTCAGGTAGGAAGGAGAAACACGTAGTCTCTCTTTTGCAACTTCAGTGGGAGCTTCTCGTTACAAATAGGTCATTAATTATGGTGGGTGCGAATCTCTAAGCTCCCATACAAACGTATTTTCCGATTCATTTAAAACTCAAAACTCAAAGTGCTTTATTTCCTTTAGACCTTACAAGACTCAAGGACACATTTGGAACCTTTAACCCTTTATTGCAATGAAATTTTGAATGGGTAATTGGTAATCATATATTTATATTCAAAGAAATAAACATAATGACAGTACCATGTCAATATATTTATGAAAACTTATTGTATACTCATAAAAATATCAATCGGTTCCCTAAAAATAGCGATATACATAAATTTAATACTAGAAATAAGAATAAGCTCGCTGTGCCCACAGCTAGGTTACACAAGATTAACGTATCTTTAAAAGGGCAATGTATACGCTTCTACAACAAAACTCCAAGTGAGTTGCAAAAATTGTCAATAAATAAATTCAAACAAATTGTTAAACACATCCTTTGTAAAAAGGCCTACTATAAAATATCAGATTATCTAGAGGATAAAAAAGCTTGGGACGAGTTTTGCTCCAACTCGAAAACTAACACTATAACAAGGTAAAGGTTTCTTGTTCGCTTCTTTACTTTACCTTAAAAAGATTGAAGTGGACAAAAAATCAAAGTGATCACTTTATTTCCTAGTTTTACTTATGTAATCTGAGTTGTGTGACGTGTCCAAGAGTCCTGTAAGGTCTAAAGGAAATAAAGCACTTCGAATTTTGAATTTTTGTATTTTATAAGAAATGACTTAAACCCTTCTTCTTACCCGAGTATTTATGCAAAATTTAAACAAATTGGAGGTGTAGTTTCCAAATGAGAGGGAAAGTACGTTTGTATGGGGGCATAGAAGTTCGCACCCACCTTATGCTAGAACATAATAATTTAGTTCGTTACACATCACGCTAACAATATCAATTGTAACTATCAATCGAATCTGTTTGAAATTTAGTATAGATAGGTAACATAAAATTGCCCATTGTACTTATCTTATGTGATATCTCTTTGTTATGTTATTTTATGGTGTACAATAAAGCATTTTTGTATTGTATTGTATTGTATAAAATTGTAACCCCGAAGTTACAAAATAGGCTTCTTTTATCCTTTTATGCTGGATACGGCAAGCTGAAGATTGGGCGAGATGGTGGTCATTTCTAGAGGCCTATGGCCAGCAGAGGACGAATATAGGCTGATTATGATGATCCTGAAAAAACGCGTGCAAACCCGCGGGCAGAAAGTAGGTAAATTGGTATTTAAACCACATTTTCTCCTTATCAATTAAAAAGTAAACGTTCAATCCGTGTAATGAATTGCAACACCTTTTTTAGTATTTTAATCACGCGTCTTGAATAAAGGGTTAAGTAGTTTTCTTAAATACAGTTAGGTATGTTCTATTCTTTTTTATCTTAAAATAAAACTTGCGAATAACTTAGCGCTTAATGTTTTAGTAACAATAATACTTCTTTGGCTTCTTGCTTTGCAGTACACCCTGTAAATTTGCAGGAGGGTAAAGATAAGCAACACGTGATTGGCATACCTTTCAATAGAGCAAGCATTGTTGTAAAAGCTACTCTATTCAAAGATAATAGTGTCTAATGTTGCTTTAGAAAGCGCCGGATACTTTCAGTACGAAACCCAGTTGCAGGGTGAAACTAATCACTATAATTGAATTTTCTACTGCGCGTTGGTCCGTGCCTTGAATTGAGTTAATTCTGTTAGTTGTTTTATTTTTAACCTTCGTTTTTCTTTTCTTAATTACCAAAGTGTCGTTTGATCTATTTTCAGTCGGCTATTTGTAAAGTTAGATTAGAAAGGATTAGTTAAGATCTTTTTGACGTTCGGCAACTGGAGATGGTTTGACTGAGATGCAATAGGTTGCGGGTTCCATTACCACCTCGAGACATTAGTTGTATCATCTGCACATAATATTCATTTAGTGTTTTGTATAAATCACTCGAATCTAGGTACATACTTACCTATGTAAGTTACATTACATTTAATTTTATATGTCAATCAACGTTTGGCTATATGAATAGCCAAACGTTGATTGACATATGTAGGGTTTCCATGACATAAAAGGTATTCCAAATAATGATGGAACTTTTTATTTGTAAGTACAAAAGACTGCAAATTAGCAGTTGACAATCTTTAAAAAATATCTTTAAATCTTTAAAAAATAAAAATCTTTCTATTAGGGTATTTCATAATACTTTTCCATGGAAACTATACCTACAAATAATCTGACCGTCACCACTTTTCTTTTTTATAAATTAAAATCTCTTCTCCTGCAATTTTCATGGAGTCATACAAAGAAATCAAATAATAAACCATTGATAACATGATCACCCCATTTTTCTTTACTTGTCATTTATAACCTAAAAATAAAAATACGTTTAATTACTGGCAATCTATTCGCAGTAATCTTGGTAAATAGATAAATAAATTAGACATGTTACTAGCACATGTTTATTACCTATTTTATCAGAATAATAATCTGCCGCCATGATGCATCACAAAAAATTTATACAAAAGTAGCACCTCAGATAATATAACTGTTTTATAATATTATGATCACTTATGTTTGACCATGGTTTGACCATTTATCATGAATTAGCCGTGCGTTTAGCTTTTCATATCGTCAAACGCCGATTATTAGTTGATCCATTCAGACCACATCACTATGTGGGCAGCGCATTTTTTCCATATCATGTAATACAACCATTTCATGAAATGGTCGGCAACATCATGAAGTGATCAATTCTAGAATTGATCACTTCATGATCCATCCATAAATATCGATAGAAGGCATAAGTACCGGTTCGTAATATTTTTTTCTTATAAAAATGGTAATACGGTTACAAGCATGTAGCATGGCAAAGAAATATAAGTAAAAGTACCAATTACTGTCAGCCTACGTGCTGACAGTAATCGTAATATATGTAGGTAGGGACTTTTACATTTCCTGTGTAGGTACTGTACTCAAATACTCGGTGTATTTGAGTAAACACGTAGAAAGAAAATGTTAAAAGGACCATGTTTTTTCGATCAATTTAATACCTATCTTACGTAGTTCTTCGGGAAGGAAGGCATAAAGTAAATTTAGTCCATATTTATTTAAAGAAAATTACAATAACAGAATTAAATAATTTATACACTTAAATCTTTTTTCTACAAATCTGAGCCAATCGAGTGGTCCGCGAGCGAGTGGTGTCATCTAATACCGTCAAATAAAAATCATCTAAATGTAATGCGAGTTAAGGCATAAAATTTAATGCACATTTTTATGGGTGCGATGGTAGCGGTGCTCTTCAGGTGTGCGACAAGCTGATGATGATGATGTTCACTATGAAAGATCTCCAACGGGTTTTTTCTTTGACCAGTTACAACATAACATCGAATGTCTTTGGCGTGTTTTAAAAATCCGAATTCCAAGCATGCTCGTTCCTCAATCTGTGCTTGAGTAACAATTTTGTATGGCATAAACGTCACTCAAGCATAGATCGATGACTGAGCAAGCTTTCATAATACGAACCTATCTGTATGTCTACCTATTTACGCCTAAACTGCGTAACGGATCTCAATGAAATTTGACAGGGAGGTAAAGTAAGGTACTTAAAAAGCGGCTACAAAGCCACTGGCAGCAGGTAGTAATTTATATAGGCATGCACATAGATTTTACAAAAACCTCTCGCAGCGGATTTTATTAAAAACCCTACGCCGCGCACCCTGTAGCTTTCATCAAAATGAGAACATTCACATGTAAACCCGTCCATGGGGCTGCTAGGGAGCACAGTTTCATTTGTCTAGGCTCGACTAGAAATAATTTGATATGATTACAAAAACGAAAAACTGACATCGAATTCCTAAAACTAAACATTGTATTTACCGTTTTTTTTTTTAAGTTTTGCGGGAAAAACTATCTTTCGGGAAAAATTATGTCGGACCAGCCTAGAATTATTTTGAGAATATATTTTAAGGGCATGCGAAGCCGCTGGCAGAAGCTAGTGTCTAATATTGATTATGTACTGAAAGAGTCCCTATTTTTAACTTACGAAAAACAAAAGAAGAAGTTAAATAAATAAATAAATTGCTTAGTTGGTGAGGCGCGGGTTCCAGTCCGGCCGAATTCGATTTTTTTCGGGACATAATAAAATTTTCGTAGAAAAAGGTACGTATTTAAAGACGGTTTTCAAATTATTACTTTTAATATCTTCGTACCAATAAACCGATAAAAAAGTAACTAAAAAAAACCGATCCGGTTTCCGCGATTATTTTTCGCTTATCTCTTCTAAATTATTTTTTTTTTTTATTGTCCTACAAGTATTTAGATACTCGAAATACAGTCATAATCCCCTCGCTAGATATTTTTTTAACCCTGGTTGGTCAGCCAGTCGATTCAGCTTCCAGTGTAAATGCGTCCTTAGTGTGGTGGAAATTACTTTTGGTCGTGTTTTAATATCTTCGCGAGTAAAGGCTTATTTAAAAACACCAAACTAAGTAAAGTTAAGCCAAGTAATAAATCATTCTGAAATGAGAACTCGGCTTAGGTAATAGTTGGTACTTTTAACCCTTTTAGGGCGTGTAGGTAGGCATTAGATTGTTTTTGTGGATTTGAGTAATTAAGTTAGTGAATAATCTTTTTTGCATTAGCATTTATAATAGGTAGTAATAATCACCGTCTTTCCGCAAAGACCGATAAGAATCCTAGGTATTTTATGTCAACAAAGACATTTGAATGAAAACTTAAAAAAAACTGATAGCGATAACAGAAGACAACAAAGTAATAGTGACGTTATCACTAAAAACTACAACATAAATTTCGACAGCGGATAATCTCACATGTGCAGCGTAAAATGTTAATATTTGAATGCGAAAACGAACGAGAGATCAATTAAATGATGAATCATTCAAAACGAAAAACGTTTCAAGCTTCTGTGCTTTGCTTCGATGATACCAATGTCGTTAAATATTTTCCACCAATATTCCTTGGGTTTTGTTACCACTTTGTATGCAAAAAAATCTAGGTTTTTGAATCGGGGTATAGTGAATTAAGCTGTGTACCTGCTCATTAATCCAATACTGCCACAAAACCAGCACAAAAATATGCATTCGAAACTCGTTAACTTTAGATACCTACCTACTTTATAGTGACAAAATGGCTTCCCATGAGCTTCAAACCAGTGGTCCGTCAGCTGGGCCTGAATACTGCTAACTGATGCTATCAATATAAAATCAAATATTACATCAAATATTTAGTTTCAAAAGTTTTAATTCAATACCGATTAATAAAAAAATGTTACAAAAAACGTAACAAAATTAAATTATTAATATAACAATACAATTATTTAGTATGTTATCTACATACTAAATACAGTAGGCATTTACAAGTAATATAAAATTAATCGAAATGTTATGAGTTTAAAGGCCATATTTGAATGGGTGGCTCTGGGTGTTAGCGGTGCTTTTCAGGTGTGCAACAAGCTTTATACGCCTAAGCCTTCCAACATGTAAGTACTTTTCGTGAGTATATTGCATTCGGAAGACAGACACGGCGAGCTACGGCAAAGGCGGCGCGGCGGCGGCCCGCGGAGACTTCACACTAATATCGCCGCCGTGGAGGTCAAAGGAGTCAAGCCACAGATTTCATGAAAATGAGCTAACTACACTTCATTATAGACAAGGTTGCTTATATTGATTGAGGATGACAAGACCGAGTTATAATGGGTGGTTTTGGCCCGAGTGAATAACAATACTTTTCACTTCGAGTGTGAGAAAATAGAACAATCAAAACTTACCTAGGTACCTCTACTTCACGAATTTGTCGTTAGTCTTAAAATACCATATTTCATGTGTTACGCAACAAATAAATATAATCATATTGATTATTTCTTTTCCATTCTGTCCTATTTGCATATAATTCAATTAATTTTCGCTTGATGGCATTTTTAATTAAATAAGTCAAGTTCAACTTCAGTTAAATTTGTACTAAACAAATACTCCAAAGATTTTGCGCTGATTATCAATCAGCGCAAAATCTTTGCAACTTGCAACTTTTTTGTGTCTTTGTTACGTGCAACGCAAAGTTACTAACTACCACAGACCAGTAACTGGTCTGTGCTAACTACCAACGCATTCTACGCATTCTACCATGGAGGAAGAATCTCATACAAAACATTCAACAAGGACCAAAAAGGTGCTCTTAGTTCCATTTTCAAAAATAAATTCAAATGAAATTTCATTTCTTTGTAAATGGAACATCAAAAAGTCTTTATGCAAGAAGACGAATGTCTTGTAGGCTGACTGGCTGGCTGATGATTTCAAACAAAAATAAAAGAAAAATTACTTTTTACCCTAGACCTTTTTGCATAATTTTTTTTTTTTCATTTTTTCCTTTTAGCTTAGCAGGCCTAAAACGAATTACCAACAAAAATGCCGTTGTCAATTGGTTTGAGCCACAAAAATCCATCAGGCCAAGTCTTGAGACTCGATTCTAATGCAGGCCACTTTGTATCATCCATACAAACTGGATTATAAGAATTTTTTACCTTCTTAAAAAAAACTACAACCAAAAAAAGAAAACTACAAACGAATCGAGTTAAAATTTTGCATACAACACAGCTTTAGGCCTGGAATAAAAAATAGGCTATTTATTCCATAAATCAGTTCCACTGAGATAGAAATAACATTAGATTTTCATAGAAACAACGCGTGCAAAGCCACGTACAGAAACTAGTTGCTTACAATGGAATTGGCAGAAATCAATAACACTTAGTATTATGTATGACCTAGACCCACCGCCAGCACTTTAATTTATTCTCAACACACTGTCTCGTTAGGGCCAGCCTAGTCGAGCAATTTTAAATGCCAAGTTAACATAATGACTTAAGAGGGCGCATTTTAGGCATAGGATTTTGCGTTCATAAGAGCGGGACAGAGCATACGTTTTTGGAATAACGCAAGCGCAAAAATCAAGTTTTTGCATATTAACCAGAAAACTATACAACTTATGAAGAAATTGGTTCAAGGAACCAAATAATTAGTAATAATAATACAATACAAAACAAAAACACTTTATTGTAAACCAGAAAAATAACTTTACAAAAAGACATTACATGAGACAAGTGCAATGGGCGGCGTTATCGCTTAGAAGCGATCTCTTCCAGGCAACCTTTGGATGGAAAGAATTATATGAAATTAAAAAAGGCACATACGAATCAAAACATATACGTCATTTCAATAGACCGTATGGTTCCTGTCCTCTCGACCAAATTATTTGCAAAACGTTTCATGTGTTTTTTTTGTAATTGTTTTCTAAGTCGTATTTTCACGTTCATGGAACCAAAGAAAAATTTTGAATTCTATGTTATGTATTCCATTCTTTTATACCACGCCTAAATCTCAGTACTCAAAGCGTAAGTACTGACATCTAGGCATAATTTGACAACCAAACTCGTTAGGTTGGCCCCTTAAGCCTTCAGGTCATTACTACAGTATTGTTATTCTTTCAATGTTGGGATAATTGAGAAGGTAAATAACCTATCCAGCTCAGACCTGATTTGAAACTTGCTGCGAATACTAAAAATACAAAAATGATGCGTTTTTTAGGATTTTTCAAAATATGTTTACCTATGAAATTTGTAGTTTGGCTCCGTATTGAAATGGTACTTTACTACACTGTAAATGATACTTACTAACTTTTAAATGGTGCTAATGACCTGAAATTTAAATGTATACTGAAAAAACAATAAATTAAAATACGTGTTTCAGATATTTTCACAAAAATCTGTTTAAGTTTTTTATTACTTTTTGACTCTCATCCAACCTGCTGGAAACAGTTAGTACTGAGAATGCTCAAAATACAGAACAATTAAACATAATAATTATGTGTCTGGATTTTTTTAATATTTTGGAAAATCGCGTAAACCGTGTTATGAAATCTTTCATAACACGATTTACGCGATTTTCCGCATTTGATTTGATTCTGATTTGTTCAAATACTACACCGTATTAAATGAGTAGGTACAGAGTAGCTCCGCTGATCCGTCAGCCCTTCCCCATACTGGTCGTGTAAAACGGTTTGTTCTCATAAACACAGATTCACAAAGAGGCAGTTTCTGATAAGGACAAATTCTCAAAAAGAAAGATTCAAAAAGCAAGAGAAACAGTTGCACTCACATCTGTTTTCTAGTGCGCCAGATAATCAGACTAAATTTTTATAAAAGAACTCTACTGATACAAAAACGTCGAAGTGAAACGCGAAACAATATTGGTTGATTTCTCACGATTTCGAGCTTGGCGTGGGTATCTAAAAAACTCACATGTATAACAGATTAGGCTAAGTACTTTGTGTCTGTATTTAGGAATACATGCCATTAGATTAGAAAGAAAGGTTTACTTCTGTGTCAATAACAGAGTTCTAAATAGCTAAAAGGGTCAATTTCAGTGTATTCTCAAAAGAGATTTGTTTACTGAACGCTCTATTCATCACGACAAAGATCTCGAGTGGACTGTAAGCTTTAGAGAAAATTGGATGTCTTACTTCGTCTCTCCGGATTTATAGATGTTTTCAACGCGACCTTTCATGTTCGAGATCGAACGTGTGGATATGGCATTGTATTCTGTTCGGAGGTTTTGCTACGAGCTTTAAAGTTACAGAGGTCAGTTGCAGATCAACTGTATGCCTTCAGCTGTAATCTTCGAAATAACTAAAGTTGTCATCATAGAAAACAGCCTTATAAGGTATCGGAGAGAACAAAATAGCAGAACCCAGAACCCTGAGCATGGTACATTATCAGAACGGTTTCTCGGTACATATTAACAGAAGTTCATGGACACGAGACGTTGAATTTTTGTATAGGATTTGGTACATAAAGTCATACAGCAACCGTTCAGACATGGAATTACGCAAATAGTTTGAGATATCGAGACGGTCCAATTTTATGCCTTTAGGTACATGATGTTTAGATACTTTCAAGAAACAATACTCATTGGTCTGATCCTATACGTGTTATGTTAGATAGTTATTCTGCGACTGTGTGTAGGGTATATGTACAGTATTATGTATAGGTATTTCGTTTCGTCGAATAGCTAGTAAAAATCACCCTGATGGCTGACCACGTTATGTGAAGAGCCCTGGGATACCTGCATCAACTAAGTTGTTTCCTAAACTCTAAGGTTTAATGGTTGGCGTTCACATGTCCAACTCCACTGCCGCACTATAAAATGTATCTTAATATTACGAGTTTAAGCCCATATTTGAATGCTCATTTTGTGGTGTAGCAGTGGGTTTGGACGTGTGAGCGAAAACCTTTATAGTTGTCTTATCTGTATCCCATACGTGAGAGTATACAGCCGGGTGTAGTATCGATGTCCTGTTATGTATTCATAAGACCTACAAGGGCAGAAAGCGAACTAGGCTGGCACACTATCGTGTCCATTATTTTGTGCATCTATAAAGTTCCTCTGTCTACAGCGGAATGTACTTCTGTCGTCGACTTTATAAGCACTATGATGAATGTTGGCGTTCTCGCCAACTTCCGGGGCGTTTCATTTTTTATATAGAACTTCTAGAAAGTTAAGGCAGTTTTAATCACTGTCTAAAAGGCAGTTGTGGCGCAAATCACATATCTAACAAGAAAACTTAATTGTGACAAAACACGATCAAAGAAAATCCGACTTGGAAATATCAAACCCATACCAAAAGGGCTCCTTACCTAAAGAGTGAAAACGGGACCCTATTACTAAGCCTCCGCTGTCTGTCTGTCCGTCTGTCTGTCAGCGGATTACATCTGAAGAACTGTTCTCTATTTTAACTACCTACACCATTTTTCAACTTAACAATTTGTGTTTCGGTGTTTTAATTAGAAAGGAGTTGAAATATACATTAAAAAGTGTCCAAGTGTGGCCGTGTCTCCGCCAGCCGAAGGAAGTACTTGCCACTGAGAATACCCAAATCATTATCGATCACGAAAACATACCTAACGTCAAACACAATACGCTTGAGTATGCTACACCTAAAGTTAAAATGTGACTCGTTACGCACTTCGTTAAAGGTTTACGTTGTCGAGTGACGTCATATCCCCACCCCCACTTCCGTTCTACTCAGTACCTTCATTATTAATTCAAAAGCTGTTTAGTCATTATCACAAACACCTGTTGTCTGTGGCACTTATGTGGTGGTAAAATTTTGGCCTGAGGCTAATTTTGTCCGTTTTTAGCCAGCCCTATAAAAATGTCTGGTATCAAGCGGTTTTAGGGAATCGGAATATTTCATAGCCTAAAAACAGTCGGTACTTTACTTAATCGAAACTTATCCTATAGAGACAATAGAATTTTCGAACTTTTCGCTGAAAAAAAATTCTTTCAGGCAACCAAGGTGGGAAGATAATAATATAATCATGAGATGGCGGTGCATGTGCATAAGTAACACTAATTTAAACTTATAGTACGCACTGAATTACTAAAACACAACAAATAAATAATGGATTATTATACTAAAACATAACAAAAAATAATGAAATAGTTGCCGCAATAGTTGTACTGTCTGCATAGGCAGACAGTACAACTATTGCGGCAACTGGGCAACTCGCAACTAGCTATTTACATATCAACTTTAATCTGTGCATTTAAAGCACAGTTTAAGAAGAATTTTAAACGAAAATATTTAAAAGTTGACAGTTTATTCAACTAAAGTTACTTTTGTTTGCATAGCGTCAAAAAGACAAACAAATAACCTATTCTGACGTGATAGCTAAATCGTAATTTGGCGTGAGTGTTTTAAATACGGAACCCTAATACTATAAGCCCACTTCAATTTCCTAATTAGTGAAAATGGCTTCGGAAGAAACACTTCGATAGCACGATCTAATTTTTAGGTGGCGACATCTAGTTAAAATTCGAGTCGAATTTCGTTTGATGTGATGGATAACGACATGGAAGAAACGACGAATGAAAATACCTCTTGTTTACGCCCGTCGCCATGGAAACCATTTATTACCGATTGTGAAAATTATCATGTTATAATGTTTTATGTACGTTTTACAGGTACATGCCTTCCACAAGCAAGGGGTGGTTTGCAATTATCACCAAGCTTTTTTTACAGTCAATAGACCTTCATTTGTCCATAGTCTCACCTGACGGTAAGTGACGATGTGGCTGACGATGTATCACGAAGGTCTAGAAGATATCTAGATAGCTAGATAATACTTTATTGTACCACACAAACATAGAAAACAGTACAGAAATCAATGCGAGAAGTACTTGACTTCTCAAGTAGGTACTTCTCGCATTGATTTCTGTACCGCTCATACAGAACAAAAAGAAAAGACAAAAAAGAGAAAGATAAGAGATCGCTCATAGCGATAATGCCGCCTTTGTACTTGAAGAAGTACAAAGGCGGCATTATCGCTATGAGCGATCTGTTCCAGGCAACCTTGGGATGGACTGGACATGAACAACAAAGAAGTTGTATGGACTTTGCAGTTCGACAAGAGGAAAAAATCCGCATCAAATAGAACAGAGAAATTCTTCTAGTCAACCACCGTTCTGTTCATGGCACACTCAATGTACCTGATACCGAAATCTTTAGTTATTCGAAGCGCATGCGTCCATAAAAGCCATTCTAAACAGGAATGGGTGATTTTGTTGCCTACAATAGGTGCCCACAGACCTAATACGGCACTTTAGTAGAAAAACTCCACGTAAATGGGAAAATTAAGCATAAAACCTTGCTGGAATACTCACGAGCGAACGGAGAAATAAACCCTAAACAAATCTATAGTAAGTTCAGTTTTGAGTGATAAAGGATAAGTTAGACGTTGCTAGAGCTGAGTTCATAACCTACTCATTATGAAAATTCTAGTTATTATGAAATCAAAGTAATTTTATCATTAGGATTCTACCATGCGCGATAATGAACAGTAATTGCCATAAATAAATAAATAATGGTGGACAATTCACACAGCATTATCCAGCCCCAAGCTAAGCAGAGCTTGAGTTATGGGTACTAGATAACTGATATACATAATATAATACAATACATAGATAGATATTTTTTGTTATACATAGAAAAACGACCAGAACACCCTGAACAAATGTCTGCAGATCGTACACACATTTGTCCCGAGGCGGGAATCGAACCCGCAACCTCCTGCGTCGCAGGCAGGCCTTCGCCCACCGCGCCACAGAGGTCGTCATGAATGTGTTGATATTGTAAAATATGTCACTGTTTACCAATAATTTGTTGAAATCGAACCAGTAGTTTCAGCGCTACGTGGGAACAAAGAAATCGGCCACATACATACAAACATAGGGTGCTAACCTCATAACCCTCCCCTGTCGGTAGTCGGGTAAAAAGTAGGCATAATTACAGGGTTATTGTAATTCACTGCTTGGTATTGAACTGCAAGTTCTGCCTATCATCACGAACACGTTAGTGAAGACGCCGCCAGGTCTTAAGGCGCTACCCCGACCCAAATAGCGCTTCCAGCTATTTTATCTTCTTATTACATTGAAAAAAGGAAATTTTAAAAAAATCCTTTGTCTTTTGTGATACCACCTTTATAAACTTTTGTTTAATGCCGTAATAGTTTTATTTTGTATAGTTTAGGCAGAGATGCGAAAATAGAGTTTAGTAGCCACAGAGTGCAACTTCGTGCTAAGTGCCTAATGAAATTTTTGAAATACCCTTTGTTCAACGAAATAGTAAAATTCAATAGGTGGCGGTAGTTTGGGTTGAGGTATCGCCTTAATGAACGTCTTCAAGACGATGCCCGATGGGCCGAACATGTAGTTCACGCAATGTCAATGAACTACCACTAACCCTGTTTAATGATTATCTAGGTAAAAGTGCTATCTAGATTCACATATTGGGCCAACAACCAACTCTCTCCCTCTCTCCCTGTCTATATTTCTCAATCTCTGTGCAAAAAAAACCAACACCTCAGTCTGAATCACTCAATCCGAAAGCCAAAAAAACAACCTTATTACGAAAGGATACCTAGCAATTTTCTTAAACAAAAACAGCGAATGCAACACGTACTACTCTATGAAACAAAGCGATAGCTCGGAAATATCGAAAAATAAAAAATCAACCGTGTGTGAAGGGCAGAGAGCTCTCATTAGAGGGTTGTCTTGTTACCGCAACTATAAATGACTTGGAACACAAGGCAGCCAGCTAACAAGCACATATTTTTCAAATAAACGACCAGGATGCTGTGTAAGGTGTGATGAGGTGATATTGCAACTTGATGACGTAGGTGAAAATTGCTGGGAAGATTTTTTTTTATTTACTAGCTGGTGCTCACGGCTCTGCACGCTTTTTAGGGTTCCGTACCCAAAGGGTAAAAACGGGACCCTATTACTAAGACTTCGCTGTCCGTCTGTCCGTCGGTCCGTCTGTCACCAGGCTGTATCTCATGAACCGTGATAGTTAGACAATTGAAATTTTCACAGACGATGTATTTCTGTTGCCGATCTAACAACAAATACTAAAAAATAGAATAAAATTTATATTTAAGGGGGCTCCCATACAAGAAACGTGATTTTTTTGCCGTTTTTATAGATAATGGTACGGATCCCTTCGTGCACGAGTCCGACTCGCACTTGACCGGTTTTATTACACTCTGTAACGATTCCGTCCGCACTCAGATCCATTTGTAACATTCATCATCCACATATCCATAACCATCCACTGCTGGACAAAGGCCTCCTCTATACGACGCCACAGAGTGCGGTTACAATATTTTATAATTATTTAAAAGCATTTTTCTCCGTGTTTCCATAAGGCCGATCCAATCTCCATCCTAGGCAGGTTACAAGAAAAAACGAAGATACTCACCAGCTCTCGGGTCACGCGTCAATTCGACCAGACGCTCAGATAGTTTTTAAAACAGGCGGTCCTCGGTACCCCATGAACCTACGGTCTTGACTCCACGGGGAATACTCATACTCTCCCATCTAAAAAGTCACCCTTTATAGTTATTCTGTTATTATAATTATAATTATTATAATTATAACCTACCCTTCTTTGATCAATGAGAAATTTACGAGTATCAAACTATGTATTAACCTTATTAAAGATTTTTATCGTTTCTTGGTGTATAGGTACAAATGGCCTCAATCGATTAAACCACTTTTTTTCTTTTATTTTCCTTGGAACTTATGAATTTGACCCCCTATGCGTCTTATCTTTGGCCTATAGCTTTGTATCAGTCCAGTCGTAGTAACATTGACTTTATGCAAATATTATTATCATTTAGCATTCCTTTTAAATCGTATTTAACCCTAAAAAATATTTAATAACAACCTGTTTTGGCGTATAAAAACCTATTTATGAAAGCTTTGATTCGAGAAAGATAATTTGAATTCATTGGATTGACAGAAGGGAAAGTGGAAGATTTTAGAGAAGTTTCTAAAGGACGAAACAGTCGGTATTGAAAATAATAAATAATTTTCCGAATAGATAAACGGTTTAGAGTTGATACAGATACGGGAGACTACAACGCACAGTGGATTTGTAAGGTTTAATACAATGGATGTAGATTCCAAGGAACGGTAGATAAGGAATCCGGAATCAGATCTGAAATTAAGTACAATAGGGCTGTTCCGGGTACCAATATCACTCTTATTCCATTACATTTAGTTCATCTTCGATTCAACGGTATTGCAATTTATATATTACCTACGCAAAAGGCCTTTTATCAATTAAATATTGTATGGAACGGGATTTAGAATGTGAAAATCAACCTTTCGAGAGTTTTTAGAGTCAACAAGCCGGCTGATGCGGACTATCGCATCAGCCTGCTTGATGAGCCTGTGTGATGACTACATCACTAGCTTGTGGGGGAAAACTGCTCATCTAAGGAATTCCTTAGATGAGCAGCAGTTCGTCGGATGATTCCAGGGCTATTTTAAAGATGTGATCTCTCTCATCTTGAGCTATTCTAAAGAATCGTGATCTTAGGGGTCTAGAAGAGCCTCCAGGCTTCTACTATAGCTCCTACTTTAGGAGAATGATAACAATAGGAGACGAATTGTACTAAACTTTACCTGTTTGGTAGTGTTTGATTTCGCAGATAGATTATCTGGTCAAGTAGATCCTATTCTACTACTTCTACGACTTCTTTAGTTCTTTGTGTTAGAGAGATGCTGTGTGAGAGAGTTGAATTGCATATCTTAAAGTAGCTTCCCTTCTGACTGATTAGTAATAGTAGTAAAAAAAATTAAAAAATGCTGGACAATTCGCATTCGACAGTATTATCTGGACCCGAGCTAAGCAGAGTTTGTGTTATGGGTACTAGATGACTGGTATACATATAATAGTGGCAGTGGGCTGGCCTTATCTCGAGAAGAACCGACAACCGCTGGGGTAAACGTGTTTTTGAGTGGAGACCGCGACTCGGCAAACGTAGAGTAGGACGCCCTCCGACCAGGTGGGATGATGATTTTCAAAAGACTGCTGGCAGATGCTGGAATCGTCAAGCTGAAAACAGGGCGCTATGGCGCTCATTAGGGGAGGCCTATGTCTCCCCTAATGGAATGGCCTGTGTGATGATGATGATACATATAATACGATACAATACACAGATAGATATTTTTTATCATACGTGGAAAACGACCAGAACACCCGAAACAAATATCTGCAGATCGTACAAACATTTGTCCCGCGGCAAAAAATCAAGCAGTCCTTTATTTACTCGTACATTGTGTTCGTCTGGAACTAAGTACTCGATTTGCACAAACTATTTTTAGAGCTTGTAAACAACAGGGTAGTTGTTATTTTCTGAAGCCGATAACGACACAAATTGACCTTTGTATGTTGGTCACACATAAGCTTGTCGCCCACCTGATAAGCGCCGCTGCAACACAGTATAAAAACGCGCATTCGAATGTGGGATTTAAGCCGTTGCATTTAGATGTATTATTTAATGACGCATTCAGATGATGGAAGACATTTTGTCACTGTAAAAAGAATCTAAAAAAATAGTTCAAGCCCATTTTTGAAAGCACATTTTCGTGCTGGGTGGTAGCGGTATTGGTTTAGTGTACGCAGAGCTTTATAGTAAGATAACAACGTACTGTCACTGCCAAAAAGATTTAAACACATGAAGACTCCAAAACCTCGTGCACATGAAAAGCAATAGAAATCGCTAAACCACACCACTCCTAAAGCCGCGAAACCTGCAAGCCACCAGAAGCCGGTTAACTTTTCAATTCTTTTACAATTTAAAGTAAAAAAAAATAACTGGGATTAACAAAGCAAAAATAAGAAGGTGTCTACAAAATTAGACTAAACGGAAGAGTAAGTAATAGTGTTGAAAAGGTGATTCTTTTATTTTTATGATCGGATTTTATCATGAAAAATGCAGAAACCGCAGAAAAAATAATATTACCTATATCTTACTTAAGACCTATATATAAATAAAATATTACTTTTATCTAACTAAGACTAGGATGTAAGTAAAAAATGGTGCAGTTTTGTGGTTTTTGCTTGTTTTATGTGTTTGTGCAACCAAATTGGATTGAACGGATAGTACACGGGGGTCGTGTACTATCCGTTCAATCCAATTTTGTTAGTACGGTCTACCTTTTTGTTTTTAGAGGTTGGTTCATCTGTCAAACGGGTTTTGGCGGTGACTGTTCCTACTAAAATAACTTCCCTTATCACACTCACCTGATTTAAAACATGGTATAAAATGCAGAGGTAGTAAAAAGGCGCATCAGTGTTATATTAAAGTTTGCGAAGACCTGTAGTAAATTAAAATGAAAGGGCACTTTGTAATTTTTGTTTTGGCGTTGGTAGTAGGGGTAGCTTCTTGTTCCGAACGAAAGGACTCTGCAGGTAATTTCTTATAACAATATTTGTACAATCTACACACCGATCGACGACTCACCGACACAGACCGGCGGGTTTGATGTCGAAGTTATAGCGGCTTAGTCAGCAGCTGTCACCAGCTTGCCAATTGACAAAACATTGTCGACGGCTTGCAAATGTCAGAACATGTCGGTAGCAATGTTGTCTAAAAATAATGCCGCCGACACCAATCCACCGCCCGTGTCTGAGGTCATGGTGATTATAGATTTTTCACAGACTAAAAATAAAATCGGTACAAGTTACGGGTAATTAATGAGTGGAGTTTAAAAGCTATTCATTATTTTGATTGACTTTGGATCCGAAACGAAAGTAGACCGTTGATGACACGTCCGCGTCCGAAGAAACATCGCGGTAAGGTACAAGCCCTACTTTCGGGGACCTTTCGTTTCGGTCTATACATCGTTAGGTACTTCGGATTTCAAAGTTGACCGACATAGATAGCGATCGCATGGTGATCAATATCGGTCGCAAAGCCTTAGTTAGAGAATTTAAGATGGATTTCAAAGCGAAGCGCACTTGTGCAGCGAACTCGTGGCGTAGACACTGGCGTCAACCGACGATGGCGCTAATCGCGGCGAGTTCACTGTGTGCACTCACCACGCTTTGAAATCTTAAGTAGTAAGGGTTTTGTGACACCTTTAGCGATCGAAGTATCGAATTAAAATTATTGTAAATATCTGCTTGATGTCGCTTTATGCTAAAACGTAATGAAATTTGCAAGAAAATACATGTATTCCGAACCATAAGCATTACACATAGACTTATATTGGCTATACTAATATTGCCTTTTTTTTTAAAGTAGTCATGTACATGTATTTTATTTAATAAAGCTACATATTATTAAAGATATTTCAAGACATCCTAGAATCCTAAAATTATCCTGATCGTTTTTATTTTTTTTAAGAAAGTAGGGCAGTAGTATTTTTAATGTTTGTTTTCTAAAATAAAAATTTATTATCCTGCTTGCTTTTCTATTTCAGAAAAAACTAGAAAATCCTCAAACTCCAGATTATTCCGCTCAAACGTCAATACAAATGAAATAACACAATTACCGAGGACAGCTGACAACGTAACAACCTACAATTACGTCATAACTTTCAACGTCCCCACAAATTTCAAGTACGTCACCATCTTCAATGCCATTGCAACTTTCAATGCCGCCACAACTTTCAAAGACGTCGCAACTTTCAATGACGTTGCAACCTACAATGACGACGTAACCTTCACTGGCGTCACAACCTTCAATAACGTCGCAACCTTCAATAACGACGCGATCTTCAAAAAAGTCACAACTTTCAATGGCGTGACAGTTTTCAATAGCGTCACAACCTTCTATGCCGTCCCAATCTTCAATAATATCCATATTTTCAATAACATTCGCCCAGCACGTAACAGCACCGAGCAAAGGTTGCCGTAGCGATCGTAAAAAAACAGAGAAGTTAGTAAAATCCTGAAAGAAAAAGTTGCATCTGGTGACCAACAACAAAAGCTGAAAAAATTTCTTAATCACTGGTGAAAACAGAACTATAATATTCAGTCCCAGTGCAAAGTTATCAGGAATCCAATTGTCAAGTGACTAATCTGCTCACTGGACCAATCAACCCGAACCATCAAAAATCAGAATCAAAAATTCCCATCTCAAGCTTTTTTATCCTATAATTAGTGTGATATTTTGTAGTTAGCTTTTTAGCACAGAAAGGATATTTTTTGCAACTCACTAGGAGTTTTTTGTAGAAGCGCAGCGTATACATTTTTCTTTAATAACAATTTACTTTTTTTTGTCACATACACAGCTGAGACATACATATAATAAAAGTAGGTAGGTTCACATTATAGGAGTTAATAGAATACCTTAACTCGGTCTGCATGTTTAAGGAGGACGTTGTTCAACTGAAAGGTTTTTTAAGACGTTTTTATTTAATACTTACTCATATGGATTTCGTGTCTGGAAATAAATAATTTATATTATTAATTAGATAAATGTATCTAAGGCTAAAAAACTTAGACTAGGATAATTCCTGTGTCGACAAATTTTCATTTAATTTTATTTCTCCAAATTCTATAATTTCTGTAAACTTAAATAATTAATATAAGGATGAAAATATTTAGTAACAATTCCGCGAAAAAAACCTCCGATAAGTTCTAACAAAATGTAGTCCGCGTTGTAGAAGAAAAACGACACCAACTACAAAATGAAAAAATACCTATCAAAGCAAGACGTCAACTAGTTTCGTCTCTCCACGAGACATCATCAGGACACCACAATACTCGACCTTAACACTGAGAGCGTCAAGCAACAACGGCAGAGTCCCACCAGAGATGTTGCCACTCCGAGCTCCGCGCGCCAAGTCTCGGTCTCTAATTATTTATTTTAAATAATTAGTTTAAAAGAAGTATTGTTTAGCGTGGTTATGTGCATAGCGAGTTTACGTTTATCTATATTATTTAAGAAAAATGTTTTCATTTCTTTGAGTGCACAACAAGTTTTCCTACTATTATACAGCTGAAAGTTTGTGAAATGTGAATTTTATTTTATTACCTAAGGTCTCCAAAACTTAAACAGATCAAGATGAAATGTGGCATAACTTTAGAACGTAGCATAACTTAGATAATAGGTTTCTTGTTACACATAAAATACGCGGAGACGGATATTGGCTACTTAAAAAGAGCGTGCGAAGGCGCGAGCGGCAGCTAGTATATATATATAAAGCTAAGCACTTAATATTAAATTTCTTACATACCTACTATTGTCGGTGTGGAACAGATCCTAATGATTTAACCGCCATTGAAGGTGAAATGAGTAGTTTAGAAACCGGGTAGCAACTTTAGGAACATTAGAAAATAATGCATCAAACTTTATCGTGCAAAAGTATTGAGTTATTAATTTGAATAGCGATAACAGATAGAAAAGTGTTCACTATGGTGAACCATGATACCAACAGAAGATTATGCGCATTCGTATATTGATAAATAATGATAAAAAGGGAAAGTAGGAGGGAGTACGAAGCCTATGCTTATTTCCAGGTCTAAATCAACATTTTAGCAAAATTTCAAAAATTATAGACATAGATAGATCTTTTTATTATACATAGAAAACGAGCAGAACACTCTGAAATGTCTGCAGATCGTACACACATTTGTCTCGGGGCGGGAATCGAATCCGCAATTTCCTAAGTCACAGGCGGACCTTTGCCCAACGCACCACACAGTGGTCGTCACTCTATATGTTATTATTAAATAAGGGGATATTAAGTTTATTTTGCATAATGCTTTGAGTCACTTTGACGTGACTTGTATCTCTGTCTGCAGGTATTGTTTAACTAGAAGATTCAATTTTAGTTTTTTTATGAATAGGCAATACACCACAGTATTTAAATAGTTCGTCAGGATAACCTGAGAACATAGTTATTTATTAATTAACTTCTGTAGTCTACATTGAACTTTAATTATCTGATCTAGGTTAGGTGAGTTAGGTTTTACACGTTCGACCATAACTTCTCAGTCCCTATTCTGGTATATTATCATATTATGATATATTATCATATCATATTATGATAATATACTTTCCACTAGTGTCTTGTTTAGGGTCAATAAAAAATGATATAGAATTTTAGATTTTACTGTACCAAACTTTGTCTTAATGGCTCTCAGCTTATTGCAGGTTTTATGTATATGCTTGGCTCAATTGAATCTATTATTTACGGAGCTGAGACGTGGATACTCATAGTAGCGCTTGTCCACCAGTTTAAAGTTGCCCAGCGATGCTATGGAGAGAGCTATGCTCGGAGTTTCTCTGAAGGATAGAATTCGAAACAAATACATCCGACAGAGAACCAAGGTTGTCGACATAGCTCAAGGGATTAGCAAGCTGAGTGGTAGTGTGGGTAGGCCATATCGCGAGAAGAACCGACAACCGCTGGGATAAAAGTGTTCTTGAGTGGAAACCGCAGTTTGGCAAACGTTTAATAGAAGTTGGAAAAAAAGAGTCAAAGCTAAGATAAGACAAGGATGTTCACTTCACCCTGTTTATCATCATCTTCATAAAAATAGCTTTACAGAAAATATCTGAAACTTCAAATAGGGGTGTAATGTTCAACGGTGAGATAAACAAATTCATAAGATTCGCATATGACATAACGGCAATTGTGGAAACCCTAGAGGACCTACAGGATTTAAGAATTATCTTTATAAATAACGATTATAACTTCATTTTATGTATAACCCCGTTTAATATTATCGTTTCGCTCCATTCGCTGACGAAAGAGCGTAGGTAGGTTAAGTATTTTTATTTTGCTCGCGTTTCTAACAGTCTATCATTGTACTCCGCCAGTCGTCTGCTTGACTCCAAGAAGCATCTGGAAGTCAAGTGGGCTTAGGTGATTATTTAGTTTCTGAAGCGAATTAATATTGTTTAATAGCATGAGTTAGTAAATGTACGAGTCGACTGTATTTACCCCAAACTAGAAATTATCATATACCATAGATAATAAGAGGCTTACTTTGCGTGAAACACAAATAAATAAAAATAAATCTTTAAATGAAGTGGGTACGATTAAAAAAGGTCTAATGGTGATAGCTTATACATTCTGCCTTGTCAAAGCGTGTATAATTAAGTTACCTATAAATACTTCAAAATTCGAAATTGCTTGGTTTGTGTTGGTTTTAGGCATTGATCGAAAGTCTAAGGGGATTTCTTTTTTCATTGGTTTTAGGTACCATCACTTATACCACAATATACCAGTGAAATTAAATTTGTATGGAAACCGACAGAACAGCGATAATTTTAATGCATTTTGCGATATCGTGGAAGAGAAGAACAACCTGTACTACCACTTTACCACCTTATAATTTGGCGCCTGCTATAGTGTGAATTTTTAAGATAAGAAACCAGTAAGATACCTATTCCCACGACACGTAAAAGCCCCCTTATTTTTTCGTTAGTCTCGCAGAGCTCAGAATCGCATGGTATTTCCCTATGTTCTTCGCGACAGTTCCATTTTACACAAATTTATAAGAAATTCATATTTAGTCACATCACAGCTATTTGGCAGCCTGAACGTAGAAATGAACTCTATAATATTTATTTTCTGTAATGTTGACTTTTTTCCTATAAGCCCAGAGGTATCGCCCAGTTTTCTTACACGATTTTAACTACCTACTTCAATCAATCCAAGATGCAATATATGAATTTTGTACACAGTTGACAGTGTTTTGTCATGCGCTACACTTACTTTTATGCTTATAGGGACTCCTTGTAATGGACTTTTTGTTACCTATTAGTACAAGCCTTTTGTTTACTCGTACCTACTTTTTGTTTTTTTCTATTCTCGATTCGCACAAACTATTTTTAGAGATAGCCAACAACATGGTAGGGATGTTTTTTGCAGAATCCGATAACAAATGGTACAAATTTGACCTAAAGGTTATGTTAAGACTACAACGTACTGTCAGTCAACACCAAAAAAAAATAGTCTTTGAAGACTTCAAAACCTCGTTTACATATAAAACAATAGAAACCGCTAAACCACAACACGTGATGTTTCCAATTCTGTTTCAATTTGTTCTGGAAATATCCAGTCAAAGTTTAAAATGGTAAATAACTAGGGTTATCAAAGCCAAATCAAAAAGTTACTAAAAAAAGGGAGTGAACAGAAAAGTTTGTAATAGTTAATAGGTACGGGTGATCAGTGTAGGTGTTCCTAAAACCCAAACCTGTAAGTTGATTGTCCTTGGTCTTCCGGCTAGAATGGAAGTTGTAGATTGCAAATGAACCAAACGTTTGACTAGTAGAATAATGGTCTTAAAATATAAGATTTAGTTGAGGTTCGAATAAGATTAATAATACAATGATTGGGTTTGAATAGCGTGGTAACGCCGGAACGCTTTGTAACAAATCTTTCTAGTCATGAAATTAACACAAGTATGTTTCAGGAACCAAAGTCGTCAATGGTTTGTTTACTAATTGTTTAATGGTTTCTGTTGTCTAGCTGGTTCAGCCACTTTAGGAAAATGGTATATTTCAGCATTTTGTTGCTATAACTGTACATGGGTTTTAAGGGTGTTCATCTGTTCAAAGCTTTTTGGCGGTGACTGTTCCTACTAAAAATAATTGCCTTATCATACTCACCTGACTCAAAACTTGGTATAAATTGCAAAGATAGTAAAACGGCGCATCAGTGTCATTATAAAGGTTTGCGAAGACGTGTAGCAAATTAAAATGAAGGGACTCTTTGTGATTTTTGTTTTGGCGTTGGTGTTAGTGGTAGCTTCTTGTTCCAAACAAAAGGATTCTGCAGGTAATTTCTTAAAATAATATATGTAGAATCTGAAAACCACGACGTTATAATGTTAGCAGCTTAATCAGCAGCATATCGGCTTCTAAGTTGACTAACCATTGTCAGTGGTTTTCAAATGTTACAACATGTCGCCAGTTTTGAACGTTGTCTCAAAATAGCGCTGCCGTGTAGACCAAGAATCTAGGCTTATGTTCTCAGTTCACGTGCCGCCGACACCAATCCGCCGTCCGTGTCAGTGGTGTTGGCGATTATTATATTTTTACAGACTTAAAATAATCGGAACTTAAGTTTCGGGTAATTTATAAGTGGAGTTTATTATTCAACCTTCATGCGGGTTCAATTCCCACCTTGGGACAAATATTTCTACAATCTGCAAATATTTGTTCCGGGTGTTCTGGTCGTTTTCTATGTATAATAAAAAATAGCTAACTGTGTAATATATTGTATTATGTATATCAGTTATCTTGTCCCCATTACACAAGCTCTGCTTAGCTTGGGGCTAGATAATGCTTTGTGAATTGTCCAGAATTATTTATTTATTTAAAACAAACCTTATATAACAGTAAAACCTATTATGATTATTGTAATTATGAACATTTGATTTCAATTGATAATTATCATAATTTATCGAGCTTTGTTGCCACCTTTTCTTTATTTTTTTCACTCACAATTATAGTAGTGTCATCGGCAAATCATCTGTTTCATTTTCCACACAAGTCAAAAAGTCATTTACGTAAATGATAAATAACACAATGGTCCTTACATAGCACTTTCGGGATCTTCCATTTCTACTTCTCTATAGTCTGATTTGGCACTTTTACATTCTGTTATTTGCTTTCAGTTTTTTAGATAAGACAATGGAAATCTATTTGTTTTATATGCCATAGTGTAACTTTGCCAAAAGAATTTTATGACTGACACAATTAACGGCTTTAGACAGGTCACAGAAGAAACCGTCGTCTGTGCTTTTGAAAGTAATGCCCTACCTTCTTATTTATTTCAGAAACTTCTTTAAGGACAGTGAGGGCAGCTGACAACGTCAGAACCTTTAATTACGTCACAACTTTCAATGTTGCCACAACCATCGATTACCCCGTGATCTTCAATGCCGTCGTAACTTTCAATGCCGCCGTAATTGTAAAAAACGTTGCAACCTTTAATGACGTCGTAACCATCAATGGCGCCGCAACCTTTGATGACGTCGTAACCTTCAAAAAAGGCACAGTCTTCAATGGTGCCTCCACCTTCAAAAAACTCGCAACTTTTAATGGAGTGACCGTTTTTAATGGCGCCGCAACTTTCTATGTCAACCCAATCTTCAATAACGTCCATATTTTCAATAGGTAACTTTCACACCGCGCAAAAAAAACCTTGGTGAAAACAGAACTATAAATCATTCTTTCTCAGTGAAAAGTTCACGAATCTTATTTCAAAGTATCAACCCCAACCACTATTACTACTACAAAAAAGTACCTATTTATTTCCGTATCTACCTAGATATAATAGGAGCTCTAGTTCAGGACACGGTTTCATAACGGTAGGTTTAGAAAACGTGTCGTGAACAAGAGGCCCTGGCTAGCATGCGGTCGTACAGGATTAAAATTAAGCTTAAATAATTAATAAACAATGAAATTGTCTATGTATTGTGTTTTTATTGTTCCATTTTCATCGTGCACCTGTCCTATTCGTGATCATCCGTGCTGCTCCCGCATGGTCCAAAAAGGGTCAAATTCAGCTATGTGTTGAACCCACAGAACTCTAAATTATTAAGATTTCTGTGTGGTTGAACCGCACTGGTACGGATCAACGCTAGTTTTCAGTTTCATACTGATTATGCATTGTTTACGCTAGCACAGCCAGCCTAACTCCGTCCAGAAGCACAGAATCTTCTTGGTATCTTCACAAGCTTCGCAGAATGACCTCGGTAAGTTAAGGATTTTTGTTCGTTGTGCTGCTATCTAAATAAGATTGTTTAGGCGATTGCTAAGTCAAGACTTGGTATTACATGGATCTCTCATTTTTTTACGGTAGAAGAGTTGCGAGACTTGTTTTTTTTACGAGTTTTGTTATTGATGGCATCTCATTTGTTTTTGTAGATAGTCCTACTGTTTTCCTTTCCGGTACCCTCTACTTCTTGAATACCAACTACAAGTGTAACTTTGTAATCCTGTACATTTATATGAGATTACGAAGTTATTTATACAGTTGGTATCTAGAAAACTGAACTTAAATTACTAAATATTTTAGTTTTTCCTTGATTTATACACTAAACACTAATTTTATTCTAAATTTGATGCTTCTGTCTGCTAGAAGTGCCTTAGAGTTTTGATGATCCGTCGGTGAGGCAGTCAGTGAGTGACAAAATTAAAATTTTGACTAGCTCTAATACTTAAACTACCGGTTCAAATTGAATGAATTTTGAAATATACCGTGTTTATACAATGCTTGCTTGGTTACTGAAAATTCAGGCTTCTATTTTTATCCACAACGAAGTTATAGGGGATCGAAAATGGCCTGAACTGCTCCGAGAAAAGGATGGTACGGCCGAGCCGCTTTTTTGCTCGACTTGGCGGAGATATTTTCTCTCTTCTTAAGCTGTAGCTACTATCTATCTGCAAATATTTTAACATTTCCGGCACTGTACATCTATGAAATGACTTTTTTTTTTTAAAATTTACAATATTCTCATCGAAAAGCCAATTAACACAAGCAGCAGACGCGACCAGCAACGCCTGTGTCGTAGTAGTGGTAAAACCGCCCTACATAAAAATAAAAACGTTAAGTGCGAGTCAGACTCGCGCAACGAGGGAACCGAAACTAATCATTATATTGATTACATAAATAAAAGACCTGGTTTCTTGCCAAATATCATGATTCTAGTTCAACGGGAAGTAGGTACCCTATAGGTTTCCATGGCGAGAATCAATATAATGCTTTTTTGTGATTAGACTACATTAGAACAGTTCGGAGGTTTTCCTTTACTTGTGCTATAAAACCTTGCTCATTGTCAAATTTCATGGTTCTAGGTCAACGTAAAGTACCCTAGGTTTATGGTCCATGGCGAGATTAAAAAAATACTTTTTCAATGAATGAACTACACATTTACTGTTTTCGGATTTTCCCCTTTATTTGTGCTACAAAACCTTGTTTCTTGTCAAATATCATGATTTTAGGTCAATGGAAAGTACCCTATAGGTTTTGGGTGCATGTGATTCGTTGACTTAGAAGTTTGATTTATATTGAAGCTCCAAGAAGTCACGAAACTGAGTATATGATTATGAATTTCAACTCGATACCTCCACGCTTTTCTGAGAAAAGAAGGTTGACAGACGGACAACAAAGTGATCCTTTAAGGGTTTTCATTTTCCTTTTGAGGTACGGAACCCTAAAAATAGGCCCTTAAAATAAGCTTTTGGGGCATGGCACCAAAACTTTATAATAAACTACCTAAAAACATAAAGTTGCTACCATTGATACTATTTAAAAACAAACTTAATAAACTACTGACATCAAATTGCTATTATAACATAAATGACTTTTTTTTAGATAAAAACATAAATATTAACGAATCATTGAAATGAGTGTATTAATTAATTATTATTTCTTAAACCAGTTTAATCTTTAACTTAATTTGTTATTTTATATTTTCAACGTATCAATATGTACCTTAATTTGCTTCTTTAATGATTGTCTGTAACTCAATTCTCCTACCGACTTATAATAATTTGCATGCCCTAGATTTAGGCAAAACATGTATGGTGCTTACCTATTATTATTCTTCCATCTCTGTGACCCATGTCTACAAATAAAGAATTTGGAATGTATTGCTTGTCCAGTAAAGTCGACTTTTACCCTTTACGCCCTTTAAGCCCAGCCAGAGGCATCTCGCCCAGTTTTCTAACATAACTTCAACTAGGTACTTCAAACAATCCAATGTACGAATATTGTACATAGTTGAGTGTTTTGTCAGGCAGATTGCTTACTTTTGTGCGTATAGGAACTTCTTAAAATATACTTTTTTGTTACATAGGTGTACATTATGCATGTTAAGGGAGGTAATTAGATCTAGTGGACTCACGGTACTGGTGGCTGGTGTCTTGCAACGCAGATGTGTCCACTGGCGATTCCCTTGAACACTTGGTTATCCACAGGTGCTGGTATATCTTGATTTTCTCGATTGGTGTATGTGGAAATTGTCACAACACAATGGGAGAAGGCTTCGCGACTCGATAGACTACCGGAGGACCGCGAGCAAATCCAGGGGGGAACAGCCGTTCCCCGCATCGATAAGCCTATCGATGCGGGTGCGCTTAGACGTGGTTATGGAAGGACTAAAAAGACTGTCGATTACACCACAATGCAGCGTGAGATGTCACGTAATGGGTTCCACCCGTAGATCCTGCCAATAGCAGAGTAACAAAAATATATCAAAATTTGAGTCTCCAGGTTGCGGGTACTTTGAAATTGACCAGATGCTACCTTCATAATTGAAATAAAGAAATATCTACTAACTATTACTAGTAGCATTACGAACGGAAACAAAATTTAGGTTATAAAAAATATTAAATCTATTCCGCCACGGAACAATGCATTTAAAAAAAACAAGCAGTCTTTTGTTTGTTCTTTGTGTTTGTTTTTGTCCATTCTCGATTCGCACAAACTATTTTTACCCGACAGGGGAGGGTTATGAGGTTAGCATCCTATGTTTGTATGTTTGTATGTACGTGGCCGATTTCTTTGTTAGAGATTGCAAACAAGGTAGGGATGTTATTTGCGGAATCCAATAACGATAGGTACAAATTTGACCTAAAGGTTATGCTAAGATAACAACGTACTGTCGCCACCAACAAACTTGAACAGATGTAGACTCCAAAATCTCGTATACATATAGAACAAAATCGCTAAACCACACCACTCTAAAAGCCGCTAAACCCGCAAGACAACAGAAGCCGGTGAACTTTTCAATTCTTTTATAATTTGCATAACCAATTTTTCCAGCTCAAGTTTCAAATGGTAAATAACTGGGGTTGCCAAAACAAAATCAAAATGGTACTAATAAAATTGGATTAAACAGAAAAGTATGTAATAGTTTAAAGGTACGGGTTATCAGTGTAGGTGTTCCTGAAACCGATACCTATTAGTTGATTGTCGTTGGTCCTCCGGCTAAAATGGAAGTTGTAGATCGCGGATGAATCAAACAAACGACTAACTAGTAGAATAATGGTCCTAAAATATAAGATAAGGTTAAGTTGAGATTCAGCTAAGATTAATGATACAATAATTGGGTTTGAATGGCGTTAAAAAGCCGGAACGCTTTGTAAGCTTCAAATCTTTCTAGTCATGACATCTAGGTATATTTTAAGGAACCAAAATTGTATAAAACTGAGTGTTGCATTAGTGTGCGTCACAAGTTAGTAGTGTAGAAAAGGAGGTTCATTAATTTCATGAGCAAATTTTACTGCTTTTTCTGTGTTGCCATTGTTCAGCAGTAATTGCATTATTTTATTAATTGTTTAGCGGCTTCTGTTGTCTTGCTGGTGCAGCCACTTAGGAATGGTATAGTGGTTTTTGTTGTTTTATGTGTAAACGGTTTTTCAGAGTAATCATCTGTTAAACGCTTTTTGGTGACGACTGTTCCTACTAAAAATAATCGCTGTATCATACTCACCTGATTAAAAACTTGGTATAAATTGCAGAGATAGTAGAGAAGCACATCAGTGTCATATAAAGCTTTACGAAGACCTGTAGCAAATTAAAATGAAGGGACACTTTGTGATTTTTGTTTTGGCGTTGGTAGTAGTGGTAGCAAGAAGCTACCCTTCCGAACAAAATAATTCTGCAGGTAATTTCTTAAAATGATATTTGTAGAATCTGAAAACCACAACTTAATAATGTCAGCGGCTCCACCCCTTGAAGAAATAAAGGCAGTCGTGTTTACAGGGTAAAACAAAAATAAGGGAAAATCTGTGAGCAAATAAACCCCCCTAAAAGGTTGGTTCTTCATTTTTGTCACATACAGGGTGTGACAAATTTGAGGAACCAAACTTTGCTAGTTTTCTAAAAGTAAAATTGATTACCCTACCTTCTTATTTATTTCAGAAACTAGAATATCTTCAAGATCAACTCGCTCAAGCGTCAAAACTAATAAGGTAGCACTATCTTCAAGGACAGCTGGCTACGTCAAAACCTACGATTACGTCACAGTTTTTAATGTCGCCACAACCTTCAATGACGTCGCAATTTTCAATGCCGTCGCAACTTTCAATGCCGCCGCAACTTTCAAAAACGTCGCATCCTTCAATGACGTCGTAACCATGAATGGCGCCGCAACCTTCAATGACGTTTCAACCTTCAAAGGTGTTACAGTCTTCAATGGTGCCTCCATTTTCAAAAAACTCGCAACTTTTAATGGAGTGACAGTTTTCAATCGCGCCGCGACTTTCTATGTCGATCCAATCTTCAATAACATCCATATTTTCAATAACAATCACACTGCGCCTTGACCCAACGTTGCCATAGCGATCGTAAAATAAATAGGTACAGAAAATTTGTCAAATCCTAACCTTAATTTAATACTAGGTGCAACTGCACCTTATATAAAAAAAAGCTGATAAACATCCTTAACGTTGGTGAAAACAGGACTATAAATTATTCATAAATAATTAATCAACAATGTAACTGTCTATGTATTGTGTTTTATTATTACATTTTTCTTTAAATTTTAATGTAAGGACATTACTTTATAAAATTAAATAAAATAGCTTAAAATGAAATGGAAATTGGTAATTCTAATGATATTTGGGATTTAATTTCGACATGAGGCAAGCCTCTTGCTTATAAATAATAATAAGTATAGGTAATTATACCAAAAACGTGTCAGGTAGGAAGTCAATTAATTAACACTAAAAGGTCCACTTATAGTACGTAACTCGTACTGGGCTAATTTTTAACGAAAATTTAATATTGTCTCAAAAGTTTTTCGACTTCGACGGGACATGAACCCACAATCCTACGAGTTACGAACAATAGCAAAATCCTATGAAATAAGCAACGAGACTCCTCTTGTCAATCGTACTAAACTTAACTTTAGTTATTGAGCCGGTTTGGTTGGATAATATTTCATAGTTTCCCCTGTATTGGAGCTGGAGCTATCGGCGCTTGAGTCCGAACTAAGTCCCTGACTTTTTTGACTCCTACGTTACTTGACATCGTGCTGCAATTGACAACACATCCTGTACTTAGGGAGGGTTGTGGGTTCAAGTCGTGTCAAATTGAAAAAAAAAATTAGAGTAATAATCAGAATAATCAATTTATTGGTAATAATATTACACGTCAGAAAAGAATTATTATTATAGCTAAGTATAATAGATAAGTAATATAATTTTTAATCTTATTATGATTTCAATAAAATACTTATATAATTCAAATATTATTCTATATTTTGCATAAACTCATCTACACTGTAAAACGCCCTCTCGACGAGCCAAGATTTAAGGCGACGTTTAAATGATGACAGACTAAGTGCAGTGACTATCTGATCTGGCAAGTTGTTGTACAACGCGGGTCCCTGTACGTGTGTGAGTCATTCCGACTTAGCCAGTCTGTGAGACACCGCAGATAGCTTGCCAGCTCCGCGGGTGTTGCAGCACCGCGTGTGGTGATCTCCGCGTGTCTTGAACCGCTCCAGATTATACTTTATACAACATTTTCTTACATAATGTAACGTATATTGCATCTCTTAAAAAGTCGCCTTTCGTCTGTACTTATTAATGTTTAAATCTACATCAGTCTCTTCACTGAATAAACAGTGGTAGATTCAAATAAAATGGGAGAGGTAGATCGATCTGTATTATTTCCTTGGGTTCCGGACCAAAGTGCTTTATTTTATTTTAAATGGGAGGGTAATACCATTTGACTGATTCATGAATTGTCATGAAATTTTAAGAATTAGGACCTGGCGTCTTGACGAACGTCTTCGCTGTGGTGGGAAGATCCTGTAGTTCACGTATTGTCATCATATACATAATCAATAACCCTGTATATTGGTTCCTTCGGTTCACAATTGCTGCCCGACTGGATGACCATGACGCTGCTTCTGCACCTTTTTTTAAGAAAAAACTAAGAAAGTGAGCCACTGAACTTTTATTGATAATAATAATGATAATACATATAATATGATGTCAATGAATTTTATTATTTTCCAGTATAATAACTTATGGTTATCGTTTTTATAATTAAGTGTATGATATGGAATAATGGTATTACGAATAAATTATGTATTTCTGTATCACCCACCGGTTTAAAATTAGTCTGGTAATTTAAACCAGTACCTAAGATAAGAGAACTCATCGAATTTGTGTTATACTCGATTTCGAAATTTCGTGGTTTGTGTTGGTTGTAGGTATCGTTGCTTATACCACGATATAAAAGCGACATTAGTGACATTAGGTTTGTATGGAAAGCGACAAAACAGCGATAATTTTTTCGTGGAGGAGGCGAACAACCTGTATTACCAACTTATTTGGCACTTACTACAATGTGCATTTTTAGGGTTCCGTACCTAAAGGGTAAAACGGGACCCTATTACAAAGACTCCGCTGTCCGTCCGTCCGTCTGTCACCAGGCTGTATTTCATGAATATATAGTTAGACTGTTGAAATTTTCACAGATGATGAATCTTTGATGCCGCTATAACAAAAAATGCTAAAAAACAGAATAATAAAAAAAAGAGAGAGAGGGAGAAAAGAAAGAGAGGGCTCCCATACAACAAACGTGTTTTTTTGCCGTTTTATCAGATAATGGTACGGAACCCTTCGTGCGCGAGTCCGACTCGCACTTGGCTGGTTTTATTAAGATAAGAAACCAGTTCAATATCTACTCCCACGATACTTTTTTTTACTCCATCTCATTGGAGGCATATTCAGTTGAGGCTTTAAAGGGTCTCGCACAGCTGTGCGAGACGCAGCGATGCTGGAGCTGATCTATAAGGATCTGTATTTATTTCGGCTGTAAGATTGTCTTAATAAGCTGCAGCTATTGGTAGCTTACAATCGTAGAAATGAACTCTATGATACTGCTTCTCCTGTAAAGTTGACTTTTGTCCTGAGGTATCGCCCACTTTTCTTACTAACTTCAGCTGCGAAAATATGTTTACACTCCCATGTTTTGAAATTTGACTGTATAGTAAGTGTATAGTCATTGTGATAATTTATATATCGTATTCTGAAAAGAACGATGACCACTTAGTATGAAAGATGTGTGCGTAGACTTTTATATGATAAGTTCCGAGTAAAATAAAAATGAAAACTTGGAAGTGTATACATATCTGAGCAGCTGACTGTACTTCAAACAATCCAAGATTCCAAATGTATGTATATTCCTTCTGACGCATAATGAGCAATAAGTCTAATGTGGTTTTTTATCGCATAGCGACGCATTTGTATAATGATACATCAGTATTTAGACGGATTTGAGAAATGACTGATACATTCTGATTCGCAGAATGACGCATCTGTACCTACAACGAAACATCTGTAGCTACGATCGTACCTACCATACATCCTTCGGCGCGGTCCTCATACGTCCTCACTGCACGCTGTCTCCAACCAAATGCAAGAAGCGCACGACGCCGCGAAATATTTATATGGACATATATTTATACATACCTCGTCCCGCGCACGCCCCGCTTTCTTCAGTACTCGGTCACGGCGTGCGCTCTCTTCTAATTGGCCGATATCTCGTATCTTGCTCGCCGGACGTACACCCATGGACAATGTAATATAGTGCATAGATATATTTATTTCCTTGAATAAAGGGACAACTTTTCCCACTTTCACATTGGAGTTTCTATCTATATTAAGAGCCTCAATCCGCCAGGCAGGATCCCTACACATCTGTTGCAGTTTTAACGTTTTCAAACCTTTTTTAAACGCAATCTGATTTGACGACCTCTGTGGCGCGGTGGGCGAAGGCCTGCCTGCGACGCAGGAGGTTGCGGGTTCGATTCCCGCCTCGGGACAAATGTGTGTACGATCTGCAGAAATTTGTTCAGGGTGTTCTGGTCGTTTTCTATGTGTACCTATAATAAAAAATATATCTATCTATGTAACCATAACACAAGCCCTGCTTAGCTTGGGGCTAGATAATGCTGTGTGAATTGTCCAGCATTATTTATTTTTATTTATTTATTTATTTTAATCAATAGATACTCTTTAATGTACACCAATGAAAAAAGAGATCCCCTTCGTTGTACACAGTTGACAGTGTTTTGTCAGGCGGTCCGCTTATTTTTACCCGACTACCAACAGGGGAGGGTTATGAGGTTAGCACCCTATGTTTGTATGTTTGTATGTATGTGGCCGATTTCTTTGTTCCCACGTAGCGCTGAAACTACTGGTTCGATTTCAACAAATTATGTATCGATTGATTCGTCTCAATACCCCGATGGTTTTAGGCTATAGGATTTAGGGCTCCGACCCCGAATAAGCCTTCAAAACGCGTATTAAAGTTTAGGTAGCCGCAGGCTGCAGGCCCCATAGAGAAAAATTACAATACCTACGACCTATTTTCATTTTCAACTCTATGCCTATCAAATATGACCGATACGTCATTCTATTTTGTCAATGTAAATGTTTCAAACTTTTATAACTTTCACGTAGTCGGGTTGTAGTTTTTAACTTTATCTTGTTGTACTCCTTAAAATATAAAGGTACTTCTTTGTTACCCAATGTACATTATTGTACATGCATCAAAAAAATCAAGCAGTCTTTTGTTTAGTCATACTTTGTGATTGATTTTGTCCATTCTATGGTACGGATGTTATTTGATGAATCCGATAACGATACGTACTTACATACAGTCAGTGTCATATTGATATGAGCGTCTAGTGTAGTCAAAATGATCTGATAAACAAAAGCAGTTTGATACACGCAGTTGTCACTGTGCACTGTCACCACCAAAAAAAAAATACAGGTGGAGACTCCAAAATCTCTTGTAAAACAATAGAAACCGCTAAGCCACATCACTTTTAAAGCCGCTAAACTCGCAAGACAACAGAAGCCAGTAACTAAATTATACCTACATACTTTTTTTTTACATGACCAGTCCATCCCAAAGTCGCCTGGAAGAGATCGCTCATAGCGATTAGACCGCCTTTGTACTTCTTCTCGTAGCATTTATTCTGTACTGTTTTCTGTGTTTGTGTGGAACAATAAAGTATTGTCTATCTATCTATATGTCTATACTAAGAAAATAAAATTGATTGTCCTTGGACTTCCCGCTAGAATGGGAGTTGTAGACAGCGGATAAAGCGAACGACCGACTAGTAGAAAAATGTTATTAAAAAATAAGATTAGATTTAGTTGCAATTTAGCTAAGATTAATGATACAATAATTGGGTTTGAATGCCGTAGAACAGCCGAAACGCTTTATAAGCTTCTAACCTTTCTAGACATTAAGGTATGTTTTAGGAACCACAGCTGTCGTTATATACCAAATGTTGCGCTGCGCTAGTGTGCGCCACAAGTTTGTAGTGTACAAAAAGTGTTTTTTTTTTAATTTCATGAGCGAGTTTTACCGATTTTGTGTTGTTCAGCAATTCTGTGTTTCCATTGTTCAGCAGTAATTGCTTTATTTTATTATTTGTTGTTGTTGTTTTGCTGTTTCAGTTTAGGAATGCTATATTTCAGCGATTTTTGTTGCTTTATGTGTACACGGGTTTTAGGAGTATTTATCTGTTCAACACTTTTTGGCGGTGACTGTTTCTACTTAAATATATAATCGCCTTATCTTACTCACCTGATTCAAAATTTCGTATAAATTACTGAGACAATAGAGAGGCGCATCATTGTCATATAAAGTTTGCGAGACCTATAGTAAATTAAAATGAAGGGACACTTATTGATTTCTGTTTTGGCGTTGGTGGTAGTGGTAGCAAGAAGCTACCCTTCCGAACAAAAGGATACTGCAGGTAATTTCTTAAAATAATATTTGTAGAATCTGAAAGCCATGACGTTATAATGTCAGCGGCTTAGTTAGCAACATATCTGCAGCTTCTAAGTTGATTGTCGGTGGTTTGCAAATGTCACAACATGTCGCCGGGTATAGACCGAGTCATCTCGGTCTCCGTGCCGCCGCCGACACCGAGCCGCCGCCGCCGTCCGTGTCACGCCTAGGCCACGACATCGGGCAATGCGTCTTGCGGCGCGTCTTGCGACTCGGGGTCGTTAATGTCACTTTTTCGCAAGTCGCACCGCGCGGCGACTCATGGACACACTCAAATAACTTCTTTGATTTGTTCTCGCCGCGGACGCAGACGCAAGACGCGCGGGGGGGCATGTCGTGGCCTGGGGTATTTTTTCACAGACTTAAAATAATCGGAACTTTAGTTTCGCGCCGTACTTACTTACTTTATCTTATTATTACGTTGAACAAAGGAACTTTAGGAACTTTAGGCAGAGAATCGTAAAAAGATTTTGTTGGCCAGCAAGATTCTTCATCAAGATTCTCTGCCTAAATAGAATAAAACTATTACAGAGGCATTATAAAAAAGCTTATAATAGGTATCAAAAACTGTGCGATGGATTTTTGAAAGATCCTTTGTTCAACGTAATAATTAGACAAAATAGGTGAAGGCGCTAGCTTGACGATGTACCGCCTTAAAACATCACTTATCGACGACCTCTGTGACACGGTGGGCGAAGGTCTGCCTGCGACGCAAGAGGTTGCAGGTTCAACTCCCGCCTCGGGACAAATGTGTGTACGATCTGCAGACATTTGTTCAGGGTGTTCTGGTCGTTTTCTATGTATAAAAAATACTATGTATTATATTATAATTATTATGTATATCAGTTATCTAGTACCCATAACACAAGCTCTGCTTAGCTTGGGGCTAGATAATGCTGTGTGAATTGTCCAGCTATATTTATTATTTTTATTATTGTTAAAAGATAAGACCTAAAAATAAATACAAACAGTTCCACACCTTTATAACAGTACATTTTTTTAATTTAACAATTGCAAATGAGACATTAAATGATTATTAACATAGAAATCATTTAGAACGGGATATTTAACCATGATGAAACTGTGCCGAAATATTAGAAAACTCAAAAATCGAATCATGGTAAATATCCCGTTCTAAATGATTTCTATAAAAAGATAATGACGCTATTTGTTGTGAGTTAGAGTGAGACAGGTAGAGATGCTAGATCTTCGAACAAATTAAGTTTGATTGGATTTTGTACGGCTTACATACAACACGAATTATTAATAAAATTTAATGGTTTTAATAATAATTCTTTGTGAATTTATCAATGATCGATATTATTATCGATTATCCCAGTCACCATGCGATCGTTATCTACATTGTGTAGACAGCGCTCGCATGGTGACTTTGACGCGACCGATATCGGTCGCAAAATCTTAGAGCCTTATCACAATAGTGATTAGCGAGCGCTTTCAAAGCGAGGCGTGATAAGGCCCTTAGCGGTCACATTTAACGATTATTGATTATCTTTACGAAGATAAAGATCCAAAAGAATCAAAACCTATTATGTGTCATTGCAGCAATAAATTAATAAAATAAATAATGCTGGATAATACACACAGCATTATCTAGCCCCAAGCTAAGCAGAGCTTGTGTTATGGGTACTAGATAACTGATATACTTAATACAATACATTACTTTGATAGATATTCTTTACTGTACATAGAAAACGACCAGATCACCCTGAATAAATGTCTGCAGATCGTACACACATTTGTCCCGAGGCGGGAATCGAACCCACAACCTCCTGCGTCGCAGGACAACGCACCGCGCCACAGAGGTCGTCGATATTTATTGATACCTTTTCTTTGATTGTCACTCACAATAATTAGTAGTATCATTAATATTGTATTCTGTTTTTATTGTAATTTTCTTTAAATAAATAACTCTTCTTGGAGTGTCATCAGCAAATAAATATAATATCTGTTTCATTTTCAACACAAGTCACAAGGTAATTTATGTTAATGATAAATAACAATGGTTCTTATATGGAGACTTAGGGAATTCCCATTTCTACTTCTCTATAGTCTGATTTTATGACAAAGAATTGTATGACTGACACAATCAAAGGCTTTAGACAGGTCACAGAACAAGCCCTATGTGCTTTTCAAATTGTCCAAGTCACAGAGAACTTTCTCAAGCAATGTATTCTTGCGTGTTCGGTGCTTTCATTTTTTTAAATCCAAATTGCCTTTTATTTATAATTTTATTTGATTCGTCTCGTCGATTTCCGCAAACACAATCATGAGAAGACTCAAGGGTAGTATTTGGCCGTATCCTTTACACCCTGTATAATAATATCCTGAAGCAAATATTATGTTTTTATATTTGCAAAATCTTATTGTTTAATAATTTGCTTTGTAATTCCATGAATTAATTCCATAGTTTGTGTCCATAAATATCTCAAGACATCGTAGAATCCATATAATATACCGAATAACACTGGCTTTTTTGAAGAAATTAAGACAGTCGTGATTACAGGGTGATACAAACTGAATGAAAATCGGTGATCAAAATACCCCGCACCCCCGCCCTGAAAGTTTGGTCCTTTATTTTGGTGACACCCTGTATAATTGCTAGTTTTCTGTAAGAAAAATTATTAACCTAACTTTTTGTTTATTTCAGAAAATGGAATATCCTCAAACACAAGAGTCGTAATCATCAATGGCCCCACAACTTACAATGTTGCCACAACCTTCAATTACCCCGTAATCTTCAATGGCGTCGTAACTTTTAATGGCGCCGTAACTTTCAATTACGCCGCAACCTTAAATGACGTTGTAACCATCAATGGCGCCTCAACCTTCAATGGCGTCTCATCATTCAAAAACGTCGCTGTCTTCAATGGTCCCTCCATTTTCAAAAAACGAGCAACTTTTTATGGAGTGACAGTTTTCAATGGCGCCGCAACCTTTTATGTCGACCCAATCTTTAATAAAGTCCATACTTTTAATGACATTCTCACCGCACCAACAACAGACGTGCAACAAGCAGAGTTGCCATGAAAATCATAAACAAAAACTCGTAAAATTCTAACCTAAATTTAATACAAACGCACCTGGCCGACCTGACGCTGGAAAAGTGTTACGAATAAGTATAAACATAAAAAATATTTATAAATTAAATTTTTTGACTTTGTGTAAAATAAATAATCTAAACATAATAAATTTACTGTTTTTATTTATTTGTAAGTGCAAAATAATATGCTAGATATCGTAATAGATTACAATGCCACAATTGCCGCATTTACGATCGCCCTTAACCCCCTGGTCCCTGAGTTCGGCCCCAAAGATTGTCCATGTGTTCGTGAGATTTAAGTAAGTGTAATTAGTACGCATCATTCTAGTAATGTTTGGTCTGCTTCCCTTTGTATGTCTGAGGTATATATTATGCATCAATGTCTTGTTTACTCAAACTGTGTTTTTGTTTTGTCCATTCTCGATAAACTATTTTTAGAGGTTGTAAACAACATCGTAGCGATGTTATTTGCGGAATCCGATAACGATAGGTACAAAATTGACCTAAAGGTTATGCTAAGATTACGAGTAGGTACTGTCACCGCCAAAAATAATTGAACATTATGAAGACTTTAAAACCTCGTGTACATACAAAACAATAGAAACCGCTAAACGACACCACTCTAACCTGCAAGACAACAGAAGTTTGAGAACCAAAGTTTTCGTTGTATACCAAGTATTGCGCTTATGTGCGCCACAAGTTAGCAGTGTAAAAAAGGTGTTTTTTTTATTTCATGAGCTAATTTTACCGCTTTAATTGTGTTGCCATTGTTCAGCAGTAATTACTTTATTTCTTTAATTATTGTTTAGCAGCTTCTGTTGTCTTGCTGGTTCAGCCACTTTAGGAATGGTATACTTCAACGATTTTTGTTGTTTTATGAGTACACGGGTTTTTAGAGTTCATCTGTTCAACGCTTTTTGACGGAGACTGTTTCTATAATAAAAAATCGTCTGATCATACTCACCTGATTCAAAACTTGGTATAAATTGCAGAGATAGTAGAGAGGCGCATCAGTGTCATATAAAGGATTGCGAAGGCGTGTAGCAAATTAAAATGAAGGGACACTTGGTGATTTTTGTTTTAGCGTTGGTGGTAGTGGTAGCTTCTTGTTCCGAACAAAAGGATTTTGCAGGTAATTTCTTACAATAATATATGTAGAATCTGAAAACTACGACGTTATAATGTCAGCAGCATGTCGGCAGATTCGACTAAACATTGTCGGTGGTTTGCAAATGTCACAACATATCGCTGGGTAGCAATGTTGTCTAAAAATAGTGATGCCGTGTAGATACTACACACACCTTCCCCACAGTACAATTGTATAATTAAACCAAGTATAGGTTTAATTATAGCGAAATTAGCGTTAGCGAAATATGCCGACAAGGCGGTTTGATAATCAGTACTACATTTTAAAATACGAGCGTAGTTAAACCTTACAAGTTTAGTCTATAGAGTAAAGATGCGCGACTGTGAATGATTTCAGTCGAATTAGTCGACTTCACAAATCATTCGAACCATTCGAATCGGAGTCGATGACTGCCGAGTCGACTCGGCAGTCGTCGAATAACGAATTGAGTCAACGACTGCACGACTGCGCCGAGTCGGTCCGACTCGGCAGTCATCGACTCCGACTCGGCAGTCGTCGACTTAGTCAGTCGGTATCAATTCGTTAATCGACGACTGCCGAGTCGACTCGGCAGTCATCGACTCCGATTCGAACACTAACGAATTGAGTCCGACTGACTGAGTCGACGACTGCCGAGTCGGAGCGACTCGGCAGTCGTCGGTTATTTTGACGTGGATAGTCAAGTTGGGGCGGGAGCGGCCTTAGTTAGAGAGAGATAGTATCATACCAACATTTCATTCGACTCCGGCACACTCCGGGTTTCTACGTCGCCGCCACACGATGCTTTACAGGTAAAAGTTCTAAGAGTAAAAGTTAGTAAATGATCAGTTTAAAAATAAAAAGGTGGATGTAATATCAGGAGTTTTAATAAAAAAAAACGAACATGAAGCAATCTTATTTTAACAATATGAATAGCTTGATAGAATAAAAAAAAAGAACGAAACCCCTTGTTTCTGGAGTTACGTTTCGTTTTACGCAAAATTTTATTTAATTTGATTATTTTATACTGTTGTTTATGATCGGGTGGATGAAATCAATCGAAAACTCACAATCAGCGCCATCTAGCACGCCACGGCGGAACCACATCGCAACGCCGCGCGCAACATGGCTCACAAAATCACGGATCGGCTAACAAATTCGGATGATCAATTCGTAGAGGCATTAGTAATTACTAATTAGTAGTTGTCATTCGACTTGGAAGATTAGTATATTACTAATATTCAAGTCGAATGAGTAAATTAGTAGTTGTAGATCATTCGACTTGTCAGATCATTCGCAGTCGCGCATCTTTACTATAGAGTCTATAGAACATAGTATCACCCCAGCTCTTCCCGTGGGTATCGTAGGCGGCGACTATGGGACACAAACCGGGGGGCGGGCAGTAGCGTCCCATGCAGAACCAACCAACCAACGAACTGCGATCTCAAACCCGCAAGCTCCGCGTGGAAATTATTGGCATCACCCTCAATGATGAAAAGAACGAGGAAATGGCCTCCAGTATCCTGCCGCCTCGCTATTCTTGGCCATGGTAGCGGCCATGGTAACGGCGGGGCAGGAGATGCTAGGAATCTACGGCCTACCGCAGGCAGGTTCATACAACTGACCCTGGCAACGTACAACGGACGCGCTCTGAGGCTTGACCACCATCTAGCGCAGTTGGAAGTGGAGTTAGAGAGCATCAAATCAAATGGCATGTTCTGGGGTTATGTGAAGTCCCCAGAGAGGGGGAGGACACCGTAACCCTAGACTCAGGCCATCTTCCCTACTTTCGCGAGGGTGAAAAAACAGAAATTCTTAAATTCGGTGCAAGTACCCGAGGAAAAGTTGTCCCGTATGTACTTATTTTTCTTGAAGCACCAATTGAAGATATTTCTGTGACTAAGCTATGTTGGAGGTGCTCTATCACTTTTACACTTCTTTTCTATACTTACTTTTATAACATCATCTATTTTTCATCACTCACAATGATAAAAGTACCATCTGTAAATAATATAACATCTTTTTCATTTTCTACACAAGTCACAAGTTCATTTATGTAAATGATAAATAACAATGGTCCTCATATGGAGCCTTGGGTTGGGGAACTCTCATTTCTACTTTTTTATAGTCTGATTTGGCTCTATTAGATTCTTCTTTTATTTAGAATTTTATTTGATTCGTCATGTCGATTTCCGCAAACAAAATCATGAAAAGACCCTAGGTTAGTTTTTGGCCGAGTCCTTTAAACATGATGTTTTCATATTTGCTTAAAAATTCGTTTATTTCATTTGCTTTTCAATTCCATAAATTGATTTCTGAGTTCGTGTCCATCGTAGTATGTCCATATTATCATACCGATTAACACTGGCTTAAATATTTCTAAAGAAATTAAGATAAGAGTCGTGTTTACGGGGTGTGACAAAATGAAGGAAAATCTGTGATCAAATTAACCGTTTAGTCCTTCATTTTTATTATATCCTGTAAAATTGCTAGTTTTCTAAAAGTAAAATAAAATGCCCTTCTTATTTATTTCAGGAACTAGAATATCCTCAAACTCAAGATTAACGCGCTCAAGCATCAAAACCAATAACGTTACACTATCTTTGAAGACAGTTAGGATAGCTGACTACGACAAAACCTTCGATAACGTCACTACTTTCAATGCTGCCACATCCTTCGATTACCCCGTAATCTTCAATGCCTTCGCAACTTTCAATGCCGCCGCAACTTTCAAAAAATATGCAACCTTTAATGACGTCTTAGTCATCAATGGCGCCGCAACCTTCGATGACGTTTCAACCTTCAAAAAAGTCGCAACCTTCAATGGTGCCTCCACCTTCAAAAAACTCGCAACTTTTCATGGAGTACCAATTTTCAATGGAGCCGCAACTTTCTATGTCGACCCAATCTTCAATAACATCCATATTTTTAATAACATTCACACCGCGCCTTGACCCAACAAGCAGCATGATGATCGTAAAAGAAGAAAGTTTGTAAAATCATAACCTAAATTTGATACTTGGTGCTACTGCACCTTATATAAAAAAGCTGATATAAAATCCTAAGCCTTGGTGAAAACAGGACAGTAAATTATTCCAACCCAGTGCAATAATCACGAGTCTTATTTCAAAATGAAGTGCTACTGGAAAAATCAACCCCAACTACTACAAAAAATAAATTATTTTATTTCGTACCTAAATACAATAGGAGCTCTTGTTCACGACACGAACAGGCACGCCGAGTTGCGCTGTAAGGTTATGAACCGCGACTATTTGAGCATCATAGGGCGTAGGGCTACTCATTTTGTTAAAAACTGAACAAATCAAGGAAGTCATTAACAAATTTAATATGTTTGGTCGTAAAGGGTTAATATTAAGCTTAAATAATCAATAAATAATGTGATTTTCTATGTATGTGTTTTTGTTATTGAATTTTTCTTTAAAATTTATTAAAAGACATTGTTGACTTTATGTATAAAATAGTTTAAAAACAAACAAAATATTGTTCATTCTAATTACACTAGGATATAATTTCAACATTAGGCAAGCCTCAGACTTATACATAATAAGTACCTTCAATAATACCATAAATGTGTTAGGTTAAATGGCACATAATTTACTGAAATGATTTTTACTCCTAAAATAATAAAGCTAATCGAGGACAGAACAAGATTAAAATCTAAGGTAAAAAAAAATAAAAAATTAACAAGACTTTACCGAAAGAAAGTCTATAAAAACAAACAAAAACCTACTTCAAATCAATTCAATCATCAGCTGATTTGTTGACAAAAGGTTTGCTCCCAGCAAAATACTAGTTAGTGAAACTTTTTGATCTTAATTAGCTGTTAGTACTATTATCATAATAAGGTATGTAATTTTGTTAAGTGGAGGTGTCGAAATAATAACAAAATAGTTGTTCTAAATGTTTATTTAAACACTAACATGGAGCGCCCGCGCGCGCGCCGAGCCTCGGTGAAGCGTGGGTATCAGTGTAGGATGCGCTCCGGTCATCTTCCATCAGTAGTCCGTGCCCCGCCCATATATTCATATATTTGTTTTAGGATTTATCCTAAAACAAATATATGAATGCAGTACAGCCATTGCATTCACTGCATTCATATATTTGTTTTAGGATAAATCCTAAAACAAATATATGAATATATGGGCGGGGCACGGACTACTGATGGAAGATGACCGGAGCGCATCCTACACTGATACCCACGCTTCACCGAGGCTCGGAATGAATGCAGTACAGCCACAGTACGAATGGAAAAGGTAGGTGAACCATTTCGCATACGCCAACTGAAATGGAGATGGGCGGGGCACGGACTACTGATGGAAGATGACCGGAGCGCATCCTACACGGATACCCACGCTTCACCGAGGCTCGGCTCGCGCGCGGGCGCTCCATGTTAGTGTTTAAATAAACATTTAGAACAACTATTTTGTTATTATTTCGACACCTCCACTTAACAAAATTACATACCTTATATGATAATAGTACTAACAGCTAATTAAGACCAAAAAGTTTCACTAACTAGTATTTTGCTGGGGGCAAACCTTTTGTCAACAAATCGAGAATGAAATGATAATCGCCATTACCTTAGTTTTAGTGTTTTGTCTTATTTGAGATCTGTGGGTGCTAATATACATCTACTCAATTTGTTTCGTAAGTTTATTACTTACTCATATAAACGCAAAGTTACATAAAATTACAATACTATTCAACGATTCCACCCCTGCCTGAAATTACAAGAATAAAGTTGTACTGTAATATTATCATAATTGTATTCACACATTAAATTTGTTTGTTATAATCAATAATAAAATTATGTTCTCGTGACTATTATTCAACTATGTAATGATAAACGCAGTTACCATTTTATTCTCGTTTAAACCCATTTTAGTTATGTTAGTAAAACAACTCCATAGATGCTGAACAGCGAGCGGTGCGAGCCAAGTTTTTTTTTTCTTGACATTCCGCGTTCGGTGTTTGTCTTCGCCTACCACGCCTAGTTGCACAACCTGTGTGTCTCTGAAGACATTACTGAATGCAATTTAAGGTGAAATGAGTCCCAAAATCAAGTTTTGACTGTACGGAAAATCAATTTTAAGGCAATAAAACACTATATTTTTAAATATATTTTGATGAGTATCAATAGTTAAGGATTTTCGTTAGTAAGTTATGGGAGTCGAAACACGATAGACTCAACTTGACGCAATACAAAAAAATCGCAGTTTCCTCTCAATTCTCATTTTTACTACGGAAAATCAGTTTCATTTGCTAGTTATTCTACATAATTATTTTAATGAAATGTCGTTTAAAAAATACTTTACTAAATACTTTAGATGATTACGGTTTAATTTTATCGAAAGTGTATTATTTTAGGGCAATAACAAGTTTAGAAATAAAAACCAGTGAAATTGCGCGTCGGCCGGCTCTTGCCTCCCTTTCTCACCTTCACCGCGCGGCGGCGTTCGCTCGTCTTTGTCTCGAAAATACGAACCAATGTCGCCTTAACGGTATAAAATACGCATCGACTATTATTTATGAACCCACATTTATGAACATAGGTAGGTACATCAAATAATATTTATGAAAAAAAAGGTTTACAAAATAATAAGTAAAAAACGACGGCCAAAACATCAATTGTTTCTCCTGCAAAAATGTCGATTTTGACTAGTGGCCGTTTCGAATTGAATGCGCAGTTGATCTTTTTTATATCCTTGGAACTGCTAATACCTACCTACGAGTATCTACAAGTAGGTACCTAGGTACTAAGGAACCGTTAAAGTTTAAGGTCGCATTCTAAAGGAGTCTACTCACCAAATTGGCAACACAGCCCGGGTTGGTAAGAACGTCATGGACACCATTATAAACAAATCATAAGCAATCATTAATTTACTAATGTACAAAGTCCCCGTTGACTTCGCACAGAGATAGATTATAGTCTGGAATAGACGGTTGCCCCGCGCATTACCGCCGTAATGTGGGGAAGTTCCTCGATGAAACACATCATCGGAGGTGGATCGGGCGCTTGGCCACCACGGTCCCCAGATCTCAACCTGCTAGACTTATTTTACAGGGGATGCCTCAAATAGATAGTATACAAGGACCCCTTGAGCAGCTGCGTGAGCGAATACAAAGGGCGGCCCAAACCACTACCGAATCCGGTCAGTCAGTCCGTCAGTCAGTCCGTCAGCCTGTCAATCAGTCAGTCAGGTTTACCGTTTTTACCTTTTGGGTAAGGAACCCTAAAAACTACTTGTACCCATCTTGTCAGGATCCGCCTATATTAGTCCACTGCTGGACATAGGCCTCCCTTAATGAGCGCCATAGCGCCCTGTCTTTAGCTTGCCGCATCAATGATCTGCTAGCAGTCTTTCGCAAATTATCATCCCACCTGCCTGGTCGGAGGACAACAATGTAAAGGTACGTAGAACGGCGCTCGGACGTATTTCGAGTGTTGTCAGTTAAAGATTCGGACTCTATAAGATTTTTGTTCGATGGTGTAAGCCCGTATCTCGTATTTTGACCGGACTAAATGTATATTGTAGTCAGACGACAGTGCTTTGTCAGGCGGTCCGCCTACGTTTGTGTGTAGACTCCTTAAAATAAAATTCCTTTGTTATTGTATGCATCACTTCCTCTTTTTTTTTCTTGATTGTTGTGTGTCTGGAACTTGTTCTCAATTTGCACAAACAATAATAATTTATTGACCTTAAGATCTCCTTTAGGAAGAACCTCTGTCCTAAAGGTATTATGAACCTGGTACCTAATGAAACTACAGAACTTTCCCGACGAGAGAATACGTCGGTCGGGGACAGCAACAGATTGTAAACAACCGGGTAGGTGTGTTTTTTGCTATATCTGATAACGTTACACATTGACCTATAGATTGGTCACCCACCCTAAAGCTGTACGTCCATGAGATCGGAATTCGGAGCGTACGCAGTCAGTTTTGGTCCCGGGAATTGCCTGTTCTGAATTTCGCGGGAATTCCTAAAATTAACGTTTTAAAATTAACCTAAAAGATACTATTATTATTATTAATAATCAAATAATTTTTGAACTTATAGATTATTTACCCCGTCTTTTTTGTTTTTATATGTCCAGTCCATCCCAAGATTGCCTGGAAGAGATCGCTCATAAGCGATAAGGCCGCCTTTGTACTTCATCTACTCGTAACATTTATTTCTGTTACCTACATTTTCTGTGTTTGTGAGCTTCAATAAAGTATTATCTAACTATTAGGTACATATTATGATTATTCTTAAATCGTCCAAAAATTACGTGAATTGCCGGGAAATTCCCGGAACCAAGAATTCCGGGAACCAAACCCCGCCGCGTACGCTCCGATTTCGATGCGGTAGACGCACAGCTTTATGCTAAGATTACAACGTACTGTCTGTAAGATAGCTAAGATTACAACTGTAGGTTTTTGGAGTATTCGTCTGTTCAACGCTTTAAGGCAGAAACTGTTCCCGAGTACTAAAATAATTCCACTCTTCATACCCACACATGATTCAAAACTTGGTATAAATTGCAGAGATGTAGAGAGACGCATTTAGTGAGACTTTAAGGTTTGCAAGGGCCTGTAGCATATTAAAATGAAAGGACAATTTGTGATATTTGTTTTGTCGTTGGTCGTAGCGATGTTTTCCAGTTCCGAACAAAAGAACTTGGCAGGTAATTTCCTATAATAATATCAGTCGAATCTACAAACCATAATTTGAATGTATTGTAATAAGTTCGATTTTAAGAAGGAAAATAAAAACCGTCTCACAAATATAATAATACTATAGTAGTGCAGATGTTGTGTTCCTCAGGGGTCCAAATAGGCTACTGACTACTTCTGGCAATAATTCTACCGTATTGTCTGATAAAAATATTGCAAAATGTAACTTATATTTCTTCAAGGCCAGTTTTATCAGTTATAAAAACTAATTTTAAAGTTGGAATAAAATAATGGCGCGCCAAAACGATAATCTCTGTCATGGCTCCCGTGCTCTGAGCAATGACGTCACACGCCATACCACACCTAACAAGAAGAACTCGTTGATACTGTAATCTGTGATAGTGTGACGATACCAGCGATCCAACCAAACGCAGAGCGTTTTCGGTTACGTGATCATATATCAAAAAATGTGTAATCTTAATCCCGTTTTTTTAAGTCGACCATTCAAAATGATTTCTGACTCTCTACATTGATTTGGAATTGATAGAATTTCTTAAACACCTTTCTTTATTTTCCAGCCATGGGCGAACGCTGCGTCCTCGATGAAGACTGCAAATTCAACAATGGCTTCTGCGAACGCGAAACACTGTCGTGTCAACTCAGCACAGGTCTGTGATATGATAAAGTACTTCAATTACCTATCTCAGTCAATGATTTAGTCAAAGTAAAAAAAAATTTCATACACAACTGTCTGCCTGCTAAAAAAAAAGAGTTTTCAGGGTCATGAGTACGAGTTTATTTGTTTCACCCATAACTTTAAATTGATCACATTTAGGTAGACAAAGGTATGTTAAGAAAGGACAACCAACAGTGTTCAATATAAATCGTGATTGTTTGATTGCTTTACTTTACTTAGCTCTTGATTTAGATAATATTGTCGTCGCCGGATTGATACGGCCTGATCCTAAGATTTGGCGACACATACATCACTTTTTAATTATTTAACTAGTCAAAGACTAGTCCGCTTCGTTTGCCCAAGGATACTCAACTGGCTAAAATAATTTGTGAGTTGTCAAATCAGACAAATACGTCAAACTAACTACTACATAAGATTAAACTTATCAAATTCGTTGTACAAGCAGGGTTGAGTATAAGTAGAGTCCTTAAATCATCCTGATTGACACAGGCTTTAATTTTTTTAAGGCTAAGCTTTTTATTGCCTGTTTTCTAAAATGAATATAAAATAAGCTGCTTATTTGTTTCAGAAACTAGAGTATCTCCAAACTTAAGATCAACTCGTTCAATCTTTGATGACGTTACAACATTCAATGAGCCCATTCATTTCCATGAAGCTACAACTTTCAACAACGTCGTAACCTTCAATAACGTCGCAAGTTTCAATGGCGCCGCAGTCTTCAATAACGTCGCAACCTTCAAAAACGACGCAACCTTCAATAACGACGCTACCTTCATGAACGTCGCAAACTTCAAAAACGTCGCAAGCTTCAATAAAGATGCATACTTCGGGAACGCCGTAACATTCAATGACAACGCAACCTTCAAAAACAGCCCAACCTTCAAAAACGTCGCAGTTTTCAATAAAAAATAATAATTTATAAATCTGTTTATTGTCATGACCACAATCAAAATGTCTTATATTACCTACCTATACTGGTTGGAAGTGATTTTATCATAAAAAATACCTTAGCAGAGCTTTGTCCCTTGCACTAGGTCAGAAAAGTGCTGAAATTCTACCTGTGGGCTGGTTATCTCTGGAAGCAGATAACAAGGTAAATATATGTTGAAACTTATTCAAAAATGGCTGAATCCCTGAGATACTTGTCGAATCTAAAAGTGTGGCTTCATCAGACAACAACGATTATTTTAGAACATTTTATCAGAGATTTAGATCCGTCTTCGATCAAATTTCTGGACGAGAACCTATATCTTTGTCTATACCGTTTTTTTTTAATTAAAATCTGCTAACAGCAGACACTGTATGTGATTAGTTATTTCTCATTCTCTGTCGAGAATGTCTTTAAGGATACTATTGTTTTTTAGCTGGCAATAATCTTAGCTTCTAGAATTTAGTTTTGTAAAGTTGGCTAGACTGATCAAACCAAGTTTAACCAATCAGATTGTAAGGATAACTTTTGATATGTTGGCAGCCTGTTGTCTAGACTGTTCAAGGTATTAAATCAGACTGTAAAGATTTGGTCTGATACGTTGGTAAACTAGTTCGATTTGATTGGTGAACGCAACGCAAGCGTAGCGGTTGACCACGCTCGGACCACGGCCCTTCGTAGGGGTTACTTTCGACTTGAGATTGGAGATGAGAATTTCTAGACTTTTGCTCGTGGTGTCGTCGAAGTACCTTGAGAACGGGGTATGTGAGTTTCTAGACTTTTGCTCGTGGTGTCGTCGAAGTACCTAGAGAACATGAAAACGGGGCACACTGAGGAACGATTTTACGTATCTGCCCCGGTAATACCGGGACAGATTCTGAAAGAGAATATTTACCGAAGAATATTGGACAGACAGGACTGACTCAGCCTTTTGTGGTGTCTTTTTCGATTAATTCCACCTTTCGAGTGTTTACGTGCCACCGACATTATTTATATTATACTTCAGGATAACGTGAAAATTGTGTGCAGATTATGTAGAGTGGAAATGTACTTAAGGAATCGTTGGCTTACAACAGAGTCAATCATTTATTGTATTCTATAGGTAACGTTACAGAGGTGTTAATCTAATTTCGTATCACTACAGACCCTGCTTGGCACACAATTATGAATAAAGAGAGGAGGACGTCGCTGTAAAAAGTACTATAATATATTTAATCTTGCATAATATTTATTATCGGGATTGAAATAGATAGGTTATTACGTCCATTTCTGAACACTGTCTCAATTAGATTAATTTAGTGCTAATGAACCCTAAACTAACCAACTTCGAAATGCTTACGAACAAACTAACTATACCTACAGGGTTGCTTTTTTTGAAATTGTATTGTATTTTATTGTTATCACAACTGACTTCACTCTCTATCTACACATTTAAAGAGAAGAAAGATTTGGTGGTTTGATTGTTTGAATTAGATAGGCTCCGAAACTACTGTACCCACCGATTTGAAAAATTCTTTCATCATTAGAACTCTACTTTAGCCGTGATGAAAATAGGCGATAGAATCTCCCGTGCGAAGACAGGGCGGACCGCTAGTTTGTTATAGTTTGAATATTTGCCCATAAAACCCTACAATAACAAAAGTAAACAAAAAGCCAACTTTCATCCATTACTCAATGCACTATATGTACGAAGGTAAGTTCTATGGCAAAATACAAAAATTTAAAAATGTATATTTCTTAGAAGTTCCTGGAAGATGGTTTTCATTTATCATTTATCATAACACGCAAGAAAAAAAAGCTAAAAGAGAAACACATAACCACTTATGAATTTTTGAGTAGAATTACTAATACTGGTAAAGATGATTTGAACGCTGGTATTTAAAAAATAAATCTTTTTCATTTGCTTGGAATTACGTTTTAATGGACGTTTTGCTTCCGTAACCATCTAATCAACGGTCGTTTGACAACAAAGTCACTTCACTTTGTAAATTCAACACTTTTTCAATTGACAACGATTTGCTCCCATTACGATTCGTGTTGCGGACCTTTTTCTACTTAGGGCATTTTGTTCTAAGGACGAATCCCTCCGTATTAGATAAATAAGTAAGCAGATTTGTGATCCATAATGGCTTGTGATCGTCTAGTAGGTAGTGGTAGGATCTTATGTTGTGAAATAAGTTATGATGTAGTAACACAAGATTCTTTTAGGAGCATTGGACAATCGAACTAACTACAAATATTCGAATCCTAATGGATAAATTAAAATTCCACAATTGCCGCATTTACGATTGCCCTTACTTACCTCCCTTGTCCCTGAGTTTGGTCCCAAAGATTGTCCATGTGTTGGTGAGATTTGTCATATAAGTGTAATTAGCACGCATCATTCTAGTCATGTTTGGTCTGCTTCTTTGGGCTGTATACGTCTGTGGTACATATGCATCACTGTCTTGTTTACTCGTAATTTGTGTTTGTCCATTCTCGATAAACTATATAAAAATGTTGTAAACAACATGGTAGGGATCTTATTTGCGGAATCCGATACCGATAGGTACAAATTTGCCCTAAAGGTTACGCTAAGATTACAACGTAGGTACGCTCACCGTCAAACAGAATTGAACAGATGAAGGCTCTAAAACCTCGTGTACATACAAAACAATAGAAACCGCTAAACCACACCACTCTAAAAGCCGCTAACCCCCCAAAACAACATAAGCCGGTGAACTTTTCAACTCTTTTACAATTTGTAAAGGTAAATTTTAAATGGTAAATAACTGGATTTACCAAAACAAAATCAAAAAGGTATTAACAAAATTGGATTGAACAGAAAAGTTTGTAATAGTTTAACGGTACCGGTGATCAGTGTAGAAGTTCCTGAAACTGATACCTATTAGTTAATTGTCCTTGATCTTCCAGCCATAATGGAAGTTGTAGATTGCGGATGAAGCACATGACTAACCAGTAGAATAATGGCCCTAAAATATAATATAAGGACTTAGTTGAGATTCAGATTAAGATTAATGATACAATAATTGGGTTTAAATGCCGTAAAAAGCCGGAACACTTTGTAAGCTTCAAATCTTTCTAGTCGTGACATCTAGGTATGTTTAAGGAACCGAATTGTCGCTGTATACTGAGTGTTGCTCTAGTGTGTGCCACAAGTAAGTAGTGTAGAAAAGGAGGAATTTGACCGCTTTTACTGTGTTGCCATTGTTCAGCAGAAATTGCTTTATTTTATTAATTGTTTAACGGCTTCTGTTGTCTTGCTGGTTCAGCCACTTTAGGAATGGTTATACTTCAACGGTTTTTGTTGCTTTATATGTACACGGGTTTTTAGAATTCATCTGTCCAAAGCTTTTTGGTGGAGACTGTTCCTCTAAAAATAAGCGCCTTATCATACTCACCTGATTAAAAACTTGGTATAAATTGCAAATAGTAGAGAAGCGCATCAGTGTCATATAAAGGTTCGCGAAGAACTGTAGCAAAATAAGATGAAGGGACACTTTGTGATTTTTGTTTTGGCGTTGGTGATAGTGGTAGCTTCTTGTTCCAAACAAAAGGATACTGCAGGTAATTTCTTTGAATAATATTTGTAGAATCCACGAGAAAACCACGACGTTATAATGTCAGCGGTTTACAGCCGGTTTTCAATCCGCTTGTTATAATTTGACAATAGTTTAATTAAACTTTTGTTAATCTTTTTGATAAACAGTATTGTGTTTACTTGTGTGTAGAAACCAAGAGAAACTAACTAGAGGTTAACAAAAAGTTTAAACAATTGTTAAATTAATAAGAGGATGAAAAACCGTGTCTATCCTTGTAACAAAATGGCGTCGTATGGTACCTAAAGGGGTACCAACCATACGACGCCACAGAAACGGACGGACGGATTTCGCGTTCATATGAGCGGGACAGGGCATGCCAACGCAAACCCAAAAATCAAGTTTTTGCCTAATATCTATTAATTAGGACATTATTTGAAAAAAAAGCGCAAAATATAAAATGTTCTTTATACTTAGTTCTATAACCATGCTTATTCTCAAGATCTTAACTTATGTATTTATTTATCAAGGTTTTAAAAAAAAATTGAGGTAACCTTGCGATTTTTTCTATCGAGAAAATTTTAGTTTTCGAAACATATGATCGATAGAGTAATTCCTAAACTTTACCATTATATAAGTTTATAAGTTAAATATCTAGTAGTTTCGAAGATATGGAGGTCCCGCGGGGTTGATTTAGGGTAGTAGGCCTCAAGCTACGGGTATTTTATAAGCGGAGTTTACCAGCCATTCATTGTTTGATTGTCTTTGGATCCGAAACCAAAGTAGGCTGTTTATTACGCGTCCGAAGGAACTTCGCGGGAAGGTACAGGTCCGATGTTCGGAGACCTTTCTTTTCGGCCCGTACTTCGTTACTTCGGATTTTCGGAAAAGACATATTATGTAGATAGCGATCGCATGGTCACTTGGCGACCGATATCGGTCGCAAAGTCTTAGTTAGAGACTTAGAGACGAAAATTTTTGGGACACTATTAAATTTTCGTATAAGGCAGTCATATTTACAGGGTGTAACAAAAATTAAGAAAAGTCTATGACCAAATTACCCCTCCCCCCTGAAAGTTTGGTGTTTCATTTTATGTCACACCCTGTATAATTGCTTGTTTTCTAAAAGTAAAATTAATTACCCTACCTTCTTATTTATTTCAGAAACTAGAATATTCTCAAGATCAACCCGCTCAAGCGTCAAAATCAATAACGTAACACTATCTTCGAGGACAGCTGACTACGCCAAAACCTACGATCACGTCACAACTTTCAATGTCGCTACATCCTTTAATGACGACACAACTTTCAATGCCGTCGCAACTTTCAATGCCCGCGCATCCTTCCATGACCTTTCTACCTTCAACGATGTAACAGTCTTCAATGGTGCCTCCAGCTTCAAAAAACTCGCAACTTTTAATGGAATCACAGTTTTCAATGGCCCCGCAAAGTTCTATGTCGACCCAATCTTCAATAACATCCATATCTTCAATAACATTCACACCACCCCTAGACCCAACGCTGTTATAACGATCGTAAAATAAATAAAGAATGTTCGTCAAATCCTAACCTGAATATAATGCTAGGTGCAACTGCAATTAATATATAGAAGAAGGCTGATAAAAAATCCTTAACCTTGGTGAAAATAGGACTATAAATTATTCCAACCTAGTACAAAGTTCACGAATTTAATTTTAAAGTGAAGTGCTAGTGGAAAAATCAACCCAAAACACTATTACTCCTACAAAAAATAAAAAATAAATATTTCCCTACCTAAATACAAAAGGAGCTCTTGTTCATGACAGGAACAAGAGATCACCTTAGGGTGTAAAGCTACTCATGTTGTTCAAAACTGAACAAATAAAAGTGATTAAAACATAATAATATATATTTAACGTCATTCCGAATTTAAATTAAACATAAATAATTAATAAACAATGTAACTTACCATGTATGTGTTTTTATTATTACGTTTTTCTTTAAATTTTAAGACGTAAAAGTTATAAACAAACGTTCAAAGATGTTCCAAATAAATATTAGCGATTGAATATTATCCATTATTAAATTTTTATACTCAGGTAGTCGGAGGCCCCAAGCTAATGAATTATGCATGTTATATATACCTTTGTCCTTTAATTCCAGAGGTATCGCCCAGTTTTTTTACTTAACTTCAACTAAATACTTCAAAAAAATCTAGATTCCAATGTATGAATGTACGCAGGTGACAGTGTTTTGTCAGGCGGTCCGCTTACTTTTGTACGTATAGATACTCCTTAAAATATATTTTTTGTTACCTAATTTACATGCAATATGCATCAAAAAAATCAAGCAGTCTTTTGTTTACACGTACTTTGTGATTGTTTTTGTTCATTCTATGGTAGGGATGCATGTATTTAATGAATCCGGTAACGATACGTATATCTATACTATACTATAATTCTATATAATATTAATAAAGAGGAAAGATTTGTATGTTTGTTTGTTTGACGGCAATAGGTTCCGAAACTACTAAAACTATTTGAAAATTCTTTCACCAATCCTACATTATCCTTGATGAATATTAGCTATACAATATTTTGAAAAAAGTTAGGGATCCGTATGAAAACTTCTATGATGTAACCCAAGGTGTGAAAAAAATACCACAAAAATCATTTGAAAAAGACACAAAAAGGGTTGTTATAAGTTTTACGGGTGGATCTGGTGCCTGGAAGAAATCGCTTCAAGCGATAAGGCCGCCAAATCCATTACTGTTCATGTGTGTTAAAATTAATAATTTATATATATTTTGTTAAATACCTTTACCTACCCGTGCGAAGCCAGGGCGGGTCGCTAGTACAAGATTACAATTAAGTGTCACCACCAAAAAAAATAATAGATGGAGACTCCATAATCTCTTGTACATACAAAACAATAGAAACCGTTATCCCACATCACTTTTAAAGTCGCTAAACTCGCAAGACCACAGAAGCCGGTGAACAAATAAAAATTAAATAAATAAATATATTGATTATTCTTGGTCTTCCCGCTAGAATGGAAGTGTAGGTTGTAGAAGCGAACAACTGACTAGTAGAAAAATGGTCTTAAAAATAAGATTAGATTTAGTTGCAATAAACTATTTGACTACTATTGGGAATTATTTCTTACATATTGTCTGAAAAAAATTATGCAAATGTTACTAATATATCTTCAAGGCCATTTGTATTTGCTGTTAAAACTAATTTAAAGTTTAAATAAAATAATGGCGCCCTAAAACGCTCATGGCTCCGGCGACATTATTCGATGACGTCACAACTCCTTTCGTCAACCAACACCATGTCAACCGTGGACGGAAGAAATCACCCTTCTCTTGATGGTACACACTTCACACCGTAGCGTTATTATAGTACTAGCCATATAATAACTCTATGCTTCACATTCACTACATTGTATGATAGACACCATAGAGTTTATATGTATAGTATACTTAAACTTGTTGTGTTGAAGATGAAGTTGTTACGTCATCAGCAACGGCAGAGCGTTTTTAATCACGTGATCGAACATAAAAATTTTTAATTTAAATTCTCTTTTTTGCCAAAAATAGACACATTTTTAATGAAAGCCATCAAAATACGCTTTTTTACGTTATCACTGACTAGGGTGATTACAATTCGGAACTTATTTTCAATGTAGTCAAATAGCCTATTCAGCTATGATTCATGATAGTACAATAATCGGGTTTGAATGCCGTAGAAAAGCCGAAACGCTTTATAAGCTTCTAATCTTTCTAGACATTACATCTAGGTATTCTAATCTTTCTAGACATTACATCTAGGTATGTTTTAAGAACCACCGCTGCAGCTGTCGTTATATATCAAATGTTGCGCTAGTGTGCGCCACAAGTTACAAGTGTAAAAAAGGTGCGAATTCTCCTTTTGTTTTGCTGGTTCAGCCACTTTAGGAATGCTATACTTCAGCGGTTTTTGTTGCTTTAGTGTATACGGGTTTTTAGAATGTTTTATCTGTTCAACGTTTTTTGGCGGTGACTGTTCCTACTAAAAAAATAACACCTTATCATACTCAACTCATTCAAAACATGTTATAAATTGCAGAAATAGTAGAGAGACGCATCAGTGTTACATAAAGGTTCGCAAAAACCTGTAGCTTATTAAAATGAAGGGACATTTTTTGATTTTTATTTTGGCGTTGGTGGTAGTGGTAGCTTCTTGTTCCAAGCAAAAGGATTCTGCAGGTAATTTCTTGAGTAATATTTGTAAAAAACTACGACGTTTAATGACAGCGGTTTAATCAGCAGCATGTCGGCAGCTTCTAAGTTGCATAAACAATGTCATAAACATTTATTCCATTGGTGAATATAATTTTGTACACTGGAAAAAGTCATAAATGTATTCATTTGGCAAAAATTTTAACTTTATTATTATATAAACCTCACAAGTATGTCTCGTTGATAACCTACATACAAAAATCATCCGACGAGGCCTCGTCAATAATATGAAAGATTTGAATCTACTAAATTCCTGAAAACTCAAATATGTTATTTATGCACAAGCAAATTAAACTAATAACCTACCTCCTGCAAATCTTCGTCTTGGATTGTCGTAACTATTTTTTTTTCGAGTATTGTACTTATGAACATTTCAATTGATTATATCAATGTGCAATTTAGCACTAGTAAAATTTAGATAAATATATTCTCCAGAAAATGACATTATTTCCAATTCAACAACATAAACCTGATCACCTGCTTATACATCAAACTCTACTGCATTGTGAATATTGTGATGCATTACACCATGTTAATATCTCATAAGTTATCAGAGAGCAAAAATCGCATTATACAGAGTATTTTTTTTAACTGGGACAGTACGGGGGCCATAACCAGAGGAGATACAGGTACAGTTTCTTTTGAAACATCGTCTCCTTTTTGTAGAAAAATATTTTGGCATAAAAAATTTTTAGGTCAAGCGTGAGTAGCGCCTTAAAATGAACGAGGCGAATCGACTCAGTCCTTTGTAAGGATCATTTTATTTTATCGAAGGAAAAAAATCTGGTCTCATATGGAGTCTCGGGGAACTCCCATGAATACTTGTCTATAGTCCGATTTGGCACTATTACATGCTGTTATTTGCTTTCTGTTTTTAAACTAACAAGTCATAATGGAAAGTTCTATACTTCGTTTACCATAATGATGTTACTATGCCAAAAGAATTGTAGTAGGTATGACTGACGCAATCAAAGGCTTTAAGCATGGCACAGAACAAGCCTTATGTGCTTTTGAAATTATCGTAGTCCCAAAAAACTTTCTCAAGCAATGTATTTATTGAGCGTGTAAAATTAATTACCCTACCTTCTTATTTATTTCAGAAACTAGACTATCCTCAAAATCAAGATCAACCCGCTCGGGCGTCAAAACAAATAACGTAACATCTTTGAGGACAGTGAGGACCGCTGACTACGTCCAAACCTTCAATCAAGTCACAACTTTCAATTTCCCCATGACCTTCGATGACTTCACAATCTTCAACGCCGTCGCAACTTTCAATGCTGCCGCAACATTCAGAAAAAGCGCAACCTTCAATAACGTCGTAACATTCAATGGCCCCGCAATCTTCAATGACGTTGCAACCTTCAAAAATGTTGCAGTATTCAATGTTGCCTCCACCTTCTACAAACTCGCAACTTTTAATGGAGTGACAGTTTTCAATGGTGCCGCAACTTTCTATGTCAACCCAATCTTCAATGACATCCATATTTTCAATACCATTCATACTATACGCCTTGACCCAATACAAAACTACACCTCATAATGAAAAAAATGAAAGCTGATAAAAAATTCCGCCGACAAACTGTTTCACAGTTTGGCAGAAATTATATAAGAAAATGTACTTTAAGTTGATAATGAAAAAATATATAAAAAATAAAAAATACAAAGCTATAGAAACCGCTTAACCACGGTACTCTTAGAGCTAAACCCGCAAGACAAAAAACCGGTGAACTTTTCAATTCTTTTACAATTTGTTTTTGGAAACTTTCTAGTCAAAGTTCAAAATTGTAAATAATTGGGTTATCAAAGCAAGAATAGACTAACAAAATTGGATTTCACAGAAAAGTTAGTGATAGTTTATAGTTACTTACGAATAGTGTAGAACAGGTTTTTTTTATTTCATGGGCGAATTTTAGCTGTGTTGTAATTGTTTAGCAGTAACTGTTTTATTTTATTCGACGATGATGACGACCTCTGTGGCGCCGTGGGCGAAGGTCCGCCTGCGACGCAGAAGGTTGCTGGTATGATTCCCGCCTTGGGACAAATATTTGTACGATCTGCAGATATTTGTCGTCAGTCGGGTGTTCTGGTCGTTTTCTATGTATAATAAAAAAATATCTATCTATGGAATGTATAGTATTATGTATATCAGTTATCTAGTACCCATAACACAAGCATTGCTTAGCTTGGGGCTAGATAATGCAGTGTGAAGTGTGTGTGTGTGTCCAGCATTATATATTTATTTATTAACTTTGCAGCGGCTTCTGTTGTTTTGCTGGTTCAGCCACTTTAGGAATGGTGTACTTCAGTGGTTTCTGTTGCTTTATGTGTCAACGAGTTTTAGAGTAGGTATTTATCTGTTTAATGCTTATTGGCGGTAACTGTAAAAAAGAAGGCTGATTAAAAAACCTTAAGCTTGGTGAAAATAGGACTATAAATTATTCCAACCCAGTGCAAAGTGCATGAATCCAATTTTAAAGTGAAGTGCTAGTGGAAAAATCAACACAAACCACTATTACTCCAACAAAAAAAAAAAAAAAAAATTCCCTACCTAAATACAAAAGGAGCTCTTGTTCATGACAGGAACAAGAGAGCACCTTAGGATGTAAAGCTACTCATGTTTTTCAAAACTGAGCAAATAAATTAAGTGATTTAAACATCACAATATATATTAAACGTCATTCCGGATTTAAATTAAACAAATAATTAATAAACAATGTAACTTACTATGTATGTGTTTTTATTATTGCATTTTTCTTTAAATTTTAATGAAAGAACATAGAAACGTAAAAGTTATAAACAAGCGTTCAAAGATTTTTCAAATAAATATTAGCGATTGAATATTATCCATTACTAAATTTTTATACTCAAGTAGTCGGAGGCCCCAAGTTAATAAATTATGTATACACTATATACTTCTGTCTTTTAATTCCAGAGGTATCGCCCAGTTTTCTTCAACTAGGTAATTTAAAATATATTTATTGATTGACCTTGGTCTTTGCGAATTTTACCACTTTTACTGTGGTGCTATTGTTCAGCAATAATTACTTTTTTTATAGCGGCTCCTTTTCTTTTGCTGATTCAGCCACTTTACTTCAGCGGTTTTTGTTGTTTTATGTGTACACGGGTTTTATTATAATATTTTATCTGTTCAACGCTTTTTGGCGGTGACTGTTCCTACTGAAAAAATAACACCTTATCATACTCAACTCATTCAAAACATGATATAAATTGCAGAAATAGTAGAGACGCATCAGTGTCATACAAAGGTTCGCAAAAACCTGTAGCTTATTAAAATGAAGGGACATTTTGTGATTTTTACTTTGGCGTTGGTGGTAGTGGTAGCTTCTTGTTCCAAGCAAAAGGATTCTGCAGGTAATTTCTTGAAGTAATATTTGTAGAATCAGAAAACTACGACGTTTTAAGGACAGCGGCTTAATCAGCAGCATGTCGGCAGCTTCTAACTTGCAGAGACATTGTCGGTGGTTTGCAAATATCGCAACATGTCACCGGGTAGCAAGTATTTATAAACAAAAATTGTCTAACAATAATGCAGTCGCGTAGACCGAGAATCAAGGTCTTTAATTCTCAGTCTACGAGCCGCCGACAATAATCCGAATGTTTCATAATTGTTTTTCGTACAGAATCGTCATCAGCAAGACTAGTGCCTAAAAAGAAGCTTACAATGTCGAGTTGGTCCATATTCAAAATTAGATTATTTGCCTTGAACCACACATAAAACTATTTTATCAAGCTTCATTAATACCTTTTCTTAATTTTTGTCACTCACAATAATAGTAGTATTATCAGCAAATAATGGAATGTCTGTTTCATTTTCCACACAAGTCACTAGTATTCGTCATTTATTTAGGTCATTTCAGTAAATGATAAATAACAATGGTCCTCATATGGAGTCTCAGGAACTCCCATGAATACTTGTCTATAGTCCGATTTGGCACTATTACATGCTGTTATTTGCTTTCTGTTTCTGTGGTGTGTTGTCTTATGTGCTTTTGAAATTATCGTAGTCCCAGAAAACTTTCTCAAGCAATGTATCAATTGAGCGTGTAAAATTAATTACCCTACCTTCTTATTTATTTCAGAAACTAGACTATCCTCAAAATCGAGATCAATCCGCTCGGGTGTCAAAACCAATAACGTAACACTATCTTTGAGGACAGTGAGGACAGCTGACTACGTCAAAATCTTCAATCAACCCGCAACTTTTAATTTTGCCACAACCTTCGATGACTTCACAATCTTCAATGCCGGCGTAACTATCAATGCTGCCGCAACTTTCAGAAAAGGCGCTAACTTCAATGACAACGTAACATTCAATGGCGCCGCAATCTTCAATGACGTTGCAACCTTCAAAAATGTTGCAGTCTTCAATGTTGCCTCCACCTTCTACAAACTCGCAACTTTTAATGGAGAGACAGTTTTCAATGGCGCCCCAACTTTCTACGTCAACCCAATCTTCAATAACATCCATACTTTCAATACCATTCAGACTATACGCCTTGACCCAATACAAAACTACACCTCACATGAAAAATATGAAACTTGATAAAAAATCCTAAGCCTTGGCGAAAACAGGATTATGAATTACAAAAAATAAAAAATAAATAATGTTTTATTTCTGTACCAAAATTAATGATAGATTATAGTCTGGAATAGGACATAGGCTACTTTTTATCCCGAAATTCCTACGGGAACGGGAACTACGCGGGTGAAACCGCGAGGCGCTGCTAGTAATATATAAAACAAATTAAAATCTAATAAAAATTGTTCATTCTAATTATATACAGAATATAATTTAGACATTACGCAAGCCTCTGGCTTATATAAAGAAGTAACGTTTGTGAGTTTGTGAGGTTGTAGGGGGTAATCTCTGGATCTACTAAACCGATTTTGAAAATTCTTTTACCAATAGAAAGCCACGTTATTTGTGATTGTCATAGGCTATAATTATATTAACCTGAAAAATGGAATATATGAAAAGCGCCAGCAATGCCGCGGGCAGCAGCTGGAACATAATAATACCAACATTCTTTTAGATAGGAAGACACATAAATGACTGTAATGATTTTTTTTATTTATTCTTTGGTTCCATCGTTTTCTAAGATCTTCTTCAGAAATAATCACTTGTATAAATTTTTATTAGACATTCTCCCTTTTAGTCATCTTCATCGGTTTCGTTTAAAGTTTTACGGAGCTCAGAGTCGCTTGGCAGTTCCCAATACTCTTTGCGACGTAATATATTGGAATCCAAGATTCTAGTCTAATCTCACTATCTCACTATATAATATTATAAACGTGAAAGTTTAGATGGATGGATAGATGGATGGATGTTTGTTCCTTTATCACGCCAGAACGGATCTGGATGAAATTTGGCACAGAGATAGATTATAGTCTGGAATAGAACATAGGCTACTTTTTATCCCGGAATTCCCACGGGAACGGGAACTACGCGGGTGAAACCGCAAGGCGCTGCTAGTGTTGATATATAGAAGAAAGCCGACAGTGTTTTGGTCAGGCGGCGGCCTGCCAACTTTTATGTTTCTATAGAATTTTTTGTTATTGTATGCATCAAAAAAAAAATCAAACAGTCTACCCGTATGTTGTTTTCATCCGGAACTCCGTTTTCATTTGGCACAAACTATTTTTGGAGATTGCAAACAGCAAAGTAGGTGTCATTTGCTGAATTCGATTACGATAAAAATTTGACCTCTAGGGTGGTCACTCACATGCTAAGATTACAACGTACTGTCACTACCAAAATGAATTGAACAGATAAAGACTATAAAACCTCGTGTACATACAAAGCTATAGAAACCGCTAAACCACGGCACTCTTAGGCCCGTATTATGAAAGCTCGCTCAGTTATCAATCGATGCTTGAGTAACGCTTTTCTATGGCATAAACGTCACTCAAGCATAGATCTATAACTGAGCAAGGTTTTATAAAACGGGCCTTAGAGCCGCTAAACCCGTTCTGCTTAGCTTGGGGCTAGATAATGCAGTGTGAATTGTCCAGCATTATTTATTTATTTATTTTATTGATTAATTTTGCAGCGGCTTCTGTTGTTTTAGTGTAAACGAGTTTTAGAGTATTCATCTGTTTAATGCTTAATGGCAGTAACTGTTCCTATTAAAAAAAATCTTATCATAACTGTAGCATTCTGACTTATATTAAATGTGCACGGCCATCGGATGCGCTCATCTGCCAAGGGTGCATACCAAGCGCGGGGCGCGGGGTTTGCATTCACACAAGGGTGCGGCTTATCGAGTGGACGTGTGTCGCTGAACAAATCTGTGTTTTAATGGCATTAAGTAATTACCCTAACCCAAATCCTTACCTGGTACAATAAAATTGGTGACCCAGCCTGTGACTACCAAATAAAAGCTAAGTCCCAATAATTCAAACAAATAGGTAGACAAAAGTAAACCAAGTGACGACGTCCTAAACTGAGTTGCAAACAGATTTTGCTCATAAACAATCGCGTCGTAATTACGCAGTGATAAAAATACTGTGTTCCGCTAGTTGGTAGACTTATTTTCGGTATACATTTTAAAGAAATAAATACTCATAGAACGTAAAAGAATTCAATAAAAACTAGTATTTACAATTGAAACAATTGAGCTAACTGCAGACTGTTGCAAACAATCTACAAGTAGCTCAACTGATCCATATTAATAATATAACATTAAATACGATGGGTAATCGTATGGTTATTGTGTAAAGTAGTAAATACGCAACGCAACAAATAAGTTATCCATCCATCTCCGTAAATACTAAACCGATTTGGATGAAACTTTCGAATGATTGGAATACGTATATTATAGGCTACTTTTGATGATTGAACCCGCGGGTAGCAGCTAGTAATAACAACAACGCTACAGTCACATAGTTTACTATCTTAGTACCGAGTTCTGTTTCCAGGTTAGGTTATGGTACCACAAAACCCAGACAAGGAAAAAATATTTACTGATATTGTAAAAATTTATCTCGTAGTGGAAATCGAATCCGCATTTTTCACGTCTCAGCCGGTAATTCGTTTATCACGCCGTGCCGCGACGTGTGGATTTTCTTTCTTTTGCGGTTTCCGCGCGAAAACTTTTTACCGGCGGGGCTGCGCGGAAGGTGCGGGGCCAAAACGATAGCCACGCCCAATCGTTCAAGGTCATCGGCTCATGTTTGCGCCTTAATCAAATAGTTTACATGCGAATTCGTTTGTAAAGTACAATACAATACAAAAATACTTTATTGTACACCAGACAAAGAACATTACACAAAGACATACCCGGAACAGGCCGGGTTTCGCGGAGGATATGGACCCATAGACCACAGTGAGGCTGATTATACAGAAGTCCGAAGAGTTCAGCTCCTGTGTCTGGCCTTTGTGGCCTATAAAAAGACCTCTGACTCTGTCGAAACCTGGGCTGTTCTGGAATCCTTACAGCGCTGCAAAGTAGACTATCGATGTATCGAGGTGCTGAGATGTATATGTTCTTACTTGCCGTTATTCTGGTAGGGAAAGCCACAAAATTAGTCAAGAATTTTTTTACGATCAGAAGTACTTAATGTCGCCGATCCAATTTACATTAAAATCGGCAACCATAATAGCAGCAGGAGCAGGAGGAGTAGGTTTTCTAGGTGAACGAAAAAATAATTCGAACTGATAAGGTTCGTTCTGTATACAAATTATAGTTAGTCCAAAGTCAATCAAATCTCCCCGAAATTTCACATATTTTTATCGCAATTGTACCGAAAACAACTGCCAACTTTACTTTTCTGCGAATGTGACAGCCCTATAAGTTTGTTGCAACACAGAATAACTATAAAGTAAGTACTAATGTAGCTATCGGTCGGTAGTCCTCATCTATTTGCTATTGTAAGCTCTTGCATATCGAAAAGAAAATTTAAATTCAAAAACTATCAGGTGCTTGCTATGTATAATTATTCATTTCAGAAAGTTATACTATATTATTTAGTCTCCTTAAACAAAATCATGAAAAGACTCTAGGGTAGTTTTTGCCCGTGCCCTACAATACCTATATCCCATAAAGATTTAAAAAAACCGTTATTTCATTTGCAGTTTTCTTAGTTTGTAAGTGTTTAACTTTTTTAGGTCTGTGTCCGACCTTACAATCGTAGCGGGTATGTTAGGATCTACCGCCCAAAAATTTTGCACCCTTTTACCCAGGTTAAGGCGAAACCACGCTCCTTGGCAAGCTTTGGTCTTATTCAAAAGCATTTTATTTTCAAGCTTCAGATGATCATTGATGAAGACTCTGTTATTACCTTGCAGGCGGTCTTTAGGGACGATGGTGCACTTTCTTGCTGCTAGTCATCTTTCAGGTACCTACCGAGACGATACTGGTCTTCTGTGATTTTTCGTTGCGCTTTGTTAGTAAAGTGGAAATTGGTATTTATAATATTCATTATTATTCTTGATATCAATGACTTTTATAATTTGCCACGAGGTTAAAAAATTGGTCATTTCAGGTAGGTATTGGTCATATCACGTATTGGTTATTTTGCGATTGATCATTGTGATTGGTCATTTTGCGTATTCATGATGTTTTTTTCATTGGTCATTAAGCATATTAGTCAATGTGCGTCTAAACGTTATAATTTAGTATAAAAAAAACATAATCAAGTGTATGACATGTAATAATAGTATTACTAATAAATCCTGTAGTTCCATATCAAGGTTTAAAATTAGTCTGGTAATTTAAACCAATTAGATAAGAGAATTCATCAAACATCAATTCTTGGTTTGTGTTGGTTGTAGGTATGAATAATTTTAGGTAATTTTAATGCATTTTGCGATTACTTTGATGGAGGTAAACAACCTGTATTACCAAAGTATTTGGCACCTACTATAGTGTGCATTTTTAAGATAAGAAACCAGTTACCCTACACCCACGATACCTCTGGGCGCAAGGGGTGTACAGGACATTAAATTTAGTCGAAATTGAGGTATTAATGACCTAGCATTTCAACACAATTACATGGGAAAAGAAGGGTGTAAATGACAATATGGTACCGACTACGGTACCATATTGTCATTTACACCCTCTTCTCTCTCTCATCTTGGTAGTAAAAGGAAAGAACACAAAAACTTTTGGATCACAAAGAGCGTCTAAAATTATATACAAAAAAATCTAGTTATCATTCCTGTTATAAAGACAATTTCATGGGAAAAGAAGTTTGTAAATGACTTAACGTTACCGTAGTCACCTTGGTAGTACAAGCAAAGAACACCAAAACTTTTAATAATAAAGACCTTTTAATTAAAAAAATCTTGTTACTTTTTCCTTAGTCTTCTTCTACTACTACTTCTACTTACTTTTTAATATTCAGTGTAAATTATGATGCAGTCAGAAATTTTGCTACCTACTTTTAAGTACCTACTTTTAAGTAACCAGAAATTGATAAGTGGATTTGATTACAGATTTCACCAGCACAATCACTACCAGACCCAGTAAAAAGTGTTACTACAGATCCGATTTCGAATAAGCTAAAACATAAGAAATGAAATAAGTTCCAAAAATTATCGATAAAGATAAGTTTTGGGACTTATTTCATTTCTTAGTGATACCCAGAGTGCGGGTTAGCACTATAACAAAAAACCTTAGAAGCTAAAACATAAAAATTATTTGAAAAAAGAAATGAGTTTGTGTAAAATAAATAATCTATACATAAAATAATTACTGTTTTTATTTATTTGTAAATGAGAAAAGAAATTATATACTAGATACCGTAAAAAATTTTAATGCCACAATTGCCGCATTTACGATTTCTCTTACCCCCCCCTTGTCCCTGAGGACGTCCCCAAAGACTTTCCATGTGTTTGTGAGATTTGTATGTAAGTGTAATGAGCACGCATCATTCTAGTAAAGTTTGGTCTGCTTCCCTTTATTATATACGTGGTACACATGCTTCAATGTCTTGTTTACTCGTACTTTGAGTTTGTTTTTGTCCATTCTCGATTAACTATTTTAAGACGTTGTAAATAACATGGTAAGGATGTTATTTACGAAATCCGATAGGTACCGACAGGTACAAATTTTCCCTAAAGGTTACGCTAAGATTACAACGTAGGTACTGTCATCGCCAAAAAGAATTAAACAGGTGAAGACTCTAAAACCTCGTGTACATACAAAACAATAGAAACCGCTAAATAACACCTCTAAAAGCCGCTAACCCGTAAGACAACAGAAGCTGCCCAACAAAGCGGTTTTGTAACTATCCTATAGTGCACTGGACGAGTGCGAATTACGCTTATGAGGCTCCTACAAAGCTTAGTAAAAGTCTCATAAAGAACCAATCAGGATTGTAACGCGCTCCGCAATTCTGTTACATATACAATCTGATCAGTTAGGTTTATATTTTTAATGCACTGTTAGAATAATAATAATAAAAAAAAACTATGTAAGATTTCCATTAGTCTAAGTATTTCTTAATGCATGATGATTTTATTTCTTTATGTTACTTAACAATATGCATTGTATGGGGATTTTGTATTTTTCGTGATCATGTTTTATGATAAAATTTAAAGCCCCTCTCGAAAAAAGCTTTTTTACATTTATGTACACATAATTTGTTAATAATTGATTAACCTTAACGTATTTTGAAATCTGTTACAATGCCATTATAAGTACACTAGTTCTATAACGGCATGGATCCAACATAAAAAGCACCATGAATCGCCATTATGTTTTAATATTTAGGGTTCCGCAATGCAATCAAGCAACATCAGCACTGAAGTTTGAGCCACGAACTCCAGTGGCTAGTTCAGCAGAGAGCCTACCTACCTGTGGCTGTGAGGCTAGTAATGTATTGTATTATGTATATCAGTTATCTATTAGGTACCCATAACACATCAAGCTCTGCTTAGCTTGGGACTAGATAATTCTGTGTGAATTATGGACTAACAAGGATGGTATATTTGAACCGGTGTAAGATCTTTCACAAATACCTCAATATTTCCGGGAACATAATTTGAAAAGTTAGAAGGAGCATCGTTGTCGTCGAAACCATCTTCTTCGTGCTGGGATCTGGAAGAATTATAGCCAAGTCGTACTCCCAACCGCTACTGTCTTTTTCTATAGGATTTATAGTCTCTTCTAAGCCGTGAAAGTTGTAACTAGCGCTAAATCTACGTCTATGACTCATTTTCAAACGCTGAAAAAAATAATGGATAAACTTAGTACACTCTTGGCCACTGTATACATAGGTACCCGAATGGGCACAGTAGTATTTTGAACATCACAAAAGCATAAATTATCATAATACGTTACAGCAATTGTTCAGCAAAAATTGCTTCATTTTATTAATTGTTAAGCGGCTTCTGTGGTCTTGCTGATTCAGCCACTTAGGAATGATACAGTGTTTTTTTTAGAGTAAACATCTGTCCAACGCTTTTTGGCGGAGACTGTTACTACTAAAAATAATTGCCTTATCATACTCACCTGATTAAAAGCTTGGTATAAATTGCTGAGAGAGTAGAGAGGTGCATCAATGTCATATAAAAGTTTGCGAAATCCTGTAGCAAATTAAAATGAAAGGACACTTTGTGATTTTTGTTTTGTCGTTGGTGGTAGTGGTACCTTCTTGTTCCAAACAAAAGGATTCGGCAGGTAATGTCTTAAAATAATGTTTGTAGAATCTGAAAACATATACATTAACAATACGTTATAATGTCAGCGGCTTAGGTACAGCTGGATTTTCATTCATTTGTTATAATTTGACAATAGTTTAAACTATTGCTAACCTCTCTAGTGTGTTTACTTGTGAGTGGAGGAACCAAGACTAGGTTTGTAAAACAAATAAACAAAACCTAATCAGGATAAGTGCTACATATGCTATAAAATAAACAAAATGGGACCCAAGATCGAACCCTGAGGAACGCAATTTACAGGTAGTTCTCGAGACTGAATATTGGTTGGTATTGGATTAGCCTTTTTCAACGTTAATACTTGCTTCCGGTTACTCAAATGGTTTGACTCATATCAAACCATTTCATTGTGTTCGATTCAAAATGCAAAGGCATTTATGCAAATCGGCGCTTTGGACGGTAGCTATAGTATCCTCTGACGAATTCCGAGTGGTTTAGAGCTTATAACGTAATTAACGATTATGATATCCATTACATATATAAAACAAGTAGGTAAGGTGAAATTACACTGAGAAGCAGCACTTCATCATTTTCATCCACCAAAGAAGTGTTTAGCTATCACATTTGCTAAATATATATTATAATATAAAATTAAATTTTATTTGCTTCTTCCGTCCATAAATCAATATCTGAGCTTGTGTCCATAAAGTCAAAGTCAATAACTTTATTTCATAAGGCTTACAAATTAGCACTTGGACAAGTCAATTTTTTTATATATACATAGATATTCCAAGACATCGTAGAAGCATATCATAACGATTAACACTAACTTAAATATTTTTGAAGAAATTAAGGCAGCCTTGTTTAAATGGTGAAACAAAAATGAAGGAAAATCTGTTCAAGTTCAAGTTACGCCTCCCTCCCTGAAAGTTCGGTTCTTTATTTTTGTCACACCCTGTATAACTGCTAGTTTTCTAAAAGTATAATGAATAACCCTTCATTCTTATTTATTTCAGAAACTAGAATATCCTCAAGATCAACCCGCTCAAGCATCAAAAACAATAACGTAACAATATATTCGACGACAGCTGACTACGTCAAAACCTACGATTACGTCACAACTTTCAATGTCGCCACAACCTTCAATGACGCCACAATCTTCAATGCCGTTGCAACTTTCAATGCCGCTGCCACTTTCAAAAACGCCGCAACCTTCAATGGCGTCGTAACCATGAATGGCGCCACCACCTTCAATGACGTTTCAACCTTTAAAGATGTCGCAACCTTCAATGGTGCCTGCATCTTCAAAAAAGCCGCAACTCTTAAGGGAGTGACAGTTTTCAATAACGGCGCAACTTTCTATGGCGACCGAAATCTTTAATAATACCCGTATTTTTAATAACATTCACACCGCGCCGTGACCCAGCAGCGTTGCCATAACAATCGTCAAAAAAATACAGAAAGTTCGTCAAATCCTTACCTACAGGGCACTGATGGGCACAAATGTATGGAACCTGCTACCGGCACCAATCTTATAACCGGGGCGCTAGTCCCGGTTTGCTGTCCGTTTCGAGAAATCCTTCCTTCAAAGTTATTTATTTTTGATGATTTTTTGACACCTTCTATACCTTCCTTACATAAAAAGGTACCCTAGATAAATCTGCGTTATTTTTACATTTAAGCATAGTATTGTTTCTATAATAATTCATCACAGTCATCATCATCATCAGCCTATGTTAGTCCACTGCTAGGCATGGCCGTCTCCTAATGAGCGCCAAAGCGCTGTCATCAGCTTGCCGCATGCAGTGTCTGTCTGCGGTCTTTCGCAGGTCGGCATCCCCCCTGGTCTCAGATCGCCACAGAGGGCGCCCTACGTTTGCCGAGTCGTGGTCTCTACTCTAGAACACGTTAACCCCAGCGCGGTTGTCGGTGTTCTTAGCGAGATATGGCCGGTCCACTGCAACTTAACAGACTAATGCTTTGCGCTATGTCGATATCTCTATAATTCTCTGTCGGATGTCATCATCATCATCATCAACCTATGTAAGTCCTCAGCTGGACATGGGCCTCCCCTAATAAGCGCCATAGCGCCCTATCTTCAGCTTGACGCATCCAGCATCTGCCTGCAGCCTTTCGCAGGTCGTCTTCCCACCTGACTGGAGGGCATCCTACACTACGTTTACCGAGTCATGTTCTTCCACTCAAGAACACGTTTACCTCAGCGATTTTCAGTTTTTCGCGAGATATGGTTGGCCCACTGCCACTTCAGCTTGCCAATTTGTAGAGCTACATATTATTTCGATAACTTTGGTTCTCTGTCATTCGTTCAGTATTCGTTACGAATCCTATTCTTCAGAGAAAGTCCGAGCATGCAATGGTGAAATCCTCTGCAACGTCTACTTCGAGAGATATTAGTATCTCTAAACAGGGTGGAATTTTGTAATGCCACCTGGAGGGAAAGTACTCATAATACTGTAGATAGAACATTTTACTCAAAGAAAACATTATTTTATTTTTGAAAAAAAAGAAAACTGCATCAAAGATTTTAGAAAATTCGCTTGCCACACCCCGGAATCGAACCGACTAAAATCTGTAAAAATTATACCCTGTACTTTTATTGCATCGATCGTTAGGGTCAATAGTAAGGATAGAATCTCTCTAACAAACTTGATAAGTGAAATGAAAGGAAAACCATGAAATCTGGACTTATAAATTCAATGGGTCAAGTTAAAGCACTTTTATTCAAAGATCCATCTGTTTACATAAGAGAACGTACCTACACTAATTACATTTCTTAGATTAGAATAGAATAAAATAATAATTACAACTAATATCTACACTTTTATCTGTTATCTGTTTCTCTCTTAAGTTAGTAATTAATAATTATCATTGTCGTCATTTATCCACTGATGCAAAAGCAAAAAATATTATATATATATTTTTGTGACATTATAATAATATAATTTTCGTTGATTATAAGTATGCTACGTGTAATGCTTCACTGCTTATTATAGTCTACACTAGTCTCTTCACAGAATAAACAGTGAGAGATTAAAATAAAATGCGACGAGTAGATCGATCTTTATTATTTCCTTGGAACAAAGTGCTTTTTTATTTTATATGGGTGAGTATGTCATGAAATCTTAAGAATTAGGACCTGGCGTCTTGACGAACAATACAATACAATACAATACAAATATACTTTATTGCACACCAAATTAATATATCACAGAACACAAAGACAAGTAAAGATAATGTACAATGGGCGAATGTATTCGTGGTGATGGTTAAAACCTGCAGTTCTCATATTACCAGTAACCCTGTTTAATGGGTCCTTTGGTTTACAATTGGCTGCCTGACTGGATCCGTGATGCTGCTTCCACACCTATTTTTAAGAAAAATCTAAGAAAGATCTAAGAAAGTGGCTGAGTAGGCTCTGAATAGGTATTAATAATAATAATATATGATGTCAATGAATTTTATTATTTTCCAATATTATAACTTATAGATATAACTTTTCATAATTACGTTTATGATATGTAATAATGGTATTATGAAAAAAATCTGTATTTCTGTATCACCCACCGGTTTAAAATTAGTCTGGTATTTTGGACCAGTAAGGTAAGAGAACTCATCGAATTTGTGTTATACTCGATTTGGAAATTTCTTGATTTGTGTTGGTTGCAGGTACCGTTGCTTATACCACGATATACAAGTGACATTAGGTTTGTATAGAAAGCGACAGAAAAGCGTTAAAATTATTTTAATGCATTTCGCGATTTCGTTGATGAGGTGAACAACCTGTATTACCAACCTGTAGACGTGTACCTGTAGACCCTATTACTTAGACTCCGCTGTCCGTCCGTCCGTCTGTCACCTGGCTGTATTTTATGAACCTTGATAGTAAGACAGTTGAAATTTTCACAGATAATGTATTTCGGTTCCAGCGCTATAACCTTCGATAAAAGTAAAAAAGTTTTAACAGTTTAAAAAAAAATTTAGTTTTTAAAACTTTTTTAATTTTACCGAAGGCTATAACAGCAAATAGGTACTAAAAATTGGAATAAAATAATTATTTAAGGGGGCTCCCATACAACAAACATGATTTTTTTGTTCGTTTTAATCGAAATTGATTTCGGCAACAGGTAGAGCGCAAAACCCAGAGGAGCGGTCCGTCCCGGGGCCAGCCGTGTCGCCGTCTGCGTTGGCGCGGCCCCATGGGTTCCTCTTAGCTTCATCGCGGGTGACTAGGCCGCGAGTACCGAGACTCTCCGAGTTTTCAAAAAATTATCTGAGCCTCTGGTCGAAGCGACGTGTGACTCGAGAGCTGGCGAGTATCTGGCACAGCGCATCAGCATAACCATACAGCGGGACAATGCAGCCAGTGTCATGGGCACGCTTCCGACTGGTATTGATATGAATCAATTGAGCTATTGTAACGTAATGCGTTACATACTTTGTACCAATTTTCTTAACCCACTTTATTTCAATTTAAATCGATTATTTCTTTTAGTCGATAGCGCATCCCTAGCAAGCCATAGGTAAACTCGGCAACACGCTGCTGTGTTCGCGACGCTCACGGATGCAGTGTCTATGGTGAGAGAAGTGTGACGTGTTCCGCACTGCGCAGGAGACGGACAGACGCCATATTCTTTTCACTTGCTCGCGGACGATTGCCTTGTATCGCCGCCATTATCATTTGATTTTAAACAACCTAATATCATATTGTGTAGACAATTTATACTGAGTGTGATCTGAAACCCCGGTTGGGATCCTAAGTACACTTTAGGGGCAGACTTCGTTTCCGGCCGGACTTCCCACGAGCTGCCTCCCCTTTTGTACCTGTGCATCCAGCCAGCGCGCTTGGACCTTTCGCCGTCGGGTCGCTGCTACACCCGCGGCGCACTAAAAGGAAGTACTGGGGAAGAGGAAAAATAAGGAGAAGGTAGTGATAACCAAGTAAAATCAGCCATGTGTAGGTTTTAATCGAAAGTTAGTAGTATTTTTTATTTCATTAAACGTTAAAGTAACATAGCCCTTCAGGCTCCATATTGTTAACTTTATTAATAAACTTTGTTCTATAGTAAAACGTGTTTCTCTTAAACCGGGTCGTGACGCACCGGAACTTTTACCCGGTACGTGACGAACCGGACTTTTAAATCGGGACACTATCTATAGATTGTTTGCAACAGTCTGCAGTTGGCTCAATTGTTTTAATTGTAAATATTAGTGTTAATTTAGTTATTTGATTGTAATTTTCTTTGTTAATAAAGATATCGCTTAAAGTACTATATTATAATATTCCGTGTGGAAATCATTATGCCGAATGCCGTCAGAGATTTTGCTCTTGTTACTTCGAAATGAACAGAAAGTGTTAATTTAATCGATGTTTTCGACATAACTTGCCCCATCACTACCAGGATCAGGCTCAGGCTCAGTAGGAGTAAAAAAAAGTCTTCCTACACAGCCTGTTTAGCAACATGTAGAAAAATTTACATCCTAGCACCTCGACTGTACCCTCACACGTGTGAGTAGTCTATTTTTTTATAGTATTTCACTTCAATGAATGAAATGAATGAATGAAATAATTTAACACTTTACACGTATCACCAAAATAGACGACCATAATAGGTAATAGTCTATTCTTGTGGTTTATTGTGGATACGGTATTTGATTTTGAAAACTTACTTTATACTGTATTCAATGTAAATATGATGATGCAGTCAGAAATTTTGCTATTGTACTTCTAAGTAACCAGAAACTGATAAGCGGATTTCATTACAGATTTCACCTGCACAATCACTACCAGACCCAGTAAAATGTGTTACTACAGACCCCGTTTCGAATAAGCTAAAACCTAAAAATAATTTGAAAAAAGAAATGCATAAAAATTTATTTTTATATTCATTTTTTTTTTCTTTATTTAATAATTAAATAAAGAAAAAAATGCAAGACAACAGAAGCTGGTGAACTTTTCAATTGTTTTACAATTATTGTAAACGCGAAATTAAATACTAGATATCGTAATAAATTATAATGCCACTATTGTTGCATTAACGATTGCCCTTACGTCCCTTGTCCTTGAGTTCGGCTCCAAAGACTGTCCATGTGTTCGTAAGATTTGTATGTGTAATTAGCACGTATCATTGCAGTAATGTTTAGTCTGCTTTCCATTATGTCTGTGGTAGGTACATATGCGTCAATGTTTTGTTTACTCGTACTTTGAGTTTGTTTTTGTCCATTCTCGATAAACTATTTTTAGATGTTGTAAACAACATGGTAGGGATGTTATTTGCGGAATCCGATAACAATAGGTACAAATATGCCCTAAAGGTTACGCTAAGATTAAAACGTAGGTAGGTACTGTCACCGCCAAAAAGAAATTAACAGATGATGACTCTAAAACCTCGTGTACATACAAAACAATAGAAACCGCTAAACCACAACATTCTTAAAGCCGCTTAACCTGCAAGACAACAGAAGCTGGTGAACTTTTCGATTGTTTTACAATTTGTTTTTGGAAATTTTCCGGCCTATGTTTAAAATGGTAAATAACTGGGTTACCAAAGAAGAATCAAAAGGGTACCTACCTACTAACAATATTGGAATTAAACAAAAAAGTTTCTAATAGTATAAAGGCACGGGTGATCAGTGTAGGTGTTCCTAAAACCCAGTTATATGAACCTTTATAGCTGCTTCACAAGAATAAAATTATTATATTATGTAATAAACCCCATGGGTGAACAAGCCGTGAGTGGAAGAGCGCGTATCCCTGCCGTCATACAGTGCAAACTAGTACGAAGGAAAGTCACTTGAGTTTTCAGGCCTTGTTATTTACAACTTACCGACCCTAACAAAATAATGAGTAGAGTCATTCGGGGTAAAAGTACGCACTGCCACTTTCTCGGACTACGGGGGAGTGAGCGGAGAAGCTTGTTCGGCGAAAGTGAATGAGGTCAAGCCACCATTTGGTGTCAACGTCAGTTGAGGGATGCACGGCGTGTTCTGTGAGTTACAAAGCAAACAATCAAATTAACGTTTAATTTGATGTTTTGTGAAGTGAAAGAAAAGTGTGTTGTTCCTAAGATTGTTTCTGTTATGAAGTAAGAAGCTTTAATCGATTTAATGTCGTTTTTGGACATTCTTTTAGTCAGTAATATTTTAACCTACGCTAAATTGTTTCTTAACTAAGTGAGGATTATTTCAATTATCGGCTGAACGGGGTAAAATGACGGGGGTAATAGTTCGCACTTCGCGGTTCGTAATTGTACTACTACGAACCGCGAAGTGCGAACTATTACCCCCGTCTATATCTTAAGGTCGTTAACTAAAGGAAATAGTTTAAGTTTGATTTATATAAAGATTCTATAATTTAGTCCATAAATTATGTAAAATTTGTTAATTTTCTTAAATTATTCCCAGTTGTACAATTTAACCCTACATGCGAACTTTTACCCAAACGACTGCGTACTTTTACCCAAATTTAGGGGCAAAGGTACGCAGTCCGACCAATCCACAGTTTTCTTTAAATATGAAAAAACTGTTTAGGTAATCGCCAAAAACTTTATGCACTTTAGAAGTATAATAAATTTGCTATATGAAACGCATAACTGTGTTCCTAATGTCGTGACAGTTTAAGTGTTATTAACGGAAGAAGACAAAAGTGCGTCACTTTACCCCGAATGACTCTAATGATCCTTATTTGTCACTAGTATAAGTTTTCTAGGTTAGTTTGAATAGAGTTACTTATGTTACTTGTTACGTAAGTCTGTAAATCAACTTATTTTGAATAATGTTTCATTTCATTTCATACCTAAAAGTTGATTGACTTGGTTAAAATGGAAGTTGTAGATTGCGGATGAAGCAAACGACTGACTAGTAGAAAAATGGTCATAAAATATAGGTACCTAAGATTAATAAGATTAGTTAAAATTTTGCTAAGATAAATAATACAGTAATTGGGCTTGAATGCCTTAAAAGGCCGGAACGCTTTGTAAGCCTCTAATCTGTCTAGTCATGATACCTAGGTATGTTATAAAAACCAAAGTTATCGTTGTATACCAAGTGTTGTGCTTGAGTGCGCCACAAGTTATAAGTGTAGGAAAGGTGGTTCTTTTATTTCAGGAGCGAATTTTACCGCTTTACTGTGTTGCCGTGGTTCAGCAGTAATTGCTTTATTTCATTAATTGTTAAGCGGCTTCTGTTGTCTTGCTGGTTCAGCCACTTTAGGAATGGTATAGGTATTTGAGCGGTTTTTGTAGGTTTGCGTAGCATGTGTTTGAGCTTTTATAAATATTTCTCTGTTCAACGCCTTTTGGCGGTGACTGTTCCTACTAACTAAAAGCCTTATCATATACTCCAGGTGAGTATCATCCAAAACTTGTTATAAATTGCAGAGATAGTAGAATGGCGCATCAGTGTCGTAGAAAGGTTTGCGAAGACGTGTAGTAAATTAAAATGAAGGGACACTTTGTGATTTCTGTTTTGTCGTTGGTGATAGTGGTAGCTTCTTGTTCCCAACAAAATGATTCTGCAGGTAATTTCTTACAATAATATTTGTAGAATCTGAAAACCACGAGGGACTTTATTAAGTCAGCGGCTTAGTCAGTCATTTAGGATTATTTTAGTTAGGTATATTTTAAGTGCATTAAAGTGTTCATTCATTTATTCATTCATGTCGGCAGCTTCTAAGTTGACTGAACATTGTCGGTGGTTTGCAAATGTCACAACATGTCGCCAGGTAGCAATCTTGTCTAAAAATAATGCTGCGGCGTAGACTGAGAATCTAGGCTTAGTCTATGAACCGCCGACACCAATCCGCCGTCCGTGCCAGTGTTATTGGCGATTCAATTTTTTTCACAGACTTAAAATAATCGGAACTTAAGTTTCAGGTAGTTTATATGTTAATAAATAATACTGGACAATTCATCAGCATTATCTAGCCCCAAGTTAAGCAGAGCTTGTGTTATGGGTATTAGAGATTACTATTACCTACTAATGCCTGCTTTTCAAGCACTTGCTAGAAGCGTGTCCGTTGAAACGGAAGCTCTTCGCCCTAATTTTTAAACAGAGTGTCAGTAGTCATTTGAGATACGAAATAATTAAAATATTGGTAATTCACATTAAAAATTCTATAACTTGTATAAAAATATAAACTTAAAATGAACATAATTTAAAAGTTGATTTAACAAGTCAATATTCTATGTTTCGCGAATTTCCGCTCTTATCAGTGTTACAATGTAAATTCAGCAACTTGTTTTTGAAAGTGATTATAAATAAATATAAAAATGCATTTTCTCATGCTAATATCCCATAATGTCATCAAAGAGTGAAAATACATAGGCATACCGCCTTAGCAGATCGTATGCGCATGCAGCGTAACAAGTACCTAAAAATAATCTTACAATGTTGGTTTTGCCCATATTCAAACTTAGATTTATTGCCTTGAACCATTCATTTACACATATGAGTAATTTATCAAGCTTTATCGATACCTTTTCTTTATTTTTGTCACCCACAATAATAGTAGTATCATCGGCAAATAATATCATATCTGTATAATTTTCAACATAAGTCACAAGGTCATTATGGAGCCTTGGGGAACATTTCTATTTCTCTAAGGTCTGATTACACTCTGTTATCTGTGCACTATTACATTCTGTTATTTGCTTTCTGTTTTTAAGATAAGAAGTCATACTGGAAAGCTCTTAATTTCGTATGCCATAGTGATAACTTTGTCAAAAGAATTGTATGACTGACGCAACTAAGGGCTGACTAGACAGGTCACAAAACAAGCTGTATGTGCTTTTAAAATTGTCGAAGTCCCAGAAAACTTTTTCGAGCAATGTATTTATTGTGTGTGCAGTTTTGATTTTAAATTATAAAAGCACCCTTTAAATTTAAAATCAAAACTGTCTTTTATTTAAAATTTAATTTGATTCGTCTCGTTACGTTCCACAAACACAATCATTAAAAGACTCTAGGGTAGTTTTTGGCCGTGTTCTATAAACCCTATCTCTTAAAACAAATGTTATGTTTTCACATTTGCATAAAGATTAGTTTATTCTTCTTCTTATTTCCATAAATCAATTTCTAAGTCTGTGTCCACAGATATCTCAAGACATCGTAGGGTCCATTTTAACATACCAATTAGCACTGGCCTAAATATTTTTAATTAATAATAATAATAAATATTTAAGACAGTCGTGTTTACAGGGTGTAACATAACGATGGAAAAACTGTCCATCTGATCAAATTGAAAGACCTTCGATGACGTCACAACTTTCAATGTTGCCACAATCTTCGATTACCCCGTAATCTTCAACGCCGTCGTAACTTTCAATGGCGCTGCAACTTTCAAATACGTGGCAAATTTCAATGACGTCATGACCATCAATGGCGCCTCAATCTTCAATGACGTCGCATCATTCAAAGATGTCGCAACCTTCAATGGTGCCTCCACTTTCAAAAAACTCGCAACTTTTAATGGAGTGACAGTTTTCAATGGCGCCGCAAAGTTCTATGTCGACCCAATCTTCAATAACATCCATATTTTTAATAACATTCACACCACGCCTTGACCCAACAAGCAGCGTTACCATGAAGATCGTAAAAGAAAATAAATTTCGTCAAATCCTAACCTGAATTTAATATAACCGCACCTATTAAAAGAAAAAAGCTTATAAAAATCTCAAACCTTGGTGAAAACAGCACTTATTCCAACCCAGTGCAAGATAATCACGAATCTTATTTCAAAGTGAAGTGCTAAGGTAAAAATCAACCCCAACTACAATTACTACTGCAAAAACTAATAAAATATAATATTTATTTCTCTAAATACAATAGGAGGTCTTGTTCACGACACGGTTTCAGCACGGTAGGTTTAGAAAATGGTTCGCGAACATGAGGCGCAACTCGGCCGAGTTGCGCCGCAATCTATTTTATCTTATTACTAGCAGCGCCTCGCGGTGTCACCCGTGTAGTTCCCGTTCCCGTAGGAATTCCGGGATAAAAAGTAGCTTGTTCTATTCCAGACAGACTATCTATTATTATTTTTGCTCAGCCGTTCTGGCGTGATTGAGTAACAAACATCCATCCATCTATCCATCCAAACTTTGACATTTATAATATTAGTGGGATAGTGGGATTACGTCAAACAAAGGAAATTTCATTGGGCAGGTTGTGATACCTAATTATTAGCTTCTTAATGCCCCTGAAATAGTTTTATTTTGTATAGTTTGGGCAGAGATACGAAGTTTCCCGTTGTGGTCACCAAACTCTACTTTTGCATCTCTACCTACTACTTTACAAAATAAAACGATTACAGAAGCATTTCAAAAAAGTTTTAGGCATCACAAATTGCCCATTGAAATTTTAGTAATTTCCTTTGTTCAACGTAGTAATAAGATAATAAAGGTGGCGGCGCTATTTGAATCGGGGTAGTGCCTTAAAAACCGCGGCTATGTCAGAACCTCGGGGAGTAAAGCAAAATTTAATATTTTATGGTCGTATAGGATTAAAGTTTGTAAATTATTAAATTTTCTGTGCGTGTACATTTTTTATTAATAAAACAGTTTAAAATCAGATGAACTGTTCATTCTTATTATACTTAGGATATAATTTCGACATTAGGCAAGCCTCCGGCTTATACAGACTAATAAGTAAAATAATACCGAAAATTTGATAGGTAGGGAGGCACTTAATTAACTGACATTATTTATGCTAGCTAATAATCTTTTTTGGATTCATCGTAACTTTGTCCTTAGCCGTATGTTATTCCTATGACAGGTTTACATTAGACAAAAATATAAAAAGTAGATCAAATATTACCACCTATAAACAATAAAAGGTAAACAAATCAATAGAGCAGTATCTCAATAGATATATGCCCACCCAACCTACGAATAAATTATAAACCCCAATCTTCTAAAACTAACCACAGGTGTTATCAAACCTAGCTTGTGGAGATGATAATAAAATATAGCACTTTGAAAGAAGATGCTCTCTTACAAGGGGCTCCTATGGTTATTTCATAGGTATCTAATATAAAGAGAAAAGAAAAACAAAACTCTAACATTTATTAAAATAGAAAACCAAATTTATAAAAAACATTTAAACAGAATTTAACTTAGGATAAACATAACAGTAGATTTAGCTGCAGAAGTCCTGCAAACCAAACCTGCCGCTTACGACAGGAAATCTCTACGGTCTTCCAGCTGCCCGTCAACGCCGGGCTGGGTGGAGACGAGAGCGGCCGACGAACTCTCAGCCGCTTGTCCACGCGGCTGGTGGAAGTCAGGGATGTCTCAACAAGATATAGTATAGAATTAAATGGATAACATCCGAGGTACCCGCACGGTGCGCCACTACGCACACCGCTGTCGGCGCGTGCGATATAATGTATAGTGTGTCTTGAGTGCGATCATAAAATATATTCGCTAGTTTCCAGTTCCGTCACTATAGGAGTGGCTGAACCCGACTTCGATAAAAGCAGTATCTTCATAGTTACCTATAGAAAAACCGAAGTTTACCCACCAACATTTTAAAAAAGAAGTGTAGATGCGTAGTTGATACAGTTTCGCTGACAATATTTTTGCTTGCGTCAGTCTGTCACCAAAGATTTTGTTTTAATTGTTTTATTATGAGTGCAAATGTACCTACTTACCTGTTTGTTTATATCACAGTAAGTAAATAAGCTATATCCGTTCCCAAAAAACATGTTCGAACTTTAATTAAGAGTTTAAATGTAAGAGTACTTACTTAAAAATAAAAGTACTTACTTGTTTAAATCAGGTTGGTAGATTATCGAAAAAAAAATTACCTTTAGGTTGGTATATTTCTGCTTAGATTATGATTTATGTTATGACGAATATTTTACGTAGGTAAGAAACATACAAAGTAAGTAAAAAAGAGCTGCAATAAGGCAATGCAATAATTCAGTGCTGTTGTCCACCAGGATAGATTGCTAATTCATCTGAAATGTAACGGTATTCAATATAATTGAATTATTCGACGACAGTAGGTGATATTTGCTGAATCGACCGATAAAGATTTGACCTTATGTACATGCAAAAATAACAACGTACTGTCACAACCAAAAATAATTAAACAGATGAACAAATCACTACTACACTCCTAAAGCCACTAAACGCGCAAGACAACAGAAGCCGGTGAACTTTTCAATTCAATTACAATTATTATTATCTATGTATGTAATGTATTGTACTATGTATATCAATTATCTATTACCCATACAAAACACAAGCTCTGCTTTACTTGGGGCTAGATAATGCCGTGCAAATTGTCCAGCATGTAAAAAAAATGTTACTTAAAACATTTGTGAAATTACAAATAACTGGGATGACCAAAGTAAGAAGAGACTAACAAAATTGGATTATACAGAAAAGTTAGTGATAGTAAAAAGTTACTTACGAGTAGTGTAGAAAAGGTGGTTCCTTTATTTGATTAGCGGATTTTAGCGGTTTTACTGTTTAGTTCAGCAGTAGTTGTTTTATTTTCTTAAATCGTGCAGTGGTTTCTGTCTTGCTGGTACAGCCAATTTATAAATGGTGTAGTTAAGCGGATTTTGTTGCTTTAAGTGTACATGGTTTTTAGAGTATTCATCTGTTCAACGCCTTTTGGCGGTGACTGATTCTACTAAAAAAACTCCTTATCATAAGTACCTACCCACCGAATTCGCAACTTTTATAAATTGCAGAGATAGTAGACCAGCGCATCAGTGACATTTTGAAGCTTGAGAAGAAATGTGTAGCAGAATAAAATGAAGAGGCATTTTGTGGTTTTCGTTCTTGCGTTGGTGGTGGTGGTAGCCTCTTGTTCCAAACAATTAACGGAGTCTGCAGGTAATTTTTTGTAATAATATTTGTAGAGCACACCGAAATCGACGACTCGCCCACACAGACCGGGAGATTCGATGTCAACGGCTAAGAGTGAGGACATAAAGAGGCGGATTCCCTGTGCAGACAAACCGGTACGGGTAGGTACCGATCCGTACAGGTAAAATATTCCAATGTTATCATATGCGCTCAGTGCTCACTCATAAAAAAACAAGTTGGGATTTGTCGGTACCGACTACCTGGACAGGGTCATGCCACAGTGTCATACCGGCTAGCTCGTCATATACATAGAAAATACGCAGACCACCCGATCAAATATTTGCAGATCGTATAAACATTTGTCCCTAGGCGGATATCGAGCCCGTAACCTCCTGTGTCGGAGGCGGACCTTCACCTACCGCGCCTCATTGGTTGACAAGCTAACATCCTTATATCACCCGGATCGACACTAGCTTTATATTTTTTTAAAGAATGTATGGCAGTCGTCTTTTTTATTTTCTAAAATTAATGCTAATTACCCTACCTGTTTATTTATTTCAGAAACTAGAATATCCTCAAACTCAAGATCAACCCGTTCAAGTGCCAGAACCTACAACGTTACACGATCTTCGCGGACAGCTAACCACGTCACAACCTACAATTATGCCACAACTTTCAATTTCGACACAACCTTCAGTTACGTCACAATCTTTAATGCCGTCGCAACTTTCAATGGCGCCGCAACTTTCCATGACGTCACAACATTCAATAACGTCGTAACCTTCAATAAAGCCGCAACCTTCAGAAGAGTCACAACTTTCAATGGTGTGGCAAATTTCAATGGCGTCACAACCTTCCATGAAGACCCTATTTTCAATAACGTCCATGTTTTCAATAAACCTTGACCTAGCAAGCAGCGTTGCCGTGTCGATCATAATAAAATCAGAACTTCATACTATCCCAACCGAAATAGTTGCACCTTGTTATCAAGAGATAGCTGATAAGAAATCCTAAAGAAACGGGACTGTAATATTCCAACAGAGCGCAAATTTATCACGAATCCAATTTCTATGTGAAATGCTAACGGAGAAACATAACTAGCAAAAATTATTTATTTTCGTGAATGCAATAACTGTAAAGTACACTAAGAATAGGTAAAATTAAAAAAAAATTTAGACATTAAAATATGTATAGTGATATTTTGAATTTCTGGCGCTTCGATATGAACACTGAAGTAAAGAAGCGACGAAGAAACCTTTTGCCTATTAGGTAGTTATTATTTTTGGAGTTGTAACAAAACCTGTACTAAGATTTTTTATCATCTAACTATAAGCTGTTAATTTTATGTAGGTAAGGCCTTTATTCACAGAAAAGTTTTGAATTTATAATTTTTGATAACCTACTAAGAGCTTTGTTGTAGAATCTGATTCTACATTTGGTATCTTTTTAAAGATTCATTAATTTTCTGTACCTAGTCTGGGTGTGGGCACAGCGTGATTTGGTTTATTCTTGGAATTTAAATTATGCAAGTAGCTTTTTCTAGGGAAATAATTAATATATTTATGAGTGAGCTTAATTTTTTTTACAATAATAAAATTATATTGATATGCATTAGGTCATTATGTTTATTTCTTTGAATTTATCTTTTAGGAATTCTCTGTAACCCAACATTATAGATAGATTGCACGAACAGCCTTCATCTGCAGCTCAAATACGGTGTGAATATCTGCAGCGTTTCGTAAATTATTAAATAAAAATAAAATAATACTACGACTAAACTATTCTAGAAGTATCCACTGAGCTTAGCGCGGGGTTTTTTGTCACGGGTAGAATATATTAAAAATGACATTTAGGTGTAGAGAGAAGATAGTTATTCTAACCTAACATGGAGATCAATTTACTCTTCTCTTTACATTTGAGAATAGAAGCATTTTTGTATAAATTATCTTCACCTTCCGAGATATAGTAGCCAAAGATCATGGATTTTTTGACTGCATCCGCTGGAGAACTACGCCTCTTCGATAGCCTTTCTATGTAAGGGCCCATTGAAGTTTACTATCTAAGGTTATGAAGAATGCGGTATTGTCTACAATTTCTAACGTTTCTCCTTCAGCGTTTAGGTCAGCCTTGTGACACGCTTCCGACGGTATCTATATGGATCAGTTGAACTACCTGTAGATTGTTCGCAACAGTCTGCAGTTAGCTCAATTGCTTCAATCGTAAATAATAGTTTAAATTTAATTCTATTATTTGATTGTAACTTCCTTTGATGATAAAGTTTTATTGTTTCATATGTAAAAATATATAAATATTATATACACACCTTCGGTTTGCGACGACTCGAACACCCGGAACCAACCAAAAGATATTAAATGCATTTTTACTACTACGAGTCGACTTACTGCATTTTTCAACAAAAGAAATAGTTTTTTCTCATAATACGTTCTATGTTTTACTAATACATTCTTCGTGTTTTCACCACTTGTTTATTAATTTGGTACCTGTTGGTTTATTTTCACATTTAACAAAACTACGATATGAAACCCGAAATTAAACCAATTTTTGTTTGATTTGTGGCTTTATATTCATTTAATTCAAATAACTTTTGACCTGTTTTATACGCATAGGAGACTAATGGGAAAGTTGTAGTAAATTATAAACCAAAATAAACCATAGGTAACGGTTAAAAATACGCATCGACTCATTCATCAAACATTAATTATAATATAAAAACGTCAAGTGCGAGTCGGACTCGCGCAACGAGGGTTCCGTAACTAAACATTATATTAAGTATATAAATAAAAAACCTTATTTCTTGCCAAATATCATGATTCTAGTTCGACAGGAAGTAGTTACCCTATAGGTTTTGGTCCATGGCGAGAATCAAAATAATGCTTTTTAGTGATTAGACTACAATATTACTGTTTTCAGATTTGTTCTTTACTTGGGCTATAAGACCTCGCTTCTTGCCAAATTTCATGGTTCTATCTAGGTCGACGGAAAGTACCCCATAGGTTTTTGGTCCATGGCGAGATTCAAAAATTATTTTTTCTGTGAATACACTACAAATTTACGGTTTTTGAATTTTTCCCTTTATTTGTTCTATAATACCTTGCTTTTTGCCAAATATCATGAGTCTAGGTCAACGGGAAGTACCCTATAGGTATTGTGTGCATGTGATTCCCTTAGAAAATAAAAAAAAATTAACATAAACGGCTGTAACTTTTGATTGCGATGACTTAGAAGTTTGATTTATATTGAAGCTCCAAGAAGTTACGTACCTGAGTATATGCTGTGAATTTCAACTCGATACCTCTACGCGTTTCTAAGAAAAGTGGGTTGACAGACGGACAGACGAACAGACGGAACACAACAAAGTGATCCTTTATGGGTTCCTTTTATTTTTTTAGGTACTTACGGAACTCTAAAATAGGTTTACAACAAAATGAGTAAAACACGACGGCCAAAACATCAATCGGCTCTCCTGTAGAAATAGTAGATTTTGACTTGTGGCCGTATATAGAATGTAATGCGCAGTTGATCCTTTTTATAACCTTGGAAATACTACCTACCTATCTGCAAGTAGGTACCTATGTACTGAGGCGCCCCGTTTATGTTCAAGGTCGCATTCTAAAGGAGTCTACACACCAAAGTTGGCAACACAGCCGGGTTGGTAAGAACGTCATGGACATCATTATGCGGCCAACGCACTTGGCCGCGGCCAAATGCGAGTCAGACTCGCGCACGAAGGATTCCGTACCATCCCACTAATACTGAAATTTTGGATGGATGGATGTTTGTTACTCAATCACGCCAGAACGACTGAACGGACCTGGATGAAATTTGATACAGAGATAGGTTGTAGTCTGGAATAGCACATAGGTGAATGTAATTTTTATCCCGGAATTCCCATGGGAACGGGAACTTCTCGGGTGAAACCGCGAGGCTCTGCTAATTATCTAAAAACGGCAAAAAAATCATGTCTGTTGTATGGATATTAAATATTCGTTTTATTTTACTTTAATTATTTATTTTTATAGTGAATATATAACTAAATATTCTGTGGGTAATTATTTCAAGCGTCTACCTGTTGCCGTTATCAATATCGAGCAGAAGCGAGCAAAAAAATCACACATAAGTTTGTTGTATGGGAGCCCCCTTAAATATTTATTTTATTCTATTTTTAGTATTTGTTGTTATAGCGGCAACAGAAATACATCATCTATGAACATTTCAGCTGTCTAACTATCATGATTCATAACATACAGCCTGGTGATAGACAGGCGGACGAACAGCTACGTCTTAGTAATAGGGTCCTAATTTACCCTTTGGGTACGGAACCCTAAAAATAGATAAGATCAAAGTTCACAAACATAAGTTTTTAGATTTTTCAGTAAAATGGTATGTTTTATCATAAAAATACCTGGAACAAAATTGTAGATCGTGCGATTTTCTACAAAAATGGTCCTCGCATCACCATTTTTGAGATATCGCATTCTTCGTCCTAATAGTCGGTCTGACCTAACATACAAATAGTCATTATTGGCTGGTTTTAAACGCTTGAAATTTGTATACTGTGTTCCTCAGGGTGTAGATTAAAAAGGGAATTTATATAGTTCGTACCCCCAAATATTCAAAATAGGGATTCAATGTAAAACAAAAATATACTGTATATTAAGAACCATTTGTAGTAGACCAGCAGAATTTTATATGTATGTTTTTCTATTTTTTATTTAGGTATTCATACCAATTTTTATTCATACAATTTTAGAAATGGTTCAGTTCCGGAGTTCTCTTAGGTACCTACATTAGAAACTCACTAACTCACATTCAACAAGTAAAACCTCGTAATAATGTAAGTATAAAAGCGTCTCCACTGCTGCCTTGTTCCCTGTTCGTACGCATGGCCTTGAGTGAATTACGTCACACGCAATGTCATGCATGATCATTGCGTACAAGCGACTTTGAACACTACACAAGCAAGATTCGCGTCTAAATTCGATTAAATATCATTGTGAACTGTATAATAACAATGTATCATCATCATCATCCGCCTATTTAGTCCACCGCTGGATATAGGTCTCCCCTAATGAGTGCCATAGCGCCCTACAAATCGTCATCCCACCTGGTCGGAGGACAACAATGAATAGGTACGTAGAACGGGGCTCGGTCGTATTTCGAGTGTTGTCAGTTAAAGATTGGGACTCTATAGGATTCTTGCTCTATCGTGTTAGCCCGTATCTCGTATCTTGACGGGACTAAATGTACATTGTAGACAGACGACAGTGCTTTGTCAGGCGGTCCGCCTACGTTTGTGTGTACACTCCTTAAAATAAAATTCCTTTGTTATTGTATGCATCATTAAACAAGCTCTTCCTCTTTTTTTTCTCGTATGTTGTGTTTGTCTGGAACTCCGTTCTCAATTTGCACAAACAATTTATTGACCTTAAGATCCCCTTTAGGAAGAACCTCTGTCCTGTATTATGAACCTGGTACCTAATGTACCCACAGAACGTTCCCGACGAAGCAATACGTCGGTCGGCACGACAGCAACAGATTGTAAACAACCGGGTAGGTGTGTCTTTTGCTATATCTGAAAACGTTACACATTGACCTATTATATTGGTCACCGTAAAGCTGTGCGTCCATGAGATCAGAATTTTGGTTCCGGGAATTTCCTGCTCTGAATTTCGCGGGAATTTCTAAAATTGTTCTGATTTGAGAACCAAGAAATCGTTAAAATATCTCCAACAATCATTGCAACTCGTTTACGAACTGGTTTAATGATTCATTATTCTTTTTCTCAAAATCCCACACGCCTTACGCCATAACTACGTAGGTAACTATTATTATTATTATAAATAATGTGTAAATGTATTGCATTGTATTGTATTGTCTTTTTGTTCTTATAAGTCCAGTCCATCCCAAGGTTGCCTGGAAGAGATCGCTCAAAAGCGATAAGACCGCCTTTGTACTTCATCTACTCGTAACATTTATTTCTGTACTGTTGTCTGTGTTTGTGAGCTACAATAAAGTAATAGCGAACTATTCGGTATATATTATTATTACTATTCTCAAATCGTCCAAAAATTACGTGAATTGCCGGGAAATTCCGAGAACCGGGAATTCCCGGGAAGAAACCCCGCCGCGTACGCTCCGATTCGGAGGCGGTCGACGCACAGCTTTATGCTAAGATTACAACGTACTGTCACTGTAGTGAGTTTTTGGAGTATTCGTCTGTTCAACGCTTTATGGCAGTAACTGTTCCCGACTACTAAAATAATTCCACTGTTCATACCCCACACATGATTCACAACTTGGTATAAATTGCAGAGACGTAGAGAGACGCATTTAGTGATATTTTAAGGTTTGCAAGGACCTGTAGCATATTGAAATGAAAGGACAATTTGTGATATTTGTTTTGTCGTTGGTTGTAGTGATGTTTTCTGGTTCCGAACAAAAGAACTTGGCAGGTAATTTATTATAATAACATCAGTCGAATCTACACACCATTATTTGAATGTTTTGTAATAAATTACATTATTTGAAGAAAAATAAAAAACGTCTTACCGTGTTTAGTGTCACAGATACAATAATACTATAGTATTGTAGATTTTGTGTTCCTTAAGGGTCCGAATTATGTTTGTATTGGAGTTTCGTGTTGCCACATTGCCGATTTTTGTGAAGTTTTATTGTGGAGCTTGAAGGATTCCTCGATCTAGCTAGGCAACATACGTAAAAACAAAAATGTTATTAACGAGCGGAGCGAGCCGCCATAACTTTTGTGTTTTTGTCGCGGCAACATGACCCAAAGAATGTTATCGGCTAACGTAGGTAGCGATTTAATTGCATAAATTTAAAAACTTGTTTCTTGCCAATTTTCATGATTCTGGTTCAACGGGAAGTACCGTATAGGTTTTGTGTGCATATGATTCCCTTGGATAATTCGAAAAATTGGGCATAAACGTCTGTGAAATTTGATTGAGTTGACTTAGAAGTTTGATTTATATCGTAGCTCTTAGAGTATTTTATATGACGTGAATTTCAACTAGATAGTACCTACCTCCTCCACGCATTTCTGAGAAAAGAAGTTTGACAGACGACCAACAAAGTGATTCTATAAGGATTCTTTTTTTCCTTTTGAGTTATGGTACCCTAAAAACGGTTTTAATTGAAATGCTCTAAACTATCATGGAAAACACATATTTTTTTACGAATTACATAGCCAGACTAATGTTTTCTTTGAGTAATCGTTTAGTTTTTCTATTTTATGCTTATATTTTGAATAATTAATAGATAATAAGCAAAAACTTGATTTTTGCACTGACGTTGCTCTGCTCTGTCCCGCTATGAAAGCGAAATCCTATGCCTATTCTTTTCACAAAATGGCTTCATAGATCGCACCCATGCAAAATTTCATATAAATCGGGGACGTTGTTTCCAAATGAATCGAAAAGTACGTTTGTATGGGAGCTTAGAGGTTCGCCCCCACCTTAACGGATCTCAACAAAATTTGGCACGGAGGTCTCTCAACAAATGGTAGCCCGGTGACGGACATAGGCTACTTCAAAAGTGCGTGCGAAACCGCGGGCAGCAACTAGTTAAAAATAAGGAAGTAAGCCTATTATGCTTCCAGTGTTGACAGATTTGTGACGTCGCGTCAGCGTGATATGTAAATTATATCTATGAAAAACCAAATACAATCGCACCAGCTTTTAATGATCGAGCTATAGAAAGTCTACCATTCAAAATGATTTTCTGACTCTACATTGATTTGGAATTGATAGGATTTCTTGAACACATTTCTTTATTTTCCAGCCATGGGCGAACGCTGCGTCCTCGATGAAGATTGCAAATTCAACAATGGCTTCTGCGAACGCGAAACACTGTCGTGTCAACTCAGCACAGGTTTGTGATAAAGTACTTCAATTATCTCATTCAATGATTTTTTCTAAGCAACAACTATGCACGACTGCTTGCCCAAAAAAAGAGTGAGTTTTCAGGGTAATGAGTGTGTGTTTGTGTGTGTGTGTGTGTGTGTACTCTTTTATCCGCACTGAGACTAGGGTTGGTCCATTGTGCGTGGTTTCTGCTAGCGCAGCCAGCCTAACTCCGTCCAGAAGCGTAGAATCTGCCTGGGGTCTTCACAGGCTTCGCGGAGTGACCTCAGGTGGTCGAGGATTTCGTGTCTTTGCGTCAGGGTAATGAGTACGAGTTTATTTGTTTCACCATAACTTTAAATTGATCTCATTTGCACGTATGTTAAAAAAGGACAACAGTGTTCAATATAAATTGTGATTGATTGTTTGCTTTACTTTACTTAGCTCTTAATTTAGATTATGTCGCTGCCGGAAAAATCGCGCCATTTAGTTTAATGCCTAGGACGATTTTAGAACATACAAAGATCGGCTTAGGCTCATATGTATGGCCTAGCCATTATACGAACGGCCTGATTCTACGATCTGGCGGCGACACATACATCACTATTTACTTTTCAATTATTTAACTAGTCAAAGATCAAAAATTATTCTTTGCCATTCCGTTTGCACAAGGATATTCAAGTACCTAGCTAAAATAATATGTGAGTTGTCAAATCACACAAATACAATTTATAAATTTAATATAATTAACTTAATTATGATTAAATTTATAAAATTCGTTGTGCAAGCAGGATTAAGTATAAGTGGAATCCTTAAATCATCCTGATTGACACAGGCTTTAGTTTTTTGAAGAAAGGTTGAAAAGTAAGGCAGTCGTGTGTTAATTTTTTACTTTACTTTACTTTTTTACTTTTACTTTTTTTCTATAATGGATATTAATTAAACTTCTTTTTATTTTCAGAAACTAGAGTACCCTCAAACATAAGATCAGCCCGTTCGACAACATACTTTGAGGCCGTTACAACTTTCAATGAGCCTATAACATTCAATGAAGCTACAACTTTCAATAACGTCGCTACCTTCAATAACTTCGCAACTTTCAATGGCGCCGTAATCTTCAATAACGTCGCAACCTTCAAAAACGACGCAGCATTCAATGACGACGCTACCTTCATGAACGTCGCAGCCTTTAAAAAAGTCGCAGTCTTCAATAAAGATGCATACTTCGGGAACGCCGCAACATTCAATGACATCACAACCTTCAAAAACACCCCAACCTTCAAAAACGTCGCGGTTTTCAATAAAAAATATTAATTTAAAAATTAGTTTATTATCATGGCCACAATCAAAATGTCTTATGTTATGTGTCTTATGCGGTGGTTGTACCACCACGTTCGATCGCTAATTTCATCACATGAGAGTTGTTCCAACTGTGCTCTGATTATTACTACGATGGTTATTCCACCTATGCTCGAGTTCATCGAGCTATATTTGTTATTCCTTCCTTAAAATCAGAATTTCAAGCCTTACAACAGCTGTTATGCCGAATCAATATACGAGTATCTATATTAAAAACCCTGAGATATAATAGAGATACTAGGAAATGCAAATGATTATATATTTGCTAAACAACAGCGTAGCTACACCTAAACTGTTACAATCGACCCCAAATCTTTAAGTATCGCGCTATGACTCATGACCTTCTTCTTGGTAAGTTATTTTAAACATAAATTACATTTCGATTTTATACCACCTTTAGGGTTGAATCAAGAGGGATATCCTCTTGATTTAACCCCTAAACTTTTGGACCCAAATCAGGAGTCTTAAAATTCTTAACATCATAATTCGAGATCGCAATCCGGGTTATGCGAAATCAGAATTATCCGGATAATTTCTAAAATTTTTCATTTTTAGTATGTGACAAGTTTGCGGTCACGGGACCATTGCCGATTTGAATGGTATTTGGTTTACTTTATCCGCGGTGTTAAATCTTCTCGATATCGATGCCTAAAGTTTTCAACTAGCGCTGCTACCTGACACAACCGACGAAGCTGAGATAGGTATTCAGGGTACAACTAGTGCACTAGCTCATAGTCACTTATCAAGCTATGGAAGCAGCTTGATGTCAAAAATGGCTCGCTTCATGGTTCTCTGTGTAAATCTCATCTTATACACAGCCGTATAACTGTGCGTCAATGTCTCGACACCATAAGTCATGATGGGTCTACAAACCGGTTTTCAGAAATTGTGTAGTTTCGACGGACTTAAGAATGTCGTCCAATTTACTAAGGGCAGCCCCACCCGAGCTGAATTCTTCGAATGACCTCCTTCAGTTGATGCTCTTTACTAAAACAAAGAATATATCCAAGATAAAAATACGACCATCTCTAACGCCTCATTGTGGCGACCACAATAGGCCTATCATGGCCGTAGTGATAAGAAAGCCACCAAAAGCAAATAAAAAAAACGCATCATTTTCAACTGCGACAGTAGTTCTTACGACCGTATAATAAACTAGTATAAAGCATAAAAGCAAATTAAGAGTTTTACATAATTATGTTTAATTATTTTAGATAAGTCAGTAATTGTTGTTAAGAAATGAAATAAGTTCCCAAAAATTTTCGATTTCGGCGGGAATCGAACCCGCGCCCCACCCTAAAAAATACTCTAAGAGCGGGTAAGCACTATAACAAAAAACCTCTGTAATTGTTGTTGTTCTAGTCATTGAACTAATTTTGATCTTATAATAAATAATGCTGGACAATTCACACAGCATTATCTAGCCCCAAGCTAAGCAGAGCTTGTGATATGGGTACTAATAACTGATATACATAATATAATACAATACATAGATAGATATTTTTACTATACATAGAAAACGACAACATGCAACACAAATGTCTGCAGATCGTACACACATTTGTCCCGAGGCGGGAATCGAATCCGCAACCTCCTGCGTCGTAGGCAGGCCTCCGCCCACCGCGCCACAGAGGTCGTCAATATCACATTATTTTTGCATTTCTAAAGTGCAAGTGCACTTGATTGCAGAGGCGTGGCGGCATATTCATTTTTACACGATAAGAAGTCGCCGTCGGTGGCGACTTCTTATCGTGTAAAAATGAATAGATATAAGATAATGACAAATATAATTTAAACATGTCTTTATTAACAAATGTAATTGTATAGGAATAGATCATAATTAAATGAAGGAAGTTTTTGGATCTTTGTAACGTTTTCACGCAAAAACTCAATCAAATATCCAAGTCTGCCTCAGTCTTTCAGACTTTTCTGAAACCACACTGAGGAACACATACTTATTATAGAGTTATTATTATATTATTAAAATTATTATCTATTAAAATTGACGCCACTCATAGACGCTACAGCCGTGGCGGTCCCAGCGTAAGTAGTAAGTAAGGAGAAACCGAAGAATATTGAATAAACGGGACCGACTCAGTCTTTTGTGGTGTCATTAATTCCACCATTCGAGTGTTTACTTGCAAACCGACATTATATATATTAGACTTGAGGATAACGTGAAAATTATGAGCAGATTATGTAGAGTGGAAATGTACTTAAAGAATCGTTGGCTTACAACAGTCACACACAGCAGTGGACTAATATAGGCTGATGATGATGATGATTTAATACTTTTTGCAAACCATTAAAAAGTATACAAATGGTGTGCATAATGCCGATGGCATTTTCTGCCTGCCTACCACATAGAGTCGACATCAATACATATCAACAACATTTCATGTTTAAATCAGCTCTCTTCTGATTTATAACGAAGTATTCGCATTAGAGCACCGATTTTAAGAGCACCGATTTTATTTCAATTTGGAGCACCTGAAATGAAAAAAGTTTCTATTGTCAACATCGACACATTTAAACAACATTTCATGTTGTTTAAATCAGCCAACTATGGAACTTACCATGAAGGGCAGCAGCTCTCTTCTGAGTTTTAACGAAGTATTCCCATTAGAGCACCGATTTTAAGAACACCGATTTTATTTCTATTTAGAGCACCTGAAATGAAAAAAGTTTCTATTGTCAACATCAACACATTTAAACAACATTTCATAATGTTTAAATCAGCTAACTATGGAACTTACCATGAAGGACAGCAGCTCTTTTCTGATTTTTAACGAAGTATTCCCGTATTAGAGAACCGATTTAAAGAGCACCGATTTTATTCCTATTTGAAGCACCTGAAATGAAAAAAGTTTCTATTTTTTCCTGTTTGGAGCACCTGCAAAGAAAAAGTTTCTAGTTATCGAGAATAACTATATGTTTCTAGTGTGTTGTTGTGTGATGTGGTTTTGTTAATAACTAGCTGGTAACGTTGCAATATCGTTCAAACAGTTTTAGAACTAAGCAGGTGCTAGATAAAAACACTTCCTCTATTCCACTAACATCTTCACTGCGATCACCAATCCACCTGCCAAGCGAAGTCATTATGTTAAAACCCCTCTTGCTGGGAGAGGCCCGTCCAGCGGTGGACATCAGGTGTGCTGATACGGCACTAGGAACTACTGGAACATTTTCGGCAAATAAAATAACGGCATGTATAACAGCAACGTGATGGCATTCCATCTTGAATAAGACTATCGATTCTAACTTGCTATTGTTTGTCATTGCTGGTCACGTTTAAAATAAACAATAAGATGGGTTGATACCTACATAATATATTAATAGTCCGTATCAAGTATGTAAGGAAGTATAATAACCGTCTTCCGTGTCTTAACATTTCGTGATAGTTTGACAAAGCACACAGTGAACAATATTTACTTCAATGGGTGATTTTCAGTGTTTGGCATATAAAGGCGCATTTACATATTTTTGCATGAACGTTCTGCGGTTTTGTTCATTCATAGGCTGAACTGTGTAGTCATTGTATTTTTCGTACAAGTGTTATTTTTATTAAGAAAATTACAACAACATAATAAAATAATTACAACTAATATTTACACTTAAATCTATTTTCTAAAAACCTAAGTCGTCACCAGAAGGCGGAGTGCCCAGAAAACTGAACTTAAAATAAGTCATGCATGGTTAAAGAACCGAAACTAATGAAAAGGGGAAGTCGCCTGCTGGATGAGCAACACAAGCTCTGTCTAATTTGTGGCTAGATTCAGCTGTGTGAAGTGTCCAGCATCTCACTTTATTTAGCTTTTTTTTATTATTTTTCGAGTTAGAGCAAACCCGTCCCAAGTTTTTTGTCCTCCTAAATATTCAGATATTTTATAGTAGTAAGTCTTTTTGCATAGGAAGTTTTTAACCATATGTTTGAATTTATTTACTGTCAATTTTTGCAACTCAATAGGTGTTATGATTTATAAGTAAGTGTATTATTAAAGCAATTGATATTTTTAGATTTCATAAATAATGTTTATGGGTTTAATGTATAAGAAAATATAAACTAAATAAGCAACTCAAATAAACCACCCTGTATTATATTCCGCAGTATAACCTACCTTTCTTTGATCAATGAGATATCATACAGTTAAGCAAACTTTAAAAAAAAACGTTTCTTGGTAGGTACAAAGTTAGTGTGCGTACATATTTAAGATAAGAAACCAGTAAGGTACCTATGTACTGTTTATTACTCGTAGTTTCTCTAACATAAATAAGGTAATTGGGATGATGAATGACAGGCACTAAAAATCACTAAAATTATGTATTTACTGAATCATACCTGAGCCATAGATTACAAAAAACGTATTATTATATTTTATTTGTAATGAAAATAATAATTATTTTGATAAAATGAAACTACAAAATACAACAATCCGCCGCCGCCATGACACGTTGAACACCAATCAGAGAATATAAATTTGTGACGTCATGCCGTTAATATAAATGTAATGTGGCACAGAATAAACTATGGTAAAGATCTGACTTTCTTCAATCAATAGCTTTCTATGTCTCTTATTAATACTACTTAGTTCTAGTTGGTTTCTATTATGTGATTGTAATTTTTTTGTAAATAAAGAGATTCCATTGAATAAAAAAATATGATTTTCATTCTACCTATGTTCGTGCAATGACGTCACATTGACAGACGCCACTAATATTATGTCATTATAGACCGAAATAAAAATTGCATTTTAAAGCTATAATATATGTATAATATATATGCCTTCAAAATCCTTTTTTTATTCATTTGGTTTTCAGTAGATGTCTAAAACCATCTCACAGTAGTTTTTAAATCACTCATCATGCCTATTTCAATCCAAGATTCCTTCTCAAAGTTGTGTTAATTTAGGTTACTGAAATAAATTAGTTATGAGTTTCCTAATTATGTTTGCCGTAGCGTTCGTTATGGTGGCCCCTTTCAAAGAAAAGGTTTATGAAGGCAACTTATATTTATTCGTTATCTTTCCTTGGTAATATTACCTTCCTATTTACAGAGACCTGCTTAGGCGACCTTTATTCTAATGGACTCTTCAAACCAAAGTCAGCGATACAACTCTGCGCGGCGCGTAGGTGCGATATTGCAGTGAATATTATAGGCAGCCGACGGTGTTTTTCAACTTGCTGACGACCCGTTGCCGACTTTGGTGCATAAACGTTTATTTATTTATTTGAATCGTTATGTAAACTTTATTATTTATTTAGAGAAAATTACAATAACAGAATACAATAATTATAACTAATATTTACACTTAAATCTATTTTCTAAAAATCTAAGCCGTCACCAAATAAAATGCCGTCAATATGTATAAAAGGGCATTTAGCCTTCTTTCTATAATCTGAGGCTTTTAGTCATACAGCATCAGCTCTGTTAGTACATATAAGGTTATTTAATCTAGAAATAACGGGTGTCCCAATAAGAGTGCACGATTAAAATTGGACGCTATTTTTATACTTTGCGTTTAGCGTTCCATTTTTAATAACCGGAACAATCGTTGATGCCAGCTGTCAAATTTCAGAGCTGCAACGTGCAAAGTATAAAAATTGCGTCAAATTAGAATTGTGCACTCTTATTGATACACTCTTTACAAATACCTATTATTTCAGAACACAGTAAAAGTTCAAAATAGATTTTTGGTTGTACAAGTATCTAAAAATCAAGCAATCTTTTGTATAAGTACGTTCCGTTTTGTCTGGAACTCCGTTCTCGATGGGAACAAACTATTTTTGACATTATGATCTCCTATGGGAAGAACCTCTGTCCTTTTATTATTAAGTAGGTACCTTTAGAACAGAAGTTCTTCCCACAGGAGATTATAAGGTCAAAAATTGCTTGTTCTCATAATGAACCTCGTAATGTGTTTCCCCGTCGGGGAACTTTTGATTGTAAACAACTGGGTAGGTTATTTGCAATATCCGACCGATAACGATACCAAATTGACCTATAGATTGGTCATGGTCACCCATAAGCAAAGATTACAACGTACTATCACCGCCAAATAGGTTGAAGAGACGAAGACTCCAAAACCTCGTATCACACACCCAAAAGCAATAGAAACCGCTAAAATACACCACTCCTAAAGCCGCTAAAATCGCAACACTTTTCAAAAGTTTTACAATTTGTTTTGTTATTTTTCCAGTCAGTGTATTAATGATAAGAAAATGATAAACTGTGGTTAATTGAACAAAAAAGATAGAAACAAATAAGATAAAATAAAAGACTTGTGTGTTAAAACTATGACTGAGTGTATCTATAGTGTCTTCTTCTATTTCACGAGCGGATTTTGCCGTTTGTTAATAGTTGATTGTAGACTTGTCACGTTTGTAATTTTGTGCAGCAGCTTCTGTTGTATTGGTATAGCTACTTTTGTAATGGTGTAGTTAAGCGTGTTCTATTGTGTACACATGGTTGTGGAGTCTTTATCTGTTCGACGGTTTTTGGCGGTGACTGTCCCTACTACAAGAAATCCCCTTTTCATACCTACACGTGATTCACAGCTAAGCTTAGTATAAATTTGCAGAGATAGTATAGAAATTCATCAGTAACATTTTAAGATTTACGAAGATCAGCTGTAGCAGATTAAAATGAAGGGACACTTTGTGATTTTTGTTTTGGCGTTGGTTGTAGTGGTAGCTTCTTGTTCCGAACAAAAGGACTCTACAGGTAATATTTTTTTATAATTTTAGTAGAATCTGCATACTAAAGTCGCCTTCTCGCCGACACAGGACAGCGGGTTTGATATCGGCAGATTAGTCAGTGGCATGTGGCCGCTTCTAAGATGACAACGGCCTGCACATGTCGCCGGGTACGAATGTTGTGTAAAAAAAATGCCGTCGACACCAATCCACAGTCTGTGTCATTTGTGTAGGTCTAGGTAGAGTCTCTAATTTTTATTTTGTGTTCGGTTTAAATTATGATGGTATGACAAGTCGGGTATTTTTAAAGCCACTTTGCCGATTTTTATGAAGCCACAAAATGTTCTATGAAGTCACCATTTAAACGAAAAAACATGGTCATCGGTTTATTCTTTTATGAACTATGAAGCCACAGACGGACGAAGCATTTACTTGCAGACAGAGAGAGAGATACAAGTTTTTATTTCTATATGCATATGCATCTTTCAGGTATTTTTTATTATTAGTGATTTAGTGTAAAACGTCTCTGTAGATAGACGCTAAACATTACCTAATCTGTGGAATTGAAGAGGGCGCAACGCCTTCTGATATTAGCTTAGCATAAGTTATTAAAAAATCCCACGCAATGTTTTACCTACCAGTTAATTTGGTGTGCAATGCTATATCATAACATAAGACACAATAGAAACGTGCAGATCCGAAATGTTGAACTTCCTGAGTTTAACATTAACATTGATTAGCCATGACATAAAGATTACCAATTTTAAACAGGTCGCTTTTAGTCCAAAAAACAAACAGAAATGTGAAATCTTACTAGATACGATAAACTTTAGAAATCCCGAATCCCATTTTTTGTGTTGGGAGCAAACACATCAGGTATTAATCCGTTCTCTATAAATCTCAGATGTATTCTCTATATATATTTTAGAGCACATTGAAGATGCACCGGTTCCGCTGCGTTTCCGCCGCGAGACTTGCAACACTGTGGAGGAATCCCTCCGTTGTGACCGCTGGTGCCACTCCATCGGCCGGCCTGGTGGCGCCTGTCTGAAGAACAAGTGCGATTGTGATCGGTTCTAGAACCTACAAGAACGTTCTAGAATATTCATTATGAATGTGAGCGTGGTATCTACGACCTTAACCGCAACCTTGTTAGAGCCATTCACACTGGCGTTTGGCGAGCGACATCAAAGCGAGTCGAGTGCGTTTTTGCAAGCAATTGCAAAGCCAGGCGAGTACGCGGCGAGCTCGTTGCTATGCTATTGCGCAGTTTACTCTCCTTCTTTTGACATCGCTCGCAAATCGCCAATGTGATAAGGTACTTAGTGTTGGAAGAAGACCCTGTGCGAGGACGCATTGAGAGTTGGCGTTGCGATTGACGCGCGTTGTCCATACAAATGTAAACGCGCACTTGAATATTAGCGCGCGTTTGGATGTATGCATTACACCTAAGGATAAAGGGGCCACATGTTTCTCAAAATGCCTAATGTGCCCTACTTAATGAGGGACATCATCAGGGTGGGTGCGATTCGAACCTGCTCACATTCGTACTGATCCTGTCAAACTGAAATAGTTTTTTAGATTTTAATAACATGATTTTGGAATGTTTAGTAATACAGTAGTGCCAAATTGCTTGCAGATTACATAACCCAAATCTCTGTGTTGATTAAATAAATACGGTCTGAAAGAATTCGTCAAATTCTGTTGTTTTATTTAGACTTGCCTCTGCCTACGACTTCGCTCACGCTCCTAGATAAAACGAACAGGTACTTACAACTACAAAATTTTTAAGTCATCATTTATTTATTGCATCATAATTATTATAGTTCAAAAAGTTTGTCAGAACTTATTGACTATAAACATCAATAGCTAGGTCGTGAATGGTCATGACCTAGCTATTATAGTACCTACCTAGTGTAGGTATTGTAGTATTCTTTTATGTTTATTTTGAGGTCTTTTCACTACCGAAAAGACGTCAAAAATTTACAGACAGAGTTAACTTTACATTTATTATATCAGTGGTGTGGATTTGTAACCTCCCTTAATACCGTTCGTTCTTACTTACATTAATTTCCCCGAAGATCGAGCATCTAATTACAAAACCTCATTCTATGTCCCGAAGGAATTTTGATGTCACCATTATTCGACTTTATAAATCGGCGCTATTTTTTCATTATCAACTTTCTTTGAATAGGTTATCTTGGACTTTTATATCTTAGCTAGCGTAGGCTAGTTTAGTAGGTCTAACTTAAGTTGGTAATTTTCTCCGCGTCCTTCAAACACCTGTGTGATATTACAAATACAAAATCTATACTAATATAAAGCTCTTTGTCCTGACATATAGACAAGCTACAGCCTAAACCAGTAAGCGTAGAGACTTGACACTTGCAAGGTGTGTAGTAGGGCATGTAAAAACCGGGTTGTAAAAAGAAACCGGGTTTTCGGTTTTTATTTTTTCGGTTAACCGGTTAATCGGTTTTTTCGGTTATTTTCTAGTTTTTTACTTAGGTGTCTTAGGACTAAATAAAACCGTAAAAATTTGAACAAAAATGGTGTTTGCTTATTAAAATTGCTTATTATTTTAATAAGCAAACACGTAAACATGATGAAAAACATGGTGTTTGCTTATTATTTTAAAAAACGAACTCGTTAAAGAACATTTGGTAATATTCAACTCACTCTTGTTCAGATAAAGTTATACAAATCAACAATAATATAGTAATCCCAATACATTGTGATAAATCAGTCATAAAAGTTACTAAATCTTGTTCATTTTTAATATGATTGATTGTTATACCTACCTAGTTATGAAAAGAAATATCGCAATAGTGACAAATCTGCAGTGAGCCCTCTCTTATTTGTATGCCAGTAATAGCAAAATATGTGGATCTTATTTAATTTATATTTTAACATAATTGCATGCTCATACCATGTTAATACTCATGTTTTAAGCAAATAAATGATTCTTATTCTTTTTCTTCTTCTTATTCACTTTATGATTTGGTTTTAAAACGTTTTCTCTTACTCAAATAAAGATATAAAAATCAACAAAATGAATATCTTAAAACATTATTGTAAATCCGTCTACAAAATTACTAAGTGTAATTCCCTTTTACTAAAACTCTCTCTTACCTCAAATAAAGTTTAAAACATTTGGTAATATTCAACTCGCTTTTACTCAAATGAAGTTATAAAAATCAACGTTATAGTTATCCTCTGAAACATTATGATAAATCAGTCCTAAAAGTTACTAAATGTAATTCTCTTTTTAATTGGTAGTATTTAATCTCTCTCTCTTACTGAAATAAAGGTACAAAATCAACGATAGTTATATTATAACATAGATTGTAATCTACTTTTTGATTTGGCAGTTTTTAACTCTCTCTTTTACTCAAATAAAGTTGAAACACATAGTTAATCACATAAATCACAGATAATGAACGCTACTTTTTGTTTTGATAATAAGCACAAGTGCGTTGAGAGAGTCGTCCGTCACCCAGCAAACTGCTGGTATTGTTGCACATTAGGCCTGCCGATAAAAATATTTTCTCTGGTTCTACAAAAAGGGAGTAATCGACTTTAGAGCTTGGTACCTTCACCTTCTTTAACTTGTATCCCATGTATCCCCCTCCATCATACAGGGCCATTCCTACCCTAACTCGCGTTTCTAAATCGAGTCCACTTGAATCAGCTGTTTTAGGGTTGGCTGTAGGGCCTTTCTTATTTCTAGCCCGATCTGGTCTTTGAGATTTATTATACATCTGTGGTCCTAATATTTCCTGGTTCTGGTTCTATTTCAATGTCTTCTATTGCAAAATTTTTATTCTATCGCGTCTGACAAACAATTTGCCGGTTCAAACGAACAGTTCGACCGTTGACCACAGTAAACCACAGCGACGGTGGCGTCCAATGTGCTCATGCAACGCCGCCTTCGCTATCTTGCTCTTCTCAGCTAATAATAATAGCTTATTGCACGACGACGTTCACTAACGACTTTTTATGCGGTCCAGAGAAAGGTGTTTGTTTGTATTTTAGTAATTTTAACGTAATTAGTGTTGTAAAATAATGAGGTGGATAAGATATTATTATCATCGTTTTAAATAAAGTCTGCAAATTTATCATTTATTACTCATTAAAAAAATAATCGAAAACCCGGTTATTTTGAGAAAAAAAACCGGTGAAAAACCGACGTAAAATCAGTCGGTTAATCGGTTTTTCGGTTAATCGATTAATCGGTTTACATGCCCTAGTGTGTAGGTCCTGGTATGAAAGTGAGCACTAAGAAAGGAATTTTGGAAATTCAAACTCTAAGGGGTTCAAAATCGGAGTCGAAAATTGAAACAATAATGCTCTGTATTTCATAAACCGTTAACACCAGAACTACAAAATTTTATGCGTAGATACCTGTAACTAAACCAACACGTATGAAATTGACGGTAGTAGCATTAGAACCGGTATGCTGCAAAAAAAAAATAGAGTCCTAAAGTACTCCTCAGACGACAAAACACCAGTTTACATAAAAAAAACGGCAAAAAAAATGAAATTTTAGTATGTTTTACATTCCATGAACACAAATAGGGAGAAAAAAAACTTAAAATAAAGTAAAAAAACTTTGATTAGGTATTTTAAATTCAAAAACACATTATTCACGTTGACTCTCGGTTCAGAATCAGCTCCTTTCGGATTAGTAATGTGACGTGACACCCCGATTAGGGTGATTACGTTTTCAAAACTAAAAAATAAGTAAAGTAAAAACAAATTTACTGTCTCCTTGGAGGCGGCCAGTGAACCGGCGGAACTTAACACCTTTCGGCCAAAACTCTGCGCTTAAGTAGGTCGACAGATGTTCAGTTGGAACTCTGACCATAAATGAATTATTTTAGACTAACAGCACGTGTAAGTATTTAAGTGGACAATAATATGAAGCGTCAAAGGTCAGGTAGTAAGACGTGGTTGCGCACCGCTATACGCAATAGCTTTCCTATCGCGTTTTATGGCAGCTCCAATATTACGTGAAATAGTTTTTGTTCCCTTGCGAGGCTCGAGATGTTGCGTGCAGGGGCGAATTACTTATTACTTTAGCAACTTGTATACCTACTCAAAATATTAAGGTACTGGTGATACCTACTAGTACCTACTTATGTACAGTTGGGAGAAAAGTTTCTCGAGTGACGACTGCGATGCAACTCGAAACTGAGTGTTGGGAGACCATTCGATGGACAGACGACATTGTAGCGGTCGCAGGGACTCGATGGATGGAGGCGGCTTATGACCGGTATTTGTGGCGTCGTATTGGGGGGGGTTATGTCCAGAAGTGGACGTGGGCTAATTGACGACGATGTGTTATAATACTTACAATATGTGTAACAGCGAGCGTCCGCCTGAGATGAAATGTATTTATCGATTAATTAATTTATTAATTAATTAATTTAAGATTAATTAATTATCGTATTCGTTATCGATTTCCTCCGTTTGTTACTTAGTAATAGAAAAATACTTTTTCAGAATCTAGAGCTCCATTTTTTCATCGCCTTAGTCAAAGATCGTAGCTACGTTCCGTTTCTTGCCTACGTTCCGTCTCTTTCTTCTAGCTGTGTAAGTTTATGTACACTTTTCTAATTAAAGTTTTTTATGAATGAACACTTCATTGTACTAAAAATTAACAGGAATAAAAATCTAGTCGGTTGAAAATAATTGCCACTATATTTCTACCAAAAAAACATTAAAGGTTTTGTTAAAATTATCATCTACATCAGCACACAGTAGAGTACATTTTCCTAAAGTTCAGCCGAAACGTGGTTACAATGTTACGCAATATCAAATACCTAACGAAATATCTAGACTATGTTAGAAAATCCTGAATTCACCCCTGTCTTTATTGAATTCCTACGGGAGTATTTGAGCTGTAGGTACATCGTTGTGTGCGATTAGGGGAAATGGAAAAAGTTGTCGTTTAATATAAAAATGCTGTATTGTATTCGTAGACACGGGGGAACGCTCAATTTTACTGAGCAATATGCCTATTAGCATTAATAATAACAATAGCTAATAGCAATCATAGAAGTAAAGAAAAGTTAATACAAAATTAAAAACGTGAAAAATTATGCATAATGTGAAACGATTTAATTTTAGCAACCATTAATGTTTCGCATTTTTTGTTTAAGTCATTTTTAGCTCTTGCTAGCTTTTTACCTGACTACCAACAGGGGAGAGTTATGAGGTTAGCACCCTATGTTTGTATGTTTGTATTTATAATTACATTGTATTATTATTTTTACATAGGTATTGCCTAATAGGGAAGTAAAGATATGTCCTGGGTATAAGGAACGCGTTACCCGGCGGAACAAATAAATAAATAAGTAATGCTGGACAATTCACACGGCATTATCTAGCCCCAAGCTAAGCAGAGCTTGTGTTATGGTACTAGATAACTGATATACATAATACAATACATTACATAAATAGATATTTTTTTCCGTAGATTTATTATCCGTAGAAGATGACCAGAACACCCGGAACAAATACCAGCAGATCGTACAAATATTTGTCGCAAGGCGGGAATCGAACCCAAAATAAATACTCATTATGTAAAGCACAGTCCACATTCAAATCGCAGCTAAATAAAGTATCCGCCAACAGCTGCTTTTTGTTACAAACTATTTGCAAGATTGCAGAAATTCCGAGACGTCCGCACAAGAATGGAGGGCCGTTCTGCAAGACAAATGTCACCCGTAAGCAGGGCCCTATTCTGCTCATTCACTATGACACTAACATCGTCAGAGAACTACACATTTGGTATTTTACCTTAGATAAACGAAACTACAGATCGTGCGACGAAAGTATCAGGATTTTTTAAACCTTATACTTTTGTCGCCAAACCAGAACTTTCGTTCCATTCTATCAATCTCTCCGTACAAATAGCACCACACGCACTATCTAGAGTTTCTTTGATCTAAGAACATTACTGTGATGATACCATTCTCATAGTTAAACAATTGGTTAGCAGAATTGGGCCCCACGGCCTGCGTGAATGGCATCGCTCTTGTCTACTAGAAATCGTAACAAGTTAACTGGTATTCACAGTTACATAGAGATAAATACTAGAATAAGTAGAGTATTTCCACTTTAAAATTGCTCGGCATTTAGAGAAACAAGAATATCTTTTACGTTAGTATGCACAAGCAACTTTTTTTAATTTTGTTTCCTTAGTTTTCATTAAATAAGAGAAAACTTAAGTCCACACACTATTGAAACGCAGTACCTGACGAAACGGGATCCGTGTTTAGTTTAATCAAATCTTATCTATTTTCTATGATCAGAACCACATTGTGTGTGTGTGTCCCTCTGAGTAAAGTTCGATTTGGTATTTTTTACGAACCAAGTCTTAGTTAAAAAACAAAATCGAGTTTTACGCAAAGGACTACACTCCTGTACAAAGCACTAATGTAGCATACTATATAGCACTTATACTGATTATGTTGTGTTTAACGAACCAAGTCTTGGTTTCTCCACACACCACACACTAGAGGATAACAAAAAGTATAATTTATTGTCAAATATTTATAACAAGCGGATGAATAACCGGCTGTTAGTGAAGTCAATTTGACAAGTAGTTGGTGACCCCGGTGTGATGCACATATTCAGGCTGTGTTTCAGTTACTTTTAAAAATACATGTTTCGTTGGACAAAAAAACGTATATTTATGATGCGTTGAGATTAAACGTAGAGTAAGATAAGGCCACGTGAAATATTCACGGGTGGGGCTCAGCTGTCCGGTAGCGGATATCCTTTGAATGATTTATTTGCAGGAGTAGAGGTCAAGGGCCTCTTGCAAAGGTAGAGCATTGTGCTGCCACTGACAGATAGCTACGCATTTTTTTCAAAATCTAATCAAATTTTGATACCGATGTCCTAAATGCTATTTTAATTAATTATGTACGAAATTAATTATCAAACTAATATTATAAACTAGTTTCTGCCCGCGGCTTCACACGCGTTGTTTTTCGCTTTTCCTATGTTTTATTCCAGACCTAGAAACTACTTGTATGCGAAATTTCAGCCCGATCAGTTCAGTAGTTTTGTCATGAAGAAGTAACAAACATCCATCCATCCAAACTTTTCCATTTATAAATATTGTGTGATGTGAAAGTTTTAGATGTTTGGATATTTGTCACCACAATCCTGCATGCATGGTTAAAAATAAATAAATAATAATCATTTATAGTCATTATTTACGATAAAAAGAGTTTTAACCTTACACAAAACGAAACGCCTACGAAGAAAAGAAATTCCCTCAATCCAATTATTAATTCAGCTCAATTCCTTTCTTTTAACTTTCTGAGTAATCCCAAATCTCTTTGTGGGATACAACGTTAAGTAGTAAGTTTCCTATTCATGTACCTAAGTCAGTAAACTTGGGATCTTTTGCTTGTATGGTGCCTAAGTGGCAAAGTTTTTTAATGTTTCTAAATAATTTACCTAACCTCTTTCTGAAAACCTTATTGTAAAAGCCCGAGTATCACCCCACCTAGTATCATACCACCTATAGTATAGTTGTTTGAGTTTAAATAGGTAGGTGTCTCCCGGCGAGCTACAGAGCGTGTGTTTTTAATCATCATTATCATCATCAGCCTAAAAAGTAGATAAAGAAGGTAAGTGCCATAAAAATGCGTTTAAAATTCAAATTTTCAAGTTGCGCGCGTATCTAGACCTAAAATCCTGGACGCAGTGGACGCCATAATGCTCTGTGGTCATGACGTCAGTTGGCTGCGTGTTAACGGAACAATTGCGCTGATGTTGGTGATAAAAGTTGATACCTACTTCTTACACCCGTATAACATAATAACATTGCGCTTACTATTTCATGGTGTTCCAAACAGATAAAAAAACTGAAAAGTTAGAGTGGAATTTTAAAATGTATTTTGTTATTTTATGAACTAATACTAATATTTTCCGACTACTTTTGGCCTGAGTTATCTCAATAATATATATTCGATTTTCTTCTCGTATGACTAAAAATTATGAGACCCAAATGCATTTGACGCGCTACAACTACAAAATGCCACATTTTTATGGTTCGAGTTTTAGTTGTAACATTTTTCCTTAAATTTCCCTAAATTTGAGATACTTACCTACACATCTATCAAAGGTGTCGCTATGGCAACTAAACGGATTTCAACCCGAAACCTGGGAAAAATCCTGGTGCCGAACAAAGCTTCTAATCAATTTTCACCGCACAAAAGGTCTCTTGACGCAGTTGTCCACGAGAAATTGTTTCAGAAAGGAATTTATGTCCAACTTGTAGCTCCATTGGGGACCTGACCTTTGATTCTGGGTTTAAAGGACGAACAACACAATTAACTTTTACATAGCTCTCAAGAATAACCAACGAAATCCTACAACGTTGCAAAAATAAGTTGATTGTTTAAAAAAAAACTAAAAACTGACTTCAAATTTCTTAGAAAAATACCACCCGTGCCAGTAAAAATATAACACAGTGTCGAACCCAAAAATTCTGTTGTACCTTCTTAAGGCCGGCCGGATTGCTAGGAAGCACGGCCAAAGAGAGAAATGAGCTTCCAGCGTCAGTTTTCTCGCTAGAGTACAATTTTGGAGTTTTCAAATCCAGGGTGAATAAGTTCCTTCTGGGAAAGCAAGCTCCATCTTAGGCCATATCAATACGTATTCAAGTGAGATGGTAGCCAAACGCTTGACCACGGCCAATAAAATGTTTTTCGAGACAAATAATTATCCCTCGAGCTTACAATTTTTATGGGACCCCTTCGGGATATTTCTCCATACAATATCGAAGGAAATTTCGAAATTAGTCTTAAATCGACGAACATACAAAAAATATACATACAGCCAACCATAAAACCTCTTTTGTTTTTCGTGTCGCCGTTAATTTTTTTTTCACCGTACGTCTTTTTGGTGATCACCAATTAGTACCGAAACTTATTTCTGTTAATTATCCTGTGAATCATTCACCAAATGAATGACTCATTCATTAATAATGTATTTAAGGGTTTTGCTAACTCATATTTTGAGTTATCCAATATTAAGGCGCAGTTGCATGCGCCATGATCACGAAATAACTGAAGCAACTGCGAATTTTGAATTTCGGAAATTTTATTCTCTAACTCAAAACTCAATAGTTTTAAATGTGCCGTTATTATTAGTTACTTTCAGTAATGTTTGCTCAGAGGATATCCGCGGGCTCAAATTATGCCATACTAGATTATAATTTTGACAAGTTTGGTATAGAGTTTGGTATGTCTATTGAAAAGGATATCATAACATCACAATTATCGTCCTGTCACAGCTCACAAGGGACCCTCATCACACACATCTGTGTAGGATTAATCGCGGATCAGCCGGACCGCGGACAAATATGCTTTATCTGCGAAATCATTCGTGGCAGTTTTATTCATCCCGTTTGACAAGTCAATTGACGTTTCAAAGCGAAAGTAATTTGCTGGCCTTGCTGTAGGTACTACGGTAGAATCGGGATTAAGGCTAGATATTCCAGCACAGGTCGCGCTTTTGTGATTATTAACACACGTCTCACATTACCGCGCTGAATGGAATTTGCGGAGCCGCAACTCGAGGTCCGCAGCGTGTCCGCGACAGTTTAGCATCTCTTCCGCATCTCGTACAACGGGCAACGTCATTGCGAAACTCTTGCGGCACCGCACCTACGGTACCGCGCGGTAGTATGAGAGCGCTCAATCCATCTGAGACATAGAAAATAACTTTTAATAATCTGAAAAAAGTTATTATATTACTTAAGGATCTAGTCTAGTCAAAGTTGCATTCAGTCGCAAGATCTAATGAACTTCACTCGATAGAAAAAAAAAATACTTTAGATCCTACATATTTAGTTTGATATGATAAAATTAATATCTCAATCACTGTGTTTAAATACTATAATACTACCTAATAATGCACGAGCGGCTTGGCAAGCGCGCGCTGGCGCTTACGGACGACGCTGCAGGAATACCGAGTCTTAAAATGCTATTGATTCATTCCGTTCGGTCTATGTCTAGCGTGGACGTCGTCCGGATGAAATGATGATGAAGAATTCTCTTTCGTCGACCTCTGTGGCAAAGATAAGCCTGCAACGCAGGAGGTTGCGAGTTCGGTTCCCGTGGGACAATGTTGGTACGACCCGCAGATATTTGTTCCAGGTATTAATTTACTTATGCTATTTATATATGTATGCTTTATAAAATATACATCAGACTGCAAACTTGCTCCCACTGTCCACCAAAACCATATCGAATCTGAGTCGGTACCACCGCTGAGTCACTGGTCCTGCGCCTGACCTCTCCTCGGTCATATCATATGAGCGAGATAACAGGAGCCTCTGTTTTTGTTGACTTAAAAGCTTAACGCAACGCACTAAAGTTTATTATTTATCAGCGTTAGCATTCGTATTCAATCGTGTTGAACTGATCTCTTCTGTGCATACGAATTTTGCCGATGCGATTATAAAAGTAGTACAACGAATATCGTTGGTATCAATCTAGGATAATACCTGTATCTTGAGAGAAGTAGGCACGGAGGACTGGACTGACCGCTGAGTATACAGCCGCTAGTTCGACCTAGTCCACACACGGAAACATGACTGTTTGATTCGCCCCATTACGTAATCTACAAATGTAGCGTGTTAGGGCCAGAACTTGCTAGCGAAGCGAGATGTAACCGTAACCGTTGTATGTTACTGGAACCAAAAATCATTTTATTACAACTATTATTGTTTGAACAGTAGGAATTACCGCCGGTGAGTATCTGGCGCAGCGCATCAGCATTATATGCTGATGCATATAATGCTGATGCGTTGCAGCCAGCGGGGAAGTGCAGCATACAGTGGGGCAATGCAGCCAGCGTCTTGGGTTACCAACTGGTAGTGATGTGCATCAGTTGAGCTACCTGTAGATTGGTTGTAATAGTCTGCAGTTAGGCCAATTGTTTCAATTGAAAATACTAGTTCTAATTTGTTTCTTTTATTTAATTGTAATAGTTTTTGTTAATAAAGATCATCGGTCTGGTTACGGTGCTACAGATCGCTAGTGTGTACCAGGCTTAGTCACAAGACTAATCTACGTGCTCTGACAGATTTAGCGGAATGACCTATGAATATATTAGATTACTGTGGACTGGTTAATCGCCTTACATTGTACCTATTCTGTGATAATTCCTCACCTCGTAAGTAGGTAGTATAATGTGTAGGTAGTCGAAGAAACATTGACTCGCTTCTTCCACTAGTGGACAAAAAATTTAAACGAACAAAATCAATAACATTTTGTTTCTTATTTGACTGTTAACAGTTTAGTTAAGTTAGGAAATTTTTTAAGGTTATTTGTGTCCCATGGGAATTGATTCAAGGGTAACTAAAGTGTTATTCAAAGTCTTGAAATATCAAATAAATAACCCTTGAATTTCAAGACTTGGAATAACACATAAGTTACCTCTGAATCAATTCTCATGTGATAAAAATAATCTTAAAGAGATTCCTTAGAACAATAGGTAGGTACTTAGATCTTTGATTAATTCGAAGAACGTACCTACTTTACGGCTATTTTTTTACCCAAAAACAAGCATGTGAAACTGAGTGCAGAAACAAGTCAAATAATAACTAAACCCCAGAGCGAGAATAGTAAAATTCCTTCCGTCCGCAAGCGCGTCGTTTCAAAAACTAACATTTCACATAATGTCCCAAAAACGAGCCATGCCGAAAAACATTTTCCCGGTCAGGAATCCCGTGGGAGTCGACAACTGCAAGCGTACCCTCCGAATTTGGTGCTCGCTTTCAGAACTGCATTCACTTTTATTTTATTCCCAGCTGTTTTTTCGACTAAAGCTTTTAACTTTTATAGAGGTGCTATACATCGTTTTCATGGTTATTTTACCATGGGCATAAAGCAACCTACGTGTTTTTTTTGGAACTGTAAAATAAAGTTTATTTCTGGAACACATGTATTACACATGTGTTCCAGTTAGATTCAGATCATTGGATCACCATTACTAAATAAGAGTATTCTTAGATTTCTTTCAGTTCAGCGTAACAATAACTAAGTCTGCGGTAGACCAGCTTTAATACCGCTCTACGCGGAGTAAGCGAGCAACAGCTAATAATATATATGTAGAAAGAAATGAACGTGCTTAAAATATGTTGAAATAAGTTTCTACGATGAGGTTTATGAGTATTCACAAAAGTTGATCTTGTTTAATCAAACTTTTGTAATTTTAAGATTGATTTTTTAATCAAAATAGTGTTGTTTTTATTTTTCTCAACCCTGTTGGCAGGAACTATAGAATTTGTTAGTTGATACAAAGAAGTCGTATAGAAAATAGTTATTTGTTATACGAGAGTGCAAAGTTGCTTTTTAAACGCGTGCTCAATTTTGATGACCGTGTAGGTAGCGAAGGATTCTATATTTAGAATCCTGAGCGTTAGTGAGGGATTCAAAAAAGCATGAGGTACAAAATCTTTGCACTCGAGTGCAACACGTAACTTTTCACCCCACTTCTGCGAGGAAAGAGTATTTTTGCTCATCATGCGCACGATGATCTAAATTCAATTTACTTTATCCTCTAGCGGATAAAAACGGCTTTTACACTCAGATATCGAAGACCAAAAATACTCTTTCCGAGATAGGGGGATGAAAAGGTTGTTTTTGCTTAGTAAAACTAGATGCAAGAAAATATATTATGATCGGTTGGCACAAAATCGTTGGATTAAAAATATTACAAAGGCACTAAAAAGCTTATAATACATAGATACTATCACAATCTGCCCATTGAACATTTTGAAATTACCTTTGTTCAACGAAATAATAAGATAAAATAAGTGGCGGCGCTAGTTTGGCTCGGGGTATCATCTTAAGATAGAATTTGGTGTTTTACGTACAGATCAGGCTCGCTTTCTAAATTTCATAGAAAGATACTGGTTTTTAATATTTCTGTATCAATAGAACTATTAAAAACAAAATAGTTTTAATTTAATTCCATTAATTGATATAGAAAATTACAATCAAATAATAGAATTAAATTAAAACTAGTATTAACAATTGAAACAATTGAGCTAACTGCAGACTGTTGCAAACAATCTACGAGTAGCTCAACTGATCCATATCAATACCAGTCGGAAGCGTGCCCAAGACGCTAGCTGCATTGCCCCGCTGTATAGCAACGCTGATGCGCTGCGCCAGATACTCACCAGCTCTCGGATCACGCGTCGCTTCGACCAGACGCTCAGATAATTGATTAATTGATTGTAATTTTTTTGTATGCATATGTTTAGATGTATAGAAATTTACTTTAAACTTGGGGGTTACCTATCAAAGAACGACACTGTATTTGGTTTTTTATACCTGAATTTTCATCAACTTAAATTCCGTTCACAAGAAGTTAACTGGCTATACTCGCTATGGGTTTCCCGAAAGGACCCTGTGGTGGGACCAACTGTCCCAAACGAATGGATTACCGAGGATCCCAACACCAGTTCATACATGGAGAAACTGTTAAAGGAAAATATCAACAGGGGATGTTTGTGAACAAAAGAGATGTCCATGGACCATGTGGACGACTGGACTGTCCGTTGGCAAAGAAAGTCCGTTCGTACCTTTGCAATGAAGGCAGTTACAAGCCTTGTAAGAAACCATGCTGTAAGGATTACTACTAAAAATAAAACAGTGTAGTTTAGACATCCAGTGACCATTGGATTGATCTGAAATTTTGAGAACAAACCTACGTAGTATGTTTTAACAAATTGGCAAGTTTTAACACACGCATTTATCAGAATAAGTGTTGAGTACTCAAACGGAATAATGAACTCGAACCCCACTTGTTCCCGCTTCGGGTTTTTTTTTTCATCAGCACTGTGCTGCTACGTTACCACGTTCACTTTTCGTGTTTTTGCGAGTGTCCGTCGAGAAATTTTAATTATTCAACTAAACGAGTTCGTGCGTATGGCGTTCGTACAAATTAACGCCATCGTAAAGAATAGGATGGATGCCCGTAGATCTAACGCGTCGATTCAGAATAATCAGAATAATTAATTTATTGGTAGTAATACTACAAGTCAGAAAAAAAATATTATTATAGCTAAGTATAATAAATAAGTAACATATTTTTTTAATCTTATTATGATTTCATTTCAATATATAATTCAAATACTATTCTATATTTTGCATAAACTCGTCCACACTGTAAAACGCCCTCTCGACGAGCCAAGATTTAAGGCGACGCTTAAATGATGACAGACTAGGAGCAGTGACTATCCGATTGGCAAGTTGTTGTACAACGCGAACTTTCACATGTAACTATCAGGCTATGAAACTATATTCCAGCTTCTTAAAAAGCGTAAAAATTTATAAATAAACAATGCTGGACAATCCACACAGCATCATCTAGCCCCAAAAATATTTAAAATAAAATATAAACAATTATTGCACTACCTTTTATACAAACATAAATGGATAGGAGTCTCCATTTAAGCACACATTTTCTTATATTAAAAAAATAAAACCGGCCAAGTGCGAGTCGGACCCGTGCACGAAAGGTTCCGTACCATTATATAGAAAAACGAGCAAAAAAAATCACGTTTGTTTTATGGGAGCCCCCTTAAATATTTATTTAATTCTGGTTTTGTTGTTATAGCGGCAACAGAAATACATCATCTGTGAAAATTTCAACAGTCTAACTATCACGGTTCATGAGATACAGCCTGGTGACAGACGGACAGACGGACAGCGGAGCCTTAGTAATAGGGTCCCGTTTTACCCTTTGGGTACGGAACCCTAAAAAAGATGATGATCATGTCTCCTAATCGAACTTCGACCACGACGGTCAGTCTCATCGGAGACTAGCCCGCTTATTCTTAGTTGTCATGTGCTGTATTTTTGCACAGAACTTGTTCTGTGCACAAAACCACTCTGGGACCAAACTTGACCCAGTTGTTCCGTGCACATATCTATGTCCTGTGCATCTAGGTGCACGGAACAAACTTGTACACTATATGAGGTAGATACCTCATATAGTGTACAAGTGTGCCCAGAAACTCTGTTCCCCCACTCGCATAAAATAAAGATAGAAATATAAATAAGCAAGTACCTACTATATCAGTATTGCTATGCTATACAGCGGGGCAATGCAGCTAGCGTCTTGGGCACGCTTCCGACTGGTATTGATATGGATCAGTTGAGCTACTGGTAGATTGTTTGCAACAGTCGGCAGTTAGCTCAATTGCTTCAATTGTAAATACTAGTTTTAATTTAATTCTATTATTTGATTGTAATTTTCTTTGTTTATATATATATTATTTGATTGTAATTTTCTTTGTTACTTGTCATTTTTATCAGTAAAGTATATACCTATATCCTTAGTACAATATAAATCAACCTTGACCTCACAAGGAAAAATATAGAACATGCATCGATATTATAAGTATGGTGGTATGAAATTATTTATTGAGCCTGAGATAGGGTTTCCGACAGTGTCAACCCATCCGTAAATGGTTTTCTATTATCGTTTACGTCAGAGGGATAGAATTACAATGTATGGCCTTCATTTGGGTGATGTAATGTCACTTTTTGCGATATTAGGTTATTATCTGCCTTCCAGTTACTTCCCTGTATAATATAACATAATATACTGGGTGTGAGGACTATGTCCAGCAGTGGACTGATATAGGCTGATGAAGATGATGGTGATGATGATAATATAAATAATAACGTACCTAGCTAATTTGAACCTACTTATAAATTCACTACTCTATGAATTGAAAACTACATAATTGTTAGCTTTTTTGCTTTATAGTGCGTTACTCGCACTGGGTAAATCTTCTACGAAAACTTTTTTAATAATATCTCAAAAATTTTCGATTTCGGCACACATACATAATTGTTAACAGGATTGAAGTTGGAATTAGATAGATCATTATCATCATCAGCCTATAGTAGTCCACTGCTGGACATAGGCCTCCCCTAATGAGCGCCATAGCGCCCTGTCTTCAGCTTGACGCATCCAGCATCTGCCAGCAGTCCTTCGCAAATCATCATCCCACCTGGTCGGTCGATTAGATAGATAGATAAGACTTTATTTTACATAACAGAAACAGTACAGAAATAAATGCTACGAGAAGAAGTACAAAGGCGGCCTTATCTTATATATAATATATATTATATGAGCTATCTCTTCCAGGCAACCTTGGGATGGACTGGACATGTAGAACAACAAAGACGGTGGCACTTAAAAAAAGAAATTATAAAATAATTATATATTACTTACTAACTCTACTAAATATCTACCTACATAACCTGCAAAGTTATAATTAGATAAAGGTATAGAAAATATTTAACAAGCGTTCACGAAAGAAAATACTCGAAATGTTATAGTATCCTTTTGTTGTTTGGAAGCCCATAAATACTAGGGCTAAAGTTACAGTAAGCGTTAATTAGAGGACTGGTGCGCACGTCGAAGCAGCTTCAAATGGAATTTCAAACTCGTTGGCAATTTAAAGGTATCAAATTGCTTAATTCTTCTTTATTTCAATGGACATAGAAAATTAACTTTTATCTCTATAAAAATTACTAGTTTAATATAAACTTCCGCTTTCGTAACACTAGCCCTTGTGTGTAATTAAATTACCTAGCGCAGATTCTGCCCAGATGAAAATGGAACCTAGAGCTGGTCTATGTTCAGATAAATAAATTATGCTGGACGATTCCCGATGATCTTTGTATCTCTTATAGGTACCGTTATAGGATGACATCTGGAGATGTGTTCCACTTAAAAGAACAAGAATATACCTATTCTCAGCGTTTTGAAACCAACAAAAAAATTGGAAACGATAAGACTCACTCTCACTTCTCAGAAACGTTAATTAACCTTTAAACTTTTCACTTTAACAAGTACGTACTAGAAACATAAAAAACGATAAAAGGAACGTTTCTTTGTTCCATTTAAACGCCTTAGGTTTTAATTGATTTCGAAAACCTTAATCTCCTTTAGTGAAGAAACCTCTTTGTAAAGACAAGGGCCTTGAAAATAATGCTCTCTTCAGATTATTACAATTAAGAACGACACTATATTCTTACTTATTTCACCTCAGTGGCATGGTAAACACGAATAAAGAACTTTCACGTACGTATTCTACGTAATTTTGGTATTGGTAATGGGTACCCCCCGCAATTCAATAATCGTTCGTTAGAGAGGTTTTATTTGAAACTCAACTTAAAAACAGCTCTGCCCTGAATTAACAGAAGATATGAGAGTGAAAGATCGGTCGTTGGGTTCCAGACAAAGATGTTTTTTTCATTTAGTATCAGAGGTGTTTTTTTTTCTTTTAGAATTTATACTTGGTGCCACACGAACGTGTTTGTAATGATGGGCAGGACCGCAGTTCACGTATTTTCACTAATTTACCAATAACCCTGTATAGTCCGTCCGTTTTGTGTAGGCTTTACGATATCTAAAAACGTCTAAGTACCTTGACACATAATGTAAAGGTATAGAGTGCAATCCAGAATTACTTATAAAACTTGGGTAACCTACGATCATAAAAGTTTTACACATTTAGTAGGTATCAAATAGTTTGACCAGAGTCAAAGTCAAGACAAAAGTTTTATCAAAGTTGGACTTTGAACCGAACACTTATATCCTACTAATATTAAAAAGGATAAGTCTGTGCTGTTGTGAAGATGTATTCCCGTTTGAGCACCTATTTTTTGGGCACCTATGCATTGAGCACCAAAGGCATTCCCATTTGAGCACCAATCAATATATTAACGTGGTGCTCAAATGGGAACAAGAAATAAGATTTGATTCTATTCCCCATTGAGCACCAGCTTCTAGTGATGGGGTGTAAAATAAAACATATCGATAAAAATTGGCAGTACTTCTATTATCATATCAATTTTAGAAATTTAAGTAATTATTAGATGTTTGCCCAAAGACAACGCCAAACTATTGAACAGATCGGCTGAAATTTTGCACACATAAAGATCTAGAACTGGTAATATCATATAGGCAATTTCTACTTTTTATTAACAAAGAAAAATACAATCAAATAATAGTAATAAATTATAGCGACGTGTGACCCGAGAACTGGTGAGTATCTGGCACAGCTTATCAGCATTGCCATACAGCGGGGCAATGCAGCTAGCGTCTTGGGCACGCTTCCGACTGGTATTGATATGGATCAGTTGAGCTACTTGTAGATTGTTTGCAACAGTCTGCAGTTAGCGCAAATGTTTTTTTTTTACTAAATTACAATCAAATTCTATTATTTGATTGTAATTTTCTTTGTTAATAAAGATGTTAAAAATTATACCTAGAATTTACAATTGAAATAATTGACCTAACTGCAGACTGTCGCAAACAATCTATAGGTAGTTATAGTTAGCTACACATGCTACCTTTTATTCCAAATAACGCATGCGAAGCCGCGAGCAGAAACTGATATTTAATAAATAATGTACCACAACTTAGCCAAAACATACCAAAAATCTTTTAGTAGCTCCAAATTCCAAATCACGTTTTAAAACCTTAATACCTAATCTCAAAAATGGCATAAACATAAAGAAACAGTCTTTAAATCTTCACTTTGCTTAAAGACTAATACAAAAAGTGTTATGAAATATGATAGCGAAGTTATTACTTATCTGGGGTTCTTCTTATCCCGAGTCTCCCCCCGGGGAGTAGTAAATCAGGACCCTCTTTCAGACTTCAAAGATCGCACTGCAATCTGGGAACTCGATACTCTGTTTGAAAGATTACGTGGCTATGAAAAATTTATTACAATCACCTTCACTTCGTAGAATAGCTATTACCAGAAATTATGCGTACAACTTGCGTTCTTAAAGAATGGGAAAACTTTTGAAACTGTCACGGTTTATTAACACTAAAAGAAGACGGTACCTAACGTACGTTTTTTCACGTTTTTTTAATATATTTATCTCATCAAAAGTTAAAGTGCTAAAACTTTCAAATAAAAGATAGACAGATAAATCCAACCACACAAAATACAATCACTATGAAAAAGAATGGTCGAGCATCGCAGGAGTACAAAAGGGCCGCCTTACGCAACAAGCGATCTCTTCAAGGAAACTTGTGATACGAAAAAGACAGTAGCGTTAAATAAATAAAACCGGCCGGAAAGTGCGAGCCGGACTCGCGCACGAAGGGTTCCGTGCCATTATCTATAAAAACGGCAAAAAAATCACGTTTGTTGTATGGGAGCCTCCTTAAACATTTACTCTATTCTGTTTTTTAGTATTTGTTGTTATAGCGGCAACAGAAATACATCATCTGTGAAAAATTCAACTGTCTAACTATCACGGTTCATGAGATACAGCCTGGTGACAGACGGACAGACGGACAGCGAAGTCTTAGTAATAGGGTCCCGTTTTTACCCTTTGGGTACGGAACCCTAAAAAAGTACTCTGTAGAAGTGTTTCAGTATTATACGCAGGTACACAATACACCTACCCACACATCGAAATGGAGGAAACATTTTCAATAGGTACCTACCACCTCTAGTATTGAATGAGCCAATAAAACGCTCCATCAAACCGTCAAGGCAGTAAATATTCGCTTTGAATACTGGAGGCATCAATATTCATACTTTTATTAATTTGTCTTTTTTTGCGTGCCGGAGCATATTGAGCGGCTCTCGGCAATTAGTGGAAATGCTTTTAGATATCAGGCGACGATGGATTCGTCGACCGCCGCGCCGCTGGTGGTAAATTATAGGAAACTTAATATGCTTGTGCTCTTTATTTATTCTATAGAACTTTTCGTTAAAGTAAAAAAGAGGAGACTAGATACTAGATACCTGCTCAAAAGTGGAAGGCTCAAATTAGGCGCAATGAGGTCCACTTATCTCCACGAAGGCGTTCGTGTTTCGCGTGCTTGCTACGACGTACTTTTGAGTGATTTATTGAGTAAAGCCCTCGTGTTCGTTCACTTGATGTACAAATAGTTCCATATTACTATAATAAAAACAAAACCCAAAGCATCACTTTACACTCGTAAATACAACAAACCTTTAAATTTTCTAATTATTCTATTGCCATAATTTGCCACTTGAATACAGGGATAGAGATATAGGATACATTCGCGCGTAAAAAGAGATAGTATTACACGTCTTGTTGCGAGTAGTCGTGCAGGTAGCATTTTGTTGTCTCGGTTGCATTTTGGTCTAGGTACGTCTTTCCCTTTTTCTTATTCATTTGGTACATCATTCATTTTTCATTCATTTGGTAGGTATATTGCACAAGATTGGAAAAAGCAAAAAGAAAAAGTCTTTGCCTTTAATTGTAACAAAACACAGACCATTTATTGAGTTAGCGTTGAGAGAACTTACCCTATCTATCGAATTTTACTTAGATCGATGATAGAACTATTTGTTTTTTTGGTAGCTCAACTGACAATCAAATAGGCATGTCCTAATGCTTTACCGATTCTATGATTCAATATTATATGACAATCTACATATTGCGTCTAAATTCGAATATTCAATATAATAAAATATTATTATTATGTTTATTGTTTTATTTGCTACTTGCTTCTGCCCGCGGCATTACATGCGTTTTTTGTGATAAAAAGTAAGACAGATATACTGTGACATATTATAATTTTTTTACAAATTTCAATATTAAATCATGGAAAAAGCATCTAGAATAATCTTCGTTACATACATACGAGTAGCTATGTCAGCTTGATACAGTTGGAGCTTTTCAATAAATATTTTAAAAAAACAATCACTCTTTTTATTTTGACACTAGGTAGATGACGCTGCACAAAAGTCAAGTATTCATATTAAGTGTCATAAAATAAATAACGAAATAATTTTCTGTTTTCACCGTTTCGCGCCAACTACCTTAATCTATGGCAATCACTTTTTTAAAGGTCTCATTGAAAAGCCCACATTTAAACATTTAAAAGTCCTCATATTTTTCGAGCCGACAGATTCTTTAACTGTCAAAAGTAAATGTGTCAATGAAATGTTGCATTCTGTCATTCAGTCTTCATTCACTCACGGGAACTTTATAGTCCTTTCTTTATTTATTACTAGCAGCGCCTCGCGGTTTCACCCGCGTAGTTCCCGTTCCCGTGGGAATTCCGGGATAAAAAGTAGCCTATATCCTATTTCAGACTATAATCTATCTCTGTGCCAAATTTCATCCAGATCCGTTCTGCCGTTCTGGCATGATTGAGTAACAAACATCCATCCATCTATCTATCCATGCATCCATCTAAACTTTCACGTTTATAATATTAGTGAGATAATATTAGTGAGATTTCAGACTATAATCTATCTCTGCGCCAAATTTCATCAAGATCCGATTTGCCGTTCTGGCGTGATAAAGGAACAAACATCCATCCATCTATCTATCCATCCGTCCATCTAAACTTTCACGTTTATAATATTAGTGAGATTCTTTTTTCAGTTATTTATAATGTCGCATATTATGCCAAATAACAAATAAATGAGTGAAAAAGGATAGTGAATCTTTTGCAACTTGACCACAGCAGCGTGTAAGCCTGTTCAAAAGTAGGGCAAAATGTAAATAACGCGATAAATACCTGTCTATGTGAGTGAATGACTTGCAAGAAGTTTTACATTCATGCGAGATACACAAACTGACCTAAAGGTAAACCTACCTTACTAAACTAAGAGCCGTGTCTCTGATACCTCGATCATTGACACTACGCCCGTGTTTTAGGTTTATAGCTTGGCATAGCCAAGCAATATAAATTACCTACCTTACGCTAAACACGTTCCTTGCTCTAAACGGTCAGTCGAGGCATTACTATCTTAATGTTGCTGTTAAAACTTTCTCCTGTTTTATGTGTTGCGGCATTTATAGCGCTTTAGTTATTTATGTTTTTGCTCGGAATATCCGAAGCTCAGTTTAGAAGTCAAGCTGCCTTGATATGAGCAGTATTAGAGACAATTATATCCTGAAAATTGTTTTGTGACAGCGTGACTATGCTTATAATTGAACGCCATCTACTTAAGTGGTATATGAAGTCTGTGGTTTTTGTGACTTTGTTGAAATAAATTGATTTTTTGAGTTATGAAAACTGTGTGTAGCTATTAAGAATAATAATAATTTATCTATCTTATCTCTCTATCTATAGATTCCTGTGCTTGCTCTCCATAGGGAGCAAGCATAGGTATATAAGGTAGGTATTTGTTACTGTTAGACGTGCATTTGTGGTACTGAAAACCACTCCGATAGTTAGCGCTGAAATTCTCCAGCTCGCCTCAACTAGCTCAAGGCGTGATCAACGGACCTCTCTTACTTAAATTATTAACGCCTTGGCTAAGCCTGCCCTGATTCCTAACCTCACAATCGAATTCAACTAGCTGGATAGGATGATACAGTTCTCTACAACCCTTTTCAACATCAATAAATACATCATCAATCAAACGACTGCATCTCTACATAAATAAATACATCATCAATCAAGGAATCTTGAAAAACTCGGAACAAAAACCATTGACATTGACGTCCGCAACACTCAACATGAACTCAAACGAATGCGGAAGGGCACGCCAGTCGCCAATATACATGCAAAAGCAACCGTTCGATCGTGTCTGACAAACAAGATTACCGTTGATTTATACCGACGACTTATTTCTGATAACAGCTTTCCGCTTTTCACGTAAACAACGGCCAAATGGTTCCGTTGGAATAACAGAGAAGGAGGTCAGCCGGACGATTCGTCAGCGCGTGTTTTTGACGGACTAAGTACCTTTTGTTTGTTAAGAAAGCGTAAATAAACGGATTAGGAATTTGCATTTAAGATTTGCCTTTTAGACGATGAAACTCTTGCAAATGGATATGAATACAGGCAAGCAAATGCCCTTACTTGCAACATATCCAATCACGTAGATGTCCAAATGACTAAGATCACACCTGGACAGGTGGATCAGTATGACAAAATTCTTTATCAATGGATTTTTTATCGGTTTTTGGGTTAGTTACTACTTCATTTCTTCATTTTTTTTAGTGAGATGATATGGCTGATGACCTATAACGAATGTCATTTATAATTTGGATTTAGTATTATTTTGTTTAAATATTTTTTTGTAAATCAAAGCCAGTATTGCCACCATTTAAGTTCTGTTACGTCAATGTAGCACCCTAATACCTCCATGCTAATGCTGGCGTTCCAGCGTTCGTAAACCAAGCTCATGCAACAAAGTTAAATTGCACGATCGGCTGAATATCATGGATGCAAACAAATATACAGCTAACAGCAAAAACATAGCGAACTCCGTACATGCTCTGGGCAGAGAAGTTAGACAGACTTAACTCTCAAATTGGACCACAGCATTGATTTATGTTACACTTAGCTACACATAACCTCTTCCTGCCGTAGCAGGCTGTGTATGCTTGTTGTATGGTTGAGTTAATATCAGCTACCTTCACTTGTTTGGCCCTCACTTTTATCCCGGGCTTTTTATGCCCACCTGTATAATTGTATATATCATTCTAGTTAATATGTAGTGTATGCTGTAAATATACATTTTAGGAATCTTTTCAGAGGGGTGCAACTCTACCTAGAAACTTTTACCAAAGCTCCCAAATACAATAATGTTGCGTTCAATAAATTTTTGATTAGTTTTTAAACTTTAATTCAAATCAAAGTTTGAGCGCGGGCCTCATTCTAAAATGTATAAACCGCCCTTTTGGAAATTGTTAAGAAGCCACAAAGGCCGAATTAAAATGCAATTTCATCCTATCTGAGTGGATCGGTACATAACTAGAGACTATTAACCCAAACACTTAAAAGTTTTCTCATAAATATGGACATCACTACGAAGTCGCATCACTATTCATAACATGTGTCTGCCGACGTTGATGGTTGACCCTTTTTTTGACTACCCTCATATTCAGTAGGGCGGACTTGAGGGCGCACTCATTTAGTCAGACAATATCGTCACTGTTTTAGTGTCGGGCAATTTACTAGCAAAAAGAAGACACTCTTTGATTTCAATAAGCTATTCATGTTTGAGTGAGGTTATCAGAATGAAATTATATTCTTTTAAACTACCGAAAAAAATAAACATGCTTAATCGTTTTCCACAGAAAAAAAAACTTGAATCCAGTTGGAAATCGCCATGGAGAAAAACCAGCGGAAAAATAAAACAAAAACAAAAATGTACAGACCTTTACGTGCTGTTAACTTTTTTCCCTGAGGAGTGGTGAGTTTGTTGAATAAACACTTTTCTAGTCTAAGTTAATCAAAGCAGAGTCTCAGAAAAACGCGTGCAAAGTCCAGCTAGTCTAAGTTAATCAAAGCAGAGTCTCAGAAAAACGCGTGCAAAGTCCAGCTAGTCTAAGTTAATCAAAGCAGAGTCTAAGAAAAACGCGTGCAAAGTCCAGCTAGTCTAAGTTAATCAAAGCAGAGTCTCAGAAAAACGCGTGCAAAGTCCAGCTAGTCTAAGTTAATCAAAGCAGAGTCTCAGAAAAACGCGTGCAAAGTCCAGCTAGTCTAAGTTAATCGAAGCAGAGTCTAAGAAAAACGCGTGCAAAGTCCAGCTAGTCTAAGATAATCAAAGCACAGTCTTCTAAGACACAGCTTAAGTATTACATAGATGTATTCTTCCAGCGCCAGTTTATCTCGGTTTTAAAACGGGCATCGTGCTGCGGTGAGCGGCCGCTGGCGCATCGCCCAGCCTGCCACAGCCATTACGGAATTCTTTAATATTTTAATACTGCATAATGCATCGCACCAACGTTCAGCGTTCAGACTTTTAGACAATGTGACAGACGAATTTAATCCCGACGAAGTAAGTAGGTGGAATTAGTAGAGAGGATTTCCCGCTGAGTTTTCGGTCAGTTCACTTGATGCTGTCAGAACTTGGAAGGTATTATAGGTTAACTAGAATTACGTGGTTCTAGTAGGCACTCTCATTTAAGGTTACCTAGTAGTGCTAGTATGTACGAGTTCCAGAAGTCAATTACGAAAGTTTCAGGATTTAGATTTGGAGTGGATTTAGGTTTTACTCAATAAGTGGATAATGTGGTTGAAGCTTGGCTGAATCATTCTGAATATTGGTGAAAACTGCAAAATATCAACTCGTAGGTAACTTTTATAGGTATTAAAAAAGTCTAGAACTAAGCAAACAATCAAATTATAGGAAAATTACTTCTTACCATTGTCCGTTTAGTTCCGTTTGAAGTGTATCAGGTAGATAAATAAATAAATAATGCTGGACAATTCACACAGCATTATCTAGCTGATGATGATGATGGTGAGAAGATAAAGATAAAATAAAGATAAAAATGTTTATTTCGTCTTATATACTACACATCAACATTTCTAGATATAAGTACAGGTTTCGTTCTAAGATTATTCCGACATGGTGTGTTATAAGACCCGTTTTAAGGAAGACAGTTCTGATTATAGTTTTCGCAACTATTATGCTCGGAAACCTTCAGATGGCATAGGCTTGTTTGCTTTAAGCTATGTCCACGATCCTTTCAGCTTAGTCGGCTTAACATATTTACACAGTTTGTTATCCGGGTGCTGAGGTCAACTTGGTGTGGGATTAAGGTGGTACTTCACGCGTGAAATAAATATTTGGGTGTTAGATTATTTTCTAGGTTTTACAAGTTATTTAGTTAGCTTATAAGAAGTTTGGCGCACATCTGAAGCCATTTGCTGAAGCCATGATCAAATAAACTTGAATCAAATTGCCGTTTTACAGTCTGTCGAGAATATTATTTTATAGTATAGGTACGTTAAAATGTTACATTAGAAAACTCAATTATAAATTATTTAGGGATGTGTAATGTGTAGCCAACTGAACAAGAATGTTCATTGCGCTAAATTAGACGCAAATTAGTAAACTAGATTAAATGCATCTAGTAGACATGGTCTAATTATTCGTTCATACTAATTATCATGAGGTAAATTAAACTGCTTTATAAATGCAGGTATGCTAAGATTTTGTATTTAGTCATCCACACGTTGTAAAGGTAGAAAGAACGTGAAGTTATTAATTTTTCTTTTGTTTTTGTTATATCTATTTGATATTGTTTATAAAAAAATATCTATCTATGTAACATCCGTCATCTTGTACCCCTAACACGAGCATAACTTGGGGCTAAATGATGCTTTGTGAATTGTCCAGTAGTATTTATTTATTAATTTCTTTATCATAATCGGTTCTTCAAAAACCTACACAACACAAAATTGACAAATAAAATCAATTCATCCAAGATTGATTAATTTCCATTAGAGATGGACAATGCTTCAGAGATTGTTGTACAAAAGCTGTCAAAGTTAGTTCAGAGCTCTAGCTAGATTTAAAAGTTGTTCATCAATAATTAGTTGCTAGAAGTTTGTGAACAGTAAATAAGCTTTGAAAAATATGTGTTTTTTTCTGTATTTTGGTTATAAAATTGGTCTGATTTGTATGTTGATAATCTTATCTACATACATAATCATAATCATATAGTATTAATATAGTATTATATTTAAATAGATAAATAATGCTGGATAATTCACATAGCATTATCTAACCTAGTACACACATTTATCCCAAGGTAGGAATCGAACCCGCAACTCCTGCGTCGCAGGCAGACCTTCGCCCACCGCGCCACAGAGGTCGTCAAAATCATAAAGCCACATCTGAATTGCTACAGCGGCGTAGACTTTTACGGTGTAGCAGCATTCACCATTATCATTGTAAGGCGTAGTAACCTACGGCGTAGCAACCTACGTCGTAGCCTCCTACGGCGTAGCAGTCTACAGCCAGCGTAGCAACGGAGAAGCCGAACAGATTATCCTAACGTTGTTCCCTGTGAGGTATTGCTCTGTGTCTGAGTGTCATGGTCAACTTACAAATAGTCTAGCTAGAGAGTGTCTCGATCATACAATTTTTTTGATGTTCTTAATAATGATGTTCTTAATAAGTTGGCTGTATATATGATTTTTTTTGTATGTTCGTTGATTTTTCCGACAAAGAATGGTTTTAAAAAGTTATTCCGATTTTGTGTAGAAAATTATTCCGAGTTGGTTGAATCCGCATTCGCACAAAACGTGAAAACAGTGTAATAATAAGGGGTTCAAAGTAGATTTCAAGTTTTTTTAAACAATCTAATTATAGTCGATAGACCTTCGTTTGCTCACAATATCACGTGATAGAAAGTGAAGATGTGGCCGACAGTGTGGCCGACGTGTATCACGAAACCTATTCATTATTCTTGTCGCTCAGGCGCTGCATTCCTTACGTGAAGAAAAAATCCAATAAGCGACCGCTGATAAGTCTTGGAAGTCAACCTGGACTAATAGAAAATAGTTATAGATCTGTGTAATAGATTTGTTTGTGCTATTATTATTTCGACAGAGCCTACGCATTTGCTCCCCTTGGAGTCGAGACCCTAGGGTCCGCGGGGTACCGAGACTCTCCGGGTTTTCAAAAAATTATCTGAGTATCTGGCGCAGCGCATCAGCATTGCTATGCAGCGGCAATGCAGGTAGCGTCTTGGGCACGCTTCCGACTGGTATTGATATGGATCAGTTGAGCTACCTGTAGATTGTTTGCAACAGTCTGCAGTTAGATCAATTGTTTCAATTATAAATACTAGTTTAATTACTTTCTATTATTTGATTATTATTTTAATCAATCATAAAAAAATAATGTAGCTAAATTAATTATTAAACTTTAGGAATGTCATTTTCTGAATGTTAAGTTTTATAAAGACTTTTCTAGTATAACACGCGTTTTTAAAAGATGATGAATAAATAAAATCTGAAATGTGAAAACCTGCTGCTCGAGTATAAAAAAAATTCAACCAAACATAATCCTCTGAAAATAGTTACGTATCGGTGTTTTACGCATATTTTAGAATCTACGACACGTAGTAAGCAAACCTTACGATATATTACTCCTATTCCCCCAAATTTATTGCGACCGCGGGAAAAAAGTGGTGTTAGGTATTTGAATCTTTAGAGCTTTTACGGTTCTCGCGTGAAGGAGAGCCGTGTTAGTTTTATTGATAGTGTGTGTTGAACTAGCTATCGATTCCAACCCTTGTTTGAGACATGAATTACGAACCTTGTACGTTCATATTGACACAATACATTTGTTCCAATAGGGGAATACTAGCTGATATCAGATTGATTACTTAGTTCATAAAATAAAGTTAAAAACTAAAACCCGACTACGTAAAAGTTATAAACAAGCGTTCAAAGATGTTCCGAATAAATATTAGCGATTGAATATTATCCATCGTTGCATTTTCATACTCAGGTAGTCGGAGGCCTTTGTAGGTACATACAGAACTCCTAGCTTGGGGCCTCCGACTACCGAGTATGAAAATGCAACGATGGATAATATTCAATCGCTAATATTTATTCGGAACATCTTTGAACGCTTGTTTATAACTTTTACGTAGTCGGGTTTTAGTTTTTAACTTTATTTTATTTGCCTCTTTTTAGTTATGTAGTAGCTACCAACTTTAGTACCATAAGTCCGCGGTTTCTGAGGCGTTTTTCCGGACTTAAAATTAGTCAATATCCTCTCCATAATCCTTGACTGCCTAGTTTGTTCAGTGGTAAATCCCGAGTTGGGCTAAAATTGTACCTAATTGATATTTCACTATCAAGATAAAACCACAGTAGCAGCTAGTAGTGATATAGGTACCCCCATGCCATCGGATTATGAGAGTGAGGGAATAGAGAGTGCACCTGTGTGGATAGTCTCCGATGAGACTGGCCCCGTGGCCGAAATTCGGCTAGTAGGACATCATTATCTATCTCCTTGCTATATCGCCTTGTTATTTATTAGTATAGAGTATAATAAAAACTATGGTGGATGGCATTCGAAATTAGAGGGGGGGGGGCTCAGCCCTCTCCTGCAGCTTTCCCCTTGTCATTTTATATCTATAGTTTCTCAAATAAAACAATATTAGTATCACACAATTTTACTAGCACATTCACTCTTTATTATAAATAAGTCTAGAACTTATGTTTGTCGATTGTGGTTGCCTTGTAAGGTGCTCGATGTTCCTCAATCTTCCATATTATGTTTTCTATTTCAACCGCACACAATTTATTACATTTTACGTGCTATAGCTTAAGGAGGACGCGCAATGAAACGGCCACAACCCAAAACCCATCCACAAGAACACACACCGCATACTGGTAGCACTGGAAAAACTTTTAGTTTATCAAAATCGCAGTTGGAGAAAGGTTCCAGTGATGCCGCAGCGCAAACCGCGTTGCGGCATCACTGGAACCTTTATCACTGTTGTTCCAGATGTTCTGATGACTCTTTCATCAATATGCCTCAAAGGATATGGAGTAAGGTTCAGGTGATGTCGTAACGATTCACCATCGCAGTTCGCTGATGTGTCCCACGAATGATTGTTTGTTCAGTCACAAATTATAGAATTTCAAATATTTTTATCCAGTTTCGGGTTCATATTAAATATCTGATATGATATAAAATTATCAGATTTTCCTTTCCTTCATCTCTTGTTTGAAATATTTACATTTACATTGACAAAATAGAATGACGTATCGGTCATATTTGATAGGCATAGAGTTGATGAAAATAGGTCGTAGGTATTGTAATATTTCTCTATGGGGCCTGCGGCCTGCGGCTACGTAAACTTTATTACGCGTTTTGTAGGCTTATTCGGGGGCGGAGCCCCAAATTCTATAGCCTATAACCATCGGGGTATTGAGACGAATCAGTCGATACATCATTTGTTGAAATCGAACCAGTAGTTTCAGCGCTACGTGGGAACAAAGAAATTGGCCACATACATACAAACATACAAACATACAAATATACAAACATACAAACATACAAACATACAAACATAGGGTGCTAACCTCATAACCCTCCCCTGTCGGTAGTCGGGTAATAAAAATTGCAGTGTACTTAAAGATTGCGATTGAGAATGACGTCATCTGTCATATTGCCTCGGTCAGATCGGACTTGAAATGAGCAGGACCGCATGAGGGTGATTCTCCGGAATCTCATTTGTTGGTTGATTTTCGTGGCACACTTTTTTTTCTTGAAATTAGACATAATCATGCAATATTCTGAATGTAGATTTAATTTGAAATTTATTGGTAGAAAAGGGAACTTTATTGGCTTAATAGTTACGAAGATATTCAATTTTAAAAAAATCGTGTCCACAGATATCAACATTCATAGCACAGAAATCAAAATACATAAATTATTGAATATGAATGTGTTCAAAAATTCATTTTGTGTGAATTATTTTAATCATTTTAAGGATATTTAGGTTGGTTTATTAATAAAAAATGTGTTTTCGATAGTAAGTAGATATTATATTATAAAGTTTCTTAAAACTAAGGAACAATTTATTAAACGTTTGTAGTAAGAAAGTATATCTAACAAAAACTAACATAAAAACACACATAAATCACTACTATACCTAAACATTCCACTTCTTACTTAATCAGTTTTTTTTTATCACATACAAAGTTTTTTTATTATAATATTGTATTATTTAATAATAATACGGAGGTACTTCAAATATGTTTTATGAAAGTAGAACAAAATATAAATATTAGAACACAGCTTAATAATGTTCTATAGAATACTTATCGAAGACGATAGAACTTACGTAGGCAAGAAATTTACTGTGTAAATCTTGCACATTTATCATTATCCTGCCATCATAATTCTTATTTCTTTTCATTATTTCTTTTTCTTTTTGCACTGCGTATTTCTCTGGATCATTCTTAATTTGGGCTCTCCTTCGTCTTTCAGCCAAGCTCTTCAGCAAGCCTTTTGTCCATGGAAAACATGAAAATCAACACCACAAAAATCAAAAAAAATTACAAAATGCTAGATATTTTCTTGAATGACTGGTTTATGATACATTGGCATCTGCAGTCGAAATAAGGAACACAAAAAGCATCTATTATTAAAATAATTAAAACAATAGGATTAGTGTAAACTAATTTATATGATGCATGGTAATCAACAATTACGGTATACCAAGCCACGGAAAGTGATTACTTACCGTAATAGCAGAGCAACGCTGAGACATTAACACCTGTTGTCGTCACCACTGACGGAACGCGACTGATAGCTTGTCTCTGTCTTACTACTATTCACACAGTTACTCGAGTACAGTTCTAATGAATAATTTAGTGCGCGCCAGAGGAATCAACGCTAAGCGGCGGACGCGAAGTTATCTAGTTGTAACTTATCAACTAAAGCTTATTTTTAAATAGTAATAGTGCCAGTTAAGCTAGTAACTATCTGGTTATTTGTGAACCTGTGTGAAATAGTGCTATTATTCATAGAAAAGAAGTTAAAAAATTATAACCACTGGAACATGCGGTCCGGACGCACCACGAAAGTCAACATTTTCAAGGTTTTTATTTATTTTTACTGATTTAGAAGAAGAAAACTAAAAAACTAAAATAGGGCTCCCCTTTTGTTTTTGTCTTATCTACAATCTGAAAAAAAATCAATGGGCTTGTGATGTTTTTTGTATGTTTTTTCGAGCCGGACACGTATTTTTGAGGCCTGTGAGAATCACCCATGAGAGATAATAATGCTGGATATTCCACATAACTTCATCAAGCCCTAAGCTAAGTAGAGCTTGTGTTGTAAGTACTAGGTAAATGATAAACTAATTAAAATTCCTAGCATAGACGAATCTATTTTTTTTCTGTGTATGATACACAGAAAATACCAAGAACAACTAAAATAAATATTAATAAATAATAAATCATTTAGTTTTCTTCACAAAGGGTCTCCTTAAAGTAGATACAAAATATAGTCATTAAACTAGATCAAACCTGTTTTGTTCCGACTGGTGCCTGAAGTAGGTTTTAGTAAAATTATAAACAAAGTAATAATATACCTATATTACTTTGTCTCCACATTGGAATCGAACCCGTAACCTCCTGCGTCGCAGGAGACCCCACGCCCGCTGCGCCACAGAGGTCCTCTAAAGATGTAGTATCCATACTGCCGATACGTAACTATCCATACTACGCGGGTTCGATTCCCGCCTCGGGACAAATGTTTGAATGATCTTCAGACATTTGTTCAGGGCAGCCAGGGTATTCTGGTCGTTTTCTATGTATATTAAAAAAAATACCCTATGTATTGTATTTTTTTTTATTATTATTAAGTATATCAGTTAACCCATAACACAAGCTCTGCTTAACCTGGGGCTAGATAATGCTGTGTGAATTATCCAGCATTACTTATTATATTATTTATTATCTAGAATTAATTACATTAGTCTATTTGAACAACTAACGTGTATCAGCATGTTTGAATACTGTGGCGAATATGCCTCAGTAAATTAGAAATTTGAGTTCAATTTGAGTTGGTTGGGTCAAAGTAAATATCTACTTCGAATCCTGTGCCCACATCTACCTACGTCTTTCATATACATACCATGTGCCACAATAGGCTACTTGACTACTACTGGGAAATAATTCTAACGTATTGTCTGTTAAAAATAATGCAAAGTGTAATTAATATTTCGTCAAGGCCAGTCGTATTAGTTTTAAAAGCTAATTTGTCGTCGTCACCCCGCCATACCACACCTAACAAGAAGAACTCATTGACACTGTAATCTGTAAATGTGTGACGTCACTTGCGATCCAACCAAACACATAGCGTTTGTGTAATTTTAATCCCGTTTTTTACCTCAAAATTGCATATTTTTAATAAAAATCACATGATTACCTTTAATACGTTTTCATTGACTAGGATGAAAACAATTTAGAACTTATTTTTAATGTAGTCAAAAAGCCTGTTATGTTCCTATCTTGCCAGTTACAAGTTACGTAGGTAAATTTTGATAATACACAGGTAACTGGCTGTTGCTAGCGGCTTCGCATGTGCTTTTCAGGTAGTCTATATCAGTCCTCGGGATACCATTTACCTCCCTGCAATATTTCATTACGATCTGTTCAGCCGTTTAGGCGTGAAATGATAACAGACAGACAAATAAATAAAATAATAAATAAATAAATAGCAATAAATAGCCTGTCCTAGCACTAATATGCCCAAAGTTCTTTCTTCTCAGAGTCTGTGGGATGAGCCGCTATGTGAGTTGGTACGGAAAAACCTTATTAATACGTCTACCAGCTCATCAGAACGCGCTCGTTTACTTGCCGTTTCCGAGTGGGAATCAGGACTTTGGTTATATGTTTTGCCTTCTAAAAATCTAGGTACCCTTTTAGACAATAACACATTTCGGGTGGCCACCTCTTTGCGTTTAGGTTCTCCCTGTCTAGTTGCACACCGTTGCCAGTGCGGTGAAACCGTTGATAAGTTCGGTCACTATGCACTGGCATGTGTCTCTAGTGCAGGACGTGTGTCCCGTCATAGTTCAATTAATGACATCATCCGTCGGGCTTTTACCAGCGTCAGTATGGCAGCTACTCTCGAACCACGTGGCCTAATGCGAGATGATGGTAAAAGGCCTGACGGTATGACTCTGATTCCTTGGAAAATGGGTCGGCCTTTAGTTTGGGATGCCACTTGTGTAGATACCCTAGCACCTTCTCATCTTGCAGGGACATCAGTAAGGGCCGGCTCCGCAGCAACATCAGCGGAGTCCCTCAAACGGCGGAAATACGCTAATCTTGACCGAGGTTACCTATTCGAGCCGTTTGGGGTGGAAACCCTAGGTCCTTGGGGTCCTGGGGCACATGGAATATACAAAGATCTAGCAAAACTCCTAATAGAGTCCACAGGTGATCGGAATGCTGGCTTTTATTTCGGTCAACGAATTAGCATTGCCATTCAACGTGGCAATGCTGCCAGCATTCTGGGCACTTTGCCTTCTGGTGACGGCTTAGATTTTTAGAAAATAGTTTTAAGTGTAAATATTAGTTGTAATTATTATTGTATTTTCTTTAGTAATAAAAACCTTGACAGTTCACCGCAATGACATCAACTATTATTTTATATATAGTAGAAAATACATATAATTACGCTTTAAATAAAAACCAAGAAAAAAAAATTGAACCAATATTCACTTTTCTGACATATAGATCTTTGACGTGAGCTTTGAAAACTGGTAGAGATCCAGCTTTACTAATAGACTCAGGCCTGTTATGTAATAGGTATATGTAGATGTGTACTTATCCATACCATGGCTACTAAATAAAATAAAATAGATCTCAAACTAGAAAATAATTGACCAACCTATTTTCCTCGTTATTTCGTACCTTCCCACTTAGATATAATACAACTGGGCATTATCTAAATTACAAATACAGCTCTAAATACAGCTATTCCACTAAAAACAACCGTTATACCTTTCTCCAAAATCTAAATAATACCAACACATTGTTTCCAGCTTCGTTACAACGGTATTCGGTACATTAAAATAAATTTTGAAGGCTCTCTGCGCGATAGGTAGTCAGATAAAACTCGGCGTGAAAACTCGTTCCATTTGTACGTAAATATTTTACTGGCGGCGACGCGCCTCCGCACGACGCGACGAGATACGAGTAGTAGCGTATAATATAAAGCAATGTGCTAATTTTTATGATTTTAAAAATTAACTAAATTACATATATGTACTTTTTAACAAAGCACGAATAAAAATGCTTAGGTACCTATCTAGTATTTTGTAACACCAAAATATTCACATAATAGGGACACCAACTTCATAATTAATTTTATACTAGTCGTTATAATTGTTTAGTATTTATTTATCATTGTTACATAATATTTAGTTAAAGATAATATTTAGTTTTAATTTAATTTAAGGTACCAGGGGTTAGTTTAGTTTAACCGTCTAGATTAATCTGTTTCTCAACCTCGAGTGTGCATCAGAAAAAAGTGTTACTGGCTCATTGAACACTTCGCGGTCAACCCTCGAAATGTTCAATTAGAAACATGGGATGATGTATCGTGAAGACCCTCTTCACGATACATCATCCACCATACCGTATTTATTTAAATTATTGTGCATGGGTAATAATCGGACATCGTTAGTTATGTATGAGTGAGAAAGAAGGTCTGTCTTTTTAACATTGTGACGGTGATGTGACGTCGAATAAGGGATGATTTATATTAGACCGGGCAGGTCTAATATAAATCATCCCCAAACGGTACTGAGTTTGCTATTCTCTAGTTACGTTTTGGCAAGGAAAATACTACTCTTCTAATACAACACATGTAAAATAACAAGAGTGTCATTATATTACCCTCATTAATTATAGTAAAGTGTCGTTCATCGTTAGCTGACCCCCTTGGAAGGTCTCAAGTCTCTTAATTACATTGGTTTTGATTTTATTTGACAGTTTTTTTTTGTTTCTTTATCTTATCTTCATTTAATCGAATGATTTTAGTTAATAGAAGGATTTATAAAATCTCAAGGCGTTGTATCGAGAGGTTGAGTCCTTAGTGTGGGTTGTGCATAGTTTTTCAAAACGAAAAAGCCATACTTTTACAAAAATATCAACTTTAAAACACAACACAAGAGCCCTAAAGCGTTTCAAGTCAGCTTTGTTCCCTGGAAGATAATATCGCCACTTTGTCCTGGATATTTTTTCCTCTCCTGGTGTAATAATCGCCCGCCATACACTTTGTTTGTGTACAATTTCTTTGATTGCCTTTGTTCCAGGGGCTGTACTTGTAGCTGCACTGCATTCACGAGTAGACCATAGAAAGTAATGAAATGGTCTCAACAATAGAGGCGAAGTTCTGTATTTAGACAGCACCGACACGCCAAATATGAACGGTACCGTTATAAAACTAACATATTTTGCTCTTTCCTTCGTTTCTCATGTTCTGAACTTTTGCAACTTAATGAAAGTCTATTCTCAGTTTTACATTAACTCAGGCCAATCTTAAGGTCACAATGTTTGTTAATATTGCCACTTAAGTAAAATAAACATCACTTTTTTGTTATTTTTTGACAGAATTTGCACTGAATTCATGTCGATTTGAGCTTTTTCCTTCGAGTAAAATGCTTTGTGCTGATAACTTTATTATAAACTCGACTCCAAAACTAGAAATACAGATTTTTGTGTTGTAAGTTGTTTACAATAATTTTGTATCCTAAGAATGGCTCGTGTAAATGTAAGAAAGTATTTTGCTAATGAATTTAAAAAAAAATGAATGTTTTGAAAAAACTATAAACCGACTTTTCAACAAGTTCCATAAATACACTGTGTTTTAAGTTTTTGGGTACAAATACTTATACCTTGGGAATAAAATTTTAGGAGACCACCTCGGACCGTTCGCCATGCAATAGCGCAAGAGTTTTTCGAAATCAGTTGACAGAGAAATCGACAAATAAAAAATACATACAGCCAAACATAGAAACTCTTTCTCTTTCGTTGTTGATCGTGAAAAACTTGCACGGTATTTATGAATGAGATGTTTGAATTACATACACGTTTGTTTGGTTAGAAACTAGGTACAAACCTTTATTTTGTTGTTATTATTATTATTATAGAGCTTATTAGATTATTTTTTTCTACTTACTTTTTTTTACTTTCCTACTCTTCAGTAGATTACATTATTCTTATCTTCTCTAAGAGATAAGTTACTTTTGGTAGCTCTTAGTATTTCTAGCTCTATGTTACAGTTTGATTGCTCCGTGGAAAAGGACTTGCATACAGACTTAGAATACCTACATCGACACAGACAGAGACAGTTGGTGAACGTCCTTGAATACAGAGATTTAGTCGTATTTAAATGGTAATCTCGCCAGATAGCATAGAGCTACGTCGACGACTCAAATTAAAATGAAAGCAGCTTGGTTAACTAAGTTTTAAACAAGATTTTCTAGCTCTACGAATATGTGAAGATTGCGAAATATCGTGGAAATAATAAGCAAACGTCTGTAATGGTTTTGCTCCCCTTTAAGTCGAGACCCTAGGTCCGTGGGTTACCGAGGGTCTACGGGTGTTCAAACAAAGAACGGGTGACCTATGAGCTGGTGAGCAGACTGTAGCAAACAATCTAGAGGTAGCTTAGCTGCTCCATATCAATGGCAATGGAAAGCGTCTTCAAGACACTGGCTGCTTTGTCCCGCTGTAAGGCAATGCTGATGCGCTAGCAAACGGCGTACTAAAATGCGGGTCGGAAAACTTTAAGGAATTGCGTTTCTGATACGTTATACTGGATGGAAAAGTGTATGGAAATCACAGACATAGCACTAGCTGCGCCCATGGAATTCTATATCTTAAATTTAAAATGTATTTTTTTTTTCTGAATCTCCAATGTGGCTACGGTTATTTTCATAATAGGTCAAACGTCAAAAAGTTTTACTCCGCATCCGCCATTATGATATCGACCTCTTCTGCATTCGGAACAATAATTCAAAAAGGAACCATATGAAAATCACACGTTCGCGTATTTATTGCGACATTTGAGTTCACAATTTGAATTTACTCGAGTGATTTTGAAGATCATAAAACGATGATTTACCTCGTAGGTGTATTAGGTATACAGTAATACGAGTATGTATCACTTGGGAGATCATTCGATTCCTACCTCGAGTGTTTTAGGCTCTCTCGGTAGAACTGGGGCACTTTCTCGCCTTGGTAAACAATGTACTATCTACTATTGGTTAATTCAGGTAAATTTCCGTGATCATTCGATACATTGTTATCGGTCCCCCGTAGTTTTACCCAGCACCCGCTTATTTACTTAGAGCTTCGCTACGCTATTAGATATGAACCAATTTACCTCGTTCTTGCTGAGTCAAATAACGCTACAATATAGGATTACCTTCTACAGAACGGATGAAATACTATCGACCAATAACAGTAACTGTATTTACTTATTTATGGAATAAATAACACTAGCAAAGGTTACCGGGAGATCGTTTTACTTGAACGTAAAAGTTAAAAGATCTTTTCTGGTTTTATATCTATATGAAATGAAATGAAATGAAAATATTTATTGAAAAAGAAATACACAATAACAATAGTTAAATCTAACTAGTTAGGTGTTATCAGTTTCTCGTCAAGTAAAATTAGGTACAAATTATATCGAATTAGGCATATAGAGATCAGGAAAGTTTCGTCTTGGAGGAATGACAAATTCTTTATAGTCATTTTTTAGGAATTCGCTTACAGTGTATATAGTTTTATGTTGCAAAAGAAGTTTTACATATTTAAAAATGATTTTTGCAGGTTATTAGTCTAATACACAATGGAAGTTTTTTGAAAAGTAGGTATATTTGATTTGGGTGGTCTTAATTTGTTGTTTTGATCCTTAATTTCCCTAATGTTTTTTGTTTTTGAACGGCTTATGACAAAGACTCTAGCAGCCTACGTTTTGGTTTACCCACACTTAGGTAAAGTTCTAGATATTTTCAACTGTAGTCGGTTACTTCATTTTGTGGTCGAGTTCCCGTTACGAATGTGAGGCTGCGGGTTCTGGTCCCGTCTAGTTCGTAATTTGTTGGGATACTATTTAAATTCTTAGAATTCTGTTCCCTCATTTTCGCAACTTCCATTAATTTAATATATAAATAAACAATGCTGGACCATTTTACGTAGCATTATCTAGCCCCAAGTTAAGCAGATTGCAGATAGCAGCTTGTAATGGGTACTAGATAACTGATATACAAAAATACAGTACAATACACAGATAGATCTGTTATTATACATAGAAAACGACCAGATCACCCGGAACAAATATCTGCAGATCGTACAAACATTTATCCCAAGGTGGAAATCGAACCCGCAACCTCCTGCGCCGCATACCGCGCCACAGGTCGTCAGTTTACTTCGGTGACTGTAACTGTACAGTCACTGTATTTATCTAATTTAATTCTATAAACCTACTCTTCAGGTAATTTCCCTTAACCTGTAGGTAGGTACGATACGTACCTATGTACATATTGCATTACACATACATAACACACTTTCAGTTCTGCGAAACCTGGTGCCTAAGTAAAGCAAATAGCCATCATGTCCCCTATCTTATCGGAACATTTCTTTGCCATTCAATAAACATACAAAAACTAACCCTCTCTCACTAAATATAAAGTTCAAAATCGCGCACAAAGATGCAAAATCACTCGCAATTCCGTAGGAGTTGACTCGGGTATTCCCTCCAGATTTAATATTTATTTGCTCCGCGCGTCTCGTAAACAGCGACGCGATATTCAAATGCACTTTCCATTTCCGCTTCGGTACGAGACGTGGTTGCCTAATGCATTGGCTGTGCAGCAATGTAACTTGAAATTTACTCGCAAAAAATATATTCTTGCTCGCTGGCGACTCTGGTAAGTATTGAATGTAGGAGCGGTGGCTGTATAAATACGACTGCAGTGTATAATTTCGCAGATCCGAATAGGTTTCAAACATGAGGTCGTATTGGGTTATAGCAGTTTTCTGCGTTACTCTGGGGATCACGTCTTTCTCTCATGTAGAAGGAAAGCCTGGTTTGTAGCTTTTATAAACAAATTGTAAACTAAACTTGAACAAACGTAATACTTTTCATTATCTGTATACAGGGTTATTGGTAAATTAGTAACAATACGTGAACTGCAGGTTCTGCCCATCATCACAAACATGTTTGTGAAGACGCCAGGTCTTAATTCTTAGACTTGGTATTGGTAAAAGGTACCCCCGCAATTCAATAATCGTTTGTTAGAGAGATTTTATTTCAAACTCAACTTAAAAACAGCTCTGCCCTGAATTAACTGAAGGTATGAGAGTGGAAGATCGGTCTTAGGTAACTCGTTGGGTTCCAGACAAAGATATTTTTTCATTTAGTACCTATCAGAGGTGTTTTTTTTTAAGAATTTAGACCTGGCGTCTTGACAAACGTGTTTGTGATGATGGACAGGACCTGCAGTTCACGTACCTATTGTTAGGTACTAATTTACCAATAACTCTGTATAAGTAGATATTAAGTTATGCTTAGTGTTGATTATTTTATGTGCATCATGCTGTGACGTCCTATTCAATAGAGACACATAGACATAAGACCCCTATATTGTTAATATAATCTAGCTTTGTGATCTCATGTTGGATGTCCTATTCAATAAATAAATAAATAAACTATTCCACTTCTAAAGCCATGAAAGTCACTGACCCGATTTCATCCTGCCGGATTCAGTTTCTGCTTGCAGATTAGCTTTTAACACGTAATTATTTCTATGAGTGATTCCGAGTTCATATAATAAAGATATTTTTATTTGTCTCTGAAGAAACCTTTACCGAGTACTCTATTTTATACACAGGCACTTGCTCAGTATAAGAATAAAGTGTGGTTCTCATAATTTATCATCATATTTATTCATCATCATCATCAGAATTAGAAAATATTGTCATCAGCACATATAACGTCTGCTGGTGAAAATGCCTCTATTCCAAATGTAGCCACCTCAGGCACCTACCACCCAAGCACGGTCACCACAGAAAACCAGCGCAATGACACGATTCGCTTTGTCATAGCACACACTGAGTGGCAACCATTTTGTTGCGTCTCCTCTAATTTATTTTAATCATCCGTATTTTATGTGACAAAATAAATGATGTTTGACTTCTACTTTACATACGCATAGGCTAAATTAGTTAGAAAGGCTCATAGATGGTAACATAAAAATTTAATAAAAAGCTGAAATTTTGGGAGTTGGTCCTTTGAACCTAAATGATTCCTGTTATGATGATAGATCAAAATTGTTTTTGTACTTACTTTTGTACACTGGTATCTACTGTACCTTTAAAAAAAGGTAGCCAGGTATAGTTTGATAGTTTTACATTGTTTTATAGTTAATACCTAATTGCTTTTCTTTGCAGAAACACTCCTCAGCGTTGAGAAAAGGGACACAATTTTCGTGAAGCCTCCAAAAGGATGTGTGTTCTTCGAGTGCATCCCAAGATGCAAACAGAGAGGCTATAAGAATGGAGGATACTGCACCATCAATGGGTGCCAATGTCTTCGATGAGATTCTCGTAGTTTAGTGTAATGTTTGGTAAGATTCAGATTTTTAGTGGCAACACGGTTACAGGTGTAATCGTATAAACAATTTACACTTACGTAATCAAATTCAATATTAAGAGGTTTTTAACTAATTCTACGAATATTAGAAATAAAGTCCGAAAGTTTATGAAATGACTATTTTATTTTGTTACATAAAATTTCCAAAACTAGGTACTAAACCGATCAAGATGAAATTTGGCACACATTTAGAATATAGCTCTATTCAGATAAAAGGCTACTTATTATACCGAAAATACATGTGCGAAGCTGTGGGCAGAAGCTAGTTTTAAATATTATTTATATATATTATTAATTCGAGAACCAAATCGTATGTCGTCGTGATCGCCGCATGACCGATGATTCCAAAAGACCCTCCATCTAAGCTGATCGAACTTCTTGTTTCACCGTTCTAACAAACGCTCTTTTCTTGTTTACAGTGCTTCGTATACTTATTTTCCTTTTCCTGTGCAGCATGGACTCCTAGCTATCTAAAAATTTACCAAATCTGTTCGTAAAGAGCCACTCTTTGTAATTAATTGGGGCGTTGTCGTTTTGTGAAATGTACACGCTGTATAAATCTTTGAAGACGTTTTGTTCGTCTTTTTAGAACGAGGAGAATGTGTATTTTTCGGGATTGATTATTCCCAATTGAACGCCGAGTTGGTAACTTGTAGGTTCCATCGTCTGAAATAAAATCTAATTTAGAAAATGTAACCAATATCGATATTGACGATATCAATATACTTTATCAAATCGGTAGCATTGCGGAAGATTTAATCAGGGTTGATAGAGGTATATTTTTTTCCCGGTCAATTACAACCTGGATCTTTTCAAGACAAGAGTGAATAGATATCTTCTAGACCTTCGTGATAGATCGTCGGCCACATCGTCACTTTCCACCAGTTGAGATCGTGGTCAAACGGAGGTCTGTTGACAATAAAAAAAAACTTAGCTGTGAGTGCACACGTGCTGCGTACCAACCCATAAAATTAATAATACAAAATTATATACTTAATACACATCTTTCCAGATCTTTCCCAATTTTGGCCGATGCTCGCCGGATCAAGGTAATCCAATTCGGTCAAGGCCAAATTGATAAAAGTCAACTCTAAACAATGGCTTGGCTAGGCAGTGATTTTGATCCTTCTGATTTATGTCAAAAGAAGAAAAACGACTATTAATTGAGAGTTTATGAGAAGGTGGCTTATACAGGGTGGAAAGGGACGCAGGCCCTTCCCGTAAATTAAAGATCTTTAGTACTATATTGTCTCCAAGAAACTATGCTAATATCTTTAGCCGTTTTCGTGTTACAGTTAGTTAAAGTTTTAACAAAAATCTATGTAGAGTAAAATACCCTATTTCTTATATCGCATAACCAAAATTATGAGGAAAGATATTAAATAAAATCCTCAACATTGGCTACAATGTTGGACGCCGTAGCAGTAGCCGAGGGCAAACTTTAATGACTTTACCTTTGTTATGTTATGTTCAAGCAGTATTATTTTATATTTAACTAGCTGTGCCCGCTGCCTCGGCCACATATTACTTTTTTTTTTTTTTTTTTTGCGGAACCCTTTTTGTACGCTAATTATTCTGTTATTCCGGACTGAGACCTGAGCAAATGAAAGATTATTTAAATCTGTTGAGCCGTTCTTGAATTATAAATAGTGTAGCAAACCCGACTATGTTTTATGTACCTACCTACCTATAAAGAGAACGTTTATGTAAGATTTTTTTTTAGATTGGTCTTACTACTCTTTGTGCTATAAGACAGTGCCGGCTTAGGGGTGGACGACGCGGGCGACCGCCCGGGATGTTGCGATCTTTAAGGGCGCCGCACGCGCTGGCTTAGCTTCACTACATAATTTTAATATACAGGGTGGACCAAACAGTGCCCTCATAAAAAAAAATAACGCCTCACCCCCAGGGGACCTGAAAATACCCGATGTATGTTCCCCAATTTTTCATAGCTTCCGAGTTATAATTTTTTTTTTGCATTTTGTTTGATATTTTTCGGGCGGTACGGTTAAAACTGTTTTATATTTTTTTTATGGAATTTTAGGTTTTTATTTGTTATATTATTTATGAATAGTTTTTTCTTGCATGAAATGATCACTTTTATAAAAGTAATGCAAGTTGCAATATTTTTGATCGAAAGTTAAGAATTTACGTTTGGGCAAGACAAAGTTAAATTATCAAGATCAAATTAAAAATTTGAAAAAATAGTCCAATATTTTTGGAAGTTTTTAAAATCTTTGTAAGACTCTAAGCTTTCATAATACAAAAAGTTTGGTTCACTCCGATTTCGAAACATTAAAGTACCTACCTACCATGAGTACTCCAGCTTTAAGCAGGGTAGCCAAATGTTTTCACCTAAAAAGAAAACAATCAAGTATGAGTAATTCGTTCGACCACTCTCCTCGAATACTAAGGAGATGTGAGTAAACGAGGAATGTTTAACCATCAAAAAATAAAGTCATGCATGGATATAGAACCGAAACTAATGATGGGGAGAAATTTACCTGCCCCCTAGGACGGGGATTGTTGTCTATGGTAGAGAAATAGATTAGAGAAAAATTACGTCACTTCGTCATCCAATGCGTAAAATATTTGAAATGCATTCCTTCAACTTCAATAACGTAGTACGCAATGTATGCGATGCAATGTCATTATTGTCTATTCTACCCTAGACAACAAGCCCCGTGCTAGGGGGGCTGGAGGCCTTACTTAATTCTCCAAAACACTCAGTCGTTTGCTAAGTTTTTTTTTGCAAATTGATACTGTAATTAAGTATAATAAAGTACACCAATTGACCGAAACGAAACACACAATTTCGTGTTGTAGAATTAAAATAGTGTTTCGTGACTTCTGATAATTTTTGAGCAATTGTTATTATATTCCAAATGAAATTGACTTCTTCCCTACCTTTTTATTATCATCAGTAGCCTATGTTAGTTCACAGCTGGACACCGGCGCCCACCTTATCATATCAGCCAAGATTTAAAAATTGCCTATATTGTACGTGATATTCTTATCCCGGGCCCGGGATTTTTTCATATAATATGTATCTACTTAGTAGGAACCCAATTTAGTCAGTACTGTACCAAATTTACAACTCAATCCTAATTTACTTTAACCATTTTCAGCTTTTAATCCTAACAAAACTTACAAATTTTTATTTATCGCACTTTAAGGTATAAACAAATTCCCGAATTAGCCTTCTATCCGTTTTAACCCCTCGTAAGCCAAGTATCTAAGCTTCGATCCGCCTTAGGCCGAACATCCTCCATCTAGTTAACGAAACTTTCGAGTACTCCACTTGGGATTATTTATATCCCACGGGTTAATTTGTTTGCGGGTAGGTAGATGGGATCTAAGGCTAAGGAACGACCAAATAATTTAGCTTTTTCGTTCGTTGAAATAATTTTGTAGAGTTAACGATTATCTGTGATACTTACCTGTATCGATTGACACCTTGTTTATCAAAATTGATTAGGGAAGACTCAAGTTTAGGTGTAGTTGTGTTTTAATATGTTCACCTTCTAACTAGTCCAAACAAAGTTACGAAGCCTAAAATTGTGTTCCAAGCATTTTATAGCTTTTTTATGCCTGGCCTAAAGGTAAAAAGTAAAAATAATATGCCAGGATGTGATAAAATTAAATAAAATATTCTTTGCCGTAGTTACGAGCAGTTAGTTCTATTATTATGTAGTGTATTCTCACTAATATTATAAACGTGAAAGTTTAGATGGATGGATGGATAGATAGATGGATGGATGTTTGTTCCTTTATCACGCCAGAACGGCAAAACGGATCTGGATGAAATTTGGCACAGAGATAGATTATAGTCTGGAATAGGACATGGCTACTTTTTATCCCGAAATTCTTACGGGAACGGGAACTACGCGGGTGAAACCGCGAGACGCTGCTAGTATTGTAATAAAATAATGATAGTCGAGCAAAAAGGGGTTATCCCCGTCTGATCATATGATCAGATTGTCGTTGCATCTGATCAAACTAAAAGTTAATGATGGATCATTGATCCGATGCAACTGCTTTACTGATATAAAAAAAACACAATTTTGCCTTTTTATTTATTGGCTATCAAGAATATTAACAGGCAGACACCGGCACGTCCGCTTTAGGCAGGTACCGCTACTTTTTCCCTTTAAATGGCAAAGTTCAACGCAATCCTGCGCATCCTTACATCCGCTCAGGACGCTGGCCGCTTCTCCACCTGTTAAAAGCGAAATAAAATTGGCAACCCAAACCTACTTTTATGTACACCAATAATAATAAAAACTATTCATTTTAAATAATTATATGTATAAGTAAAATGGATAAAAAAATAAAGGTTATATTTTAAATCTAAGTCGCGTCGCGTCACGTCTCGGTGTGAGCTGACCCTTACATTAATATGTAATGTTTATTGACAGATTTTATTCTTACGATTGGCTCTACCGATCTGTGATATAAAAGTACAGGGTGTTAGTTTTTATGATTTAAGTGGGTTCGATTACCAGATATGGCCAGTAGTTTTTCTGCCAAATCTATAGAGTCTTTTATATAGAGTATTGTTTCGTTTTAGTAAAATGGGCAAATCTTGAATATTTCGGGTAGCTGACCTCCAGTTGACGTTCGTTTGTACCAGCCTATAGTATAGTACCTACTCTATGCACTTACCGAGCAATAAACCAGCAAGGCTTATCAGAACGAGCATAATCACAAAGCGAAAGGTATTTATTTTCATTATTTTTAAGATCTTTCGACGCCAACTAATAGTTTAGTACCTATACAATCACATGCACGTACACTGCACCTTGATAAAAACGTTTCACTAGTTTAATATGTCGTTTCGTAACACCTTTATTTATACCTAAAGGTGCGTCAAGATTTAAGTGAAACGAGTCCCCCAAAACAAAACCCACGTTTTGACTGTACGGAAAATCTATTTCAAGGCAATAACACTACTTTTTAGGGTTCTGTACCCAAAGGGTAAAAACGGGACCCTATTACTAAGACTTCGCTGTCCGTCTGTCGGTCTGTCACCAGGCTGTATCTCATGAACCGTGATAGTTAGACAGTTGAAATTTTCACAGATGATGTATTTCTGTTGCCGCTATAACAACAAAACTAAAAAACAGGATAAAATAAAAATTTAAGGGGGCTCCCATACAACAAACGTGATTTAATTGCCGTTTTTATAGATAATGGTGCGGAACCCTTCGTGCGCGAGTCCGACTCGCACTTGGCTGGTTTTATTTTAATGAGCATCATAATAAGTTAAGGATTTTTGTTAGCAAGTTATGGGAGCCGAAACACGATTGACTCAACTTGACTCGATACAAAAAAATCGCTGAGTTTCCTCTAAATTTTTATTTTTGTACGGATAAAGCAATTTCGTTTGCTAGTTATTTATCATTATTTTAATGCAATGTCGTTTACGTGTTCCCTAATATGATTTGACAATTATTTTAGTGTGAAAGAAATCTACAATCGCGGAGGGCGTCCTACACAACGTTTGCCAGCGCTAAAGTATATTTTTATAATATTTTTTTTTTATTCGGCCCCGACACAAAAAGGGTTATTATAAGTTTGACGGGTGGATCTATTCGTGTATCTATCTGTGGATCGTTGCGGCATCATAGCTAACAAACGGATGATTTTGATTGTTTATTTTGTCAAAAGCAGACTTAACTGAGTGTTCTTAGCATGGAAAGTCTGTGAAGAGTGTGTTAAAATTATAATTTTAATGTTTTTGTTAAATTCTTCTAACTGCCCGTGCGAAGCCGGGGCGGGCCGCTAGTGTTTACATAACTTTGTTTTAAAACATTATCTAACAGTGTGCCACGAAACATTGTGTACTAAGCCGAAAAGGGATGATTCTGGACCCCGTGGAGATCATTCGCGCTGCGCCTCGTGACGTCGCGTTGCGTCCAGCCCCCCTAGCACAGGAATTGTTGTCTAGGGTAGAATAGAGAAAAATTACGTCACTTCGTCATCCAATGCGTAAATTATTTGAAATGCATTCCATCAACTTCAATAATGTACGCAATGTATGGCGATGCAATGTCATTATTGTCTATTCTACCCTAGACAACAATCCCCGTGTTAGGGGGACAGAGGCGTCGCGCTGCGCCGCGGGGAGTTTTCGTATTATGTCAATAAAATTTGTACCTTTTTGCGTAGTAAATAAAGTTATGTTTTGATTCACTGTTGTTTTATGACTTTTTGAATTTCGAACATGTATCATTTTATTTTCTACTTGTTCTGAGAAAAGTTAGACTTTTTCTTTATAATTATTTGTGATATTTTTATATTTGTTTTTAGAATTTAGACTTGGCGCTTTCGCAAACGTGTTTGTGATGATGGGCTGAACCTGCAGTTCACGTATTGTCACTAATTTACCAAAAACCCTGTATAATTATTATAAGACCTTGCTTCTTGCCAAATTTCATGGTTCTAGGTCAACGGAAAGCACCCTATAGGTTTTTGGTCCACGACGGGACTCAAAAATATTTTTCTGTTAATAAACTACAAATTTAGGGTAGGGTGAGCACAAGTGAAGAGAAAAATCTTAAATCTAAAAATCTTGGCAAGAAGCATGGTCCTTGACAAGAGCCATGCTTCTTGCCAAACTTCATGGTTCTAGGTCAACGGAAAGTACCCTTAATGTTTTTGGTCCATGACGAAACTTAAAAATATTATTTTCTGTGAATAAACTTCAAACTTACGGTTTTCGGAATTTTTCCTTTAACTGTGCTGTAAGATATTGCTTCTTGCCAAATTTCATGATTCTAGGTCAACGGGAAGTACCTTATTATAACTATGATAAGTATTGAATTAAAATATATCAGTTATCTAGGTAGGATCCATAACACAAGCTCTTCTTAGCTTGGGGCTAGATGATGCTCTGTTTGTGCTCTGTGGATTGTTCTTATTTATTTTATTTATATTAATATCTAATTATTATTATTAATTACCCGCAAAGGTTTGATAAGTAGTTATGTAGGTACACCCTAATTTCCTTGTATTAAGATATTAAGTCTAGACTAAACTGGCCATACTTAGTTTCGCTGACTCCACAGTCCATAGCACCGCCATTCTTAGAAAATAAGTGCTTACAAGGTTACACTCCGGTGGTCCAAATAACTGCACCTGAGAAACAATAGAAGAATAAAGAGACGTGATCGTAACGTCTTATTTTTGTATGGGATTTGCGTAGTTCCCTTTCGGTACGATTTGAAGCATTGAAACCAAATAGGCTATTTCACTACATTAAAAATAAGTTCCAAATTGTTTTCATCCTATTCAGTAACAACGTAACAAAGCGTAATCAGGTGATTTGAAACGGGATTAAAATTACACATTTTTTGATATGTGATCACGTGACCGAAAACGCTCTGCGTTTGGTGGTTGGTTTGCTGGTGACGTCACACTATCACAGATTACAGTGTCAACGAGGTGTGGTGTGGCGTGTGACGTCATTGCTCAGAGCACGGGAGCCATGACAGAGATTATCGTTTTGGCGCCCTTATTTTATTCAAACTTTAAAATGAGTTTTTATAGCTAATACGACTGGCCCTGAAGAAATATTAATAACACTGAATTATTTTTATCAAAGAATACGTTAGAATTATTTCCCAGTAGTAGTCAAGTTGCATATTCTATAGAAAAAACGAGACGTCACGTTCACGTCCTGATTCTGGGACTTTGTTCGGACTCAAGCAATCAGCATGTAGGTGGAGCTAACGCCGCTTCTACATTATAAGTCGTCAAAAAAAGTTAATTGTCATTTTTTAACGCAGATTTTTTTTTCTCTCTATCTCTTTTCGATAACTCTCACGGTTTCAGACTTCCCCTCAGTGGCCCTGAAAAAAACCTCACCTGTGTCTATTTATCGTCAGTTAATAGCACGTTATTACCTATATATACCTATATACCTACCTGTTACATTAAACTATAAAACTAGACCCGGAAGCCACAAGCACTTAAGTCAATAATCGAGTATCTTGAAAAGTTTACAGGCCGATGTTTTTAATGTCTGGTATAAAAAAAAACTACTGAGATGGTATTTATTATTATTTTTTATTAGTCACTTAGTAATTAGCTATACACCAAACTAAACTAGTTACTCTATGTTTATTAGTACATAATAAAATCTGACTTAAGTTTGTTTGACCGCTTATAAATAGGTAATGAGACATGACTTACGTGTTTCTAACACGTAAGTCATATCACATAATGATCTCAAATAATAAGTCATACGCCTTACCTACTACAAAACTACAATATAAGTAAGTCATTATACCTACTAAATTTTTAAATAACTGAGCATGTATAAAAATGCGTTAAACATTAATGAACAAAAACAAATCCATAAAAAAATTAATCACTATCTTCAGAGCTTTGCAAATCAGGGTCGACGTTCCTAGCATCTGCAGCGGTTGCTAAATATTTGTAAAAATGGTGGAAACATTCCGGTACGAGAGGTAATAGCGAAATTATGTCTCGTTTTTTTTCCATACTTATTGGCACTGGGTTGTTTGTTATCGGTGAAACAGTCAAATTTATGGTGCCGGTTCGTGTGCTCCTTCTGAAGTTAATGGCTTTAAAATCTTCATCTCTGGAAAGTGAGTTTTTATATTTTATTACTCCAAAGTCCGCCTCGTAGCACAGCCACTTCACATCATGCCATTTAAAAACATTGTTTGAAGTGTCTTTTTTTCGGGCTACTAGTGGCCCTTTTAGCAAAGTCGCAAAGTCCATGAACTCCGCTTGTTGCATTTCGTGCACGGTAAACTTTTTACTGCTCGACCTTACTAACTGCATCCAGTCATGCGGGTGATATACTTGAATAGCAGATTTTTTCTTTTTTTTCTCAATGATGGCATGATCTAAATCCACTTCCATGTGAGTGTGGCCTGGTACCATAAATTTGTGATGAATTTTTTTTAAGGAGGGTTTCAGTGTCATCAGGTATGTAAACATTGCGGCTACGTGGGTATTCTTGTTTTGACCTCCACATGTATCGGAGTACAAAATAACTTCAGAAATGTCCTGAGGCAGTTCTTTGAGGTGGATGAATAAACAAGATGCTATTTGATTAGCACCTCGACCCGAGATTCCCTCATGCCACATGTAATGTGTAGACAATCCCGTTGCATTGTCGTGCACAGTAAGATTAAATGTCCAAAGCTGCCTTTTATAAAAAGCTACGGATGACTCTAAAGCTGGAGTAGGTAGACACTGTTGGAGATCAAAAGAAAGGCACTTAATGGTTTTGTCTATTGATGCAGTCATTTTGTCAGACTTTTTTTCATTATAAGCCATATCAGCTGCAAGCAAATGTGACTCACGTTCCGCCTCAAGGGTTAATTTTGCAGTTTCGTCGTTGGCGACACTTATCTTCATTTTAATGATGTCACAGTGGTGGCAAGTGTCAACTTTTGGCTTTTTAAAACTCAACTTTAATTTATGAAACTCTCTTCGGTAAATTTTGTCACTGACGGGGTTTTCATGAGACGTTTTATATAAAGAATACATGATTGAAATTGTTAAGTGTGATGGTAAATACTTTCGGCTACTTTTTCGTCTTGTGTAGTGGCTCTCGTACAACGGGAAGGAATTAATATGGCTAATCACTTCAAGAATCTTTAGATCTGAATGTTTATTTGCTGGAGTTTTCTTTCCACGTTTATCTGGTTGAATCATTCCACTGGAAGTGCTGCGTTTCTTTAAACCTATCAGTTTAACAAAATTATCCGTTATCGCCAAGGTTTTTAAAAAGCAACCTTGACATACGGATATTTTTTCACTGTTAATGTCTAAATGATACCTGTAGGTACATTGTCTAAATTTTTGCCGTTCAGGATCCTCGACACGATGTCGTTCTGTTTGTTTTTCCTGGATGGTGATTAGAGATGAAACGAAAGCTGCCCTCAAATCATATGACCCAAGATTCCAAAATTCCTTATGAATTACAGCACGTTGTTCATTACTTATCTTTTCTCGGCATTTATTTCGACAATTAGGTAGTTCCTGCATTTTGCGTTCTTCTACATTTTTCCCAGAAGCCGTCACATACGAAAGACCAAGATTGCGCTTCAATTTACTTTCTCGTTTTCTTTTTCGGCTATGTACTGATTGTTGAGGTAGAGATTGTGGCAGTTCTTCATCTTCTGCAGATAGGTTGGGACTCGGTTCAGTGCGTGTAGGGTCAGGCACAGAGTATGTTGGGTCAGCCACAGAGTCATCACTAGAAAAGTCACTGGGTGTTTCATCAGGAGCTGTATGTGTTTGAGTTCCTGATGTGCTTGGTTCAGGATCAATAAAAACACTTTGATCACTATAAACAGCGGTATCTTCTGTGAGCAGACTAGGGCTGGTTGATGATTTTTGAATTATTGTCACGTGGTCAACGTCAGACTGTTCGTTTTGTGGCTCGACAGAAGTTGTTGGTTTCTGCGTCCCAGATGTACTTGGTTGCACAGTAGTAGTTGTACTAGGGTCACCTAAAATAATACAGAGCTATGTTATTCGCATAAAAAATTAGAAAAATAATAATGGTCTCTAAATAAATCAATTAGGTATTTAGTAAATTTATCATTCAAAAATTTTCATAAAATGTTACTCCTATTTTTACATTAGACTAAATAACAAATGCTAAATTAAAATGTAAGTATTTATTGCAAAAAATATGATAATACGTACCAGTAGTTGTATTTTTTGTATTTATAACAAGGTTTAGTATTTTTCTCCCTCTCGATTCCATAGTAACTTATAACATTATCATTAATTGCACAACACAACCACAGCATGGGTCAGAATTATTTATAATGGTGGCTCAAAACAAAATCTTCACGAAGGCACTTCACTTCTTAAAATCCTGGAATTTCTAATGGCCATATGCATTTTAACAAAAAATAAAGGGTAGGTCGAGAATCTTGTGGGTGAAACAACTTAAGTCAGATAGCTGAAGTCAAAAACAATAATAAAACTATAACGAACAAAAGTACTTAAGTCGACTTAAGTGCTTACGGTCCGGCACTAGAAGTGTTCCAAAAACATAAGTTGTTTGGTGCGTATTACTACCGGCTCGCGAATTGAAGCCCTGTGACTTAGTTGCTTACTGCCGTCGAAGGATTATACAAAAAGCAAAGCCCTGTCAGTTTTTAGCATTTCGAGAAAAAAATGACTTAAGTGCTTATGGACGCCGTGTCTAGAAAAAAAAACAGGAAATACCAATTTGGGACTGGTATAGTAAATAACATTACCGTGGTATAGCTGTAGGTGGTTTTTGTTTTCGAATCAAATCGCTATTGACATCTTTATGAGTAGGTATAGGTACCTACTCAATGCTAGGCGGGTTAATTTAGACTAACACGTTCAGACAAGTACCTACATAAAACAGCAAAACGAAGATGATAAAACTAAAACCAGAATCTAAACAACGATTTAGAAAAGTTCACACATAACTTGATAAGCAAGACAGTAGGGTAATCATCATTCTGAAACGATAACTGACTGAAGGACCGCATACAAACAACCACCCCAAATGTCCTTTGTTCAACTTCTACATCATTAGTTACAAAGTTACCAAAACTAAAATTATCTTTAGTCTGGAGTGCGGCTTTAGTCTCTGCCAAGATAACGTCATAAAAGTAAATAATTTACTCGCTCGATAAGAGAATTACTCTCTGCTTGTATAGAATAGAATAGAATAAAAAAAACTTTATTTGTCACTCGTACAAGCAGGAACAATCATTTATAAAAGAGACACAAATACACAGTATTTGTATCTATGTACCTATGTAAATGTACCTACCTACAAATACCTATTTATTATTATATCTGTAAACCTGTATGTACCTGTTTGCCAAATAAATGTATCTTTATATTATACTTAGTGTAATAGTTACAAAGTAACATTATTTCATCTGTGGTAATCGTGACAGTCTGCGCCTTAGTAGTCAATTCTTGGAACTTTGTTTAATTATTAATAACTAAGTTCTACCACGGTATAATAATATTACTGGGCCGTGGTTCTACTTTGTTGCCAATGATAATCTTGTGATCGACACAAGGTAATCATTGTTTATTTCTGATAACGCTTTGTAATGAATTCTTGTAACTGTATCGGGTGGCGATACCATACCACACCATACGGTCACGGTGGCTGTAGAAGCCTGGCCTTTGTCCATGATGGGTTGTCTCCTGTGAAACTGTGACATTCGTAAAACCGTGATAAGTGCGAGGTCACTATGTAAAACCGAAAAGATAAGCCGGTAAGAAGGACCTACGTAAGATTACTCTTGTCCGTCTGCCCGTCTGGGTACTTCCCGTTGACCTAGAATCATGAAATTTGGCAAGAAGCAAGATCTTATAGCACAGGTAAAACCGTAAATTTATAGTTAGTTAAATAAAACACAGAAAAAATAATTTTGGAAAAATCCTTTTGGGATCGGGATTGCACAGAGACTACATCTTATCCCATAAATCAGTTCCCATGGGATAGAAAAACCTTAGCAACGCGTGCGAAGCCGCAGACATAAATTAGTAGAAAATAAAAAAATAACTATCTATGCTTCTAAGGTTTTTATTTATTATAGTACTCTTGGTAATTTCTAAGAAATTAATAAATCCCAAAAATTTACGATCTCGACGGGATTCGAACCCGCACCTTCCCCTTCAGCGCAGGGTTGCTCTTTTTCCAACTAAGCTACGTGATCTTATCAAGTCGACCCGAAAATCTTTGGGAGTTCTTTCGGCGCTTACGCCGTCAGCGCCACCTACAGAGGAAACAATGAAGTTATCCAATTCTGCTCAAAGACCAAATTTACATTTAGTTCCTCTCCTCCAAACCCAACCTCTCGTCAAAGAACTAAATGTAAATTTGGTCTTCAATCACTAGTTTTTTGCCCGCGGCTTCGCACGTTTTGTTTCTATGGAACATTTATAGGTTATTTCAATCCCGTGGAGGAAGAATCCATCCAAACTTTCGCATTTTTTTATTTTGGTTTGTTTTGGGGGCTACCATACAGCAAACGTATTTTTTTGCCGTTTTTATAGATAATGGTACGGAACCCTTCGTGCGCGAGTCCGATTCGCACTTGGCCGGTTTTATTTTAGTAGATATTGATGTCCTCTATTAAACTGTTGTACCTACATCACTTTGCTCTATTGTCAATGATTTGACGACCTCTGTGGCGCGGTGGGCGGAGGTCTGCCTGCGACGCAGGAGGTTGCGGGTTTGTATTGTGAAAAGCATGAAGATGACATTGTATTGTGAAAATGGCTGTAATCTAAAAATAAATCTAAGTAAATAAATTCTTAATATTTTAATAAATCTATACTTGTACAATAATATTAACATTAATCCATATTCAATAGTACATAAAAAATAGACGAAGTCGCGCAAATAATGTTTTTAGCAATAATTGTCGAAAATATTACTTGTAAATCTCAGGTTGACTAAGTTAGTCAAAATATAAACAAATTTGCATATGCTCTGGGACAAATAAAGATCGTCACAAACATCAAAACTGCTGTTATGTCGTATCACACGTACAATAGGGTCAGTACTTCGCTTATTAATGTGGGGCAATAGCAGGACCAAAAACAGAGCATTTTTAGCGCAAAAAAAAACCAGAGCTTTATGTAGAATCCGCCTGATGAATCTTGCAAAACGTTTCTTAAGGATCTTGGTTTTGTTGCCTCTACCATAGCTTTATGCTAATGAAATCTAAAATTTTGTAAGGAATCATGGTTATTTGTTTCACTTTGCGTACAAATATGTGTGTGTCAAAAATCCTAGGTAATCTATACTTAATCTTTGCCTACTTAATATTATAAAGCGGAAAGATTTGTTTGTTTGAACTGAAAAGACTCCAAAACTACTGGACCGATTTGAAAAACACTTTAATTATTAGAATCTTACATTATCCCTGATGAACATATACAATAGAATATTTTCAAAAAAGTTAAGGATCTGAATGAAAATTTCGATAATGTAACCCAAGGTGTCAAAAAAATACCGTAACAAATACCTATATCGCGTACGCTGCGGAAACTATTGACAATAGGATATTATAAATTAATAATATTTCAATTAATATTTATAATTTACATTTGATATTGATCAAAGAGCAAAGCAATATTATATATCTACAAAAAATTCGCGTCACCATGTGTCGAACTATTATAGTCAGGTCAAAATAACTACTTTTCTATATTAAAATATACAAATAAACAGTAACGCCGAAAAATCCTTATATCGTGTAAGCTGTAGAAATAAATAAATAATGCTGGACAACTCACACAGCGTTATCTAGCCCCAAGCTAAGCAGAGCTTGTGTTATGGGTACTAGATAACTGATATACATAATATAATACAATACATGGGTAGTTTTTATTTAATTATACATACAAAACGACCAGAACACCCAGAACAAATGTCTGCAGATCGTACACACATTTGTCCCGATGCGGGAATCGAACCCGCAACCTTCTGCGTCGCAGGCTTACCTTCGCTCACCGCGCCACATCGGTCGTCATAATTCATTGTTTCGTCATAAATAAAAAGATCAGTCTTTTATTACCCGACTACCGACAGGGGAGGGTTATACTCATTGTTTTTGATTGGCTAGGTTATGAGGCTAACGATTGTAGAGTTTGGCCTCTGAAACTTAGTCAAAAAAGTTACTTGCTTATTACTAAAGATAAAGATTTTTTATTTGCCAAAACATGTGCTATGTAAGGTAATAGGTAAATACATTTTATGGATCAACATGCTTGACCGTCAATCGGCATGCAAAAATATGTTTGAGAGAAAATGACGTGTGAATGACTACTAGGTACCTACTTATTACAATCCCACAGACGAAAAGGCTCAAGAAGTTTCGTTAGCAACTTGTGATGATAACGCTTGCGATGCCATCTGCAGGAGATTTGGGTACAAAGATGGATTCTGTAGTGATGGCCAGTGCATGTGTCTTTACTACGAACGCGCAAGTAAGTTCATATATTTTTATTTTTAACCCACTTCAAAAAGGATGGGGTTCTATGTTCGGGTTTACCTGTGTGTTTTTTTGTACCTATGTTCGCCGATTTAATGTGTTAATGTAATTGATGTCAATAATGGGACAAATGTGTGTACGATCTGCAAACATTTGTTCAGGTTGTTCTGGTCGTTTTCTATGTGTAATAAAAAAAATATCTATCTTTGTATTGTAATAATGTAATCAATGTAATAATAATGTAAATATTTCAGGGGGCTCCCATACAACAAACGTATTTCTATTTCTATTTCTCAAAAACCTATTTCTTAGACTCCGCTGTAGGTACGTCTATTCGTCTGTCCGTGTGTGCGTCTGTCCGTCTGTCCGTCTGTCACCAGGCTGTATCTCATGAACCGTTATAGTTAGACTAGTTGAAATTTTCACAGATGATGTATTTCTGTGGCCGCTATAACAACAAATACTAAAAACCAAAATAAAATAACTTGGCCGGTTTTTAGTTTTTTTTCTAGAACAAACCTAATGTTAAAATGATTTCTTCATTTTGGGGTCGCGTTTTCAATTAAGGGCGTTTTGTTTTTTATTTATTTTATTTTATTTATTTATTGTTACGCTCCCATGACGAATCGCGTTGCGAACGTTTTTATACTGAGAATCTTTTGCTCTAAGGACGAACCACTCGGTATTTGACGACCTCTGTGGCGCGGTGACGAGGAGGTTGCGGGCTCGATTCCCGCCTCGGGACATATTGTGTGTACGATCTGCAGACATTTGTTCAGGGTGTCTGGTCGTTTTCTATGTATAGTAAAAAATATCGATCTATGTATTGTATTGTATTAAGTATATCAGTTATCTAGTACCCATAACACAAGCTCTGCTTAGCTTGGGGCTAGATAATGCTGTGTGAATTATCCAGCATTATTTAAACATATTTTTATTTTATTTATAAAACATATTCCATTCCGTAAGTTATCTTCGCAATCTATACTGATAAATTATATTTGGATTAGACCAACTCCACATAATCAAATGCCAAAATAGGCTCTAAACATCGATCAAAAATGTCCGGCTTTGCCGGCCCCCCTTAGATTCACAACGCGCACGCCACAACCTTCAGTAGCAAAAGAGATACATTTTGACATGTTAGGAAAGCTTTTCAACTAGTGTCATTTTAGCGTTCAGACAAAAAGCATGGGTACAAAAAATGCAAGAATCACTCGTCCAAAGTGCTGAAAAAGGATGGAATTTCTTATTTTCAGTAAGTTTATATATATATTTTACCCGTATATTGAGATGTGAGTCATATACTTGTGAAATCAGCATAAAATATTGTTGTTTGGTTTGCCTATGTTAAAATATTAATTTTGTTCTAAATTGATAAATGGAGAGGCTATTTCTTCTAAAAAATTTTTTTCATTTATAGTATGTATTAATATATTTTTCATAAAAATAAGTTTAATATTACTAGTTGATGATTTTTAAAATAATTAGTTGGCCCGCCCTAAAATTTCATTTGCGTAGACTCTCTAATAAAAGAAAGACTAGGTTCTTACCTACCTACCAGAAGTATGAATTTATAAAACGTTTATTTTTTTTCCGTAAAAAAAACTCGTGCAAAGCCGCAGACAGGAACCAGTTCTTTTTAATCTAGAGTGCCTGCCTGAAATTGTATTGTAAGTTTAAATTATTGTATGTCTGAAATGACCCTTTTGTATAAATACCTACTGTTGAGACACCAATTTATAGTTTCATCAATAAATGATTCGTTATCTTTACCTGAATTCTGTTAATTAATCCTTATAGAAAATAAACTTACAAAATAAAATAAAATGAATTCGACTCCACCAATCTCTTGTTCCGTATGGAAAAAACTTGTCAGGCTCTGCGCAAACTGTCTGCGTCAAAACAAAACGAACCCAATTTTGAGTGACATTTTTGTAAGGCTCTAGGTATCTACGGGGGAGGCCGCGAACTCCTTATTTTTGATCGAAGGCTCTAAATCACCATTTTCAGTACCTAAGTATTGAATTACTTATTATAGTTAACTTCCCTTTACTATCTACTAGAGTTAGGTAGGTAGGTTTAGGTAAATAAACCTTAGCCAAACTCGTTGTAGAATGTTTGTAAATAAACCGCCCATCCTTTACCTAAAATTCACTGTGTTGCCGCGTCTTTTTTATGCAAATTAACATTACTTATCGTTATGAGATCTTTCCTTCACTAAATATTGCTTATAATTATATCTGAGACCCTGAAACTTAACGCAAAGCAAGTAAGTTTTATGCCGGGTACAGACCAAGCGAACAAAAGCAAGCGAAGGATAACGAGTGGGATTCGACGATCGATGACGAACGTTCACTCGCTTTCGCTGTTGGCCGACTGTTTCTCATGTGTTCGTGTGGTGTGAATAACCACACGAACACATGAGAAACAGTCGGCGGAGCACAGCCGAAGGCGAACGAAGGCCCTCATTTGGGCTCACTTGCTTTCGCCATGACGTCCACACAGTGTGGACGTCATGGCGAAAGCAAGTGAGCCACCGAACGCGATTGAACCAGTGTGGACCACACTGGTTCAATCGCGTTCGGTGGTTAGCTTTCGCTCGCTTTTGTTCGCTTGGTCTGTACCCGGCATTAGGTGTTTTTGTCGTGGTTTGTGTACGAAAATTCTACAAGAAGTTTGGCTAAGGTATATGTAGTACGTACTCTCTATGCGAATCCTTTCTTTCAGAACACCGAACTGAAGTGGCCCGTTCCCAATATGATTGCGATGACCTGACATGCTTCATGATGTGTATGGCTGGCGGCTCCGCAGGAGGCATGTGTACTGGGGACTTCTGCTATTGTTATGCCTTCAAACCTTTAAAAGGTACCTTATATGTACAATATTTTCTTTAGGAATTATTTCATTCCATTTTTAGGTATCTACAGCTACCTGCCTATAGTCTTCAACCGCATTTAACCAAGGGCTTCACTTCAGTTTGCTCAACGGTGGGACAGTCGCAATCCCAGCTTTATATCCCATCTAGGTAATCATTCAAAAATCTACCATATCCGTTTCATTACAGAACTAAAGCCTAAAGCATCCTATTCACTGGCCGACTCTTGCAACTTCCAAGCGTGCGACCAGCTGTGCCGCAATCTCGGGTTGACAGGCGGCGCGTGTGTGGGAGACCGTTGTGATTGTGACAACTTTAAACCTTTACAAGGTATGAAGTCTTTCTTAAGGATTATTTAAAGAGCTCCGGGGCGGACAACACCTTTTCTGACTCTTGTTCGGCGTCTAATCGTCACCATCTCAAACGAACGACGTCCTCTGCTGTATATATGCCTCCCACAAAGATCGCGACAATTGGTCGCGACAAACTGGTGCGGCGCTGCCCGCATCCATATCGCTTCCATTATTCTTCCATCTCTGTGACCCATGTTTACAAATAAAGAATTTGAATTTGAATTCCATACGAACTGCATCAGGTCGTCAGTCCACCGCACCCCTACCAGTTTCATAATAAGAACTACTGTAGTAAGTACTAACTAATCATAAGAGGCCAAATTCTGCTAACCAATCGCTTTTATATGACAATGGTATCGTCGCAGAACTTAGAATCCTGAGATGAAAGAACGCACGTCAAATCCTTAAGCTGGGCTCTGACCGGCGGCGGCGGGTTTGAGGGCGTAATGTAACCTGTTATACAGCAAGCGTTCGTCAGTTAGTAGTAGTATTGAGTACGAGCAAAGAAGACGCTCGCAACGAGAAACTAGACGGTTTTTTGACGTGTCATGTTCGTTGTGAATGGTAGGTTGGTATATGACGCCCCTTAACACCGGTCAGTACCCGGTTTTAGAATTTAGATGAAAGAAATCTAATATGACAAATGCGCACTGGGAAGCGCAAGTTTGTGTCTTATGCATCATTTCTTACTTAATCTGGACGCGCATTGAATGAAATGAAATATATTTATTTTCTAAACAGGACTATAGGTAGGTACGCAATATAACAAAACTTAATTAAGAAAACAAAGAAAAAGCGCCTTATACTTAGCTCCGTTTACAAAATTGGCTCCAACTCAGCATGAGTTGGATGACTAGCAAGCTAGCATCCAACGCTGATCTTCCGCCGGAGCCACTTGTTGGTGTTACGGATAAATTACTCACGATTATTATTATAACATAACACATTATTAGGTCCACATCATAAAACATGTCAAAGACCTTTCATAGCATGTTTTGTTACATAATGTGGACACACCATATTTCCATATAACCACCATATAAGATGACTTACCTGAAATATGGTGCGTCCTATTATATCTCACTAATATTATAAACGTGAAAGTTTAGATGGATGGATGGATAGATAGATGGATGTTTGTTCCTTTATCACGCCAGAACTGCAAAACGGATCTGGATGAAATTTGGCACAGAGATAGATTATAGTCTAGAATAGGACATAGGCTACTTTTTATCCCGAAATTCCTACGGGAACGGGAACTACGCGGATGAAACCGCGAGGCGCTGCTAGTATTATATAAACCTGTGCCCTAACGGACTCATTTTTCAACTGTTTTTAAGGTGCTAGAAGTGCCAGTGCACTATAAAAGCTTAATTTGATTTTACAAAACACATGCGCCATCTGTTACCTCGTTGAATCGTGAGGTGTGAAAGAAGAACTCTCTTCTTACCTTTCTCCATCCGTGGGAGACTAACGACTGAATATATCTAGCAAGGGCATGCGACATCGTAACTAAGTATGTACCTGCCTGACAAAGTGAACAGTAGGTAATATAACGTAATACAATCAACGTAGTAATATAATATGATTGCATTAAGCTAGGTCCTATTGCCTCTTAGACGCTTGTTAGCTGCTGGATATTGAGTTAAGGTGCTTCCGAGAACTCTACAGTTCAATGTGTAGGTTATTAAATTTAACGCAGATAGGTGAGTATATATCGCAACGCGAGTCGTCATGGGAACGAAAGGTCCTCAATCGAAAAGTGTCTCTTTACAAAGCGAAATGACTTTTCTGTCAAACGATCGCTGTTTAAAATAGTCACGGAAACAAAACGCCCTTAATTGAAAACGCGACCCCAAAATGAAGAAATCATTTTAACATTAAGGTTTGTTTTAGAAAAAACTAATAACCGGCCAAGTGCAAGTCAGACTCTTGCACGAAGGGTTCCGTACCATTATCTAGAAAAACTTAAATATTTATTTTATTCTGGTTTTTAGTAAGCCACCACCAAAGGGCTATAATAGCCCTTTGGTGGTGGCTTAGAATTTGCACCACCCCAACTCTTCCCTTGGGTGTCGTAAAGAGGCGACTAAGGGACATTCACCGAGAGGCGGGCAGCAACGCCTCTTGCAGAATACCACCTTCTACCACCGAACTGCGATCCCCAACCCGCATGCCCAGCGTGGCGATTATGGACACTACCCCCCATGACATAAAATCCAAAGCGATTATCAGGGGAAGACCTGTCTAGCTATGGACCCTTATGAGATGTTGAGGTCGAGTTGTAGGTATATTATTTGCATTTGTTGTTATTACCGTAGATGTACCGCTTTTAATGTTGTAAAAAGTTTGACATTACAGACAGACACTTCAATTTAATTTATGTGTTGATATGTAATTTTCTAGCTAAAGTTTTACTGATTCCACCATAAAAAAAAATGTGAACCAAAATGAAACCAAGTTTTCTTTTCATAAGATGGGTTGAAGACTTCGTCAAAATTGCAGCGTAGGATGACGCGAAAGGCATATAGGTATGTAGGGCAGAGGAGGTTGGTAGAAGAGAAAGGAGGCGTATGCCCAACAGTGGGTGATCTTGGCCTATAATAACGATGAATTCATCAGAACAGAACTGCAATAATTATAAACAATTTCATACTTTTCAGAGTTTTTAAACCTCATCACTCCTATAAAGAGCATTGAAGATGAAAATAGCGGAAAGCTTTATAAAATTATTAAAGGTTAGTAGATAGGGATTTTTACCCCTTTTCTCAGTAGTTTTGTACCTTAGATCTGTATAAAACTACAGGGACTACTTATGTCCCTGTAGTTCTGTAACTACCTGTGCAGTGTGTACAGAGTAGGCGAATTTTCATGGTAAAAGAATATAATTTTTACCATACAAACTCATACAATAGGTACCTACACACAGCTTAGATACAATAAAGGGAGAACAGTCAACAGATCATCAATTAAACGCCAAAAATAGGGTACCAAGAAACACCCACAAATCCGTATTGGGTCGCTCAGGGGATTACGTCAAACTCGGTAGGCTAAGCTTTGACGCTCGTAATTGGCTTGAGATGATGAGAGCACATAATACTTAACGAGGTAAATTACTATTTAAAAAAGGAACAAATCAGAACAAGTATATATAATTGAAACAGTTGAGACAACTGCAGACTGTTTCAAACAATATGGAGGTGGCGTAACTGATCTACATAATATGTATATTAATACCAGTAGCGGAAGCGTCCCCAAGACGCCGACGCTGGAAGCATATTTTACGAATCTCTATTAAAACCATTTACAAAGAATACCTATAACGAGCCTTAGTTACAAACATATGCCTAGCACAAAATAACTATAGAGTACTACCACATATACCTAGCCATGTACTTCACTGAAAATAAAAATCGATATTGTTTTGCAGCAAATTTTTTAGCGCAATATCTTTCGCATAAACCGCACGTCGACTGGATTATTATGAACCCGGAATCCGATTTAAATTCCAGCCTATGGGGTTTGTTTGACATGTACAGTTTATTTACAGAAAACGAAGTGCCTAAGAAACCCACCTCATGTGATTTTGCTGCCTGCAACGACCTCTGCCAACGATCGAACTACATCGGAGGCATATGCATCGGCGGCAGCTGCTACTGCTACTGAACTATACGCCTTATGCCGAACAACATTAGACATTGCTTTTATGCCAATCTAGACTCTGAATTGAACTCAGAATTAATGTAAGAAACACGTAAAAATACACGTTCGTTTACTTGTCTCCATCTTTGATCTCATCCCCTACCACCTCTCGAAAGTTGTAAGATAACAATCAGGAAAGTCTGAAGACGGCTGCGTCCTTCAAGTTAATTATAAGAACTTATACAAAGGGCGAAAAGGACCTGTGTAAGTGCCTACTCACCGACTCTGGACTGTGCCTTTCTTTGACGTTATGAAGACGAATTCCTTTCAATTCATTCAAATAACTCACTTTTACTTCTCATTGTTTAGTTTAACTTTGCCAGTTCTTTAAATAAGGCAGAAAGTACGAAGCTTGTTTTGCATCCGCGTAAGATTTAAAATCAAATTGAAAATTCAACGTCAACTCGTTTTAACAATTGAAGTGAATTTATTTGTTCGTGCTCGTTCTTATTCAGTGCAAACTCATTCTGAAAGCGAGACTCCGCTTCGGATAGTGAAATTGCACGATTGTCGATCTTAAAAACTTTGGCGTGCTGTGAAGAAGGCAACATAAAAAAGCTTGAACGATCTTAACGTTCTACTTTTAACTTTGCATCTCCCAAGACGTGGCACTTCCTTATGTCGTTCGTTTTCAATAAGGGCATTGCCATTAAAGTAACTTTACAGACACGAGCTCTTCGCCACAGAGACATTGTCACATCTGATATAGACTGTAAAAGTAGAGCGAGAATGACCCTAGCCGGTCAACGCTATAATTTCCTATTTACGACCCATAAAGTCTTTCATTTCCAAGCGTTTGTTATTGAAAAACCCTTAAGACTACATTGCCTGACGCAATTCTCTTATCGAGCGAGTAAATTATTTACTTTTATGACGTTATCTTGGCAGAGACTAAAGCCACACTCTAACTAAAGATAATTTTAGTTTTGGTAACTTTGTAACTAATGATGTATGTAGAGTAAGCAATGAGCGTTGTTCTACTGACAACATCGCAACACTGCCACCCTTTTTCCAACCCCAGTTCATTTTTTCCTCTTGTATAAATAGGTATTAGATATGGAAACAAGTTCCGAATTTCAGAAAACGATGAATGAAATGTTTCACCGTTTTGTTAGGGAATTTACATGTAAAATTTTGTAGCAGAGATACCTATGCATTGTATTATTTTAAACTTTAGTTTTTTCGTTTCAATTTTGAATCCACACCATTGACCATTAGGAAGCAAATTTCATAAAACCTGAAACACGTGTCTGTTTATCTTGAATCAACTTCCTTAGCTACAAATTTTGACGGGCCAACAGTAACGGTTCTGAAGTTATTATGAAACAAAATTTGACTTCATTTTAACTACCTACCTTTCCAAAACTCCGTTCTTAGTGGGTGTTGTGTTGACGTCCTTAACCTACACGCAAAATTTCAGTCAGCTACAAGAGCTACGATCTTGTAGTTCCAGAGATATCAAGATGTGGCAGTCAGTTTTTAGGGTTTCGTACCCAAAGGGTAAAAACGGGACCCTATTACTACTTCGCTAACCGTCTGTCCGTCTGTCACCAGGCTGTATCTCATAAACCGTGATAGTTAGACAGTTGAAATTTTCACAGATGATGTATTTCTGTTGCCGCTATAGGTAACAACAAATACTAATATAAAAAACAGAACAAAATAAATATTTAAGGGAGCTGCCATACAACAAACGTGGTTTTTTTGCCGTTTTTATAGATAATGGTACGGAACCCTTCGTGCGCGAGTCCGACTCGCACTTGGCCGGTTTTGATTTCTCTTTGATAAATATATAGTACCTAGATAGACTTTATTTAATGACCGTTAAACACGTTAAATCTTACTATACCTAATAGGTACCTCCATTCAGACCTGCTGTGGAGGTAGGTATACTTAAATACAAAGGTAACCATAATCTCTCCTCCGAATACTTTTTGACCGCGCTAGAGTGATTTAAAACGACTCTACTTAGTCGTTTAAATAAGGTTGAGAACGGTATCTACAATAAGTACTACACAGTTGAAATTGTTGAATTGAAATCCTTTGAAATCACAACGCAAGGAAATGAGCAGGACAAAACGCGTTGCTTCCGACAGCAGCACTCTCTCGCGCTGCAATGCTTTTATTTTTACGAAGAAATAGCTATACCTACCTACGTATACTGGCAGCTACGTAATTTTGTTTGAATACGCTGTCTTTAAAATATTCAAAGTTGGCACTTTCAGCATGGCTCGAGGTTGGGGAATACGTTTTTAAGGATTCTACGAAGTGAATCGAATAATTTACTTCACTGGGCTCACAAAAGGCTGTTTGAAGTTGGTTAGAGTTCCTTAACATTATTGCGAATGATCTTATGATCCAACAATCCCCTTTATTGAGGTTGGGGAGAGTTGCTTCATCTATTTATTCGATACTTTGATCCTAATTTTCTTTGATGGTGTTCAATAAAGATTACTTAATCACGATCAATCGGATAGCAGCAAAAGATTAATTTGTGAGCTGTAAAAATACGATGGCAATGTATATGGTTAAAAGATTAAGTAACAACTCCGCGAAAAACCTTCTCTGATAAGATACTCTGATAAAAGTGCAAACAGCAAACAGGGTTAATCTTTGAATAAACTATTGAATTGAATTGAATATAAGAGAAGATTTTACGCGAAAAATATTTTTATTCTAATGCTTTTCAATGGATTTCCGCAAAGGAAGAGCTTGAATCAATGTATTTAGGTATGCGATAGCAACTTAATGCGGTAGGAAACCCAATCCAGCTTGTATTGAGAGGTTGCTCTTTAAGTTAAGGTTTTTTTTTTTTTCTTTTTTTTGGTTTTTCTTTCTTTCTTTGTTTTAGAGGTTGCTTGTATTGAGTGGTTTTTCTTTTTTTTCTCTTTTTTTTTCTTTTTTTTTTCTTTTTGTTTTTTTTTCGTTTTTTTTTTGTTTTGCTTGAGATAAATAAAATAAATTTTATTTATCTCAAGCAACGCTGAAAATAAAGTGCTCACCTCTTCTGGAGAATGCAGTTTCTGGAAGAGTACATATTGAAAACTTCCCTTCTCGCGCAAAATCTTTCATTCAAGGATCACTCTTGCATTTTTTAATGTTTTTGATGAAGAGAACGTAGGTATTAATTGGTAAGAAGCCTGATTTTGATGCTTGAATAAGATGTTAATCATATGACCTAATTTTAGTTATATTGATGAGGCTTCAATTCTTGTCTATCAGATATCGGCAAAAGGTGTAGGTGCGTACTACCTACCATAGTCACATAAGGTACAAAATATCCTATCCTTCTAACATTAACATTACTAAGCAGAAAGTTAGTGAAATGTGAACTTTTACTTTCACTAACTTTCTGCTTTTTGATCTGTTTAGTAGTTTTGGAGATCTTAAGTTTTTACATACCTACTTAATTTACTTAATAAGTTATGGCAACTCATTTATGGGATAGAGATTGAGATCTTAAGTTGTTACTTAAGATCTTCAAAACTACAATGCTTATCCAACCGTTGACTTACCACATGAACATTAAAAAGTAGGTAGGGTTTGTACTTTAAATCAGGTCACCTGTTTAAGCTTCGAGCTTATAGCCTTGTGAAGTGGGTCAAGAGCCCGTGATCAATGTTGGAGCATCATTTAAAACAAACGAGGCGCCTGCGACTGCGCCCCCTCGCTCCTATTGAAACACAAGGCTGTAGCCAGGAATTCTTTTCGGAGGGGTTCAAGAACCCTACCATAAACTACGAAATATTACAGGAAAGCCGCGAACAGGCCGCGAAAAAAAAAGTTTTGTCAGATTTGTCTGTCGTGAAATATGTAAGGGCGGTAAGAATATAAACGGCGATCGAGTGTTGTGTGTTATCCATAAAAAATAATACCACAGATGAAATAATGTTACTTCGTGCTAATACCTATTTGAAACTGGCATGTGGAGCGGGCCTCGAAAAATTTTGTTTCATATTAGATAGATAGAAGATAGATAGAACATACTTTATTGCACACTTAAAACTAAAAAGAATTTACAAATTAAACAATAATAATACAAGTGACAATTGGCGGTCTTATCGCTCAAGAGCGATCTCTGCCAGACAACCCGGTATGGATAGGATTATTGGATATATATGGGGTAAGATCGGTGTGCATCTAATGGTATTAATTATAAATGTATACATATTAACTCAATATTTTATATATAAGATACATATAAATACATAAAAATACATACATACCTAACCTATAAATATATACCTATTATCTACTTACAATAAAATATGAAAACAAGGGCGTGTTCAGTGACAAGAGGATAAAAAGTATTTCTTTACCATATCCTTGAAAATTGGTAGTGACTTAGCACACCTTACAGTGACCGGCAATGCATTCCATAGTTGGACAGCCCGAACAGTAAAAGAGTTGCCGTAAAAGGATGAAGAGTGGACAGTTATTATATATATTAGTGCGGTGCTTACTGTTGTTTCATATTTTTGCGGTTTTTTTAAATATTTTTGCGGTGCACAACTTTTATCGACACCATTTACGTGTACCTACGCAATCCATTGCAAAAACCTACTTAGTAGGTACGTTAGCACTCAAAGCCCTAGTACCCAGGGGCTCAGGGGTAAGCAGCCTTGCCCCTGAGCCCCTGGGTACGCCCTTGTTCAAGAATATTCCAATTTAGTACCATGGAGCCCGTACTTGTTTATTTTCCATCGAGTGTTGAGACTCGGAACTTTTTGCAATGGAACGTGCTCGGTCAGGTGAAGAGCTGTTTTATTTACGAGTATAATAGGAGTAGGAGGAAGCTTCGATATCAATAAAACCCGGAAATATCCCTTTTATAATTTGATTTTATACGCGGCGCCGCCGTCAAATAAATAAAATAAATAAATAATGCTGGACAATTCACGCAGTATTATCTAGCCCCAAGCTAAGCAAAGCTTGTGTAATGGGTACCTACTAGATAACTGATATACATAATAAAATACAATACATAGATAGATATTTTTATTATACATAGAAAACGACCAGAACACCCTGAACAAATGTCTGCAGGTTGTACACACATTTGTCCCGAGGCAGGAATCGAACCCGCAACCTCCTGCGTCGCAGGCTGGCCTTCGCCCATCGCGCCACAGAGATCGTCAATACATTATTCACAATAGTTTTCTATTTGTGTTTTTCAAGAATCAAGGACAAAACATTAGGCGTTTGTGCTTTAGATTATGAATTCATCGCAGCGTATGTATTTGGATTATAAATATAGCTTCATAAAATACGCAAAGGATAAATGTATGCAACGTATCCAGTTATCCAGTGCAAATTTATCCACTGTAAAAACTAGCACCTCACTCTCATGAAAGACTGACTTTTCAAACACGATTTTAGTTTTAACGATCTAACTAGTGGAACGGAATAACGTCAATTTAATTGAATTACTTGGGAGGATTGAACAATCGGCCCTACGTTAGTTACCTAGAACACTTATCCGTCGTGGCTTTTTTTTTGTACTCGCTAGTGCTAGCATTTGCCATTTTCTTTTTATTTTCTTTTTTTTAAATACGTTATAGAAAAAAAAAAGGAAACCGTCGTGGCTTATTGCATTTCTTTGGTAACGCAGTGTAATGTCATGAACTTATTGGGGTTACTTATTATATAGCGTACAAAGGCGTTCATTTCATCGTCTGTTTACTTCTGATTTTTGATAAAATTTGCACTAAATTGTCGATTTGAGCTTTCTTAAAATGAATAATGCTGACAATTTCTTTCCAAACTCAACGCCAAAAAGATTATTTTGGTACCTATTTTGTGATGTGAGTTGTTTACAAACATTGGATCTTGAGAATGGCTCGAGCATACAGGTACACTGCATTGGAATTGAAGAAGTGAAGATAACTCCCGGTCCTTACCCAGTAGCGAGACAATAGCGGCTGAAAATAAAATTATATTAAATTTGTAAAAAACAGACTAGGGTCTGCGTAGACCGTAGCTATTAACACGCAAGGAATAACATTTGCTACGGTTACATAATCTACGTTCAACGTGCTACGGCCTACGAGCTAAGTTCTACGCGCTACCGTAGCGCGTAGAACTTAGCTCGTAGGCCGTAGCGCCGCTACGTGCTACCTACCAGATAATACGCTACGGATCTGAGCTACGAATCGCTAGCAGGCTAATTGGGCCCAGCAACATCAATCTCGGAACAAAATTAGTTACTAACTAAGCATTAAAATGTCAATTAAAATAACACGCTGTAGTGATCATTTAAACGGGTTGAGTTTCAAATGCTTTTGAAGTACTTTATGTATATTGAAAGCTTTTGATGAAGGAGCTTGATTGAAATGAAAATTATTTACCAATATTTAACGTAGTTATTTGAAATATTTCAATCGGTAGAGAGCGTAGTAAAGTTGTACATAAAAGGTTAATTTAGAGTTCGTTATTTTAATTTTTTTTGTTTAAGTAATAATGTAAAATACTTAAAAACTACGGCCCATATAAAATATATACCTTATTCTAACATACATAAAATATAATACCTATTTACCTTAATGCTTAGTTATTTTAATTGAGTTTATTTGTTATTTGTAAAATCCATGTAGGTATTTGTATGAAAGAGCGGAACACTGGCACAATATATATTTATATATTTACATTTACATATATAAAAGGATGTCCTGACCTGACAACTGTCTGGCCTAGCATGTTGAGTACCTAACATCTATCTATGCTAATATTATAAATTCGAAAGTAAATCTATCTGTCTGTTACCTTTTCAGGGAGGTAAATGTAAAAGTATCCCGGGGACGGACATAGGTGAGTGCGAAACCGCAGGCAGCTGATAGTATATATAAATAAACAATTTTCAATCTAAACTTTGAATTCTCAGTGTTTAAAACAGCAAAATCAAGCACTTTAATTACTAGTAGGTGAACGACGTTTCTAAATGTGCTTACGGGTTACCGAAGATCAGAATCAGGGACGAGTGGAATTTCTCTTGATCAGAATATTCTAATTCTGGTATTAAATATTAAATTGCATTTTAAGTACGTGCAATAAAGCTCAATTTACATTAAAATCCTTTTGGAGTGGATGAGCCCACCAGCTCAATAAATAACCATGGCGCTGCTGCCCCGTAAATTCACTGGAGTCCACTAAATAGGGCTTATGGTGGTTAAAACGCGATGGAAGCTCGCAAACGACTGTCGTTCACTCCCACTGGGTTAATCTCAACTGAATTTTATGCCAAGCTTTTTATGCAAAACATATTTGAGCTTTTCAAGTTTATTTGCTTGTCGGATTTATGGATATCTCGTTTTGAGAGTCAATGAAACTTTATATTTTTGAAATCTGATGAGGGAACGTTTGTACCTAAGGATTTTGGTAACTTACTTACTTACTCCTATGGCTCAGCGACCCAAAGTGGATCTTGGCCTCCGACACAAGACTTCTCCAGGCATCTCGGTTCTGAGCTGTCTCTCGCCAGCTGTGGGCGTTGAGTTCGCGGAGATCGGCTTCGACTTCGTCGATCCAGCGATACCTAGGGCGGCCGACTGGTCTACGCCCCGAAGGTTTTCCTTCATACGCCTTCTTGACAGCCCGATCCTCTTCCATCCTCTCAACGTGTCCTAGCCAGCGAAGACGAGCGCTCTTGAACTCGCCTATGACATTTGGTCTGGCATACAGGTCCTCTAGCTCTTGGTAAAATTTGGTAACGCGTTTGGTATTGGAACTTACCTTCTGCCTACCTTTATAAGTAACTTAGTTATCCTAGTATGCTGTTGTAAGAACGTATTGTATAAGTCACGTATAAAATTGGGATTGAAAATGACAGCCTCTCTCAAGCTGTCCGTCCCGATGAGATCGTGTTTGATCAAATATGATATTCTAAGGGTCAGCTCACACCGATACGCGACGTCGCGAGGCGCAGCACGCTCTTTTTATGACAGTTATTCAAAATATAACTTCATTTACTACACAATAAGATACAAATTTTAGTGACATAATACTTTTTTTTTTGTATTGGAGCATATTACGAAAACTCCGCGCGAAGCCTGCAGCGCGACCTCGCGAGGCGCAGCGCGCACTTTTTATGACAGTTATTCAAAATATAACTTCATTATCTACACAAAAAGATACAATTTTTTTTGATGTCTCGCGTCGCGTCTTAGTGTGAGCTGACCCAAGCGAGAGCATAAGAGTCTGTCATATTCAATGCCAAACTTTATCTACGCGACTTTTAGTTACATAACCAGTCTGTTTACTTGTGTGGAGAAACCAAGACTGGTTCGTCGAACAAATAAACAAAACTTAATCAATATAAGTGCCATATATGCTACATTAGTGCTTTTTATAGGGGTGTAGTCCTGCGTAAAGCTTTTGTATTTTATTTTGTATTTTATCCAAGACTTGGTTCGTAAAAAATACATTCCCCACACACAAGTACCTAAACACACTAGAGGTTATTTAGTATGAATGTTAATTTCACCGCTTAGATATGGCAGTATAGTATCCTTAATTGCTAACAAACCTCAATTAGTAGTAAAATATTAGTAGTTAAACAGTAGACCGTTACTGATGTTTTGTGCGGGGAGTAGTATCTATCTAGGTATCTACTTATAACTAGGTACCTACCTACCTGAGGCTTTCCACGGAGACAACCAGATTAGTTTCGTATAAATAAATACGTATCGTAGACGAATGTTTTAGGAATTTAAACAGGCCTTTGAAAGCTTAGCTATTGCTTTGTAGGTCGCTAATCAAAGCCCGCCTGATTGCTGAAAAGCTTCAAGTTCCCTACGAAATCGGGAAGCACCCTTGGCGCTCACAAACAATTATGCAGCGTCAGAGGTCGGGCAATATTTCAGAAAGGTCAACTCCTTATTTATTCCCAAGGGGTGTTCTAAACAGAACAAATAGAAATTACTCTCAGAAGGGATCTTCATCGTCACTGGGGGACGTCATTATGTATGTAAATACGTATTTCCCTCTGCATTCTCGAGAGAAGGGTTTGGTCGCGCCAGCAATTTTTCTTCCATTTTATTTATTAGGGTACAAGATCTCTGCTTTACAGGCAATTTTAGTAATGTGGATGTAGGGTCAGGTTGGTGCTAATAAGCGAAGTTATTGCAAATTTATAAGGCTCCTAAGTTATTTGAAACTTACTTATTTAAAAGTTGGATAAGTAAGGTGCCCATCTGAACTGTTTATTTTTATTACATAAACCATTATCATTTTTTTTGTATTTGGTATAAAGCCTTTGACCACCATCAAGAAATTGAAGAATGGGCATTCCATGCTTTAAGGCTTAGACAAGTAGGTAATTTTTATGTTCTGTGCTTTAGTTAGGTCTCTGTTCACTAAAAGATAACAGGACAATGGGAAACATCATGGGTTAACATTGAGGTGTCAAAAAAGTCAGTATAACTGATTAATATTAAACCATCTGTTGGTAAACTCGGGTCTTAGGTCTGTGTTCACCAAAAGATAATCGGACAATTAGGGAGCTTCATCGGTTAAATATGACGTTTCATGTATGAAAATTTGTGTAAAAAACATCAAAACAACTGTTTTAAATTTAACAATCAGGTGAACTCGGGTCTTATGCCCAAGTTCACCAACACTTGGTCAAATTTTAAACATTTGTTTTGTCGTTTTCGACACATGTTTTCATACATTAACCGTCAAAGTTAACCGATGAAGCTGCTTATTTGTCCAATTATCTATTGGTGAACACAGACCTTAGACGGTTAAATAAAACAGGACTAGCACTAGGTATTTTATTTGGCTTGTTCCCAACAAAAGGTAAAAAGAATTATTGCCACAGTATGAGAACTACTGCAATTAACTGAATCGTAGGTAGCTATGTCCCTATTGCGAATATCGCAATAATTGAATACCTTTTGTCAATGAAAGTAATTAAGATGGCAGAAGGTATTAGTAATGGAGCGAATACCGAGTACCTATCTCCGTAGTATTAAGGGGAGGAATGCGTCTATTGCGCTTCTGGAGGTGGCTCCAGAGCTTCTCAAAGCTGACTTATTTCCCCCCGCTTTGCCTCCCCCAAGTGCTTTGCGAAGTTTATGAGATAACGATCTTCGGTGGAACCTACTACAGATACAAGCAAACTCGTTAGTAATGTTTTAACTAGACTAAAAGCTACATGTAGTCAACAGGAACAAGTTACGGGCAATGAACTTCCTGCGTCTATTTCTCCGGTATACCTACTAGGTAATATCAAGTGTGCGAGATTCCATTTTAAGTAAAAAATACCTGTCTTGAGTGACACCCTCGGATGATATAGATAAACATGCATCATACTTGTACCGATCTTAAAAAATATGGTACCTAGGTAGATATATCGGGATAAGGTACAACTCGTCCGCGAAAAAACTCATTCGCGGATGAGTTGTCCACTACACTTTTTGGTATGGGTATAGGTACAACTCAACCGAATCAAATTTTTCTTGGTTTTTGTTTTGGACGAGTTTGTACCCTATCTACCTCCACAACAAGACTAAAGTTTCTGAAGAGGAAGTCTCCAACATTCTACAAACGCATATGATAAAAACAAAAATGATGAGATAAGGTGCTAGTTTTTCGAAAGTGGAAGGCAAAAATTAGGTCCAATTAGTGCACCCACCTAAGTCACGTAAAATGGAGCTGAATCTTTGAAAGTAGTAGGTATTTGAAAAAAGTTCAATAATTTTTGGCGATGAATTTACCTGCTTCTTCCTTCCTATAGGTATTAATACCTTCGCGAACGAAACTTCAGGCAGATAAAACATGGCGATACTCAAAACATGTTTACAATTTATAACATCAATAAGCTTTATGTATTGGTTCCTAATCCTAATCGACCGATCAAAGGGAATCTTTCTAAATAAATTAATACCCACCCGTTTGGAGATTTATATCCGAGGAATGTTTACTTGGTTCGTTTTTAAGCTTACATTTTATTTACTTTCGAAGAGAGACAGCAGAGACAGAATCAACACCTACGTCTAACTTACCTAACACGCACGCAGGTCAAAGATTTAAATCGTCTTTGGCACAGGTAGGACTTTACTTAGGTAGTACCTACCTACCTATTCTTGTGTCTTACCTACTGTTGTTGAACTTAAACGACGACTCACAAAGCGTTCGACAGTATAATTTACCTCTGTGAATAAAACACCAAACGGGCTATCTATGGGTATCAGACGGATTCAACACTATCGACCAGTCTGGCGTCAACCCGTCATCTCGCTTGCCAAATTCTCATCTCTACTCTACACACGCTTGCTTAACCTAATCCTATAAATGTACCTACTCTACTCGTGGAGTCAGTAATTAATAATGCTGTTCCGAATACGATTGACTGGTTGTCACCTAGGTAAATATTTTTGACGGTATCTACCTGATACTTACCCATGTTCTAATAACAGGTAGGTACCTATTTTATAGATAGGTCTGTATACACCTAGGAGGAAAGGAAGGCCCAGCCCTGGGATCTAGCGGGCCTATAAAACAAGATATTTATTATTCGTCGTCGGTTGTTCTAATCAATTTTTCATAAATTGGTCTTGTGAAAAATTAAAATCTAAACTATCCGGGTTAGGGTACAACTCATCCGAGAAAAAACTCATCCGGGGATGAGTTGTACACTTCACTTTTTGTTATGGGTACAACTCATCCGAATCAAAATTCGCTTGGTTTTTGATTCGGATGAGTTGTACCCAAATCCAAAAGTGAAGTGGACAACTCATCCGCGATATATTTTACCTATCTACCGAACATACTGGTACCTGAATTCAGACCTTACCTGTGTAACGAACGACTTACACTTTACCCAGAACAAATACCTAACCGAGATAGGTACCACCGATTATTCTGCGCAGTGCAAAGCTACACGCCATTAATTCACTTAAGCTCGCCACTCCTGTATCCATTAGATAACCTCTATGTGGGAGACAAAATACCTAATAATGGTAGAAAAAGTGCTGGCTATTCCTCTCCTGCCCTCGTTTGTGTCCTCATTCACGTACGCTCGGAAAGGTAGAGAACACAGAACATATATCTCAGTAAAGAGTAGAGAACTTACTTCCAGTTCACTCTAAATGTATTCTCTCAACTGAATAGCTATTTAAGAATTTTCTCTCAAAACTTTTCTCTTAAAAATCACAATTTTCTGAAAATATTAGACTACATTTTTTTTTATCTTGACACAATTCGACATAGCTTTACTATAGTAAAATGTCTTAAATGGGTATCCAGTATTTGAATTTCATTAAAATTAAAATTTAATTAATTAACTAAAATATTCTGTGAATATTTCAAGCGTCTATCTGTTGCCGTTATCAATATCGAACAAAAAAATCACGTTTGTTGTATGAGAGCACGCTTAAATATTTATTTAATTCTGTTTTTTATTATTTGTTGTTATACCAAGCGGCAACAGAAATACATCATCTATGAAAATTTCATCTTTCTATCACGGTTCATGAGATACAGCCTGGTGACAGGCGGACAGACGGACAGCCGGACAACCGGACAGCGGAGTCTTATAGGGTCCCATTTTCACCCTTTGGATACGGAACCCTAAAAACATACCTACAGCCGAACATAAAACTCCTACTTTTTTCGAAGTCCAATCACGTCAGTACATCATCTGTGAATATTTCAACTAACTATCACGGTTCATGTGTTACAGACGGACAGCGGAGTCTTAGTAATAGGGTCCCGTTTACCCATTGGTACCGGAACCCTAAAAACTGTAAAAATCACTTCGGTATTTAGTACATCGTGTTCAGAGTTCAGACAGACCCGAGGCGAAAGGGGACATTGTTTCACAATGTAGATAGTGATTTACCTGATGAAGCAGACATAGAGTTCCATGAATAAAAGAGACGTTCATTGATCAATGCTTTATTTTCTTTTTAGAAATGTTCACAGGTTCCGTCTCGTATTCAATTTCGACGCGCGGTTTCTTCCTCGCCACTGCTTCAGCCATATCCTAGAAATTTGTTTTTGTTTAATACATAATTTTCCTTTTGAATTGCACAACATTGTTACAGCTCAAAACCAAACGTACCTCTATATCAGAAGTCTCGGATTCGAAGTCACTATTTAGATCAGCACCTTCCTTTCCACCTGAGTCACTTTCCTGCAAAAAAAAAAGTAAAAAATAATGTTTAACACTTAGAGTGCCCACGCACGTCACACATGAGTTCTTGCAGCTGCAGCGCGCCCCTTGGTGTCGCACCACCCCGCCAGCTAGGGGCGCAAAATCGAAAGCCTACCGCCTGCTAATTTTACTTTAATATCGAGTTTTTTAATAGCCAGTTTTTGTCTTCCGATGGCTACATAAATAAACGGAATCTATATTTTTAAACGGGCACTGGGCAGCATTTGGGCTCACGTTACATAAAGATCATTTAATGCCTTCATCATTATCATCAGCCTATATTAGTCTACTGCTGGACATAGGCCTCCCCTAATGAGCGCCATAGCGCCCTGTCTTCAGCTCGCCGCATCCAGCATCTGCCAGCAGTCTTTCGCAAATCGTCATCCCACCTGGTTGGAGGGCGTCCTACACTACGTTTGCCGAGTCGCAGTCTTATAATGCGGTTAATGCCTTGCGTGTACAATATAATAACCCTTTTAGAATATTGTTAGGGATGCCCGAGTTGCGCTTCTATAACATATCCCTCATTATTATGGCGCAGGAGGTCTACTTTGTAAAACGAATCACAAAGTTGTCGGGTCACGGATCTCATAAAACTACACTCAGCACGACCGATCCCATGTGAAGTTCTTTCGATGACCCTTTCAATGAAAATGATTGTGGTTTTTTTTCGTAGGTGTCAGTTTGAGAAGCGTCAGATGCAACTTGGTCGTGTCATAACGTCGTTCGCTTCGTGCAATCCGTCAGCTAAACCACCATAATTCGTGTTTCAAAGTCGGCCCCCGGTGTACGGCTTAGGCTGCTGAAATTCTAAATAAATAGTGATTGTGTTTCATTAATATTGTGCAAGTGTGAATATGTGTTTTCTAGACCTTCGTGATACACCGTCAGCCACATCATCTTTGCACCACGAGAGATTGTGGTCAAACAAAGGTCTATCACACTAATGTATGTATTACTAGCAGCGCCTCGCGGTTTCACCCGCGTAGTTCCCGTTCCCGTAGGAATTACGGGATAAAAAGTAGCCTATGTCCTATTCCAGACTATAATCTATCTCTGTGCCAAATTTCATCCAGATCCGTTTTGCCGTTCTGGCGTGATAAAGGAACAAACATCCATCCATCCATCTAAACTTTCACGTTTATAATATTAGTGAGATTAAATGAGGAAGTTTGGTAAGTCGTATATTTTTAAGTATGGATGTTTGTTACTTCTTCACGCCGGAACTAATGAATGGGTTTGGCGCTTTGAAATTTTGCATGGGTTTAGTTTTAAACTTCGAACCTTCTAATTCTAAGTGGACTGGACTGGAAACTGGAATCTGCACTGACATCTCGCATGAGAGTGTATTGTGCATTGTCCTCGAATACCTAATGGGCTATTTCTTATAGCGGGAAAACGCTTGCGAAGCCGCGGGCAGAAGCTAGCTGATTGTAAAAAACAACTGAAAAAAAAAAATTAAATAAAAAAAATTTACCTCGTCACTGTCCATATCGCTATCCCCCTCCACAAACTCATCGGCGTCCTCCACTCTCCTTAACTCCCGCTCCAACTCTGGCTCCATTTCCATCTCTTTCTCCACTTCTTCCTCTTCTTCTCTGTCGCTCTCACTCTCGGAAACCTCCTCCGCTCTAAGCGCCGCATCGAACGCCATTTGAGGGAAGTTGTAGATGTCATTGTACTGTAAATAATTTGATGATTTTACGGAAAAAGCTATTTTTAAAGGAATATATTCTATTTGTTGTAAAACAGGTAATGCATGCATAAAAGTACCAATAAATTAATTACATTGGTTATTAAGTTTTACGTCACATTTAGTAATCCTTTGGGAGTTCCACTTTTGTGGGATCTTCTTTGTTAAAGAAACACATTACCATAGTAGCATATGTATTCTATATCATAATAACAGCAGTTCTCCCATTATAAGAACCCACAGTACAAACATACGGATTAAATATTGACTTTACATGGGGATAATAATGGTGTGTGTGTATTAATGGGATAATAGTAGTGTGTGTATAATCCTGATCCCGATATAATTTATATTTAATTTTACTTGACGAGAAACTGATAACACCTAACTAGTTAAAGTTAACTATTGTTATTGTGTATTTCTTTTTCAATAAATATCTTCATTTCATTTTATAAAAGAATTTTCAAAATTAAACTAACAATCTCAGGGACTTGTGCGTAAGCCACCTCGGGACCAGCGTGGAGCGACAGCGCGCCCCTGCAGTTTGCGCCGCTGAGGCTAGGCAGTTAATGCGATTGACTAACTAAACTAACACTTTTATGGACTACGACGCAGATGTCCCTCGGGACAAGCGTGGGACAGGGCGGTGCGCTCCTGTTGGTTACACCGCCGAGGCTGGGCAGTCAATGCGTTAAATAAGTAGTTCCTTTACCTCCTACATCCTAACTTACAAACATTGCCTCTTTATCATATTACTTGTACCCAAATAACACACAAAACAAAAGCAGTCTATCACTAAGAAGCAATCTCACCCAGTCAACCTTAGGATGGAAGGTCAACATAACTTTGGTACTTACGGTGCCTTTTTTCAATCTTTCCAAAAGCTGTTTCTCAATGGCATTATCTATTCTTGCTGCCACTAAAGCCTTCTCTTCTCTGCGCCTTTCACGTCTTTCGATCTTGCGTTGTATTGGAACAAGTTCTTTACTGGAAAAAAAAAATCAATAAAATAACAAGTCATATGGACTTGTTGGTCTAAGGATTTTATTACTAGATAGGCAAGATGAATGTTTATGTGGATTGTTAAGAGGCGAACCAAGGGTTTTTGCTAGTCAGTTTTTTCTTTGCCTCCTTCAAAGTGAAATCACGAACAAAAACATGAAATTGCACTGTTTTGCACATAATTTGGTGGGATCTTAGGAACCCTGTGGCCTATTGAAATGACTTATGTTTTGATTCGTAGGTAAAATTACATTTTTGCACTTCCACCGTTCCAAAAATGCATGCTCTGTCCTGTCCTATGAACTTTATACCCTATGCCTATCCTTTGTACAAAATGGCGCACATTGCGCTGCGCCCTCTTAAGCATATGCTAAACAATCAATTATTCTATAAGAATGAGGCTGCATGCTCTATTATCTTAGGTATTGTCCTAGGTGACTATCAGCACTTATACATCCACAATGTGCATCTCCTCAATAATAAGAGGTTTTTGTCATAGTCACATCACACTAATATTAAACGCGAAAGTTTGGATTGATGTTTGTTACATCTTCATGCTAAAACTACGGAACAGATCGGCCAAAATTTTGCATACAGGCTATTATTTTACTTTTAACTAGTCTTGAAAAGCTTGATTCTTGTAAATAACCTAAATATACTTACACTCTCCTTAGCTTCAATTTTCTCATCCGAATGAGGTATTGTGTGATTTTTACAAATCTTTGTTTACATTTTGACTTGATAAAGCCCGGCCAGTAGAGAAGGTTTTCATTTATCTGATGAATGGCTTTCTCAAAATTTCTTGACAACTTCACTTTCTCCCACTGTTTAGCAGGGAACATAATCCTGAAACAATAAAACAGGCCTGAGTAATTTATTTTCTGTCAACCTACTACATCCACATCAAAAGGTCTCTTCTTTTAAAGTAGTTTTAAAAATAAACACGATACCTCTCAGGTGTCTTCATGAAGAGGTAAATAATACCATTTTCTTCTCTGACTGTCGCATATTTACTGTTAGCTAGTGGGCAGGCGGCACGGCTGCACAATCCTGTCAAATTGAACTCATTCCTGCAGAACTGCTGGGTTTGTGTTCTGAAAAGAATAACATTAATTATGATAAACGACCGCTGAATTGTACCTACAATAAATCCAAGCTCTAAATACTTACGATACTTTATGCGAACAATGGGTCTTGTTGATAATGGCCCACACAACCTAGGAACAACCAGAACAGATAAGTCAATAAACCTATTTATTTAAAGTAACACTATGCCGATCAATGACGATCAACGTGTTTCAAATGGAAATTTGGAGTTTTAATTTCAGGTACTTACATCGTCGTGTTGCATTATTATTACAGATTATCACAGAAACAAATGTTCGTTTTAGTCTTCTTAGAGATTATTTATATTTCATCACATGGAATGGAATGAAATTAATGAAGGAATAGCAATTGATGTAATGTACAACGTTTTTCAGATTTCGTTTCTCAGTCAACAACATGGAACCTAACCTCAAACCAGTATTGCCAGATGGAATCTGAAAAAAGCAGTAGAAATTTTGTTAAAAAAGCAGTAGATTGGGAAAAAAAGCAGGTAGATTTTAATATGTTATAAATTAGTACCTATGTATTGTGTTTTGCGAGTATTTTCATGCAAAAAAAAACATACAACAAAGCTGCTAACCCGTTTTTTTGAAATTTAGGAAGCGTTTTCTTTGCCCACATTCCTAAACTGTGTAGCTTTGTGGAAAGCGAGGCCCGGCGGCCTGTCGGCTGTGTTTTGCTCAGTTCTTTTCAGTCTGATTGAACTTTTATTTGTGGTTTTGGACATATATTATTTAGTGCATAGTAGAGTAATAACTGGTTAAACAGTCTCACTCAGTTTGCATTTTGCAAAAGTTTATCGAACGAACGGACCGACCAATCAATCGAAAACAATGAACAGACATACTATGACCGACAGAAAGAAAGTGAAAGCTGGAAGGAAGAAACGAAAGAACATGGAACTCTTCAGTTTCATTTATCTGTTTCAGATTTGTGAAGTTTGTGTCATTGGTAACTTGTCACGTGAGCTAAAATAAAGACATGGAGTCACTTGCTATTGATGCTCGGAAAAAGCAGGTAGATTTTACAAAATTTGAGCAAAAAATCAGTAGATCAGTAGACCGTTCAAAAAGCAGGTAGATCTACTGCTAAATCAGTAGATCTGGCAGCACTGCCTCAAACCTCTATCAATTTTTTTTTTTTTAGAGACAAAATTCAATTTTGTAACTTCAACTTCTTTGGATTGGATTGGATCTTTTACATTACACGTCGTAGATCGAGTATACCTAGATGGTTGGCAAGTGTGGCCACAAAGAGGGACAGACTATACGAAGTGGTGTTGCCATGCAATTTTTTTACCCTGACTTTAGGTTCGTAATTTTATGCCTGGTAGGTGGTATTTTAGTATCATACATCATTAAATTAGGTACCTACGTATGCGAGAATAGGTAAACTTTTGATTTAATTAGCACAGAAATAAAACAACGTGTTTCGTTTAAATTTATTACCACCGCCACATACATGTCAGACATAATTTCAAATACTAAACTAAATACAAAAAGTATGTCATTTTGAAAAGAATATTTTTGCTAGACAATCAATTTAAACACTAACCAAACACAGACAATAAAAATTGCACATAAGAGATCACATTTCTTCTGAGTAACTAAATCTTACACTTTAGGTATTGCTAAGATAAGACAACCATAGTACGAAATTCAAAAGCACTTTTAAATTATACTTCAGGTAAAAAGTACAGAGAAAACCAAATTATATTACAGTTTTTACACCTTATACACAATATTACCTACGTCCTTGCCTATGTTTCCAAATATTTTATATTCTGTTATAATTATTACCTGTGTAAAAATTACCAGTCTTTAAAACGATTCCAATATATTCTCCACAAATCATAGGATCACAAATCAATCAGTCTTTATTTCTATCAAAGAGCCTTAATCAAAATATTTCTATAAGTACCTGGCTACCCAACTTATCAAAATGTACCCTTTTCAGTCTTATATTATTCAATTATAATGTATAACATTGCAAATGTTTGAACAAATTTACTAAATATTTTTGGGTTCCCAGTTTTTGCGACCCGTGGCTTCTATCCAAAGCAAACGTAAATCATTGTTTTCGGGAAATCTGTAACAAACAAAAACATATTTTAAGAATGTATGTAGATGTAGGTATTCATGTCTCAATGCGCCACGACATTTGGGGAATTTTATTTTCGAGTGCAGGCAACCCTAAATTTTCGTAATTTTAGGTTATATTTATTAGAATTATTTTAAAACATAGTTTTTGAGTCTTGTCTGTACGGAAATCTATGAAACTATAAATTTTAAACCTTTTTTGAAGTCAAACGAGCTTGTACTTACGATTGGAATGACAAACTCGGCACTTTTCGTTCACCGTCACTTTTACATCCAAAAACACTGCACCGCACCATTGTTGCTTCAGATTTATATCGTTGAGAGACGCAGGAATGCCCGCAGAGTCACTTTCACACATTTAATTAGCAGAAAGTATCATTAGGTCGAAAACAACAAATACTATGTGATGTGCCCGGCATGTTTGTTTAGCTCTTATAAGAGCTAAACAATGAAAAAACTGGCACACTGGTAGAGACAGAGAAACTTTCATTCTATCTCATTTCTTCTCAGGCTACAAGCATATTTTTATCTCTCTCTTGAGTGACTGAAATGGGTATATACAACATCTCTAGTGCCTTATTACTCTAAGTTACACGTTGTCTCCTCTACATGTTGGCCAATAGGTTAGATGTGCCCATAGACATAGAATTTTTCACTATACATCCTATGCCTATGGATGTGCCAATACCGTCCTTTGTGAGAAGAGTGTGAGAAAGCGTCCACACGTTGGCCCTATTGTGTAGCATAAATTTGGCCAACACCTTGGGGAAAGCGTCCGCACGTTGAAAGTAGGTAATATTAAAAATTAAAAATAAATGAAAAAATGTAAATATTAAAAATGTTGGTTTTTTGTAACAAGACGCGACTTTTTATTTAAATATTTACTACCTACGTACAAGATTTACATAAATTGTGTTCTTTATTATTTTACATATTTATGTAGATGGACGGTTATATTTATTATGTTATAGTCATCGTGCGTGCAATCTCTTTGTTAGCTTGTTGCAAACTACTTGGTCAACATGTGGAATGTAGATGCTACGAGCACAATCACGCCACAACTCCTTTGATCCATATGGTGGCGAAAAACTGAACCATACGGATCTAGAGCCAATGGATTGGCCAATACTGCACCAACACTCCACAAACACCTGCACTATACGATGGCCATTAGGTATTGGCAGTTGGCACACATGTTGGCCAACTTCTATAGTGCAGTATTGCCGGTGCGGATCTTTTTGGTCCGTTTTGGACTTTTTTGGTGTTCTTCCAACACAAATAAGGTTCGTAGTTAACCCGCTTACATCCGTAATGAATATCCAAAGTCATCATCATCAGCCTTTATTAGTCCACCTTTGGACATAGGCCACCCTCCATCACGAAACGAAAAATCATTTTTTCATTAAATTTACATTACACGTAGTACAAGCAGAACCTGCAGTTAATGCAGTGTCAGTGCATTACCAGTAACCCTGTATAAAAGCTATCCTGGTACCGATTAACGAACACACACACACACTTTCACACACGCATATATATAGGTACATTAATGCGCTTCCTCATTCTATTTTACAGCTTTTCCTAATATTCACATACGAGTATGTTACAAAACGGATCTTTTTGTCACATTTCGGACCAAATCTGCGTTCGGTTCGCAGTATTTTCATTTTGACTGCCGGCAACACTGCTAGAATGCATTACGTAGAAAGTGGTTTTGTTTTATTTCAATCCTATAAACCGAAAGTCAAGTCAAGTCTGTCATTCAGTCAGTCAGTCCCATATCATATGTTATGTCAGTCCACAATTTTTTTTCCGTTTGAAATCCGTTCGTCGGTTATTTTGCTTTTCACACACAGTGTTTTGCTGGTTTTGCTGTGTATTTTGTTTTTCAGCGGTAATAAAATGCATGGAAAGTAGATAAGTACAGCAATAATTTTGCGTAGGCATAATTTCTGTTGCACAAAGATTAAATAATGAAAAACAAAAATGAGTGACAATATAAAAGTAGTTGTCAAAGTTAGGCCTCTAATTTCTCGAGAAATAGAAGCAAAACAACAGCATCAATGGCGAGTTGAACAGAACACCCTCTCCCAGATTGGACGAGACTTCGGACAAGCTTTCGTATTTGGTAAGTAAAACTTAATATCTATATCTTTACTTTTCAACACCCACCTGCTGCAACTTGCTGTGTGCCGCTTCATGAATGTGATGTAATAAGCAACGCATGCAGCCTACTTAACATACCGGCTCCTATTGTGTTGTTCTGTAACGTTTGTATTAACCAACAAGGAATTTGGCTACGGTATAGGTATGCTATCTATACAATCATCTCACTGTTTCCAGACAAAGTTTATTCGGAGAACACTCAGACCTCAGACGTTTACAATGACGTCGCAAAGCCGATCGTGGAGGCTGCGGTGGCTGGCTTCAATGGCACAATCTTCGCATATGGACAAACATCCTCGGGAAAGACTTACACCATGACAGGGAATGATGAATATCCTGGCATCATTCCATTGTCTGTTCTGAACTTATTTGAATCAATAAAAAATATACCCGATAGAGACTTTGTAGTAAGGTAAGTACTGTTGAATCTAAAACTTTTGAAAAAAATTGTTATTATCATTTTTGATGAGATTTTCTTCTTTGTGATTAATTGGTGATGAGGAATATTTTCTCAAGACCAATTTATTGAGTCACTGTGGGCAAATAAATTAAATCATACCTTATTTATGAGCACATTTTTTATGCTATTGTCAAGTAGGTAGTAGTTACTTACTACAAATTTGCCAAGAATATTGATGAGTGATTATTATCTAACTAAAATTTGAGAAGGTGAGATACAAAGAAATCTTTGATGGGTGGGGCTTTAACTGTACCACCCAAGGTACAGTTGAAAGCAATTTTGATAAGAAGAAAGCTTTTGCCGGATCATCATCTTAATGAGCATTTCTTCCCACTGCTGGGCCTCACATTATTTATGCCATTCACCTTACACATTACCCTGGTGCAGCTGCAGTGGTTGTGAATGCTATTAATCACTAGTTTGTGCCTGTGGTTTGCATGTGTTGTTAATGTTATATTTTCTATCCCATGGGAACTGGTTTATGTGATATAAAGTAGCCTTAGAACTTAAAAAAAATTTTCCATACAGGTGTATGGAAAATTTTAGCTCGATCCATTCAGAAATTTTGGCGTGACTAGGTAATAAACATCCAAAATTTCAAATTTATGAGATTAGATGATTCATCTCATCCACAGCCAGCTTTAACCCACTGCTGGGTATAAGGCCTGAGTTTGTGTCATGCACCACAGTCTTAGCTAGCCACCTTCATTGATGCACTTAATTATCATTATTTTATAGATTAATAATTACTTTATAGGAGAAGCCAATCTACAAAGCTTGTTTGATGTAAATAAATTTATTTTTCAGTGTATCTTACATAGAAATCTACAATGAATCTGTAAGAGATCTACTTGACCTGAAAAAAACTGTCAAGGTACAGGAAACCTTTGATAATTCTGTTAAAGTTTTTGCAACAGAGAAAGTAACTGCCTCACCAGATGAAGTTTTGGAGGCAATGAAACAGGTAAGAAAAGGCTCTTTACTCAATGTCTCACTAAAGAGTGTCCCTAGTGGACAAAAGCTTAGAGTCAGCTCTGGTGACTCTTCTAAGAACCCAAAATACAAATCATATCAGACAATAATTAGAATGTGGACTAAGAACCTGTGACCAGGACCAGGCAAGGATTGTCATTTTATAAAAGCTGAGAAAATAAAATTAAAATCAAATAAATCTGATTTAAATCAAACAAATCCGATTTAAATCAAATCTGATTTTTTGAGTTATTATAAAAAAACATGATTTTATCAAACCTGATTCCGGAGTGGATGGTTTGAGTGGTTATATTATGTATTTTCATTATTTACAGGGCAATGTCAATAGACAGACAGGATCTACAAACATGAATGAAAGCAGCAGTAGATCCCATTCCATCTTCCAAATTGTGAGTAGAATTTGTTATTATTATGACTTTTTTGTGGACTGCCCAGATTCTACATTTAAATATTTTTTACGAGACATTTAGATAGGTCTCATATAATTGAGTTGGAAATGACGATATTCGTTCAACATCCCCTTGGAGAATAAAACCCCATGTACAATATTAAGTTGTGTTTACAATGATTTAAATAAGTTTATGTTGTATGGTAGCTTTGAAACTATTAGCGCGTTAGACACGAGAGGTTATCAAAAAAACTCGCGAAATCGCTATAGCAAAAAGTTATTTAAACTGGCCTTGACCAGAGGACTTGGAGACTTTAGTGGGTAACTGAAATACTCAGTTTCAAATTACAGATCGCTCATGTTTCCCTACAGATAAATGAAATTATTTTTGTATTAGTTTGTCCATGCTACTACGATTTTTTTATACCCGCGGCTTCACCCGCGCTTGTAATGTATCCCATATTTCGGGTTAAATTTGACTTGTCTAAGTGCTTATTTTGTAAGCCTAAAGAAATAAAGTTATTGAATTTTAGTCTATGACACTCACAAATAACGTGACTTTCTATTGGCAAAAGAATTTTCAAAAACGGTTCAGTAGATTCTGAGATTACCCCCTACATCCTCACAAACTTTACCTCGTTCAAAATTCAAAATTCAATAACTTTATTTCTTTAGGCTTACAAAATAAGCACTTAGACAAGTCAAATTTTATACATAAACAGCTTAATAATAGTAATTATTATCAAATAAGAAACAAAATGTTATTGATTTTGTTCGCTTCAATTTTTTGTCCACTAGTGGAAGAAGCGAAAAATAAACCACTAGTAAGTGTATAACGCTTAAAAATTTAATACAATGTTATTCGCCTATCTAAGTCTAAATACAATGGGATTTAGATACAGGTCAATATTTATATAAAACTAAGCTTAAGATTGTTCTCCTATAATACTATTGTCGGTGCGGAACTGGGCGACATCTGGCCAAGCATTAACATCATTGATATAATCATCTATGGAGTAAAAGGCTTTCTTGATAAGATTTCGTTTAATGTACTGTTTAAATTTACGAATAGGGAGCTCAGTTGCTTCAGATGGAAGCTTATTATAGAAGCGTACGCAATTTCCCACAAATGATTTGCTTACCTTACGTAATCTATATGATGGAATGTGTAGCTTGTTCTTGTTTCTTGTATTTCTGTTGTGAACATCACATTTTTTCAAAAAGCTATCTTTATTTTTGTGCGTATACATTAGATTTTCATAGATGTATTGCGATATTACTGTCAAAATATTTATGTCTTTAAATAGATCCCTCAAAGAATCGCGTGGCTTTAATTTATAAATTGCGCGTACAGCCCTTTTTTGAAGAACAAAGATAGTCTGAATGTCGGCTGCCCGTCCCCAAAGCAAGATACCATAAGACATTATACTATGGAAGTAACTAAAATAAACTAACCTAGCTGTATCTACATCGGTAATATATCTAATTGTTCGAACAGCATAGGCTGCTGAACTAAGTCTACCTGCAAGGGCATCAATTTGCGGTCCCCATTGAAGAGAGGAATCAATATGTAACCCTAGGAAAACAGTTGAGTCTACAAGGTCAACTATCTCATCCTTTAGCATTATCTTAGTTGGGTGTTCTCTTACATTTGGTAACATGAATTTTATGCACTTGGTTTTTTTAGCATTGAGTAAGAGGTTATTGGCGGTGAACCAATCTAGTACTTGTGAAAGCGAATTATTTACATCGTCATAATTATATTTATTTCTATCAACTTTAAAAATCAATGAAGTATCATCAGCAAATAAGACTATATCACAGAGATCTTTTGCTAAAAAAGGAAGATCATTTACATATACTAAAAATAAAAAGGGTCCTAATATTGATCCCTGTGGGACGCCTAATTCAATTTTTGAGCCCCTAGATCTTTCTTTACCAATATCTACTTTTTGGACTCTATCGGATAAATAAGATTGCATAAGGTCCAGTGCCTTGTTGCCAATTCCATAGTGTTTCAATTTTCTAATTAGTGTATCATGATCTACACAATCAAAAGCCTTAGAAAGGTCACAAAATATACCGATAGCGTTTTTCGCTTTCTCCCAGGCATCCAATATATGCTTTAATAGGGCTGTACCAGCATCAGTTGTTGATCTACCCTTGGTGAAGCCAAATTGATTTTTATGAAGTAGCCTATTAAGGTTAAAATGAGAGGACAACTGAGTTAGAATAATTTTTTCAAAAATTTTACTTATTGCAGGGAGTATTGAAATTGGCCTGTAATTGGCCGGATCAGTGTGGCTACCAGATTTATAAAGAGGGACAAGTTTACTATATTTCATGAGATCAGGAAAAACTCCTGCATCGACACAACTATTGAAAATGTAGGCCAAACAATGAGCAACTTCCTTAATAATTGAACTCAGAACTTTGGTTGAAATACCCCAAAGATCCTCAGTGTTTTTTATAATAATAGTATAGATTGACTTTTTTATTATTCTGCTGACCAAAAGTTATTTTTATTCTAGAACATAGAGTCCCGTGAGCATGTAGAAGGCGAAGCCGAAGCGGGCTGTGTGAACGTGTCTCAGTTGAACCTCGTTGATCTGGCCGGGTCGGAGCGCGCGGGCCAGACGGGTAGCACGGGCATACGGTTTAAAGAAGGAACGCTGATCAACAAATCACTGACATCTCTAGCGTTGGTTATCAAACAGCTGTCGGAAGATGCTAAGTATGTTTTATCTCAAATTATGAATATTGGCCGTGGCGATCCCGTGAATGAATCCCTCCAACACGGCCTGTGTGGATGTCGTAAGAGTCGACTAAGTAAACCTACCAGAGGAAGGACAGCAGCTTCTTTCTGTGTATTTCTGTCCTTCTCACTGCAATCACCAATCCGACCGTCAATCGTAGTGATTAAGGGAAAACCCCCATTGCATCAAAAAATTATAAATAATTATTTATAATTTTTTTTGACGGTCGGATTGGTGATTGCAGTGAGAAGGACAGAAGTACACAGAAAGAAGCTGCGGTCCTTCCTCTGGTAGGTTTACTTAGTCGACTCTTACGACATCCACATAATCCAATGTTTTTTTTTTGCCTTGATTTCCGGTACATTCAAAACGTAAGTTATGCCAATAGCCTATACTAAACAACAAACCCATTGTTTTTACCGTTCTTAGAAGTGAAAGACATCTATAGAATAAATAACACCAGAGACCCAGCCTCAAAAACACTGATAGTTGACTTCACTAGTGTGCTTATGAAGGAGAACTTCATCTCCAAGTACAGAAAAGACGTAAAAGGTAATAACCGACTTACAACCGAAAAGCTGAGAATCTCGGGGACGGTCAAGCCCATTTTCATATCCGAAAATTTAACACAAAAATTAAAAAAGCTTTTCTATGAAGCCAGAGAGCACGCTAAAGCCAATGACTATAAATACTGCTGGGTATCAAATGGAAAAATTTTCCTGCGCAAGCGAGAGGGAAGCCCCGCGATTAGGGTTAATAGTGATGCAGACTTCGCTTTGTCCAATATGAAATGACTAGATTATATGTACACTTTGCTCGTAATTGTAGTTAATGTAAATTACAATTTCTGGTATTATTTAGTAAGTTACTCTATTTTGTTTGATGAATCTAAGAGGTATGTAAACATTTATTACACAAGAACAATCCCACACACAATCACTCTCTCACACTCTCTCCTCTGGAGTTGCTATCTTTTCGCTGGTTTTTACCAACATTCGATAACTAAATCGGTATTCGCTAATCATATTAGCTCGTGCATAGATTTTTCAAACACTGCATTGACCTTGTCCCCTCTGTACTTTTTTCAATCAAATAATGGATGATCTAGTCAATTTAGCTGAAGATATTGAAAAATCCTATAATATATCAAATTCTCATAACTGCTCTCCCGAAGAATCCTTTAAATATCTCGACGCGGATAACCTTAAAATATTACATCTTAACATAAGAAGCTTAAATTGTAATTTTAATGGCCTTCTAGTCCTGTTACATAGAATAAAATCACAGCTTGATGTGGTGATCTTAAGCGAATGTTGGCTCAGTAAGTGTCCCATTCTACCTCATCTACCTGGATTCCGCTCCTATTCATCTGATTTTAAGACGCAAAATGAAGGCGTAGTTGCATATGTTCGAGATACGTTATCGTGTAAAGTCGAAACACAATCATTTATTGATGCAAACTGCCTTTTATTAAAATTTGATAATAATATTTCTATAGTTGCACTATATCGTCCCCCATCACAAAAAAATATCGACGGATTCCTTAACTGCCTAGATATAATGCTCAACGACTTAAAAAGTTTTCAGTCCACCTTAATCGTCGGTGATATTAATATAAACATAGCCACGAACTACAGTGACCCTAATTCTGACGAATACCTGAATCTAATAGCATCGCATGCTATGTACCCTGCCTACATTTTGCCGACTCGCCTAGATAGATGCCTAGACCACGTAATAGTAAAATCACCTCTCCCTGTCACTTCGCTTATTCTAGACTCTGTAATAACAGACCACGCCCCCATACTGTTTTGCTTACACACCGCCAACCAAATTAAACCTAAAAAAATATTCACCCCGAAGTTAAATGTTTCTGAAATCATAAAAACAATAGATAATTATGATTTTTCTATCTTCTATCTTAGTTTGTCCTGACCCAAATATAGCTACAGGGTCCCTACTAACAATATTATCGACAATTATCCGAACACATACTAAAACAACAACCTCAAGTAAACAGCACACTATAAAGCCATGGATTACGCCTGGGTTATTGAGGTGTATACGACATAGGGACAAGCTATACCAAAAATACTTGAAAAATAAAAATAACCTAATCATAAAAACTTCTTTCATGCGCTATCGTACCTTTTGCAATAATTTGTTAAAATCTATAAAAAATGAGTATGAACGTAATGAGCTTCAGAAAGCTAGAAATAACCCAAAGGCAACTTGGGATGTAATTAGAAAAATCGCAAAGTTAAACCGAAAACACTCGACATCAGAGGACTTGCTAAAACTGGACAATAATCCTAAACAATCAGCAAATAGAGTCAATCGATTCTTTGCTAGCGTAGGAAAAAAGCTGGCGTCTAATATAGCTCTACCAACGAATCCCATAACTCATCATTACCTAAACCTTAATACCGCACCAGGTGACTCTATGGTTCTATGGCCTACCGACAGTCAAGAAATAGAATATATTATATGCAGCCTAAAGGATAAATCTGCTGTTGGATGGGATGGTATCCCAACTTCCGTTGTAAAAGGGGCCAGATCTACCCTTGCCCCTTTACTAATATCCATCTTTAACCTTTGCCTCTCTACCGGTACCTTCCCCACTGCGTTCAAAAAAGCCATTGTCCATCCGATTTACAAAAATGGCGAAAGCCACGATGTAAACAACTACAGACCAATTTCAGTATTGACTGTCTTTTCAAAGATCTTTGAAAAGGTAATCAACCGGAGGCTCACAAATTTTCTTACTACTAAAAACATTCTAGCCTCAAATCAATATGGGTTCAGACGCAACATATCCACTGAAGACGCTGTTTCTGACCTTACTACCATGATTGCTAAAAACGTCAACAAAGGTCTCAAAACTGTGGGTGTCTTTCTTGACCTTTCGAAGGCCTTTGACACTGTCTCAGTCCCTCTACTGTTAGACAAATTGGAAAACATAGGGATAAGGGGCAGTGTCAAAGAACTATTCGAGAGCTATCTTTCTGACCGCCGACAAATGGTGAAAATAAATAATACCCTCAGTGAAGAAGAAACACTCACTTTCGGTGTTCCCCAGGATAGTGTACTGGGGCCGCAACTTTTTTTGATATACATTAATGACCTTTGCAAACTCACACTCCCTAACTGCTCAATATTCACGTACGCAGATGACACCGCACTAGTCATTAATGGTCAGACTTGGAAGGAGGCACAAGCATCCGCGGAGCAAGCATTGAGGACAGTACTTGCTTGGTTATCTCGGAATCTTTTAACACTAAATATAAAAAAAACAAAATTTCTCACCTTCTCTTCTTCCTCTAGATCCCAACCATTATCTTCCTCTTCGTTTTCTATCCGAGCCCACACATGCATCTCCTCATCCCCCAACGCTGCTTCACCTTGCACCTGCCAGGCTCTTGAACTAACGCAGAACATCAAGTACCTTGGCGTCTACTTAGATGGCACCCTTTCTTGGCTCCCTCATATTCAGTGCACTGTCTCAAGAGTGCGAAAATTGATTTTTGTTTTTAAACAACTGAGAGGTGTTGCGGACATAGCCTGTCTTAAAACTGTTTATTTCTCCTTAGCACAATCCATCATCTCTTACTGTAGCACTTCTTGGGGCGGAGCCATAAAAACTCAAATGCTCAGAGTTGAGAGAGCCCAGAGGGCGGTGCTTAAGGTAATGATGTCCGAACCTCGGAGATTTCCTACCAGCTTGTTATACGCACAATGTAAGGTTCTGACGGTTAGACAGCTATACATTCTTGCGACTCTACAACGAAAACAGTCGGAACTAACCTTTGACCCGTATTTTGCTCAAAAAAAACGCCGATCGGACATTGTATGTAAAAAAGAACCCCACCATACAGTCGCAATTAGACGACAGTATTTTTATTCGAGCCCGTTACTCTACAATAGAGTAAATAAAATACTTAACATCTACCCTCTGCCTCGATACAAAATGAAACAAAAGTGCCTCCAATGGCTTTTGACCCTCTCGTATGAAGATACCGAAAATCTCTTAAAAAATCCAAGCTAGATAGCACCTCACTCATATCATACACGAAACACAACCCACTCTCGGGACCTCTTGTTGCCCAGACTCTTAAGAGACTGGTGTCCTCAGGAGGCCCATCACATATGGTAACTCACTCTCTCACACACACTCAATTACACTGTGGCAGCCCCGTTGCCCGGACTCTCAAGAGACCGGTGTCCTCGGGAGCACCTAACCCCACACTCAAATACACACACACACATACACACGCACGCACACACACACACACACACACACTAACACTCACACAAGACACAACACGCGCAAAAACTCAAACATACCACACACTCTTAGAAACATGTACAAATTTGCCTAGTATAAACAATAATTATGTAGTAACGAGAAATACCTAGTTCTATCTACTTATCATGTCTAGTTCTTAATCACTCTTTTACTTTTTATTATAATCTTCCCTGCTCTACATGTTACCTAAATTATGTAACCACACTGTAATTAGCCACATATTAGCTTAGTAAACGCAAACCCCTAAATATTAATTACTTACTTTAAATTAGCTCTATTTTTATATCGTGCCAGGAGGCGGGCGAAGAGACTACGCCGCAGTTTTTAACTTTTGTGGTCTCTTCGTTCAACTTGTAACCTATACCTATGTACTTGTTCAAATAAACGATTTTTGTATTTTTTTTTTTTTTTTTTAGAATTCAAATGCTTACTCGGCGCTATTATGGTGGTCCCACAAGGCCACAATCACGCTCATTAATTAATGAATGGGCGTGATTGTGGCCTTGTGAACCTTTATTCTGAAGAATAAAGATTGCCTCCAAGTCGGCATGACGTATTTTCCTTTAGTTTTTCTTCTAAAGATACCCGAATCGTTCACAAAATATGAGTACCTACACTGTCGTGTTTGATATGTCATAAAGACAGAAAGCAAATTGATACTAGATAATTCACACAGCATCATCTCCCCAAGCTAAGCAGAGCTATGAGTACTAGATAACTGATATAGTTAATACATCATACTACATAGAGCTAGATATTGTTTAGAAAACACCCAGAACACACTGATCAAATATCTGCAGATCGTATAAACATTTGTCCCGCGGCAGGAATCGAACCCGCGTCAGAAAAGGGCATTATAAATTAAATCAACTTATGGAACCAACTTGTCCTCTGTTTGCAGGACTCAAAAAACATTAAAGAACACTGCACCTTTAATTTATGTTAGTCTGGTATTTATTATTCATCATCATCATCAGCCTATATCAGTCCACTGCTGGACATAGGCCTCCCCTAATGAGCGCCCATAATAATAATAATTTATTATTATGGGCCCTATTTAAGTTACTTTTTGTACACTTTCTTTGTTGCCTGAAATAAAGTATTATTATTATTATTAATTGCTTTTTCAGATACGTTAACTATAGAGACAGCAAGTTAACTAGAATTCTTCAGAACTCTCTTGGTGGTAATGCCAAAACTAGCATTATCTGCGCCATCACACCTGCTGCTCTGGAGGAAACAGTTTCAACACTGCAGTAAGTACATATTTACACATTTTTTTAATGTAGACAAACTTGGAAAGACTGGTCCTGTCCCGAATAAATGAAATAGGTAACAAAGTTAAAATAACCCATCGGATACACAAACGTAACTCAGATCTATCCGAGTGGTTTTGTTGAGTAAGTATTAGGGGTAAATAGATTTCAGATAAGAAATAAGGTGGTTTTGATCTACATCTACATGATGCATCTTCATGCATTATTTTGCCACTTCTGTATTCCGTGGCTTCGTCCATCCACACGCACAATACGCCCTTGGTCACAGTATTTAGTCGTACTAAGTAGTAATGTAAGTAAAATAAGTGCGCTTTAGTGGAAACCGTTCGGCTACTCGGCGACTTGGATAACGTAGTGTAGGACGCCCAGGTGGAATGATGATCAGCGAAAGCCAGCAATCAGTTGCAAGATAAGGCGATAAGAAATAGAGCTCTCATTAGGGGAGACCTATGTCCATCTGAGGACTATATCATGGGCTGATGATGATAATGATGAATAAGTAATGTATGAGCTACGTAAGGCCTTCAATCGTCTACTATACATTTTTAATTTACGGTATAAGATTAAGAATGCCTTAGCCTAACTAGAATCCTACTAATATTCTAAATGCGAAATAAGTGAATGTTTGTTACCACGTATCTCCGTAACTACCTATTTAGATGCAATATGGTATGTATGTATATTGCTTGGTTTCTAAAATAACAGGCTAGTCTAATTAAAAAAATTACCCTCTGAGGGGGCTAAAAAGGGTGGAAAAGTTTCTAAGGGAAACTTATTCCTTGGTTCAATTACTCAAAATTTGGTATAAATAAACTAAGTAAATAATAATAATAAATCACATTTATTTCAGACATCACAACACAGTCCATATAACGAGTTACATACAAAGACAAAGAGAAAAACACATACTACAATAAAACACTAAACACTAACAAAAAATAATGAATCACGTATTTTTTTTTTACAAAACAAACTTACTAACAAATTATGGATCAGTGTAGTCCGAAATAAAGTTTTTTTTTTTTTTTAAACTACCCCATATTTTTAATGTGTAAGACAAAAACCCCTGGTTCATAGTTAATATTTTCATAAAAAAGTAAAAAAATAATGATGACACTAGTTTCTGCCGGCGGCTTTACACGCGTTGATTGTATTGAAACGTTGTTATTTCTATTCTATCCCATGGGAACTGATTTATGAGATATAAAGTAGCCTATGTGCTATTTCAGCTTACATTTATGCAAAATTTTAGCCCGATCCGCCGGTTTTGGCGTGAAGAAGTTACAAACGTCCAAAATTTCACATTTAAAAATAATATGATTAAAGCCGGTGTCCCACCGCCACCCTTGCACTGCCACACGGCGCACGTAAGCTGCGTGGGTTCGTTTTTTGATAATCTCGTATACGTGCGAAGCGTGGGTTGCAGTGGACGTTATGACATACATTTTCTTGCAAAACGAAGCTAGACACACGTGCGTAGCCTCTCCGTGCGAGGCGGTGTGACATAATTATGCTTAAATAATTTTTTATTTAAGGTTTGCCACTCGAGCCAAAGTCATAAAGAACAAACCAGAAGTAAACGCCGTGGCGACCGATGCTACTATGATCCAGAAATTAACAAAAGAGCTGTCGATACTGCAATCCCAGCTGGAGAAAAAGAAGAACTTGGAAGTCATGCTTGAATCAAAGAAAAATAAGGAAGTAAGTCTTGGCCCTTGGGGTCCTCTGGGGCACACGCTCTCTATAAAGATCTTACCAAAGTTATCATATAGTCTCTCACGTAATTAGCATTACGCAAAAACAATCAAAAAATCACGTTTGTTGTATGGGTAAATATTTATTTTATAATTTTTTAGTATTTGTTGTTATAGCGGCAACAGAAATACATCATCTGTGAAAATTTCAACTGTCTAACTATCACGGTTCATGAGATACAGCCTGGTTACAGACAGACAGACAAACGAAAGGACTACGGAGTCTTAGTAACAGGGTCCCGTTTTACCCTTTGGGTACGGAACCCTAAAAACAAGTTGATCCCCTCGGGATCCAGAATCTTTCGGCTTAGTACACATGTTACGTACGTAACGTAGCTCCCTGTTTTACATCTAACGAAAAACTGACAAATTATATTCTAGCAAGACCTACAGAAGAAGATAGCTAATTTGCAAAGATTTATCCTCAATGGCTTTGGTCAAAGACCCAACGTAGAGCAAATGGACGGAGCTCGTAGAAAGAAGGTGCCATCTCGCCGGATCACTATCTCCACCACATCCGTACTGCATCCGATTGTTGAGGATTCGCCGAAGGGGCCAACCAGAAAATTTTGCACACCATCTTTAAAGTACAAGTGAGTATTGGGCTGCCTTCCCTTTCCAGCTTTCCTTCAACGATTTTTTATGTATAAGTCACGTAGAAAAAGATTGGGGATTAAAAAGATAGCAATGCTGTCCCGCTTAGAGCATAAATTATCAAATATGATCAAAGCGGGATATCATGAATGGAGGCTGTCATTTTATTCTCTATCTTTATCAACGCAATTTATAAATAGCTATGGTTGCGTCAAAGCCACCACTAGGGTTTCTTGTTTATTCTGTACCTACTAGTTATCAAAAATCAATCAGTTTAAGGTTATTTATATCCCATGGGAACTAATTTATGGGATAAAAAGTAGAAATACCTGTATGCAAAATTCAGCCCCATCCGTTGAGTAGTTTTGGCGTGAAGAGATAAGAAACATCCAAGCTTTCGGATTTATAATATACAAGCTGCTGCCTAGGGCTTCGCACGCGCTTTTCAAGAGCCTATGTCTTTCCCCAAGATATTATTTACCTCCCTGCCAAATTTAATTGAGATCCGTTCAGCTGTATAAACGTGAAAAGATATCAGACGACAGAGTTACTTTCGAATTAATAATATTAGTATGGAAGTGTCATGTGATTATAGTTGCGGACCGTAAAAAGTGACAAGAGATTGGAGACCAGCATCCGGCGTGGGTCAAGTCAGGTTGCTGTTGTAATCGTTGGTTTTAACAAATTAAATAAGTTACCAAAAACTTAGGCACTATTATAACAAAACCTTAGAATCGTTGGTTTTACACACGCACATAGCCCTGAGCTTGGTTTCTCAAGTGTCACGACGTTGTTGGATGAGATTTGCGTGGTTCCATGTCAGCACGCTAAAAGCGCTTAAAAAACATACAAAAGATCAGGGCTTAGGTAAACTGCTGTTAGCTTTATGTAGCAATTAATTTCATGGGATAGTCATATAATCAACGGAAAGACACTGCTTATGTTTCAATTATTAAAAAGTAAAATGATTGAATAGTAAATAAATGAATATTAATAAATAATTACATATTGCTCTGAACTGTCAGTTCTCTGTTCGATTAAATTTATTATTTATTCGTGGGTTTAAGTGTTAGTTACATATTATTTGTTTAGTTTATGATAAATGTTTGTTTTCGAATAATTGTAAGCACTATAAAAAAATTAAATTTCAGCCCGGCTTCAATAGAAAATCCTTCGGACTTTGTACCTATTCAAAAACCTAGAAAGCTTGGAAGCTTGCCCGAGGAACCTCCAAGACTTGTCACACCCCCGCCCAATAATCGGAAAGGCGACCTCGAGGGTGAAGTTATTAAACTTGGTAAGACATCATCTTAGTAAGGACGCACAGACTTGCACTTGTATTACAAAAATGGTCACTAAATAAATTCAAACAAATTCTCAAACATATCTTTTGTAAAAAGGCTTACTACAAAATATCAGATTATCTAGAGAGGATAAAAAAGATTGGGTCGTGTTTTGCTCCAGCTTGAAAACTAAACTTACAAGGTAAAGGCTTCTTGTTCGCTTCTTTACTTTACCTTTTTCTTTACTTTACCTTTTCTTTATTTTACCTTTACCCCTAAGATTGAAGTGAACAAAAAATCAAACTCATCACGCTATTTCCTAGTTATACTTATGAAATTTGAGTCTTGTGACTGGACATAGGCCTCCCCTAATGAGCGCCATGGCATCTGCCACCAGCCTTTCGCAAATCGTCATCCCACCTGGTCGGAGGGCGTCCTACCCTAGGTTATGCTCTACTTCAAATCATTTCTATGTCTAGTTAAAATCAACTAATTGATAAACGTAATTTATTTAGGAAGAGGAACAATTAAGTAAACGCATTTATCTAGAGAGATTTTAGCCCCAAGGTAATTTCTTGAAGTGAAATAACTGAATAACTAATATGGTAAAGTAGATAACTAAACCTTACTTCCAAAACCTCATAGGGGTAGAAATAGATATCTTACTTCTGAGCTATTGTCACATAAAAGAAAAGAACTAGCATCCTCAGCTAGGTATTATAAGGTACTCATAGAGTTGTTTTATAACATATCAAAACAAACACCTACTGTAAATTTTATGCTATGAAAAAACTTATCGTAGGTTTTACCGAAAAACACTAAATCGTCATTTTCTCGCGATTTTGGTTTTGGTAATTATCTAATTCTCCACCTACGGCAGCGATTTGTGCGTCAAACAGTTTTTCTTTTAAAAAATGGTTAAAAAACAAAAATGGGTTTTGCTAATTTCACCCTGTATAGAATGGACTGAACAGTTTTCGCGCCCCACCTTACGGAACTTCTCCACGGGATCACGGTAATGTTATCTATACAGTATTGTAACTCGGCCCTGTCCTTGAAATAGCTACCTACCAAAACAAAACAAAAGCACGCGATAGGGCTGCCCGCCTGCAGTATTTTAATTTCATCTACCAAATTCAAGTAGGAATTTGGTAGATGATTAGGTAGGAATTCAAGTAGGTACCTACCTACTTGAATTTCTTTCTAGTTTTGTGATTGTATATTTTTATAAATATAAAATAAATGATAATATAACCGGCCAAGTGCGAGTCCGACTCGCGCACGAAGGGTTTCGTACCATTACCTATAAAATCAGCAAAAAAACACGTTTGTTTTATCGAAGCCCCCCTTTAATATTTGTTTTATTTTAATTTTATTATATATTACGTTAGTACTAAAGTACTTTATTTAAATAAAAAATTCTCAACTTGCACGCTTACTGCTTACCACATTTTTTACCTATTGAAAAGAAAAATCAATTACTTATCAGTCGTAATGACAATTCTGTCAAACAAAAAAAACATTCAAATTAGATAAAAAAAAGTTTCATACAAAAAAGTTCGTTCGTCACTGCGCTGCGGCGGCGCGCGGCGCATCCCCGACTGGTTGTACCTACCGCGATCCCGCCCTCACATGAGGTGACAGTTATGACTCGTGTTCCGGCCGTTTGTATGAAGACAGAATACTGTATAGATAACATTACCGTGACGGGATCCTATCGTGGACAGATCGCGGAGCTAACGGCAAGGGCCGCACGTCCAGTTTTATGACGTAATGAATTTGACAGACGATGATGTTTTTTTGAGCTTGGACATACGAAATATCTTTTGTTCCGAAGTCTATTTCACATAAGTGAGTGGAAATAAAATAAATAATGCTGGCATAATCAACATTAAAAAAAAAAAACCCTCGATAAGTAGACGTAGACGTTTGTATCTGTGTGTCTATGGCACCGTAGCTCCCAAGCAGATGATCCGATTTGGATTTCATTATTTTTGTTTGAAAGGTGAGTTGATCGAAAGTTTTCTAGCTATGTGTGAAGAAATTTGTGAAAGCGGTCAAATGTTATTTATGATGCATATAGTTACTATAGTTAGGTACTCTCAAGTTATGATGGTTTATCATTGAGATCAATATTTTAAGTAACTTCGTGCATAAATGAGATTACGGGGTTTACAATTTTTTCATTAAATTTTCATTATGAAACAATCCTTTGTTTTCGCGGCATCAGCGTTTTTCCAGAGGCTAGTTCGATTTACAAATAAGACCTTTCTGTGTGGATCTCTGCTTAAAATGTTCACATAACTTTTTCTTTTACTGTTCTACATTTGAATTTCTTCCGCGGGGATAAACCTAAATATTCACCTGCATCATGAATCATGATGACATATAATTTGACATTGTCGATCCGTGTGATATTTTGTATTTTACAATAATTTTTATTTAATTACACAAATATGTTACTAGATAGCGACGATGACGACGAGTCTTCTAGCACACAAACATGTTCGCCATATCATGAATGTTACGGTAAGAAAATTATATTTTCACACTTGTTATTATAAATGCTAAAGTTTAGAACCATGTTTGTTATTTCTTCAAGACAAAACTATATTATTTGGATGTTTAGGGTAAATCTACAACGAGATCAACGAGTTGTCAGATAAAAAAAAATTCAGTACTACAGGAAAAAAAACTACTTACTAAGTAGTTCGGAAAAAAAACTTAGTCGAATTAAGACCCTTTTCCTTTTTTGAAGTCTGTTAAAAACGGGAGGCTGTAGGCAATCTTCTAATAGTCAATATTATGTTGTAGCTAGATAGTTACATTACAGGAATGTTCTTTTTGACGGTATAGTAACGTGAGGTACTTTAACCGTGTAGGAAAATGGTATTGGAAGACTATCCATAATTTTCTGAGAACTTTGTTATCTCTGTTCACAGATTTTTTTAAAAAATACAGTTCGCAAGAAATTGGTATTTTACACAAATACTTTTTTGATGCCAATATATTCTTTTTCATAAACTGATCAAAAACTTATATAGGTCCAACTGAGGCACTGAAATAGTCAGAAATTGGAAAAAACTTTTCCCTTACATTTATATACATTATGCATAATCAGTAGGTCCAACTGCATTCTAACTTTTTGAAATAATTTCAGGTGGCACTAACAAAACACCTCCGTGCGTTCTTCGGAAAAAAGCTGCGTTATTCGAAAAGGAATTAGAGGAGCTTATCGAATTAACTGAACGAGAAAAGATGTTCCCACATAGTGTGGTAAGACCTTATTATTTGTAACTAGCTGTGCCCGCGGTTTTACCCGCCTAGAATAACAATTTCATGAATTTTCATGTTTTTTTCGTAGAACAGAAGCCTTAGTTAACCACTACAACATCGGCTATCTGCCAGTAAAAGTCTCTTCAAAATAGCTCCAGCCGTTTATTATCCGTAGAAAACACCCAGACCCAGACTAAATGTTTACAGATCGTACATTTGTCCCGCTCCGGGAATTAAAGCCGCAACCTCCTTCGTCGCAGCTGGACCTACACCCGCTGCACCATTGAAGTCATCAATATATTTTTATTCTAGTCTATATAGTATTGTTAATGTGTTGACATAAAGTGTTCTAATTTATTAATAATCTAAATTTTATTAATCTATATTTCTAGGTGGAGCTTCTGGAGAAACTTGATAAGAGTTATGTAAAGTCAGGGGAGCTACAAGATGAAGTCGAACTCCTTAGAAAAAGTAGCCAAGAAAAAGACTTAGAAATAGAAGCACTCCGAAAACAGATAAATAATACCGAACAACAAGTAAAAAATTTAACATCCATAACGGTAAAGCAAACTTAGTTTTTATCTTACACTTCTTAGCACGTCCACTGCTGGACATGCCTCCCCCAAACGAGGGGGGTTTGCCATAATCTCCACGCTTGACAGGCGGATTGGTGATGGCAGTGAGGGTGTTCTATCTCTTCAAACGAACAAAACAAAGAAACAAATGTATTTATTTTCGATACAGAGACACCAAAAGAAAACTTTCATTAAAATACGATTTATTTATACAGAGTTAGTATGGATCTTGATATAAAGTAAGTTTCTCGAATCCTCGCTCATACTAAGGGTACCATTCCACTAATTCAATAAAAGTAAAAAGTAAAAGTCATTTATTTGCAAAAACACGTGTAAAAAGGTGATAAATAATTATTTTAGAGTCAACATGTTTGACCAACATACATTGGTGTGCAAAAATAATTTGAGAGTAAGGCATGCAGGTTTTAATTGAATTGTACATAGCAACAGCAGATTTATAAGCATATTAATTAATCGATTTGAATTTAGTATACCTAGCATAAAATTAGAAATTAGAATAAAATTAGAATATCTTTGTCAAAGTTCTTTGTCCAATATTTGATAAAATTTCTTGAATAGATGCCCATTCCACTCGTCCAATATCTTTGTCCAAGATTGTTAAGTAATTTGCGTAGGTTGATTTCCATGAAATTTCATCACGTCACACTACTTACGTTTGTTACTTCTTCAAAACTTCTCACCAAATCGGGCTAAAAATTTGCATAGGTGTAGCTCTTGACCTGAAATAAACCATAGGCATAACATTTTACCCCTATAATTCCAGTTTCCATGGGAAAGAATTAACGTGTATATGTTTTCATTTTTAGTTCCTTAGTTTTATAGTTTCGTGCAAAGTCGCGGACAGAAACTAGTATCCAAATCTTTGATCAAATGTACATTTCGACATAGATATTGAATGAGTGGAATAGGCACCTAAGATAATCTTGTACGAAGATGCGAGGGATTCCAGCTTTGGCTTTGAGGTAGTTAGGTTCACTGAAGCTGCTGCTCCTTACTGATAAAATCCTGATTGATCAAAAAAATAACTTTATTTACTACGCAAAAGGTACAAATTTTATTGACATAATACGAAAACTCCCCGCGGCGCTTCGCTGCGTCCACTGGTTGAGTTGGAGTCGATTCAATAACACCGCGACCGGCTTAGTTTTTATGATTATTTAATGTTAGTTATTGTCAGAGTCACATTTTTGCGTTGTTTGTATGTTGTCTTCTGTATTTCAGTCACAATTAGAAACGCAGAGTGGATTCTATAATACCCAACTCACAGAATGGGAAGTCAAGTACGAAACACAAAAAAACAAGGCTAAATTAAGAGAAGAGGAACTTTTATCCCTAATCCAAGATAAAAAACAAAAGCCTTACGAGGACATAGGTAAGCAAAACATGCATTTTTGTAATCAATAATATGTTACCACTTGCATTACTGATCATGATTATGATCTTTATTATTTACAGATAAAATGCCTTTCAAACCAAAAGACAGAGAGATTCGCTTCATGGACATGTCCAAAGACATTTCTTTAGTTAATAGCGACAACGAGGGCAGCATTATTCAATACGATGATGAATCATCAGAACGCAGAAGTGTTCTGCTACATGATTTGCAAGCTCAACTGACAGCCAAGAACGATTTGATATCAGACCTTGAATCCAAAATCACATCTCAAAGAAATCAAATAGAATCGTTAGAAAAATCTAGTCACGATCTTTTAGACCAAGTAAGTAATTTCAAAGAAAAATGTAGTTACTTTGAGAATGAAAACATTGCTTTGCAGTCTACTATAAATGAATTAAATAAAACAGTTAATATTCAAAAAGAAAGTGTGGAGTCGGCTCAGAACGACATGAAGTCATATACTAGTCTCGTACAAGAACTGCAAATCAAGCTTACCGAAAAAGATAACTTGCTGAGTTTGAACGCAAATGACGAAGTTATTGAAAAGTTATTGGCTACTGAAGAAAAGACTATTGCCAATAATGAAAACCTACAAAACATAATACATTCATTAAAACGTAGCATAGAAAATAGTAAGAAAGAAATAGACTTACTGAAGACAAAAATGTCTAGCGACAACGAAGAAACTGTAAAAACGTTAAGAGATGACATCGCTAAGCTTCAAAAACAAAGCCACGATAATGTTGTAACAATCAATACGTTAACGCGAGAAAAAAATAACTTGGTAATGATAGAACAAGAATTTGTCAAAAAAATATCAGAAGTGGAACAGAAAAATAGTGAAAATTGTATTTTGATCAAGGAACAAGCTTCTGTAATTGATATTCTCAAACATGAAAATGCAAAGTTGGAAGCAACTTTAGTAGATAATGCAAATATAGAAAAAGAAAATTTAATCAAAACGAATGAATCTTTACTGAAAAATATTGATGATGCCACAAACAAGGTATTAACATTAGAAGAGGAAATTAAAAGTAAAGATATTCTTATAACCAATTTAAACACCCAAATTAATAACTATCAGGCGTGTGTTGATACAGCCAAACTTGGTATAAGCAAATTGCAGAATATATTGTTTGCTCTAACAGGTGAAGCTAAAGAAATACCTGTGAAATTAGACAGTTTCCTAATAATTTACAATACTTTGAATGATAAATTAAATGTATTGGAGACTATAGCACAAGAGACTGTCTCTCAAAAAGAAAAATCGGTAAAAGATAATATTGAATTGCAAGAAGAAATGACTGAAATTGTGATAAAGCACAAATTGACAGTTGCAGAGTTGACTGAAAACATAGAAAATCTGAATCACAAGGTTCAAAATCTTACAAGTGATATAAAAGTAATGACTGCCAAAAACTGTGAACAATCTATTGAAATTGAAAAATTAAAACTGGAATTAAATGATAAATATAAGGTCATAAACAAATTAAATTTGGAAGTCGAAATAAATAATCAAAACAATGACGTGAATTCTGAAAAAGATTTGGTTATCAACTTATTACAGAAAACCGAAATCGAACTTTCTAAAACAATCGAAAAGTTAAATATGGAAGCTTTAAACTATATCACAGAAATCAAATCGAAAGAAGAAGTTATACACAAATTAAGAGATAGAAATACAATTGGCGCACATGAGTTAAAAAAGTTGAAAGAAGAGTTAAATCAAAAAGAAAGCCAATTAATCCAATGTCAACAAAGACTCAATGATGGCAATACAACTACCGAGTTGCTTATAGATAGATTAACTAAAAAACTGAGTATTATCATAGAAAACATCATGGAAAAAGATCCATCTTTTGAATACAGATTACATGAAATTGGCAACACACAAGAACAACTTTTCCATTTCATTGAAAGGATATCCAAGTATATTTCAATGCAGTCCCCGATATTTATAGAATATGAAAAATTGACGAGAGACTTTAAAATGATCAGTCACAACAACAAAAGTCTAAAAGCTGATCTAATTCAAAGCAGCAAATTGTTGCAAAAGTTGCAAGAAGAATTGAAAAATAAATCTGATGAAATCAGTGCTATTGAACATAAAACTAAAGAATATCAGGGACAATTTAGTACATTTGACGAGGAAATGAAAGAACAAATACAGTTTTTACAGTTAGAGAATGAAAAACTTAAAGTCCGATTGAGACAAATGAATGCAGAAAGAAATATTCGACTTTCTCAACTAGCAGACGACGAAACTTATTCACAAAGTTGTAAATCGAACAATGACATAGAAGTATGCTCTCCACCGAGTCTGTTAACTATTTGTTGCAACAGAATATCAAAAGCCATAGATTCTAAACCAAATGATGCCTCCGATACTACGTCAAGTTCAAACAAGGAATCTTCAGACACTCGTAGCTCGGAATATAATGAGCTTCTTCATGAACTAGCTATCACTCAACAAGAAAATATAGCACTGATGACGTATAAAGAACAGTTAGAGATCGAGAACAAAGAGTTAATCATAGAAAGAGTACAAACGCAAAGTGATGTGCGTCAACTTCTTGAGGAGGCTGAAGAACTACAAAAGAAACTGTACAATCATAGAACTATTTTGTCAATTTTAACAGCTACGACGTATACGGAGAACACATCTTTAAAATCTCAATTGAAAGGATTACAACACCATCACAGTAGATTTCATAACGTATGCCAAAGAGATATACCTGAGTTAAAAAAAGAACTTATCAATCTTATGTCCATCTTGAAAGATGATTCAGGCAAAACATATTCCTTGTCGATGTTTCGAAATAATTCAATAAACAACTGTCCAAGCAAAAATGATTCGACGTTGGATGGTGATGTTCTCATGTTAGACACAAATGTCACTGTTACCACTGCTGACAATACTCTAGTAGGTAACCAAACTTGCCTGGACTATACACAGACCATGTTTAACGAAACGGGATGCCAAACTCTGGACCACAACTGCACAGATTCAAACCATTTAGCAATGGAGCTTGAAGTAGTAAAAAAAGAAAATGAATGCCTGAAGCAGAAAATATGTGACGAATCCAAAGTAGATGTCCAATGCAGCCAAATAGCAGATTTTAATAAAGAAGAGAAACTGGAAAAATTCAAAACAACAATATTATCACTAAATGAACAGCTAGAGGTTACCAAAAACGAGAAAAAAAAATTAGAAACACAATACAATGACCTCATGCTAGAAATACCCTTAATGAATACCATTCTTCAAAAAATTAAGGTAGTAGAAGATCAGTTGAAAGCCAAAGAAAATGAATTAGCTAAAATGACAAATGTTCTACAAGATAAAAACAAAGAGCTGAGAGTTATACTAGATGAAAACGACTCACTATCTACTCAAATAATGGAACATATTTCTGAGTGTGATGATCTCAATAAGGAAGTTGAAAAATTGAGACAACAAAACAAAGAATTAAATGCTCAATGTCAAAAAATGCGTGATGACGATGGCGACAAAAGGTCGGAGGTTGGTCCTACTGTAAGAGTACCACTAAATAATAGCAATATTTCTATGGATTTAGATGAAAGTTTGAATTTCGAAATGGCTCATGATTCCGTGCCATGCAGTCCTCAGAGCAAAAAATGCAACATGTCTGATATCCAGGAAGAACGGCCGTTGGACTTATATGTGGTTGATAAAAACGAATGCTATAACTTTTTTATACAAGAAATCGGTACAGAAAGAGAAAACCTTCCACACGATTCCTCAATTATTGAAATCATGAAAAAACTACATGCTATTTTAGTAACAAAACATGGCAATGAAGTCGAAAATCTTGTCAATAAACTCAGAGATCACGAAGAAAGTCAAATCCAACTGCGCAATCAAATCAATGATATGAATGCAAGTTATATTAACCTTAAAAATGAACTTGAAGAAAAAGACACAAGCCTTAGCTTCATCAGTAATGTAATTTCACAGCTAAGGGATAATTTGATTGATACAAAGGAATGCAGACTTAATTTTGAAGGCTTAGAAAAAAATTATAACTTGTCTAGCGTAAAAATGTTAGAGAACGTTACTAATCATACGAACAAAATAGTTCAGGACTATAACACTCTAAATGAAGTGTTATCTCAAACGAAATGTCAACTTTCTGAAAAGGAAAAAGAATGCAATTCTCTGAAGGCAGTCAACGAAAAAATTCAGGAAATAAATAAAGCCGTTACTTTTGATATTATTAAAAAAGAACAAGAAATTAATAAAGTCATTGAAAAAATACATCAAAACTTGCTAGACGTCAATGTAATAAGTATTGAGCAATTTCCATTGAGTGAGCCAGTAAATGTGCAGATGCTTGTACGTTACCTTGAACATTTCGTTAAAGAATACCGAACTGAAAAAGCTATGGCTGTATCACCATCTGAAATAAATGACATGAAATTAGTTATAGAAGAAAAGGAAAGACAGATAAAGGAGATGCTGTCAAACGTAGAAGTATTAGAATCTAGGAATAAAGAAATGATAGACCCCAGTAAAGGTTCTCAACATGAACTTGAAGTCGCATTGAAAAATAAAACTGAAGAGAATAATCATAATGTAATGTTGATAGAAAACAAAACAGAGGAGATCCGACATTTGAAACAGACACTAAACAGAAAGGACGACTTTTTAAAAACCATCGCCAAAAACATAAATCTCCTCTCGGATAGAAAAGATGTTGAGGCTAATGAACTGTTACGCACCATACAAAGCATACAAGACGAAAATGATAAGCTCAAAGCAATCAATGAAAATATTTCTAAAGAAACAGAATCATATGCCTCCGAACTTGAAAAATCATGTGCTATTATAGCGCAAAACAACAAGGATTTAGACAGAATGACTTCTGAAATACTTATTTTGCGGGAGTCCGTCAAAGAAGCGATAGCGCAGGTGGACAGTTTAAAGCAAGAAGTGCAGGCGCTTACAGATAAAAACATTGAAGTGAAGGGAGAACTGGAGATCAAATGCCGCGAGTGCCAGAGATTAGGGATCAACATAAAAACGCATGAAAAGACAGCTGAGATACAGAGCAGGATGATCACTAGGTAAGTTAACAAATTTTTTTGAGGCTTAACCAAAGATTAGCATATATCCACATTAAAAAAAACAACAATATAACGTGTTGCGCATGCTTTCTTATGGATATGTATGAGCTAGTTGTATTTTCTATGGTTGTGTCCAGAGCCCCGAGTCCATCTGACGATAGTATCGTGACCTCTTATAGTTGTATGGGATTGGCAGAGTTCCACACGATAGAGGCGCTGTACCTATGGAAAAATGAGATGTCACGATCACGTGTACCGATTACTAAAAAGGATTCTATAATTATTGAACGAAGAGGCTAGCATGTCAGTACACAAGCGCAGTTGGGTCTACCGTCACAGCTGCAGTTTGTATTAAAAAAAGTGAAATAGCTTTAAAAATCGGGCCAACAATTTCATATATATATATATATATCTCCAAATATTGAATTTTAACAGTCGTTTTCGCTCGATTTCGAATCGTATTTGCTTCGTACTTCTAAACGGCTTTATCTTTACAGCTGATGTTTTTATTACAACTAGTCGACAACCAAAGCATACAATGAAACTTGACACTTGAGTTGTTCATTCGCAACAAATTTTATATCTTTAGATTTATTCGCTAAAATAAAGCTAATTACCTTATTCTTACTAAACAGGTTACAAAAACTAAAAGAAGATGACGATAAAGCAAACAAGGAAAGGCTAGAAAAACTCAATGAATTGTCCGAAATAAATGAAGCATTACAGAAAGAATGTGAAGATCTGAGGAACACTGTAAAGAGTTTGACTGAAGAGATTGAACGTGTCAAGTCAATAAAGGAGTTTTTGGAGGTAACAATATTTTTCCATTCTTAACCCAGCCACTGCGATGCGGCCCGCAGAAGCGACCCGCAGGGGCGCGCTGCCTCCACGTGCTAGACGCAGACATCTGCGTCTTGGCCCATAAATGTTGCAAGTCGCGCGAAATGAGTCGCTTCATACAATAGTCCCGTTAGTGCCACACAGCGACGCAAAATGAATTGTTATTTCTGTTGAAAGATCGCATTTTACGCGCATCACTATTCAAAAAATTGCCTTCGTTTGACCCTAGTCTAAAGCACAATTTTCATACTTAGATGGCAGCGGCTAGCAGCGTAGCAGGGAGTACTTTCAGTGTCAAACAATTGTTAAATATAAAACTTTATCTACCAGTATCGCTTAAAAAGGTCGTGCGGTGTGAATTGAGCCTAAGGGTGTGGGTGTGTGTGTTCCACTGACGCGAAGCAGAATCGAGAATTGAGCTAGTCGCGAAATAAAATACGTGTGCATTACAAACCCATGAATTTCGGGCTAGTGAAAACGCATCCTATTCAATAACATTTTGTAATATTTTTCTCTTTAAATCATATTTTTCTGCTGGTTAGGATTTTTTCTAATCGATGAATGTTTTATGTTTCAGAATCGTTTATCTGAATTCGAAGATTCGGGACGTAGGTCGCGAGCGTCCATCGATGCTAATGCTGACTGCTCGAAACGAAGACGGCAAAGTCACGACACTAAACGACTGTTTGATAAATTGGAAGGTAATACTAATAACAAAATACTTACTTTCCATGGCTCATTACCCGTACTGTAACTTGCCTACAATAAGAAGTCGCCATCTTGGTCTTTTTTTAGGGTTCCATACCCAAAGACTAAAAACGGGACCCTATTACTAAGACTTCGCTGTCCGTCTGTCACCAGACTGTATCTCATGAACCGTGATAGTTACAGTTGAAATTTTCACAGATAATGTATTTCTGTTGCCGCTATAACAAATACTAAAAAACAGAATAAAACAAATATTTAAGGGGGCTCACATACAACAAAAGTGATTCTTTGCCGTTTTTATTGTACGGAACCCTTCGTGCGCGAGCCTGACTCGCACTTGGCCGGATTTATTTTAATTGAGATAAGACCCTCCTTTGGTTACAATTTCACATAATGATCAGTGAAGATATGACCGACGTGTATCACGAACGTCTTTTTCTAACTAAGATCCGTTTAGTCGTATAATGAACAACATGGGTACAAGCATAGTCCAGTAACATATATACAAGATTTGTTTATGTTATGTTGTTGGCCCAATGAATAATCCAAGTTTGTGACCTCAAGCGTTGAACGCAACTTCATAAATCGAAAAAACCGCGAAAATTTCACCAACATGGGCATAGGGTCAACATCATAAACAAGTCTGCAAAAAATCAGAACTACCGGATTTACGGCAATCTGCCTACGGCAATCCCCTTTCAAGCGACACGGTTACTGGACTAGCAGTGTTGCTTTCACATTTAGCACTCACTTTATTTCATTCACACCATTAACCATTTATTAACAGAAAAATACTTAATTATTTTCAGAACATAAAAACCTTGAAGCGGTATTCGAATCGAGACAAAAACCAGACGACTTCTTTATGGACATCAACGAGTCGCTTTCTGGCAGGAGTACACCGTTGGAAGGCGGGAAAGGGTAAAATAAAAATCTATATAAATGTAAATTCCACCAATCACAGCCCAAAAAACGTGAAGGACAACAGAATTGTTTTCTTTCAGTATTTCTAAGCCGTATGTAGATTGATGTCGATTCGGCTGGAGCAAAAAGTAAACTATTTTGAAAGCACTAAATTTTGCTTATATTTTGGTCGTAAAGAAAGGGATTTCAATGGAGGAAAGGGATATCTTAGATCCGTTATTGTCATTTACGGTTGTAAGCGGGTTAACTACGAATCTTTTTTGTGTTGGAAGAACACCCAAAGTTTTAAAGTTAAGGGACTTCTTCAGAGTGAGTGCGGTTCTAGACGCGCGAGTACCGCCTCTCCGAGTACTGCGCGCTTGTTGCATGCAACGTTGGTGTTCTTCTAACACAAATAAAGTTCGTAGTGAACTCGCTCACATCCAGAATGAAGGGATATCATTATTTTGTGCTGCCAATTTAGTTTAGTTCTTGCAACAACCGAATCGAATCCAATGTTTGTCTTTTAAACGTTATTGATTCTTGACCGTATGTGCTATACTGTCATGCTACGAGTATCAGTATGTCCATTTAACTTATGTAAGGAGGCATATAAATAAGGACATAAACTCGTTATCTTCAGGTACATTTTTACAGTGACAGTATAAAATAGCGGACAGCACGGCGTACGCCAGCAGCCACTTGTTGGCATTGCGTGCCGCAAGCTCCAAGCGCCCACAGCCGAATGGACCGTTTGATTGAGCAAGGACTTTAACCTTAATTTTGCATTTAGTCTAAAATCATGCAAAAGGCGCCTTTTAAAACAATTGTCGTTATTATAGCTTGATAGCAGATAGGCAAGTCCTATCAAGCAGGTGGTTTTTCAAAATGATTTAAATTTGTACTTACTCATTATTTTCAGCCGTGACAGCCTGCTCTCCAGAACAGAAAATGTAAGTCACTGAAAATCTAATCAAATCACTCCCTATCTTTAAAAAACTGCTTCATCAGCATTACCTATCGTTACAAAGTTAAGCAAATTATTTTTATATTCGTATTAGTTTATTGTTATTCTGTAGGTTATGTAGATATTTAGTAGAGTAAGTATTATATAATTATTTTAAAATTTCTTTTTTTCAAGTGCCACCGTCTTTTTTGTTCTTACATGTCCAGTCCATCCCAAGGTCGTCTGGAAGAGATCGCTCGATCCCAAGGCCGCCTTTGTACTACTTCTCGTAGCTTTTATTTCTGTACAGTTTTCTGTGTTTGTGTGGTACAATAAAGAATTATCGATCTATTCAGTAAATTTAATGCAATTTGAACTTTATTTACAAAGTTCAACAAAATAACTTATTGTAAATTATCTCAATTTGTACTTTATTTCTAGAGCGATAAAGACGAAGATCATTCTAGACCAAATAGCGCGTTGGCGAGGGCCGCGCGACGCCGCCGTCAAAGCTCTCACGACATGCACAGAAGCGTCACCCCTCAAGCAGGTAAGTTACTCGCGGTCTTCGATCAAAAATTTCCGGCTTTGCCGGCCCCCCTTAGATTCACAATGCGCACCCCAAAACCTTCAGTAGCAAAAGAGAAACATTTTGACTTGTTAGGGAAGCTTTTCAACTAGTGTCATTTTAGCGTTCAGACAAAAAGCATGGGTAAGTGCTCGTACAAAAAATGCAAGAATCACTCGTCCAAAGTGCTGAAAATGGATGGAATTTCTTATTTTCAGTAAGTTTATATATATTTTTTACCCGTATATTGAGATGCGAGTCATATACTTGTGAAATCAGCATAAAATATTGTTGTTTGGTTTGCCTATGTTAAAATATTAATTTTGTTATAAATTGTTAAATGGAAGGGCTATTTCTTCTAATTTTTTTTTTCATTTTTAGTATGTACATATTAATATATTTTTCATAAAAATAAGTTTAATATTACTAGTTGATAATTTTTAAAATAACTAGTTGGCCCGCCCTAAAATTTCATTTGCGTAGACTCTCTAATAAAAGAAAGACTAGGTTCTTACCTACCTACCTAAGAAGTATGAATTTATAAAACGTTTATTTTTTGTCACGTAAAAAAAACTCGTGCAAAGCCGTAGACAGGAACCAGTTCTTTTTAATCTAGAGTGCCTGCCTGAAATTGTATTGTAAGTTTAAATTATTGTATGTCTGAAATGACCCTTTTGTATAAATACCTACTGTTGAGACACCAATTTATAGTTTCATCAATAAATGATTCGTCATCTTTACCTGAATTCTGTTAATTAATCCTTATAGAAAATAAACTGAGCAGGTAGGTATATAATTCTCAAGTAGGTACCTACCTACTAACAATATAAAATAAAATGAATTCGACTCCACCAATCTCTTGTTCCGTATGGAAAAAACTTGTCAGGCTCTGCGCAAACTGTCTGCGTCAAAACAAAACGAAGACAATTTTGAGTGACATTTTTGTAAGGCTCTAGGTATCTACGGGGGAGGCCGCGAACTACTTATTTTTGATCGAAGCTCGCGGTCGATAAAATAAAGCCCGTGTCAGAACGTATAATAGAGCTTTCTAATTGTGAAAGTATTTTCTAAATCGAACAGTAACCAGAACCTATACTAGAGCCATTCTTAAGATCTAATGTTTGTAAGCAATTCACAACTGAAAAATCGAAATTTTTCTTTTTTGGCGTCCATAAAATAATTGTCGGCATTATGTTTTTTAGGAAAAAGCTCAAATCGACTCGAGAATAAATCAAAACAAAAAGTAATTTTTGTTCTTTTTAATCAGGGGAAGATCTGTGTCCAGCAGTGGACCAATATAGGTTGTTGAGGTTGAGTTAGTATACATTTGTAATGTTTTAATCAATTCACAGATTTATCGCACTTTGTAATCGATGAATTAGAGGAGGGCACATCACGCATTAGAATGAACAGCGATAAGTAAGTATTGGTTATGATTATGAATTTATTACTAAGTAAAAGAACAAATACAACAGATACTAAAACAAATACTAAAAAACAGAATAAAATTAATATTTAAGGGGGCTCTCATACAACAAACATGTTTTTTTGCTCGATATTGATAAAGGCAACAGGTAGACGCTTGAAATATTCACAGAATTTTTAGTTATATTCACTTTTAAAATAGCTGTGTATTTATTTCCCATACAGCAAGCATGATTTTTTTTTTGCTGTTTTTATTCATAATGGTACGGAACCCTTCGTGCCAAGTGCGAGTCGAGTCTGACTCACACTTGGCCGGTTTTATTATTATTTAATCGTAATTTATTTTTTAAGATTTAATTTATTACGTAGACTTTTATTTTCAGTGAAATCACTCAGTTGAAAGCCCAGCTAGCTACCTGTGGGAAAGAGTTAGAAGAGCTCAAAGTAAAATACAGGGATTTGGATGAAGAGTGCGAAATATGCTCGCAGTACCTGCAAGAGAGAGACGAACAATGTTCCCGACTGAAGAAGGAAAAGACTGCTTTAGAGGTAGAGATTTTGGATTTAATTCAAAATTACTTATTTAGATACTCGGTAGTTTCTGCCCGCCGCACGAGTTGTTTCTTAACGTATAAAGAATATTTATATCCCATAGAAACTGATTTATGGGATAAAAAGTAGCCTATGTGTTATTCTAGGCTTAGACCGACAGCACAATTTCAGTCTAATCTGTTCATTAGAGAGTCGTTTTCCCGTCGGAGATGGCAACAAGTGCCTAAAGCAAGGAATTACTGAACTGCACTTAAATCAAGATTCTCGCGCGATATGATTGTTTTTAGTGTTAAACACCAACGACAATCATATCGCGAAAGCGAGTCGAGCTACATTTGCGTAGTACTAGAACGAGGTACTACCCAATATTTGTTACTTTTTTATTGTTCCAGCTCTCCTTCCGATGCAGTTTTTTATGTAGTCAAGAAAAGATAAAATTTTATACATTGCGTAAATTATTGAAGTTCGAGCAATTAGTTACAAATATTTTACGCATACGATGTCATTTTTGTCTATTCTACCCTAGACAACAATCCCAATTTTTTTGTCTACTGAATCTTATGTTTGACTTTTTACAACAGTACCAGTTCTTATTTGATTGTATTTTTTCAAAGATTTGTTTGTCTTTTCAGAAAGAAGTAGCGGAGCTGAAATCGAAACCTTACATGAATACCTTCAATTTCAAAATGAAGCCCAGCGTCGCTAATGTTAGCGTGAATACTGACGAAGGTGAGATATTCATCGATACTTTATTGCACACTAGCTGTGCCGTGCCCCTTTCTTCATCATTTTACTAGCCGAACGACGTCCACTGCTGGACATAGGCCTCTCCTATATATCTCCACAATGACCGGCGCGCTGCCTGCATCCAGTGTTTTATATGATTATTCAAACATTATTTCAGATTGGGCAAATCTCCACGCCGTAGTCGTTGATAGAATGTCGTACGACGCAGAAGTAGAAAAGAATAAAAAACTGAACAAAATGGTCGAGGAACTACGCTTCAAGAAGCTGGATATGAGGAAGGTCATTGATAAAATGCAGAAAGCTTTAGAGAGAAAAGACAACAACAGGTGCGTATTATTTATAGCTCTCGTAACTATACTCCGATTTAGTATCCTAGATATTTTATGTCAACAAAGACATTTATGAATGAAAACTTAACAAAAACTGATAACAATAACAGAAAACAACAAAGTAACAGTCACGTTATCATTAAAAACTAAAACAAAAACTTAGACAACGCATAATCTCACATGTGCAGCGAAAAATGTTATAACTTGAATGCGAAAACGAACGAGATATCAATTAAATGATGAATTCAAACAAAACGAAAAACTGTTTCGAGCTCCTGTGCTTTGCTTGGGTGATACCAATGTCGTTTAATATTTTCCACCAATATTCCTTGGGTTTTGTTACCACTTTGCATACAAAAAATATCCAGGTTTTTGAAACGGGGTATAGTACTCTCAAATCTCTACACCAAAACACAAAGTTACATACTACTAGCAGCGCCTCGCGGTTTCACCCGCGTAGTTCCCGTTCCCGTGGGAATTCCGGGATAAAAAGTAGCCTATGTCCTATTCCAGACTATAATCTATCTCTGTGCCAAATTTCATTCAGATCCGTTCAGCCGTTCTGGCGTGATAAAGGAACAAACATCTATCCATCCATCCATCTAAACTTTCACGTTTATAATACTAGCAGCGCCTCGCGGTTTCACCCGCGTAGTTCCCGTTCCCGTAGAAATTTCGGGATGAAAAGTAGCCTATGTCCTATTCCAGACTATAATCTATCTCTGTGCCAAATTTCATCCAGATCCGTTTTGCCGTTCTGGCGTGATAAAGGAACAAACATCCATCCATCTATCTATCCATCCATCCATCTAAACTTTCACGTTTATAATATTAGTGAGATTAGTGAGATTCATCATTGTCGGACCATATTTAGACATCTGCGTGGCGTGGAAGTCAGACAGATGAGTAAGCCTCCTGCAATTTGTTTCACTCGTCTTTGGTGACTTTAGTGCTGTCTCTGGTCACATTGATTCTGATTGTTGTCTAAGTATACGTACGCGTATACACAAGAAATGGTAGCGCAAGCGGTTTTAGTCTCGAGCAACGCTCGTTCTTCCCCGTATTGACTACGGGGAAGAACGCGCTCGCAACGAGCAACGAGACGGATTTTTGACGTTTCGCTCGCTACGAATGGTATATTACGCTCCGTAACCCCGGACTTAAGGCCAAGACCCCCCAGCTTAAGGCGCCCTATACATATACTACCGTACTGACTTTTGATTCCGGATAAGCGCAGTGTTGTGTTGGGATATGATAATCAAATAACTCAGATATGTTGTTGCTGTAGGGTGCTTTTCCACCAGAGATTTGCTACGTTGTTATTTTTCCAGCCGACCAATAGGATCGCGTCATTTTCATAGCGGACAAAAATGACGCGATAATGGAGCGTTCCTATTGGTCAGCTGCACGATAGAGATACTAAAGATTGAAAAGACCAATGTACACATTACCACCTCGTTACACAGCAATAAATTAATTTATCATTAACATGTCTAACACCGTGGGGCGAAGCTAGTTTATAATACGAATATTATTTTCAGCCGTGAACTGGATCACGCGAAGCAGGAGCTGAGGTCCTGCCAAACGGAGCTGGAGGCTCTGCGCCAGAAGTACAAAGAACTGGACGAGGAGTGCGAGACCTGCGCCGGCTACCTGAAAGAACGCGAGGAGCAGTGCCGTCAGTTGAAGGAGGCGAGAGCAGAGATGGAGGCGCAGTTGAACACTGCCGAGGTAAGTACTTACAAGAAACTAGACAAAGTACAAGAACATTGCCTGCTATTATGCGATAACTTCAACGAATCTCTTAATTTTCGAACTGGCATGTGACTCGGAGCATAGCGCAGACGAAAATATTTGACCAGAGTGTGTTCCCAAGAGATAACGTAAATAAACTCTTCGAGAAGGGTCAATAGAATGGAGTAACCAATGATACGAAATTAGGAACCAGTAGCGGTATAATTTATTTTTAAAACATTACAGGCAAAAATACAGGAGCTACTCGAGAAGACAATAGGGGAACATTCGAAGACCGTGCGAAAGAAACGCCAGACTGTTCACGATATGAATCGACCTCAAACATCTGCAGTGGATCAAATGGATGCCACAACTGAGACAACTAACGGTAAGCATGAAAAAAAAACTGCCTGCGGCGGCATTGATTATTTCCTCCTGACCGAATTTCGACCACGGCGGCGGCCGGTCTCAACGGAGACTAGACATATTATATTAAACAAGTGTAGGCACAAACACAGGTCCAAGGACGAGATGGCAGGTAGGCGGCTAGGTAGGTGTTGCCTGGATGGTTGCCAGGACGAATTTTAAACTCTAAGCCATGTAGCTTAGAGTTTAAAATTCCAAAAAAGGAATTTTAACACAACAGACAGACAAAACAGACATCTGACAAACGTCATTCAGCTAGACGCTTCGCGAAGCGTCGGTATGGTAATAAATCAAAGTGGAGGCCTTGTGTCGTCTCACCCCACTGGGCTAAAAACATTCATCCATTCACGTGAAGTTCCTATAAAGCTTGTCATAAGAAATGTTTGTATTACAGATATGTCACAAGGGGATAACAGTGCGCAAGACGAAGACAAACCCTCCCAAATCCGACATCTTAAAAAGGTATATAGAAATTGAAATTGCATTTTTATCATCAGTCATCCATGCCTTATTAGCATGCATGAATGAATATTGGACATCAAAGCTAGTAAGGCAATTATAAGGGAGAGTGAAGCCACAGGGATTTTGTCTGGGTAGAATAGAGAAACATTACGTCACATCGTCATCGAATGCGTAAAATATTTGGTATTTATTGCTTCAACTTCAACAATTTACGTGATATAATTAATGACGATGCGATGTCATTTTTGTCTGTTCTACCCTAGACAACAATCCCTGTGCTTGGCCTACAGTATAGGCTGTAGATGATGATAATGATAACAAATTATTATAATGACCTGTCCAAACCCACAACGTATTCTCTACCCAGAGTCGGAGACAAACCAATAATATCACAATTTCCATGTGTATATTTTAAGAATTTGACCTTTAACCCATTAATGGTCAAACAAAAACTACATGGATTTATTTGAAACTTTCTTCATTTATTTATTATATAGGTTACAAAAAAGTATGAAAAAAGTGAGGATTTTTAGATTTTCAGTATTTTGAAAGGGTGTGCCCAAATTGGCACACTGGCCACTTATGAGTGATAATTTTCGAAACAAGTCTTTTCTATGCACAGGGGTTTCTTGCATTTTGTGCAGCTCCAGAGGCTTCTATTATGGCAAATTACACAACGTACTCGTTTCGGGAGCTTTTCAGGTATGTGGTCAGCGCTGACGAGTTGCAAACCATAAATGTTTGGGGCAATTTTAAATAGAAACTGGCTATGCTTCGTCAAAATAGCAGTTGGTACGTGGTTTCTTCTCTAGATTGTACGTGCAATCGCCAAAGCATTTGATATGGCCATATCAATCATGTAGTAGGTGAATAATACCATTCTACATTCCTGAAGCATGATACTCATATTGGTGCAAATCGCTTAGCAAATCATAACTTGATGGACTCGGTATTGTCGGATGGTCATCTGGTTGAGGTAAATAATTCGGGCTCTTGGCAGCTAGAGGCTCATCACCACAGCTATTTTCTGAATCCGAGATAACACCAACATCTCGGACAAATACCTCAATATTTCTGGGAACACCATTTGGCAAGTTAGATAGACCATCGTTGTCGTCGAAAACGTCTTCTTCATCAGGGACAACACTAGGATGTGGGGGAATTATAGTCAAGTCATACTCCCAGCCGCCTCTGTCTTCGTCTATGGAATTTATAGCTGCTTCTAAGCCTTGCAAGTTGTGACTATCGCAAAATATACGCATAAGACTTATTTCGAATCTGAAAAAAATTATGGATAAACTTAGTACACTTGTGGCCACTGTACCCGAATTGGCACAGTAATGTTTTGACAATCACAAAAAAAAAAACATAATACGTTGCTGCAAAATGCTACAAATCGTCAATTATTTATTGTATTTTACATATAATAAGTAATCAGTGTGATTATATTTATCTACTTATTATAATATTTAAAAACCAATACATACCTCATCATGTCTCTTGATATAAAAATTCAGCACGAAATTATCAAAAAACCACTAATCATAGCTAAATCATTTTAATGTTTATTCAATCACTGCACTTCTGACTACTCAAAACTGTAATAATCTTTCGACTGGTGTCAACACTTTTTTTTTCTATCCTCATTATTAAGGTGTTCCCGAATTGGTACGGCGACCGTTAATGGGTTAAGTGGGTAGTGTATAAAAGGGAATAAAGAATTTTTGATTTGATTTTATAAGCGACTGGTTATAATTCCGCTTTGAGAGGCGAACCTAACGGGTTTGGTGGTCAAACTAGGCCTAAATATCCAGTACTCACGACATAAAATTCAACATTTTTTCTTTGGTTCCTTGAATGTGTGAAAACACGACTAAGAGAAAAAATCATGAAAGTGCACTGTTTTGCACATAATTTGGTCGAGATCTCAGGAATCCTGCGGTCTATTGAAATTTACTTTTGATTCGTAGGTTATTTACTAATTGTTTGGTTCCTTGAACCAGTTTCTTGATAAGTTGTGTAGTTTTATATTAATAAACAAAAACTTTTTTAGCGCTTACGCCGTTCCAGAAACGTACGCTAAATCCTATCCTAGCCTATCCTTTTCACAAAATGGCGCGCATTGCGCCCTCTTAAGAGCATGCTAGCGATGATATAAAATTAACTTTTGAACAGATAGTAGAAAGACTGAGTATGCAGAAGGCGCGCCTAGAAGATCAGCTGAGGTTGGCGTACTCGGCGCAACCGATCTGCGTCGCGACTGGCAGTGCTATCGTGCAGGTTTGTTATAGTGGTTTTACACTGCAAGCGCGTTAGCTATCTCTCTGGGTCTCGCTCAGTTTGCATAGTGTAGAAAGAGATGCCCTCTATTTCAACGCAGTAATACAGCTGTCGCAATTTAGCGCTATAATAGAGAAGTACCAGCTGGAATTAACTTTATTGCGTCTACTCTAGGATGGTACCTACCCTAAAAGTAAGAGCCAAAATACATAAAAATTTCTGGCCTATCTGTCCTGGAAAAAATACACTACCTTCTAGAGGCAACGCAATAAAGTTAATTTCAGCTATATAGCTAATCACAAACACAATCACTGCTTATGAAGATAACGACAATTTTTCAAATTACTTTTTATATTTATCATTCATTACGTTAGGACGTAATTTTCCTCTATTCTAAGCTAGACAACAATGGATGTGCTTGGCCTACAATTTCAATACAGATTCGCGATCGTTGTAAACATGATCAAAGAAGAAAGGTTCTTCTACTCCTGGGTCGAAGTAATCGGAATTCAATATTTCTAGCATTCGACATTTGCACCTTTGTGTTCCTATAGTTGAAGATAAATGAAACGAAATTTGGAAAGTCAACTTAAAGCCATTCTCTCACTAAATAATCACGGGCTCAATTTTGCGTTTATTTCAGAACCAGCAAATATCAGACGTTATGAAAGAGAACCAAAGATTGAAGACAATTAACGCGAAGCTTGTCAACATTTGCAAGAAGCGCGGGAAAAGTGCCAACAGAGAAAACGAGGATCCGTGTGAACAGGGATGAATACTACACCGGATGTTAGATATTTTCCATGACCGATTTTTAATCTTTTACCCGGCGATCTATGGGTTAATATTTGTTTTTTTTTGTCACAGTCTTTTGTACAAAACCTGTAAATTACTAGTGATAATTATTGTTTTGGTTTGCTAGAGTTGTATAAGCTGGACTTAGTTCTTGATTATGTAAAATTTAAATACTCAATTTTGATTAATCTCGTGTTATATTGACTTTATATCTATTCTCCAGCCAAATTCGATGTGAAATGATTGTAAACAAATCAACAGAATCTCTAAAACGCTTGCTTGGAGTCTAGTTTCAGATGTAATTGTTGCCGATATTTACTGAAGGAAAGAATGGCAATTGCTTAAAAAAATACAAGGCAACAGATAAAATATAAGGTTAAGTATGGGTGGTTTGTTTGAAACCTTTCACATCGAATTAAGCTACAATATAGCTAGATAATTGAATAGGTTGGTGTCATATTGATAATATTAAAATATATGTTCTATGCGATTAAAAATTGTACAAAAATAATCGACAAAACTCGCTTTAATTTTTTACTAATGATACAAAATCTGTGTGAACAAATCGTGCAAAATCCCTATTCCCATTTGAATTTTTAAAGCTACATTATGTTAATAGTTTATTTTTAGCAGCGGTTTATTTAGCCTAAGTTCTAGAATAAATACTTCTATAGCACAAATCGTATTGTATAATATATTATAACGTATGTAAGACTGTATGCTTGTGTAGGCCCTGCTAGGACTGACTGCTATATAACGTACATTCCTAAGCATTTTTATATTAAAGTTATTATTGACTAGAAATTAGAATGAATGTGATGATGCCATTGTATTATAGATAATAATTAACAGTAAAGATATCCAATATTATTATTATTGATTTTGTACTTAATTTCTTGCTCCTTATTGATGCATGTGATTTATTTACGTATAATGTTTCTTTCTTTTATTCGTTCATTGTTTTTTCCTAGAAAGATTGCGTGGATAGGTAATTATTTTGTGTTTTTCAGAATTATTCTTTTTTTTCATTCTGACTGGTGTATTACACCGATAACCCTTAGTGTTATTTGTGTAATAATTACTATCTAAGGTACATAATTCCGTGTTTTATTTTGTTCAATGAAAAATAAATATTTTAACACATTTATCCCGCTTTGATTAGTAATTCCTTATGGCAAATGTCGAGTTCCAGTTCCTAGTGAGGTAAGCACCAATCGTAGACTAGTCTCTTCAAAAAGAAGGTATAGAATTTTCCCTTTTTTTATGCCACGCTTTTTCGTATGGTCGAAATCTTTCCTAGCATCTCCCTCCACCATGAGGCAACGGCCGCACTGAATTATGGTAGAAAAACGTATTAAAATGTACGCGACCGTCCCACACTGCAGGCAGGCGTCTTGCTTAACTCTTGGTCTCTTGTTCGCAACGCACAACGCTGCGATAGGGTAAGCGGCTTTAACGTCACGACGCGACGCAGCTTCTGTGCGGAGAAGCGGTCATTTGATTTTGCCGCAGCGGTATGCGGCACAATTGATTTGAACGTCATGCCACGCATCTTGTTACCATCGGGTAAGGCCACCAGGATTCCCCAGATTGATCCCCTGGGCAATCCTGGTGGCCTTACCCCTACCATCAAAGCAACCAGCAAACCTATTATTCTATCCTATCTAGTATAACTATGTACCTAGTAGTAAAAAATAAATACTGACGAGTTTTTATCAACTTCTTTCTGCCCCCGGCACGCCTGCAGTACGACGGCCGTGGTTATAACAACAACGGTGTGATTTTGTTCTCTTTGGCCATAGCCTCAAAGTCCACCGGTACGATAGGACAGACGGGTGTTCTTACATATTTTTTTAATAAAAGAAGAAATATGAATGGCGGAACTTTATTAAGATACATTTTAAAAACCTACTTACTGTAACACATCACTGACCTCCGAATACTCGAACGTAACTCACATTTAAGCTCGTCTAGTCGCGGTTTTTTGGTATGAAAATGAATGAAAAATTCGTCCAATTTAAATCTTAGATGCGTTTGAGTATTTGGGGTTATGAGTATCTTACATTAATTGTATAAAAGAGAGTTATTTTTCACAAGAAAAAACACGAGAATATCAAATTCTCGTCATTTACTTACACTAGAATTCACGTAGAAAGATTAAAAACTACGATAATATATAACTAGTATTTTTCTACAAGACAGATACAACTAGGAAATTGTCGTCGTAGAAGCCATTAAAACTGTTATATCGAGGAATTAATGACAAGGTCCGTTATGATACGTTACTATTCCTAGGAACAACATTGAATTGATACACATACGCTCTTTATGTTTATCGTTATTTTGATTTGTACGTGACATTATGTTGAATATTAATACTAATGAATTCAGAAATTAATCTTCAGTATAAAAAGCTTATAGTTTATCGTCTACTCTGATTCTTTAGCTGAAGTTGAAGGTTTGTCTACATCTTCTATCTCCTTTATGTCATTCGTATCAATATCAATCCAAGATCGATTAGAATGGTTTGAGATTTCAACCTTATCGACTTCCTGGCCAACGCCATTTCCGTTTACACCCTCATCTGGAATACTTTCGTTCAACACGTGTTCACTTTCATTATCATCGATGTCTAATTTATCCAAGAATGCCTCAGTCCGACTCGGAAGAGTTTCCAATTCTTCGTCAGAGTCTGATATTATCTCGTCCTCTGTAGCTGCGAGCCTGGATTCAATATGAGCCGCGTAAGTATTGTGGCCGGCGAGTTTCGCGAGGTGCGCCGCGAGTTTCAGAGGCTTTATCTGTCTACTATGGCCGAGGGACATTGCTGCATTTGATATATCCCCACGCACCAAATGGCTGGAAACAAGAAAAACGGTTTTTATATAATGTTTATATTTATATTACTCCAAGGGCCATGGAGCGAGCCATGCTCGGCATCAAACTCTTAGGCTTATGAAAGCTTGCTAGGTCATAGACCAATGCTTGAGTGGCGTTTATACCATAGAAAATCGAAACTCAAGCATGGATCGATGACTGAGCAAGCTTTTATAAAACGGGCCTTAGAGATCCGATATTGAGGACAGGGCGATAGACTTCAAGTGGGCTGGACATCTGGCTAAACGTGATGGCCGGTGGACAAAATCTGTGACTGAGTGGTGACAAAGGTCAAGCTTCAGAAGTCATGGACGTCCATAAGCGCGTTGGGTTGATGACATTATCAAAGTCGCTGGGTACACCTGGATGCGAAAGGCACAGGACAGAGGAGGCTGGCAAAGATCAAAGGAGGCCTATATCTAGCAGTGGGTGACATAAAGGGCTGCTATGATGATGATGATCTATATTTAATAAAATTGGCAACCTATGACAGGAAGACATTTAGCTGAACTGGTCAGGGGAGTCGATGGAGAAACCTAATAATAGCATAATTTGTCCAAATAGACAAATAAAAAAAAATACTTCGATTTTGAAAACCCCTTGTTTACAAAAAAAAACTTGCATACTAGAACCGAGTATAGGCTGACGAAGATGACAATACTCACAGTGTGGCCCCCAGAATGAGGCACCCGCCGTTTGTTGACGCTGTCGCCCATTTCAAAAGGACCTCCTCTGCAATACTGTCCACATGCCTGAAAATACAAACTGTTACATAATACTTCTTTGACAACTTTTAAAGAATTTGGTACTCCGAATTTAGAACACACTAGCCCGCCGTCGTCGGTCGCACTTATTTTTGTTACCTCGTCGTCTAAATGTAAAACAGTCATAATATAAAATTGTACTTAGACGCAGCGCGCAAGTGCATATTTTCAGGTTTATTTATATTATTTAGGAAGCCATTGAAAATCTTGTAATATGCAATGTAAATCTCCGCGGTAAATTGCCCGAGTCTGTCCTCACCTTTCTAAAGATTTCTCTAAAATGTATCGAATATAAGTAATCAAAGACCAATATTCTTGCCATAACTACTACGATTGGCAGGCGAATTGGTGTTCGCAGTAAATGTTAAAATTATGCGAAGGCAGCTGCTACCAGTGGTGCTCGTCCTCTAGTAAGTTTCCTAAGACCACATCCTAGGGCCGAGTGTTATTGTAATGATTCTTACACTACGATCGCCATGGTAAACTTTAGTGTGATAAACTAATTAACATAATAATATAGAATGCATACCTTAGACGACATAGTATGTAAGCCTCTTTGAACATAAGTGATTCCATCAACACATCAATACAGGCTCTCAGATTGTGTATAGTAAGATACGCCATAGCTTTACGGACTATTAATCCACCGTAGAATTTTGGGGACATTCTATCGTCGTGGCCTTTCGCGACCAATCTATCCAGTTGTGCTATATACAAGAGATTGGTGTCTTTCCAGTATCTAAAATAGAAATAAATAATCAAAATTCAAATGCAATACATTTTTTATATCGTTCACAGTGTACATTATAAACGCAGTATTCTGAAGCCTCCAAGTGAAGAATACTTATACTGTAGGTATTAGGAGGATTTCTAGCTTTTTGCTACTTGGCCAGTTTTATACTACTAGTTTCTGCCCGGGCCTTCGCTCGCGTTGTGTCTATGGAAACGTTTAAAGATTATTTCTATCGCATGGGAACTATTATATGGGATGAAAAGTAGCCTATGTTTGGTTCCAGGTTTAGAGCTACATCTTACTCATATTATAAAGAGGAAAGATTTGTATTTATGTATGTAGCGAATAAACTTAAAAACTACTGGACCGATTTCAAAAATTCTTTCAACATTAGAAAGCTTACTTTTCAGGGAGTGACATAGGCTATGTTTTATCCCGGAATTCCCACGGGAACGGGAACTACGCGGGTGTAACCGCGAGGCGCTGCTAGTCTATGATAAATTTAAAATAAATTTTGTGCCAACGGATCATAATTAAAATTAATAAGAACGTGATACTAGGTATTCAGAATATTCAACTTACTTGATAGAGACACTGGGACTCAAAGATACAAGAAAATCGTCCAGTCTATCATTTTCATAAGCAAACTGTATCATCTCATCAACTTTCCCGCGTAAGAACTTAAGCATCAAGAACGGCTCCCAATCTCTTGCTTCAAGATGATGTTGCGCTTCGGTATCTAGCAGTTCGTTCAAATCATTTATGGTACCGAACATTTTGAGAAAAGATAACCCAGTTTCCTTTGGGAGGCCCGATCTTATGATCTCCTGTATATCTATTGAATTATTTGTTTCTATGTATTCCATGATGAATCTTCTGGTTGTTAACATAGATTGCCTGCTGATTTCTTTTGCTGTGATTGGGAGCAAGAATGTCTTTGAGCCTCTGAGCTTGCGTTCGATTTTTGTGGCAACATTTCCCTCTGGTTCTTGAGAACCTTTTTGATCTACAACAACTTCTTTATCAGCTGCTTCGGCTTGAATATATTTCTTTGCTTTTTTCTCTACTCTTGAGCGGCATTTATTCTTTTTCCTGGTGTCTTTTTTCACACCTATGAAAATAAAATTCATTTTAAAGACTTCAAAAATACACACACACAAACGAGTTCTTATTTAGCCTTTGTCATGATCTGATAAAGGGTCAAAGAAAATCTTCATGTCAGTTGCACTAAATACTATTCAAACGTCTAAGTGCTTTATTTCTTTTAGACCTTACAGGACTGTTGGACAAGTCACAAAATTCGAATAACATAAAACTAGGAAATAAAGAGTTTCAGAGTCACTTTGATTTTTTGTTCACTTCAATCTTTTTAAGGTAAAGTAAAAAAGCGAATAAGAAATCTTTACCTAATTAGGTATTGCTAGTTTTCGAGTGGGAGCAAAACTCGTCCAAGCTTCCGCTATTTAATCTAATATTTGTACTTTTTTTACAAACACCATCATCATCAGCCTATGTAAGTCTACTGCTAGACATAGGCTTCCCCTAATGAGCGCCAGAGCGCCCTGTCTTCAGCTTGAGGTATCCAGCACCTGCCTGCAGTCTTTCGAAGGCCGGAGAGCGTCCTACACTACGTTTGCTGAGTCGCCATCTCCACTCAAGAACACGTTTACCTCAACAGTCGTCGGTCTATCTATCTACCTGCGAAATTCTCAGTCGGGAAATCCTTGATATCCCAGAGACGGACGCATGTGTCGCCTCCGCAAGACAGCACCTTGTCTGCCAGTGTGGGCTGCAGCCACCACATGGCGCCCTGCGCCGTGACCGTGTGCCCGCCGTATACTGCGATACACACGCCTTCCAGTACGTTCCAAACCTGTACAAAAACAATCATAACATCATTACTTAAGTACAAATGTAATAATAGAGTGTTACGCCCAAACTTTCAAAAGTCTCAATTATGCTATAAGTGTCCTAAAAATGCATATAAAATTTGCATTGCCAAGCTGCGCACGTAACTTGACGAAAACGCTGGACGCAGTGGACACAAATTGCTCTGTGATCATTACGTCAGTTGGATGCGAGACCTGAACAAATGCGCTGATGTTGCTGATGATAGTTGATACTTTTTAGTTTGCTTACACAGCCGTATGACAAAACAAAATTGCGCCTATTATTTCATGGTGTTTAAAAACAGAACCTTTGAATTGAATTTTAAAATTTATTTTGTTATTTTAATAACTGTTTTTATTATATTTCTTTAGCAATCTCAATAAAATATTTTAGTTTTTTTTCTCCAATACCCTATTGTGGATCATAACATGATTACTTTAAACATACCCTGACTGTAGCGTCAGCGGACGTGGATAGCAGCTGGGCGTCGCGGTGCGGGTTCCAAGACACGTGCAAAACTGGAGCGACGTGCCCCGACAGAGGGTCTAGTGTTTTGAACTTTTTGGCGCCGTCTGAATATAAAACAGGTCGCGGTTTGAATAAAAAAATATTATTGGAGAATAAAACACTGTTTTAACCGGATTGATCGCGTATATTTTATATTTTGTTTATAACCTGACGTTTCGGAGGCTTTTCAGCTTGACCATGGAATGAAAATATAAAATATACGCGATCAATCCGGTTAAAACAGTGTTTTATTATGAGTTCTCGCGAAAATAACCTTAGAATATACTATATTACTGGAGAAAAAAGAAATCTAAAAAAAACAATTCACACGAAACCTGAAAACATTACATCGCTTTTATGGCAGTTGTGAAAAATACGTAAATTTTTCTACTTATATACGTTAATGGTGTAAAACTAAAAACACCGAGTTTTTTTGCGTTCTATTTCTTTTGAAAAAGCTGTCGAAACGGTTCCCACTTTCCACCATAACAGCATCCTAAAATGAAAAATAAATACAACGACAAACGACATATCGCTCTTTTCATAGTACCCTCGTTTGAAACTTTACAGCACTCCTTGGGTGTCAATTTAGGTGAAGCCAAAACGAAACTAACTAAAGGTGCATTCCCAAATACGATTACAGCGCTGATAGCGATCACAACGATATTTTGCGTTCCAAATTAGATATCACCATATTGACAGTAAGTCTTTATTAACAAAGTAAATTACTTACAATCAAATAATAGAAATTAATAACTCAATAATACTAGTATTTACAATTAAAACAATTAAGCTAACTGCAGACTGTTGCAAACAATCCACAGGTAGCTCAACTGATCCATATCAACACCAGTCAATGGCAATGCTGATGCGCTGTGCCAGATACTCACCAGCTCCCGACACGAATCGCGGTGTCAATTACAATATTATATTCTGGGTACTGCTATAGATGCGATATCATCGCGCTCAAATGCGTTCCTTCCAAAGATGCATTCCGAAAAACGATTACATCGCTGATAACGATCACGATATTTTGCGATCCAAATAGGCTATTTGACTACATTAAAAATAAGTTCCAAATTGTTTTCATCCTAGTCAGTGACAACGTAACAAAGCGTAATCAGGTGATTTTTATTAATAATATGCCTTTTTTAGGTAAAAAAACGGGATTAAAAATTACACATTTTTTGATATCAAGTGACCGAAAACGCTATGTGTTTGGTTGGATCGCAAGTGACGTTACACTTTTACAGATTACAGTGTCAATGAGTTCCTCTTGTTAGGTGTGGTATGTCGGGGTGACATCATAGCTTGGAAAACGGGAGCCATGACAGAGATTATCGTTTTGGCGCGGCATTATTTTATTCAAACTTTAAAATTAGTTTTTATAACTAATACGACTGGCCTTGAAGAAATATTAATTACATTTTGCATTCTTTTTATCGGACAATATGTTAGAATTATTTCCTAGTAGTAGTCAAGTAGCCTATCAGATATCACGATATTGACAGTTGAGTGCTATCATTAATTCGGAACATTCATGAGCACGTTATAATCGATATCATCGCGCTCACGAGTGTTCCGAATTACCGTGAGCGCGACAGCGAAACGACGTCCTGTTTGACGTCTATCAGTCATCAATAAAGCCAAATGTCACTTTTGACAGAGCCACTCAGTGATTTTGTACCATAGTCGCTGGTATAGCAAAATGGTGCATGCAATGACGTCATATTTTTACGACGTCACTCAGGACATCGTTGTCGCGCATACGGAACGCTTGAGAGCACGATATTATCGATTTTAGCGTAATTCGGAATATGTTCGGAATGCACCATAATTTTACTGGACTAAAAATGATGCCATCGTTTTTACTTCGATCGTTATGAAACGGACGGTGAATGTTTAGTCTTGTCGAGTTGACAACAATGTTTCCATTAAGGTACTTCGGCGATTACTGTGACGTGTCCGCCTGCGACGCTGGAGGTTGCGGGTTCGATTTCCGCCTCGGGACAAATGTCAGTAATTGCACATGTTTGTTCTGGATGTGTAATAAATTAAATATATCTATACAGTATAATGTATTAAGATCAGTTATTTAAAACCCATAACACAAGCTCTGCTTAGCTTGGAGCTAGATGGTGCTGTGTGAACTGTCCAGCATTATTTATTTATTTACTAACCTTTGTCATCATACTCCAATATGGCAATGATACCACCTTTTTCACCAGAGGTAACAGCTATGTAGTTTTGGAACTTGGACTCTTCTTGTGCATTGGTGGTCTGACGCGGATGCCAGGCGATAGCGTAAATTGTTTTCCTGAAAACAAAAAAATAAAATTAAAATGATACCATCTTTTTTACTTCGATCGTTATGAAACGAACTGCAAGATTTTTAGTCCTGTCGAGTTGACATCAATGTTTCTATTTAGGCACTTACTTTGATGACTTTTGTGGAGGTTAAATTAATAAGGTTGTTTAACGAGCGGCGCGAATTTCTAATATTTACCAACATAAGATATTTTTCAAAGTAAATGTCAACGGTCAATTTATTTGGCACAACCGTAAACTATTCTCTAAGAATTGTATTCTGTCGGATGCTATAAATTTCGATTCAATGCTAATTTTGGAGCTATCGTACCCTCTAGTGATTCGGTCCTAAAAAACAAGAGTGTGATCACACCGCGTTAGCCGTGGCGGTTGCGGCGGCGTCAGGACCCTATCTTCTTTGGACACCATGGTGTCTTGATTAACCAAGCGAGAAACACCACAACAAACACCACCACCAGGTGGAGTGACTGAGTCGCCAAATAGCTCTAATCGCGGGTGATTTGGTGGCCGGCAACAAATTTAGTTGCGCAACTAGGCTGATATCAGGTGATAATACCTTCCATAAAACTGTACACATATTGTGGCGCCGCCGACACCATGGGTCCTAATAAGATAGGATTCTGAGGAGGCCTATCTGAATGTTTCATCAACTAGTAGTAAAAAAAACTTTGCTTACAGGAAAACAAAGGATGCGCAAATAACATGATAATCTCGATCCAGTAAAGCGACTCCGCCTGTGAAAGATCCCACCAAGAGGCCTTGTGGAACACACACCACAGAACATATACACCATTTCTGGCCATCGAGCTCCAGCGGGATTTCTTGACCTTCTGAAAACAAATTCACAGCCGGTTTTTCAACCGCTTGTTATTTTTGACAATAGTTTAAACTTTGTGTCAACCTCTTGTGGAGGAACCAAGATTGGGTTATTGCTTTGTATAGGAGTATAGTCCCTCTGCGTAAAGCTCGATTTTGTATTTTTACGAACCAAGTCTTGGTTCCTCCACACGCAAGAGGTTAACACAAAGTTTAAACTATCGTAGAAAAATTTCAACGGTCAACCGCTAGTGCGTGCCCGTTACGCACTAGCGGTTGACCGTTGAAATTTTATCTTTTTGTCCATGACAAATCTAATGCCAAGCTGTTTTTTATTTACGTAGGCCTTTGCTCGATTACAATCTCACCATTATCATCACGAAGGTCTCTTTTTAGCTCTTTTATAAAAAGCTTAGTCCTGTGAGTTGTTAACAAACATTACATGTTGGGAAATGACTCGAGTATAGGTTAGCCTCACCTGTGTCCATCCTATTGGCGCGAAAAAGCGCAAGCTCGCCGTTACCGCACGCGTACAGCTGCATACCCTCCCCCCAAGCCAGAGCGTAGACCGCATTTTTGAAGAAATTGGGGAAAGTCTTAGCTGGCTTCTCGTAAACACCGCTCGCGTCTATGACGCCGATCTAAAACACACCAATATTGTTTAGATTTGGCTAGAAATGTTGAGTGAAAACAAATTTATTGAAACACCAAACACAGAGGGTGGGTTACAGGCCGCAGATGCAATAAATCTATAATAATACTAGCAGCGCCTTGCGGTTTCACCCGCGTAGTTCCCGTTCCCGTGGGAATTCCGGGATAAAAAGTAGCCTATGTTCTATTCCAGACTATAATCTATCTCTGTGCCAAACTTCATCCAGATCCGTTCAGCCGTTCTGGCGTGATAAAGGAACAAACAGTTATCCATCTAAACTTTCACGTTTATAATATTAGTGAGATACGTAATATAAACTAGTTTATGCCGGCGGCTTTGCACGCGTTGTTTCTTTGGAAACGTTTGAAGGTGATTTCTATCCCATGGGAACTGATTAATAGGACAAAAAGTAGCCTAAGTTTTATTCCAGACCTCTCGAGCTGAAATTTTGCATACAAAACTAGCTGTATGCAAAATTTCACCTCGATCCATTCAGTATTTTTGCGGAAGAGGTACCTAACAAACATCCTTCCATACATCTAAACTTTTACATTAATAATATTAATGTGATTCGAAAGTTAGCTCTGCATGTCTGTCTGTCTGTTACCAACTCTGTTTTAAACAACATACTTAGGCTTACTATACGAAAGGCTATGTAACCTCAAAGTAGCTCACAGATAACTCTCTCTTATTTAAGCCCATGTCCTTCGACATAGGGCAAAGGAGTCTCTTAATTTCATTCCTGCGCCCCAAGATCGTAAGGAATGACCTACCCTCAAGTAGCCGTAAAATAATCTAGCTCTTCGCGCCACATTTGATACAAGAGAGCTCAATGTTTCGTAAACTGTAATCATTGTAAGCGTATCGCAAACCATATACCATATTAGAACAACGTACATATGTGCACTGACAGACCTAACCCTAATGAATCTAAAATAAGAGCCAGAGTAACATCTTCGTACAAGTACCAATATTTTAGTAAGTGTTAGATATTATTTATTCTCTGATCTATCTTATGATAAAATTGTTCGTTAAAATAAATAATCAATTTAAGGTTTCTGAAATAAAACTTATTTTATTTTATACTAAGCTGACCCGCTACTGGTTGAGTAGCCGAGCTAATGAAGTAGCAAAAAAAAGTAGGGGAAAAAAATAGCGAATTGTGGTTATTTTAATTTTACAATAACCACAATAGATACGCTATTTTTTCCCCTTTTAAACCACCTCTGTACTTATTAGAACAAAACAAAAAGTATTTAAATCGGCCCAACCGTTCTCGAGTTTTAGCGAGTCAAACGAACAGCAATTAATATTTTAAATTAAATTGAGATTTCTAAGAAATTAATAAATCCCAAAAAATTACGATCTCGACGGAATTCGAACCCGCACCTTCCCCTTCTATACAGTACTATAATAAATAAAAACCTTAAATTGAGATTTATAACCAGAAATGATAATAGTCAATAATGATCTATTAAGTAGACGATGCCATGTGAAAATTTCTAGCACATTAAAAAGACTTACTTACCCTAGCCTCAGCGGTGGCGAAAGCCAAAACATTTTCCTTAGAAGGGTGCCAAGCGATAGTGAGTATCTTGCCTTGCACGCACTGCCAGTAAGACGTGATAACGCCAGTGGACAGTTGGTCTCCCAACTCGTTTGTTGTGTGAGTTTCCCATACTCTGATAGAACCGTCTCCTGCGGCTATCGCTATTCTGTAGAAAAATATGTGTTATTTTAGTAACCATTTTATTTCAGTTTTATTTTGAAATTTAAAAATAACATCTAGATTTTCCTAGAGTCCTGTACGGTCTAATCTAAAGGATATATGTATACCAAAGCACTTTGCATTTTATGAAAGTGATGAATCGTATACGATCATTTGTTCATAATTTTATCATGCAATGATCCGACCAGGTGGGATGACGATTTGCGAAAGACTACTGGCAGATGCTGGATGCGGCAAGCTGAAGACAGGGCGCCATGGCGCTCATTAGGGGAGGCCTATGTCCAGCAGTGGACTAATATAGGCTGATGATGATGATTTTCTGAATCGGAAACACAGGGCACTCCGCGTTCAATAGTAATAACGGATGTATTTTTCCGTTGAACGGTTGTGAAAGTTTAGATACTTCATAATACGTACTTAAGAAACACTATAAGTACATAAAACTAACATAAGGATTTATATCCTAAACTTTAATATATTAATATCAAAGTGAGATGCAGTATTGAAGATGAAGGCTGAAAATAATCAATCTGAGGTCGTACTAACCAAGCCTTAACGCACACACTGCCCAGTCTCAGCGGTGCGCCTATTTTTAACCTTTCGTTAGAAAAAGATATAGGCACAAGCATTATTGCAATGGAGGCAGCCAAAACCCACCCAGGCCATCCAAAAGCTACAACTTACTTCCCAGCATCATAAGAGCACGGTTTGACTTCATATACGAAGGCGCCTGAAGACGCCCACACTTCAATTTTCTTGCCCTCCTTCATGTCGTAACTGATCACGTTTCTGTCCTGACCAGCAGTCCACACCACCCACGTATCTGCCTCTGGCGTGCTGAGTATATCCGGCGTTTGGACGCGAGGGGCGTTGGATATGACGAAATAAAGGCCGCGCCGGTGTAGTGAGTGGACTACTCGCCATGATAGCTTGTTTTTCCTGTAATTCAGAAATGATCGAGCTTAGATAACAGCAAATTATGTCAACAAATCCGAAAAAAAGAAATTCACATGCTTGGAGTCGAGATAAAAATATAAATCGTTCACTATGTATTGAAGATAGGATCTCTAATCGACGAGTCATTGTCGATTGTGTGTTCAAAATTAACAACAAGAAAACAAATAAATAATGCTTGTAATCCACACAGCATTATCTAGTCCCAAGCTAAGCAGAGCTTGTGTTAAGCCCACAACAGACGGAGCTATAACATTATATTAATATAGTAACCTATATATTACGGTATAGCAAGCTGCCACAGACGGTGGCTATGCTATAATATATATTTTTGCACACATTAGCTCTGCAGCCGTCATGTCTTACTATGCTAATATATATCGTGCTATATCTGTCGACATATTTTGGTGACGTAATAAAAATAAACGTTATAGCTACGTATGTGGTCACTCGTCGATTACTATAGAAAATATAACGTAATACCTTGCTTTGTTTTATATCAATATGTATTATAGCTCCGTCTGTTGTGGGCTATATGGGTACTAGATTACTGAAATACTTAAATAAATACATTACAAAGATAGCTTTTTTTTCAAATATCATAGATAGATTGTTTATCTTTAACATAATTAAAAAACCGAGTTTATTTGGATTACTAATGTAATGAGCCTGTACTGTCTCACACTCTTTTTTTCCACACATCTCTTTTTGCGCCACTATAGTCTATGTATTTCATAGTTCTATTATTCATAGCTTTCACAAGTTACAGGTCACATAATCAATATTTGTAAATTATGTAATAATAACATAAATTATTTAAAAAATACACAAAATAAAAGTAGTAATGTTCATAAATAAATTAAATTAACATCATAATAGGTAGGTATCATCAATTACATTTTAAAATCATAAATTCATTAAGATCATAAATTGGTCGGGTTATCATAATCACCAACCTAATTTTAAAGGACAGTGTTGATTGCGTTCTGGTGACAAATTTTAAGATACGGTTGTAAACAGCCGTCCTCATCACGTTTCACATAGGAACCATTCCCTAAAGGAACACTTTTTCTTTGTTTCAAGAATAATGTTTTACTTAGCACTGAAATTATTTTGGAACAATAAATGTAAATAAATATTTACTAGAGGTAACAATGTGATTTCCATCTAAGTCGATTTGTAATGCGTAGAATGAAGTTAAAACTTTCCTGGAACTTAATCTCCACTCTCTCTTGACTACATCATGACAGTTGCTATAAAAATTAATAAATATATATAATTCTGGATAATTAATCCACACGACATCGTCAGCTAGCATATGTATGGTAGCTCACCTGTCTAAGTTAAGTGGATTAGTCTCTAGTAATTGGTTCCTTCCATCAGCAATGAGTAATGAATCTGGTTTAAACCAGTGTAATGATGGCCAGTTGATCCCTTTGTTTTTTTCTTTTGGGTCCTTCTTGTTAAACATAACACAGCAAGAGGAGAGAAGTTTGCCAGTCTGTGTCCATACACGCACACTACTGTGGAATAAAATTTGGTAAAATTAGAAGGTAAACTATATGAATGAATGTAGGCAAGCACGAAACTTAAAGGGGAGCGCCCTTAAGTTTCGTGCTTGCCTACATTTAGTAGGAAATTATTCAAAATATTTTTCTAATCTAATTAATGTAATGAAACAAATCACAAAATATGACCTAAGGTTGAAATTTGAATTGTTTTTCTTTATTGAATATGGAAAAATATAAATTTGCTCCAACTGCATCTGTAACACAATTGACTAGGGACGGTGCGGTGCTATTAAGGTAGTGCCCCGAGATTCTTTTAGGCCATGTGCTCCCATAGTTTGGTTTATTGTCGAAGATTTCCTTCTAATGCACGATAATGCCCGCTGACAACCAAAATATTGAGAAGGTGTAACATAAACATTTTACTTTTTTTTTTCATATTCATTCAGACGTCCAAAACTTCGACCTGTTGCAATAATTCCCTAAATTTAGGTAGGAAATTTAATTAATATTAAATGTTCTTCATATCTCTTACAAAATTACCTTTCACATTTAAATAATTGTAAAAATTAGTCCTGAGCAACCCGCGATGAACCAATTCCATTTAAAAAGCTCGCAATTGTAGTTTTTTTTATTCATTTGGTGTTTTCTGTTTCCTGTGAGCAATTTTGTGTATAATCTACAGTGATTTACTATAAAACTACACAAAAGATTGTAAATTAAAATGTATTTTATCGCGTAGATCAGATATTGGTGATCAGATTTTGTGATTCGTTTCATGAATTTTAGCGAAATCTTTAAAATGGTGAGGTCAGAATTGGGGAATATACCGCGGAGCCCCCTTAAATAAATAATGTTGGACACTTATCACATAACATCATCTAACCCCAATAAGCTAAGCAGAGCTTGTGTTGAGGATACTAGATAAGATATATTCGTATAATACATTACATAGATGGATAATTTTTAGTATAAATAGAAAACACCCAAAACACCTGAAACAAATATCTGAAGATCGTACAAACATTTGTTCAGAGGCGGGAATCGACCCCGTAACATCTTACATCGCCGGCGGACCTTCGCCCGCTGCGCCACAAAGGTCGTCAATACTAGCACTATTTCATAACGCGTAGCATTTTGGCAAAAATCTAGTGTATCTATCTTACCCGTATCTACCAACTGATGCCAATAAATGTGCATATTCATTGGTATCAGTAGTTTCATGTACTTCACTTTCCTGAGTTAAGTCTTTACAATCTCCATCGCCTTTTTCTTCTACATGGGCCTTGTCCAAGGCCTCCACTAGAGATTCAATAGACTGCTCCGGTTCATTCTTTTTCTTTAAAATCTCTTTTTTCAGGCGTTCACATTCAGCTAAGAAATCATCTTTAGATTCCTCCTTTACTTTCACAAGAATGTCTTCTGGTTCATACTTTTTGTGCCCAAATTCATTGTCGTCATGGTCTTTATAAACATCAAACATATCATCTTCAGGAATAACAACCTCTTCTTCTTCGCTTACTTCTTTCTTTTCTTGTTTCTTTTCTTCTTCAATTTTATCTTTTTGGTCCGTTTCTTCTAAAGCTTTTTGTAAAGCTTCACTGGGCTCCTGGTCGTTTCGGATTCTGTGCATTCGACTTGATGCACTAAAACTTGCCTTCGGCTTGTGTTTATCTTTGGAGATACTTTTGTTCACAGTAACGGAATATTGTGGGCACCAGCAGACTCTATTGATTTCATCATCTTGAGCACGAACTTTATAGATAAGTTTGCTGCCCATACCTGAAGGATTTAAAAGTACATTATTGCAAAGGCAGCGAAATAGGCAATTGCAGGACGAGTATGAGTTTGTCAATGATACGAGACAGGCAATTGCCATTTCGGCCGAGGCATATATAGTGCTTTTCTCAAAAAAATGCAAGGAAATAAAAAAGGGCCTTTTACATATTAAATTTAATTTTATTAACAAAATAACAACGAACTCCGCTTTACCGCCAATTTTTTATTTTTATTTTACAGTTTGTGCCAAAAGGTAAACGCATCTGTGGCTATACAGCCACGAGAACGCAATGAGTACGATAGATGAAAGAGTTCTAAATTCAAACAGCACACCTTTTCATACAACATTGCCGGCGCGCTCTTCGTTCCAAATTCAAAGAACGCGCCGGCAAGTGATTTTGGTTTTTCTGTCTACGTAAATATGATACTTCGCGTGTTCTTTATCCAAAGTAATGACAATATTTCCGCGCATGTTTAAGAAAACTTTTTTTTAAATCTGCCTTTTTATTGAGAACTATAAAGATAATAGATAGATACTATTTGATACAGATATTTATTTTTTATAGTTGACCAGACTATTGCAGCCTGTGGCAGTCACTCTTCTGTCACATGAGTTTACAGTTTAATTAGTTAAGTTAAAATAATTCTACAATAATTTCTTACCATTTATATCTAGGACAAATATAACTCCCTGTCTTGTTCCAACAGCCACATGCAATTGTTTGTGGGGCGAGCTGCTTATGCATGTTGGTCTGAAACTCTTCATTTGTGTAGAATATCGCTTAACGATGTTTGTGGTCAGATCCCATTTGCACAAATTGCCATTGTTACCAATAGACACAGCACAGGTGTGCATGCTGTAGCATACACCTACCAATTCCTGCAATGATAAATGATAAAAATAGAGTACACGTCACCGCGAGCCGATTCATAGAAAGGCTAGGCGAATTAAAGAAGGAATGTTTCTTTGTTGGGAAAACCTATTTCATTCGACAAGATGGCTAAGTGACTTATAGCTAAGTACACACTAGTTAAATAAATAAATAATGCTGGACAATTCACACAGCATTATCTAGCCCCAAGCTAAGCAGAGCTTGTGTTATGGGTACTAGATAACTGATATACATAATACAACACATTAGTAGATAGATATTTTTTTACTATACATAGAAAACGACCAGAACATACGGAACAAATACCTGCAGATCGTACAAATATTTGTCCCAAGGCGGGAATCGAACCCGCAACCTCCTGCGTCGCAGGTGGACCTTCGCCCACCGCGCCACAGAGGTCGTCAAAGAGAGGTAGTTAAATGACTACTTGACCTCGTGGCGCAACTGGCAGCGCATCCCGTAAATACACTAGTCAAATGATGATGATTGTTCAAAAATCGGCAGTCATTTGCTGTTCGGTAATAATTAAATTTAAATCTCAATGGATTATGTTTCTGTTTATCACGTATGTTTTTGTGTTTCATTTTTTTGTAAAATATGTGTGTGGCTATGAATTAATTCTTTATTCTTCCTCATAAAAATTTTACAACATCAAAAAAAATTGTGTTTGATGATGATGATAAGCATCATTAGTTGTCACTCAAAACAACACTAGGTATATAATACTAGATCGAGCGATCTCTTGTGTTGTATTGGGAATTCACTTAATACCAATATTAAAGGAGACAGCTATGTTTGTTAAGTCTAATTCCGATCTTTTTTGTACACCTTCGGATGTAGTTGTCCGCCGCCGGTAGAAAAACACAATGATGAGCTAGGGCATATTTGTTATGGCTCCGTCTATATAATAAACTACAACAGGGTATAAGACTACTGCCAAATTTGGAGTTCCAAAGAAAGCTAAAAACTATACTTTCAGTAAAATGTTACTATGATATGTTTGAATTCATAAATGACAAAAATATTACAGCTTGACATTTGTTTTCTTTTTATTTTATTTCATTTTATAACATTAAATTTTTTCAATATTTCAATTTTATTCACTAATATTAATCTCATCTGAATCCTAACTTATTCTATTTTAAACATTATGTTATTTGCCTTAATTTAATTTATTTTATTTTTAATTTAATTTTAATTTAAATCATCATGAATGACATTGTAAATCAGACATTGCACACATAACAGTAGAAATACATTGAATAATGTTTATACCTAGACCACCTATATACACATGTATTTCACGCAATAAATAATAATCATACGTAAGCTTGGATGTTTGTTACCTCTTCATGGAAAAACTACTAAGCAGAATGCTTAGTAGCAGCAGAGCTGAAATTTAGCATACAAGTACTGGAATAATAGGCTCTTTTTATCCCATAAGTCAGTAGCCATAGGATAGTAATAAGACTCAAATGTTAACAATGCTCTGCTTAGCTAGGAGCTAGATAATACTGTGTGAATTGTCTAGCATTCATTATTTATTAAATGCGAAGCTGTGGACAGAAACTGGTAGTCAGCAACCCTCAAACCTTATGTATAGAGATATTAGAAATTGGGATAGAGTGGAAAGTACCTCTTTTAAAACACTGTGTTCTTCATGACAGTGAATGTAAAATATAGTCCAGCCTTCTTCTTTCAATTCGATACACCATTCTTTGACCACTCCATCGAGGCTTCCAGTTATTATATTCCTTTTTTCCGGCCATTCCGGAGATATATCCACACTTACTATCCTAAAAAATTACAATACCATAGGTTAGGCACTAATTGAATGGCATCCAAAAACAGGGTATAGGAGTCCTCATAGGCAACCATACATCCACTGCTGACCATGCATCCCCAAACAATAGGAGTTTACGATAATCACCACACTTAGCATGTAGATTGGTGATTGCAGTGTTGAACAACACGGGAAGCTGCTAACCTTCCTCTCGCAGGTTCCCTTACTCGACATCGACAATGACACCCACGGGCTGAGTTGAAGAGGTCTATTTTAACGCTGCCACTGCCTTGGCTTGGATCGAAGCGCAGCGTTGCGTTAGTCGTCCAGCAGCTAATAATAAAGGCAGACGGTTGTCCGAACGTCGCAGGAACGTCAATCACACAATAAAATACTGGGCTGACTCGCGGTGTGTCTGTGTGATGATTGATATAAGGAGGGTATCTTATCCTTCAAAAACACGTGGATTACGTACAAGTGATGAACTTACTTCTCCTTGTGAGCTCTGTGAGAGATGTGGGCTCTAAAACGTTGCTTGCTGTCAATTGTCCCGATAGTATCCGAAGACAGTGGCTCCAAAAAACAAAGACTTTTGGATGGACCTCCGTATACGAGCCATCCATCATTGCTAGCCCCCAAGATAGACGTTTGGAACCAATTTGGAGAAGGAATAACTATTGTCTCGTCCATATCATTAATTGTTTTTAAAAAGTGTTTATCAATAATAAGCGTAGCAGACTAGCAGTGTTTACTTGAAAAACACTGAAACTACATACAACCAACCATTTCTTTCTAAATCAAAGCAAGCAAACAAAGCCGCCAGCCGGCACCAATTTTTTATTATTATTTGTCCCAAAGAGTATACAATAACTTTTGGCCATTTTTGGAAGGAGAGGCGTTCACAGTACTTTGTGGGAGAGGCTACCTATATAAAGCTCAGAGAGAGAGCGTAAAGAAAAAAATCAACGCGTAAGGGTCCCATTCCGATCTTTGTCCATGGATACCATAGAGTTAATAAAATAAACTCTATGATGGACACCCATTCCACTCGTCAAATATTTTTGTTACTCAGTAATTTGCCTATCTGATATACCGAAAATTTTAGAACCGAAAATTTTTGGGAACTTATTTCATTTCTTAGAGATACCCAAAGTGCGGGTAAGCACTAAAACAAAAAACCTTAGAATTGAGCAAAGGCAACACCTCTCGTCAAACGAATCAAATGTAACTTTGGTCGTTGAGCAGGTTTGGTTAAACTGTAATGTTACCCCTGTAGGTGGAGCCACCGGCGCTTTAGTCCTTAAGAGGTCCCAAAGATTTTTGGTTAAACCGACTAAGGGTTTCGTGGCTTAGTTGGTTAGAGCACACCCGTACTGAGGGTGAAGCGCGGGTTCGAGTCCCACCGAAAAAAATAAATTTTTAGGAACATATTTCATTACTTGGTTGTGTCTGTGCAGTACCGAGAGTTAGCAAGGTGCGAACAACCTGAAAGTATATGACGGAGGGTCTCCCCAAGAAGATGACACGCTCGACAAATATCGATCGTGCCTTCTTTCACAATATACTTTCGGTAATTGTTCGTCTTTACCATTTCATCCATAATGAGCGGTTTTCGTTTTGCATTTTTAAGAAGAAAAAAATTAGTTCCATGTATCTCGATAGATGGCAGGGCTTCAACTGGTTGCATGTTAAATGTCAAATGAAAGAAAACGTCAAAATGATAATCGGTCGATCGCTTAGAGGAACAAGGCACTTGAGGTAGTGCATATAACCATCTCATTCACACAAGAGAGAGATAAAAATATGCTTGTAGCCTGAGAAGAAATCAGATAGAATGAATGTTTCTCGGTCTCAACCATAGTGCCAGTTTTTTTCATTGTTTATACCTTGTTTTTTCAAATGCTGCAAATTATGTATACAAAGAAAACTCAGAAAAAGTTTGTTTTCCCTTCATTTGACATAGACATACCCTAATCACCAGTTGACGCACTGCCATCTATCGAGTTAGTTAGAACTAGTTTTTTTTTTTTAATGCAAATCGAAAACTCCTCATTGCAAAGACAAAACCTTCGCTTTCCCCGAAGAGGTGACCGAAACGTAGCCAATTTACTGAGCTTATGAGATCTACATCAGGTGCTGTGAGAACCTTGTAGAATCTCCCATGCAGCGCTTTGCTCTCCCGTACAGCCTTCCTGTCCATAATGCTCATCGTCGTAGGTTTGCGCCAGTTCTCGTTAGCTAAGGAGAGAGGGTTATGGTTCTTATCAACTGCAACCACATCGCGATTCGCGATGCATCTGGTATTGAGCTTGTATGAAATGATTTCTGAGATTGCATACCTCACGGTTATGTAGGGTCTTGGCGTTTAAAAAGCCTCGACCATCACCGTTACGCGGGATATACAATCTCATTACCGAAGATAGAGTCCAAGGCCTCTAGTTCAGTCTGAGTCCTTCTTAGTATGCCAAAAGTGTAAGTTCACAGTATAGTAACCTAACCGTTGTATGCACGCACCTTGTTACCACCTGACAAAAGGCTATTTTTTTCTACTTTTTATACTTTCTTGGGTTACATTATCGAAGTTTTCATACCGATCCATAACATTTTTGAAAATATTCTATAGCTTAGGTCCATTAGGGATAATTTAGAATTCTGATGGTAAAAGAATTTTTCAAATCGGTCCAGTAGTTTCGGAACCTATTCCCGTCAAACAAACAAACAAATCTTTCATCTTTATAATATTATAGTATAGAAGTATACCTAGACTAGCTTCTGCCCGCCGCTTCGCACGCGCTTTTCAAGTCACTTATGTTCGTCTCCAGAATACCTTTTACCTCCCTGCCAAATTTCATTAAGATCCGTTTAGGCGTGAAAAGGTAACAGACAGACAGTTACTTTCGAATTTATAATATTTTAGTGTAGAGTGGGGAGCGGAGTGACCCACGAAAACGTCATGAGCCGCAAAACAATACCTACATTAAAATCTAGCTTTTTATTTTTTTATGAATTCGGCAAAGAACTGGACCAGAGCCATGAATGTGTTTCTGAATATTTATAGTAGGTATGTATAAAATGTTTCTAAATATTAATATTTATGCATAAAATATACATGGAAACCGACTGAAGCAGACCTGACTAATACAAAGAACGTGATTTTTGCATTGATTATAATAAAGGTAATGCACAAAAGACCAGTAGCATTGGCGGGTATGGCAAGCAGAGCAAGCTGCCTGTTATTTTCTTCACTTGATGATGAATATCAAAATGATAGCAACTAACAGTGGGAATAAATGAACACACAAACACACAGCCACTACCTATAAAACATTTTATGAGTTTTTTATCATTTTTCTCTCATCATCAAGTTTTAATAGGCATGGCTCTGCTAGCTGGATCCACAAACCATAAATGATGTTCCTGTTTATATCGGGACGGTATCCCGAGAGTTGATGTTTTCCAGCAGAAATATGTAATTCCTTTGTCTGTCATCTCATCTGCTAATAAATTGTATTGTTGTAGTATGAATGTGAACTGAAGCTATTTGTGAGAGTTTTCAGACTGCAAACCATTAGAATGCTAAAACATAATAAAACAATCATAATTACAAAAATAAACTCACAAAACATGAAAGAGTAAAGTAAGCTAAGTAAGTAAGTAAGCTTTGGAGTAAAGTACCGTAAGTTATTGTATACTCTTTGTACCTAACCAAGAGAATACATTAAAAAAGGGATCCCCTATGACCTAACCAACGATTAAGGGGGTGATTTCTTCCATCCACGGACCTAACCTACGAGCACTTCTAACCAAAGAAAGTAAATAACGATTAAAGGTTAGGGCCAGTGAAAATCCCATGGTTAGGGCAACAAAACATGAGTAAGTAGAAGCCATAGAGTTAATATAGTACTGAAGAAGCAATAAAGATGCAATAAAGTATGGACATCTAATAGGTAGGTTTTTTATCTTTGGACACCCAAAGAAAATACAAAATAATACTTAAATAATGATGGACAAATCAAAACTAGTATTTACAATTATTGAAACAATACTGATCTACCTATCGATATTTTTAGCCCGTCCCTAGTCTAGGGTCACTTCACAGTGTACTTGCTGAGGTTCAAAGAATGAGCCTGCAGCAATGAAAAAAACCGGCCAAGTGCGAGTCGGACTCGCGCACGAAGGGTTCCGTACCATTATCTATAAAAACGGCAAAAAAAACACGTTTGTTGTATAGGAGCCCCCTTAAATACCTATTTATTTTATTCTGTTTTTTAGTATAGCGTTGCATGCGTTTGTTGATAAAGCGGTAACAGAAATAGGTTCATCATCTGTGAAAATTTCAACTGTCTGACTATCGCGGTTCATGTCATGAGATACAGCCTGGTGACAGACGGACCGACGACGGACAGACGGACAGCGAAGTCTTACTAATAGGGTCCCATTTTCACCCTTTGGGTACGGAACCTTAAAAAAAAGATCCCCTTCTCGGTACAAGGAAAGGCCATCATAGTTACTATGAAAACTCGTTGGGGATCTCATTTTTCATTGCACATTTTAGCGGGGATCTTTTTTTTCATTGATTTTAGCAATCAACCTTGAGACTTCAATTGATATGTCAACGTCTCAGAAACTTTGACAGGCTTCTGTCAGTTCTGTTGTCAAAAATAAAAATAATGTGTTTTAGTGTAGGATTTCTGTTTTTTATTGCAGTGGTTGTACTGTTTACATTTCTTTTCTTTATCTTGGTTTTTTCTCCTATTCTTTTGGGCTGAAAATCAGTACAGTGTGAGTTATTTTATCAACTGAAAAGGTTCCACTTCACTGCATCTATTAAACAAGAATACCTAGCCATGGCTCATTATAAAGGGGCTGCATCGGAAGCTGGCAGAGCCATGCACCTGATGAAGAAAAGAGAAAAAGCTCAGCAGGAAATAGAACTACGCAAGAAAAAGATTGAGGAAGATCTTAAAATCGATAATATTGAAAACAAATTCGCTACTCATTATGATGCTGTTGAACAACAACTCAAGAGCTCCACCATTGGGTTGGTGACTCTTGATGAGATGAAAGCAAAACAGGAGCATATAGTACGAGAAAGAGAGAAGAAATTGGCTCAGAAGAAAGCAGAAAAGGAGAAAGAAAAACTAAAAGAAATTGAAGCCAAACTAGCTCAGAAAAACAAACAAAAAAGACAGGTAGGAGTGATTTATTAACCTGCTAAGTGCAGTGCGGAATTGGGTTCCGTTCCATGCCATCATACAAGATTTGTAGTATACAATTTATTTATTACACTTTGTGGCATACAATAGAAAGTTATCCTACTATCCTATCCTACTAATATTATAAATGTCAAAGTTTAGATGGATGGATAGATAGATGGATGGATGTTTGTTACTCAATCACACCAGAACGACTGACCGGATCTGGATGAAATTTGGCACAGAGATAGATTATAGTCTGGAATAGAACATCAGGCTACTTTTTATTTCGGAATTCCCTCGGGAACGGGAACTACGCGGGTGAAACCGCGAGGCGCTGCTAGTGTATTATAATATTAAAATTCTATGAATTTAATAGAACACAAAAATAAATGGTCTTATAACTTCAACAATCTCATTGCAGATTCAAGCTCTGTCATTTGATATGAATAAAGAGGAGGAAGAGGATGATGAAGAAGAATCTGGCTCAAGTGGTGATAAGGCTGAAAGAAGCTGGCGAAAGAAAGAGGAACCTGTATGAAAACTTTGTTTTGTTACAAGTTTCTGCTAGCAACTTAGCTTACACAGTACCTGGATTAAACACAGACCTTTCTAACAGTAAAATAATTATGGGAATAAGCCCTTCTCACAAACACATACATACACTGGATATGAACAAATATTTAAATTGCACTGACATGGACTAGTAACTTAATGTATCAGCTATCTATTCTGAGCTGCCTGTGTACTTCAAATAATAATAATATGAAATTTCATCATATCCCAATGTAATATACTAAAACTTATTTCAGACAACATTAGAAAAGGCTTGTTTAACTAATTCTACCATAATATTATGTATGTACCTTAAATCTAACGCTTAACAATACAAAAAATCTATTTCGAAAGGACTTGAACCCATCCTCAACCCAGTACGGGATGCACTGCCACTTGCAAATTGCCAATTACCCTGAGTGTGAATGATTATGCACTAAACTAACAAAAATCTTGGTAATAATAATAAGGTAACCTCTTTAAATTATTAATGTAAATGAGTAATTCTCATTTTTGAGGTAGAAAATTTATTAAAAATATAAAACCGGCCAAGTGCGAGTCGGACTCGCGCACGAAGGGTTCCGTACCATTGTATAGAAAAACGGCAAAAATTCACGTTTGCTGTATGGGAGCCCCCCTTAATTTTAGTTTTATTTTATTTTAATTAAATTATATATTTTTAAAGTGAATAACTAAATGTTCTGTGAATAGGCATGATTTTTTTGCTGTTTTAACGTCATGCGCGAGTCCGACTCGCACTTGGCGGGTTTTTTTTCCTTACGAAAACGGGTTGAGCGATCACTAAACTAAAGGGATATATTTGACTCTTTGAAATTTCAAAAAAAATTACAGCGTGGCCTATTAACATGAATTCAGCTAGATGTGTGAACTATCGTGGACTGATGATGATGTTATGTAGGTAATCCCTTATGCTAGTCCAACTTTTTGGGTAGGCATGTTGATGAGTTTTTGTGTTAATTCCTTTTAAAGCGTCTCCCGCACGCGATAATATCGCATGGGTTATTGCGATATCTGTTTTCAGTAGGTACAATTTCTTACACACTGCTGCGATATTATCGACACGATAATCACCATGCTTTTAGTCGAGACGAATATCGCAATAACGCATTGCCATACTATCGTGCGATAAAAACGCGCATGTGGGGCAGAAGGCTTAATGCTTCAATTTTTTACAGATTCTCAAGAAAATTCGCAAAAATCCTGACGTAGACACATCATTCCTGCCAGACAGAGAGCGAGAGGAAGCCGATCTGAAGCTCCGTGAAGAACTCCGTCTAGAGTGGGTGATGACGCAGGCCAGCCTCAAGGATGAACCCATCACTGTTACCTTCAGCTACTGGGATGGATCGGGGCACAGGCGGAATGTTACTTTGAAGAAAGGTAGAACAGAAATATTTTTTAACACAGTATTAACTAGCCCCAAGCTAAGTAGAACCTAATAATACAATACAAACACAGATTGATATTTTTTATGAAATATAGAAAATTCGGAACAAATATCTGCAGATCGTAACAACATAAGTCCCAAGGTGGGAATCGAACGCAATGCGTAGCGACGCAGGCGGACCTTGGCCCCTCCGCCACAGAGATTGTCAAATTTATTCACAGAAAATATGTCAAATATAGTGGTATCAATCTAATACTAACAGTAGTTTTTGACTAGTGTGTGAATACTAATAAACCTACTTATAAAATTTATGGTTATATTAAACCAAAAATGTCTGTCTGCTTAAAATTAAAATATTCCCCACACTATAAAAATAATCAGTAACCATTTATTGAGTCTACTTTTAAACAATGCCGTTGGCAAGTCCTAAAAAATTCCTTTGGTTTCGCAAAAGGACATACACATATGATATCATATTAAATCCTTGCCAAATTTAATATCTGCTCAGCTGTTTTAGGCCAGAAAAGGTTACTAAAATAAAGTTACTTACTTTCGCATTTATTTGTATTGTATTTCTTTATTAACCTTATACTATTCTAAAAACCCAAAGGTTTGTCTAGTGTCGGCGTTTGCCATACAAAACGAATTTCTGGCGAAAGGCTTAGAGCGTGTTGCCACATATTAGATTTAGTTGTAAGAAACCTATTGTCATAAATATGCATTATCAGCAATTTGGTTCCAGGTAATTCCATCTATCAATTCCTGCAGAGATGCCTGGATACATTAAGAACAGACTTCAGTGAGTTGAAGACGGTCACAGCAGATCAACTAATGTATGTGAAGGAGGATCTGATACTACCCCACCATTACACATTCTACGATTTCATTGTTACTAAGGTAAGTCTGGAGCGGAAATGTGTGGGACATTCGGCTAGACATTTATAGGTAACAGTTATGAGTGCGCCTAATGCAAGAATCAAGCAAAATGTGTATTTTTAAACATTTAGAGGTATGGTAACAAACGTAAATGATCAGATTAAAAAAATACGATAGGGAAAAAACCTGTAAAAGTCGAGTAATCGAAAATAAACTGGTTTCTTTAAAAAAAATACAAATTTCGCATAAAAAACGGGTTCAATTGAAATGCTCTAAATTATCAGAGACAACTTATTATTTTTCACGAATTACATAGCCAGACTAATGTTTTATTTGAGTAATCGTTCTTTAATTTAATGCTTATATCTTGAATAATTAATAGATAATAAGCAAAAACTTAATTTTTGCACTGACGTTCCTCTGCTCTGTCCCACTCCTATGCCTATAGCCTTTTCACAAAATGGCGTCATAGATCGCATCCATAAGAGGCGAACCTAGCGTGTTTGTTTGTCAAACTCGGACTAGATCTCAGTAAATATTTTTAAACTTACGCGATGAACACATATTTATAAATACTATTTAACGGGTATTTATCGCGTTTATTTACCTTATTTTCCCGACGTTTCGACAGGTTTACACACTGCCGTGGTCACGGGATGACTGAGTCATCCCGTGACGTATTTTATTTAAAAAAAAAACTTACTTGTCGTTTTGTTTTTACCACAAACTTACTCTCAGCAACCGTGCAACCGTGACATTTAGGACGTTCAGTCTAACCGGAAAAATGTAGCCCATGAACTCCCCCCCCCCCCCCCCCCCCCCAAAAGTATAAAAGTATGTCGATCCCAAAACCAAACAACCAGTAAGTATACTAACCGTAAAAGAACCTTTTTAAAATAAATTTCATTCAAGTATTAGGTACTTTTAATCATGAATATAGGGAAATAAAGCTCTTTGTATTTTATTATTGGTAGTGATTCTGTTGGCACGATACCAAACCTAAACTAGTGTAAAAATGTTCCTGTCGTCCCCTTTCATTCGATTTCCCATGGGAATTAGATGTTTTACCAGGATTAAAAGTGGCCTATGTTACTCTCCATCTTTTCAACTAACTCTATGCCAAAAATCAAGTCGATTGATTGCTTAGTTAGGGTGTGAAGGAAGGGCAAACAAACAAACACACTTTCGCATTTATAATATTAGTTAATGGCGCTCGTTAGGGGAGGGTTTTGTCCAGCTGTGGCCTAATATATTATATAGCATATTATGTTAAGGGAAGTCGAGGCAGATTACTAAGCTGAAAGATTGGCATTGCATGAAATGACAAGGTTATGCTACGACACTTAAAATGCGCTCATTAAAATAAATAAAGCTTTTATGCATTACACAATTTAATTCATCTGCCGACAAAAAGTTAAATGTCGTTTAAGATCTTAATAAGGCTGCTATCCTTCAAAAATAAATTGTTGCTGGCCTTTAATAAGGAAGGCATTAAAATTGTCAAAAACTTCCTTACGAGTTTTAATTGTGTTCATGTCGCCGCCGGATCGTAAAATTAGCCCGTTTGTAGAATGGCTATATTTAGTTTATATACTCCCGAGGGTCTCGATAAAATAAGTAGTCCAAAATCTTTCGGGTTAGCACCTTCACATAGTATTTTGCTTGGCTTTTGTAAATAATGCAATAATTATTTTTAGGCAAGAGGCAAAAGTGGTCCTCTCTTTCAATTTGACGTATCCGATGACATCAGACTTGTTAATGACGCCTCGCAGGAGAAACAAGATTCGCACGCTGGAAAAGTACTTCTAAGGTAAAATTTAGCGTCCGATTTATATTCTTAATTCGTAATATGTACTTCTTAATATCCACATTTCACATTCACACAAATAAATTTGTAGGCGAAAGTTTGTATGTGAGGGTGTTTGGTTTGTGTGAATGTTTGTTACTTCACGCTCAAACGGCTGAAAGAATAAATAATAAGCAATAATAATTGATAAGCTTTTGATCCCGGAAAAATGCAGTTTTCCCGTGGAGTGGGAATGGTGGGATCATCATCATCTTCCTGCCTCTATCAACCGTAACCTGACGACGTCTTTGGCGTGGTGAGCGTAGGTCCGCTTGCGACGCAGGAGATTGCGGGTTCGATTCCCGCCTCAGTACAAATAGTTGTACGGTCTGCAGATATTTGTTCCGGGTGTTTTGGTCGTTTTCTATGTATGATAAAAATATTTTTTTATTATAATAAGTATATCAGTTATCTAGTACCCAAAAATAAGCTCTGCTTAGCTTGGGGCTAGATGAATTATGTGCTGTGTGAATTATCCAGAATTATTATTATCTCTGTTAGACTCCCGTGGTATTCATGGTATAATTCAATGTTACGCCATCAAATCTTTGGTCCATTGCATTACCTACTTCAATTTTCATAAATGATTTTCATTTTCAGATCATGGTACGAAAGGAATAAACACATATTCCCAGCATGCCGATGGGAGCCCTATGACCCCACGAAGACCTATTCCAAATATACAATCAAAGGAAAGTGAATAAGGAAGGAAAATAAAGCCTAAGTATTGTAAAAGTAATGAAACACTATCTCAATGTAAATATTGTATTAAAATAAATAATTTAAATGGAAGAGTTTTATCGCATTATTTGTAACACTGTCCTAGCTTTTACAACTGACTATTTTTTCCATCTCCAACCATCTTTGGTTCTCTAAGTTGCTTAAAAAAGTTTTCTTTTTATCGCTTAGCGATTCACGTTCTGTTTGGCGTGGGGCATATCTTTGGAAATGAATTACTGCGCTCAGAAGGTTCCAAATTGAAAATTCTGGCCATAAGACGTCAGTAAAGTATAAGACAGTCTTTGATACCTGAAAAAACAACGATTAGGTAAAATACAATAACAGCGTTTATGAGATAGAGCGAGATATTATAACAGGTTAAGTTATGGTAGGTAAAGTCAGTCAAACCTACGAAAAATTATAACATGTTTAACTATTGTTCCAGAGGTTTTAAACAAGCATACATCCTGTATGTTGAGAAGGCGTTACCTCGACTCAAACTAGCGCCGCTTCCCCTTTTTTATCTTATAATGGCGTAGAACAAAGGAAATTTCAAAAATGTCATTAGGCAGTTTAAGATTCTTATTTTATTAATTGAGGTAAACCACAGCGTAACAATTTCCATTAAAACACTTAAAATGTATATATGTAACAATAAGACCAAAAAGGATTACACATGTCAAGAAAAGTTGAACAATGTGAATTACTTATCTTAAAATAATAACTAAAAACTAATTACTATAACTTTTAAGTAATAGCTAAATATATCGGTCTGAATTATTTGTGTGCATTAATAAGCTTTTTTATTGCTTCTGTAAAAGTTTTATTTTGTATAGTTTAGTGGTTTAGGCATAGATCTATGCCTAAACCACTAAACTATACATATACATAAACTTAGGTGGCCACCAAACTCCATTTTCGCATTTCTTCCTAAAGCTAATGCTAGCTAATAGGTATAACAAAAAGCCCAATGAAATTTTTGAAATTTCACTTTGTCAACGTAATAAGATAAAATAGGTGGCGGCGCTAGTGTGCGTCATGCGTACCGCCTACACTTAAAAAACTCTGTTATTAAACGTATCCATACTAATATCATAAATTCGAAAGTAACTCTCGTCTGTCTGTGTTACCTTTCACGACTAAACGGCTGAACGGATCTTAATAAAATTAGGCAAGGAGATAAATAGTATCCCGGGGACGGACATAGGCTACTTGAAAAGCGCGAGCGAAGCCACGGGCAGCAACTAGTAGGTATAAAAGTCCGTACTTATATACCTAATAATACAGGAGTTACGTAACACGTAAGTCTAGGGACATTTAGTGCAAGGTTTTTTGAATGTTGAGTTTACCTGCCAAAGCATAAAATCCGAAAGTCTGACCTCTCCCGAGGTTCTTACTAAAAGTTCCGCCTCGCCAAGCTCTAAAGTTTGGGTCACTAGTTCTTCGTCAATATCGTCTGCTACTAACTCTTTGTTGTGTACAGCATTAACAAGGTGCGAAGCCGCTCTGCTTATTTCGTCTCGACCTAAAAATTTTAATAATTATGTCAATGTAATCATATATCATTGTAGGTGGCGATGTTACAACCTAAATAGGTACTTTAAGGGAATTCACTTTAATCGAGTGAAAAAAGGAGGTTTATGAATTGAGCTGTTTTATATGTTGTACATCGATATCTTCTGCCGTTACTCGATAGGAATCTCAGCTATTAGTAAACCGAATTCTATATTTCCTTCGTTATAAAAAAACAGTGAATATATTCAGGAATTTAAAGTAGGGATTTAGTTTCTGTGAATATCAAACTATTAATGAGTTTTTCTAGTCTATATATTTTAACAAAAATCTTTCTGTGGCCTCTATAAGTCAATAATGTGTACGATCTTGGAGGTGGAAATATTATTCAGAACTGTGAAATAATATTCCACTCAATTAGAGAGATAATTATAAGTTAAATAAAATATTTACCTGTATAAGCATAAGCAATGTTCAGTCTTAACTTGTCATTGTTCCGTGTAGCGAGCATTACACGGGAAAGCAGGGCCTGTAGATCTTCTGGGAGCAGTGATAACCGTCCCGCCACGTGGATCCTGATGCCCCATTCGTTTATTTGATCTCTGGAATACAAAACCACATTACTGTACTCAGATAATGATCCACTACCCGACTCGGCTGTGCGGCCTCCATCAGGGACGCGCCCGCGCCGTACGAGGCGTTGCAAATTCAGTATGAGCTTCTTGGCTCTTGGGCCGTGAACGTCTTAACCTGCAGGGTTATCTTAATTGGATTATAATGAAAATGACACGGATTCCCGCCAAATTCAATTATTTAATAAATAACCGCAAAATAACTTTCTTTACGGTTTTTTTTGTTATTTTCATTTTCAGCTTTCTTTATGAAATAAAATGACCGGAAAAGTACTTTTCCGTAAATTATAAACAATTTTCTAAGAACATTTTACAACAAACTTCGATTTAATTTGTATTGATTACGAAATGCCCCAAAAGCAGGTAAGTATAACCATTACATCAAGTTTGTTAAAACATGGATTCATAGAAGATGCCTTAAAATTTGCGGCAAACTACTTTTACGATAGTTTTATTGCTTGTAGAACGCAGAAAAAATAAGACAAAAATATTTGAATTTCGCGCAGATCCGTGATAAAATCTGAGTCTTTAAAACACGATTTCGATCGAATGATTATACTACGCAATCGTTTGTTTGATTTATTTCTTTGTTATGTTGGCGCAGCACGGAATTTATTATTAATTTCAAGTTAATGGCTGCGGTAGTTGCTGATATATTTCAAGATCCTAATATTAATTTATTTAATAATAATATTATTATTTTTAAGGGTTGCGAGACCCTAAAAATAAAAAACAAAAAGTATTCATGGGTTTTTTAATCTGGGTACCAAATCCACCGAAATCTAAAATAAAACCGGCTCTCGGAGAGTTCCGTACCATCGTACATAACTTATTTGCAAAATTCTAAGGTTTTTTTATAGTGCTTACCCGCAATTTGGGTATCTCTAAGAAATGAAAGGTGGGGTGGGGAGCGGGTTCGAGTCCCGCCGAAATCGAAAGTTTTTGGGAGCATATTTTCTTAATAATTTCTTAATTTGCAAAAATAACCTAAAAATAAACCGTTTAACAAAAAATTGCAAACAGCCATGACACAGTCACCCATCCAAGTACTGACCGCACCCGATGTTGCCTAACTTCAGTGATCCATACTCAACTTGGTATGGATATTGGACCCCTAATTTATTTAATTTATTTTATGTTATGATGGTTGCAATAGTTATCTACACCCTGATAGAATTTCAACTGTGTTTTGTATGGGAAGGCCCTTTAATTTTAATTTTATTATTTGTTATAGCGGCAAGAGATATACATATTCTGTGAAAAATTCAACTGTCTACCTTTAACGGGTCATGAGATACAGACGGATAGATGGACAGACAGCAGAGGCTGAGTAATAGGGTCCTGTTTTCACCCTTTCGGTAGGGAACCCTAAAAATATCACCCTGTAAGAAAAAACTAGTTCTTATTTGTTTCTATTCTTTGATTGTAATTTAAGATGGTTTAATTATTCAAAGGCTTACATTTCATTTAAAAGCCTCTGAAACTTCTCCCGAGCCAGTGACATCAGGGTATCAACCTCTTCTTGACTCCTTTTGAAGTTTTCAATGCTGAATGCATAAACTGTCACTTCAGGAATACCAAGATCTAGGCACCACTGGAAATGTATATAATTTTCATTATTCTAATATACTTAAATACTATGTGTTTTTTCTTTCTTATTTAATTTTGAGTGGAGGCAAAGCCAACATCACAGATACCCTTTATGAAAGTTAATCTAAAGGTGAGGCAAGGTTGATCATGAAATCTAGAGAGTATGAATAATAAGCAAAAAGAAGAGTTTTGTAAATTATACTAAAGCTACAAGCACTGAATATGTGACGATAAATAAATATATAGAAATAATGCTGGACAATCCACACACACAACAAATATAGTTACAGAGAATTTTAATTGACTAGTACCTCAAACAATCATTTTAATACCTAGGAATTAGGATAAAATGCTGGTACCTTCAATGTCTCCGATAGTTTTTCAAATCCTTTGCTATGACCTTCACTGGTTTTGACACTGTTTTTCCTCGCAAACCTGCGGTTACCATCCATAATCAGTGCTAGATGTTGAGGTACTCTGCCTGTCTTCACAACTTTTATACAAAGCAGTTGGAAGAAGGAAACACAGTTCTCTTTTACCCAAGACATTTCACGAAGTACAAGACACGTCTGTCTTTGATAACTTTCAGTTTTAAAATAATTATTTTCCACGAATTGTTGTTCTCCTTCACTTTAAAAGACCTTTCCGTGAAATACTTCCGTTCGCTCGCACCGTAGATGGAGAATTTACTCTAAGGCTCGCGCGCACTCACGCACTGGACATAACATCAATCGAACCGAACGAACTCAAAAATCGGTAGGTAGGAACCAAAGATCCTAGGATCCTACGTTCCTCTAGGATCTTTGGTAGGAACATAAGTTTTCTATCAGAAGCCAAGTAATTTACGGAACTCCGAAGGTTGAAGACAGGACGACTTTGCTGAAACACGCATTTAGCATATAATATTATTTGGTTAGCGATTTTGGATTACGTGTTGTTGTAAATTTTATTGTACGTTAAATAATAATCGTCGAACAAGGTCAGCGTCCACTGACTCAAGACGTGCCAGTTACAGTTACGTAGTTATTGTATACTCTTTGGTGCCAGCCATAGACTAATTAGTATACTGCGTGCGTAGTGCCAGCAGTGGTTCTATCTAAGCGCGCGCGCACGTCCGCGCACGCTCTGTAAAATGCACGAGTGAGCATAAAGCGTAAACGTCCGTGGTCTGTTAGACGTGTTTTAGTTTCATCGCTTTTATGTTTTGGTTGCCATTATTTTAGGAAACCATTTAAAAATATATACTTATATTGTACAGTAGGTATTTGTAAACGGTCCCTTTATGAAGTTTGACTTAAGTGGCGAACCTAACGGGCTTGGTGGTCAAATTAAGCCTAGATTCAAATTGGTCCGGTTTCGGAGCCTATTCCCGTCAAATAAACAAATCTTTCCTCTCTGTAATATTAGTAAAGATAACCTACGAATTAAAACATAAGTCATTTCTAAAGCCCGCAGGACTCTTGAGATCTCTAAGAAATGAAAAGTGCCCAAAAAAGTGCGGTAACAAAAAATCCTGAGATCTCGACCAAATTAAATAAATAAATAATGCTGGACAGTTCACACAGCCTTATCTAGCCCCAAGCTAAGCAGAGCTTGTGTTATGGGTACTAGATAACTGATATACATAATATTATACATACATTACATAGATAGATATTTTATAATATACATAGAAAATGACCAGAACACCCTGAATAAAATGTCTGCAGATCGTACACACATTTGTCCCGAGGCGGGAATCGAACCCGCAACCTCCTGCGTCGCAGGCAGGCCCACCGCCCCACAGAGGTAGTCAAAATTATGTGCAAAAATTTCAAAAATTCTACCATGGGGGTTTTTTACCATGGGGATCCCGTGGATACTGAGATCTAGGCTTAATTTGACAACCAAGCCCGTTAGTTTCGCCTCTTAAGTCAAACTTCATAAACGGACTGTTCACAAGGACCAACTTAACGTCGCGTCGTAAGAAATTTTTTATGATATTTCTGTAATTTTTAGTACACCGACCTCATTAGAAGTTTTTGATACTATAGGAAACTATATCGATTTACATAAAAAAAATCGCTTAATGCACATTGTTTTTTATCTGTGAGTTGTGATGATACGTTTATAAAATAATAAGGATACTGGATAGCCACCTACGACCATTTTCCACTGGCTAAACCGGTAAAGGTACCTCCCCTTACTGCTTCGTTTAAAAAATCCACCCTGTTTATGGAACCCACGTTGTCGTCGCTCGTCGGACCGAGCGAGCTGGCGCGGGGCGGGGCGTGGAAGAGGGTTTTCCAGAATTTGATACTGTAGACGTCTACCTTTAGCTAATGCTCATGAAACATGTGATTGACGGTCTGGACGGATGACGTTTGTGTGGTGGCGCCAACCGTATAAAAAAAATTGGGTTACCAACGCCCTAGTTATACGCCACGCCGAACGAAATGGACTACTGTCTGTCGGAAGGTTTTTTTTTGTTTCACTCCACGTCGAAATAGCCTTTATTTTATTTTCCAAGAAAGGTTTGTTTTGTTTGATTGATCTTTGACAAGTACTTTGAAGATAGAGAATACGATTTTGATTCGAGCACAGATTATTTTCCATGCTCGTATTCTTTTGTGAATTTTCAAGTAAACACGAGTAAAATGTTCAAAATAAAATTACAATCGTTAGGTCATCCTAATCCAGAAAGTTTCAATTGTGAGGGTTAGTACCATATGTCCTGCATCACCCTAAGTTCTTGTTTCCAAAAAGAGTAATTTTTTTAGCCGGTAGGTAACGTTCTCATAAATAACACTTATTTATATTACCTATTCTAGATGAAAAGGAGTACAAGAGCGTGGTTTTGTGGCTCGAAGACCAGAAAATTAGACACTATAAAATAGAAGAAAGGGAAGGGTTGAGGAATTTCAACAGCGACGGTTGGAAAGAAGCATATAACACCTACCAACGGGATCTTGTGAGCCCAGCTGCTGGGCTCTCTCCCAATGAACAGCTTAACTGGTTGCTTTCATATGCTGTCAGATTAGAATATGCTGATAATGGCAAGTTACTTATCTACACTAATATTATAAAGAGAATTGATTTGTATTTTTGTATGTACTTAAACTTAAAACGACTGGACCGATTTCAAAAATTCTTTTCTGTTAGAAAGCTACATTATCAATATCATATAGAATATACTCGTGCAAAGCCGGGGCGGACTTCTAGTATATTTACAAAATGTTTGGATTGGTTGGGAAAGCACCCTATGACAGAATGGAATATAGTAGCCAAGCCCCAAGAATGAACGAGACGCACATACGTGTCCGCGGCACCCTGTAATGGTGCTGTCGCCAATTTGTATGAAACGCGTATTTGAGTCCATGGCACTACGCTGCTGTTGTGGTGAAAACGCATATACGCGGCAGCGGTACTGGACGCGTTAATAAATGTAACTTTATCAGCCTAAAATATGACATTCTTACCGCTGAACCATCTCCAAACAGATGAGACGAAATTTTTAATTAAATTGTATGATATTTCTAGGATAACACAGCATTACAGAACACGTAATTGATATCAATTTTAAATAATTCCTCCTGTCCCTTCATGTAAGTATATCTTCTACTTTTGCATTGTTTCAGTCGAAAAGTACAAAAATGCCAAGGTAGAGCAGCCAAAGCAATCTGCCCCTAACGTTGTATCTTCAAACCCATTGGATAACATTGATTGTAAGTTACTCTATTTATTTGTATAAACAGCCTTCAGTAAATGACTAAGCAGATGGACTTTCTTCTGCTTCCGTAAATAATAATAAGCCTGTTTTTCCCTACTAGTTTAATTTTCTATTATCTTTTGCACATCTTTTGGAATCCCTTGTTGGGTAAAGTTCTCCCCCAATTTGTCCATTAACTCTTTGCAACATTCATTGTTCTGCTTCTGTTAACATATCATCCAAAAACACAAAATATTGCTCTTATGAAAGAGAAAGAAGAATATTTATTTTTAACCAAGAAACCTACTGACTTAAACAGGTACTACATATAAAAAAGATCTACAATATAAACAATAGAAGATAGAAAATGTTGGTATAAAAAAGGGTCCCCACCTCAGCATGTGTAGAATTCAGCCAAGCCATGCTACTCTGATTATCAGGTGGAAGTAGTAAGTTTTTAGTAATTTTTTTTTTTTACAGTTTCCTGTCCAGAATTCAAGACTGGAGTGGATAGAGTGTGTACAATAGCAGGTGTAAGCCCCCACCCAGATCCAAAGATCCGTTTGGCTGCTCTCTCCAAGATTTTGAAGACCTCACCACACCCTGATCCTCAATCATCGGAGTCTTTTGTTGTACAGCAACCATCAGATGTATTGAAGTTACTTTTTATTGAAGACCTTAGGGACTTACAGACTAAGATAAATGAATCCCTTGTAGCTGTGCAAACAATTACCGCTGATCCAAGGACAGATACCAAACTTGGTTCTGTTGGCAGATAATTTTGTTTTATTTCCAGTGACAGCCAAGTTGAAACTAATTTTGAAATAGCTTGTATATTTCATATCCTAATGACATTATATTAATTAAGAAACTATGTTTTGCCAATGGTTTATGTAAAAATCAACACATTTTACATCATTTTTATTGTATTTAGAACATCCATTAAAGTCTCACAACTAAACTAAGTAATTACACAACTTTTTCATTAAATTGCATGATCTTTGGCGGATCCTTCTTGCAAGTATGACTCGGACTTGAGTTTTAATTAGTCTTACCTACATGTTTACATACAAACTATAAAAAAATCTTTTAGAGATTATTGTATTGATTCTTTGCAAATATTTTACAGTAGGTAGGTACTAGGGAAGTTAGATACAGATAAAATTATATTTATCTTCTAACACATACATTACAAACATAACCATTTCTATAAAGCTATACCAAAAACTTGAGTTAGGTAATAATTATCTAGATATTTCTTCAATTAGTGCATGCCTCCACCTTTCTCTAGCATCTGCGCAAATCTGTTGGTTATTAGCAGAGAAACGTCAATGAATCTTTCCACACAGTTGGAAATGCATGTCTCAGTTCTGGAGTCCAGTTTAGATCCCGGTTTGTCAACACATTTTTCCCAGCAAAAGTCATTGAATTCGTGAATCTGAAAAGTAAATTGCCTTTACATTTTTAAATAGTACACAGGTGAGTCAGCGGGATGTGATTTCGTGGCTTAGTTGGTTAGAGCAGCCACACTGAGGGTGGGGCGCGGGTTTAAGTCCCGCCAAAATCGAAATTTTTTGGAAGGATTTTATTTCTTGGACATACATGTGCAGGTGTTTATAAACATCTCACCGTTGTTGGTGAGTACTCCAATCAGGTGCACTTACAGTAGGTAATAGGTCTTAGTATGGTATACTGTTCAATGTAGATACCTTTAATAAAATCATCCTACAAGCCAGGAGATTGTCTAGTGAAAATTGGTTAGGTACCAAAATTTTAATTAATTTTACCTGGGCATGAAATTGGGCCTTTTGTTTTTCAACCAATAAAAAATCTTGGAGTTCAGAATCGCTTGCTTTAGGGCTCGAAAAATCAGATAAATCACTCATTTTATTGACTTTGGAATCCTCGGAAAAAATAAAACTGTCTTGTAGATAGATTTCTTCAAACTTCAAGCAGACGTAAGGTTTTTTGTTTTTAAGGTTAGATCGGGGTTAATTTCTGTAAGTTGTCTCTCATGCCAAACCAAGATCACAGACCAAGATGTCAAGTTTGGTGTGACCACAAAACAATAATACTCGGTGTGACCAACTAACAATTGTATTTTTCCCATTTAATGTCAGTTCCACCTCCACACACACTCAATCGGCGCGACCAGTATATATAATGTACTCTGTGGGCGCGACGACGACGACGGTGTGAGTTGTAGCCTGTCTCGCCTTTCCATTATTTTGTGTATGGATAATCCTTAGAGTATAGGTATATAGAGACGGCGTATTGTTCTATAGGAACTTTCGGTTATACAAATATGATCTAAATCGATATTGAACTCATAAACTTATAGCTATCTCGTTTTATCTTACCTACAATAACCAATGTAAAAAGAGACATCAATATAATGTGCGAAACCTATTTTTGGCAACATTGAAACGTGACGTCATAGCAAAGCATGATTGAGGCCGGTTCGCCATTTAACTTTCAGGTATGTAAACTGTCAACGAGAGTTGCATTTACAGTAAAAATTCTAAAATTATTTGAGTTCGGGACTTTTTCATGTGAATACTTATATAGTAAGCGAAAGAAAGCTAATAGGAAGATGCCAAACAGCAGTTTGGTAGGTTGCGGCTTAAAAACAAGTGAAAATCGTCCAAACATAACATTACACCGGTACGTATTCTTATTTTGCTAAATTACCAAATAATACAATAAATACCTTATGTGTTGGCTTTCATAGGAATAGTTTACATAAAATTCATACCGAATGTAGCTTATTTTTGTAAGTTTTAAGTGTAATTAAAGAAAACATGAAACTGTTTGTTTGGCGATAGTGTTGTCCTTCAAGGCATTTTTCATAGGTATCGATGTTTTCAAGTGTAAATTGTAGTGTATTAATTTTCAACTGGTTTTTTACGTTCTAGGTTACCCGAAAATTACGGTAAAAGAAAAAGTGGCTGGACTCAATTGGAGTAGAAAATTTGAAGTTTGGTACGAAAGATATTTTCGTTCGTTCTCTTCATTTTGAAGAAACTTGCTTCAATCGAACTTTAAATAACAAGACTGCGAGAGGATGCCGTACCGTCACGAATCTTTTTAGTAAGTATTTTACTTGACCTTACTCCCACAAACTTCTATTGCAAAGTAATGCATAAATGCATTAACAAACTTGACTACCTTTATTTTTCCAAAGGGCTTAAATTTTGATATTAATGAATATTAAGTTTTAAGTAAATAAATCTGACCCAAAGTAATATTAAAGCCTACCATACTTCAAATCCCCTCTAAAATGTACATTTCCATAAATCCTCCCTTAGCAAATTATTTCCATGCAAAATAAAGTTATTTCGCAAACGATGTGGCACCTTCACCTTTTTTTTTAGAATTTCTTTAAGATTTTAGATTTTTTTTCAAAGTTGAACTTCCCAGTACCTTTCTAGAGTCTATAATTGTAGGCTGACAAATAATGTTGCATTATAAATTTATTCTTCATGTTTGTTTCAGCCACTAGTGCCAGCGCGATCCAGTACTTTAATAGAAATAATGTAAATTTGAGATTTATACTGTAAATGAATGAGACTGATTACATTAGGTACTTGTAAAATTGAAAATTTAGGTGTAGTATTAGTTGAATTTTTTAATTAGGTGGGTATATTGCAAATGTGTAAATGAATGAGACTGTTGCATTGCTTCTACAATCGAAATTACAGGTGGCGTCTGTGTTAAATTTTTGATTTATACTGTAAATGAATAAGACGGATTACGGATTACATTGCTTGTTTAATTAAAAATGTAGGAGTCTGTGTTAAATTTGTGATATAATATAATAAATGAATGAGACTTGTTGAATTGCTTATAAAATGTGGTGTCTATCTTTTTGTGATTTATATTATAATAATAAATAATACTAGCTGTTCCCCGCGGTTTCATCCCCGTTAAATTCGTATTTCATATAATATCTAGGGGGATATTCCTGTAACTCTACCATGGGAGTTTGTTATTTTACTAAGACAAAAAGTAGCCTATGTTACTCTCCATCCTTTCTTAGTTAGGTTCCGGTTTCTTAGTTAAGCCGTGACTGAATGACAAACGAATACACTTTCGCATTTATAATATAAGCATAGATAGCGTCTACGCTAAAGATACAGATTACACATTGTTATACCCATATTGTTATACAAATATAAATATACTATCTCACAAATCACTGTTGCATACAAACAATATATTTTGCAATTAAGTAGCTTGTTGTTTCATTTCAGTAGGTACCCTTTTTTCTTAAATGAACACAACGTTTATTAACAAAGAAAATTTGAATCAAATAGTATAAACAAATTAGAACTAGTATTTACCTACAATTGAAACAAATGAGCTAACTGCAGACTGTTCAATAAACTGGTTTGGTGAACTTTGATCTTTAATTCTAAGGAGGTCTGGCACGTGTCTAAACGCATGAGTCTTGACTCGGAATATACATGAAAAAATTACCATTGTTATAATAGCTCATTTTCTTAACTTCTCAGTGGTTGCGTCTCATGAGCGCGGTCGAGCCATAGTTGGGTACGTGCATTCACATACTTTGTATCTCTAATTTAAGCATTATAAGACTATATGATTATAGAATTCTGTTTCATAATCGTGGTGAAAACAATAAAATCACTACGAAACTGCTAAAATATCGTCACAAAAATACTTGTTTCGATAAAAATATCGAGGTACAAAAGGGCAGCACTACGGAAAGGAGCCATTTAAGTTTCTAGGTAAGTTTAGGTATACACGTTTTTTTCGTAGGTATGCCGTCTCTAGGTATACTCTAAGGGATAATCTCGCCGTGTAGTTGTCGGCTTAGAATTTGCACCACCTCAACTCAACTCTTCCTGTGGGTGTCGTAAGAGGCAACTAACGGACATACATCTGAGAGGCAGGCGTCTCCTGCAGAATAGATCTACCTACCTTGCCTCCTGTGTGTGCAGAAGTGGTCCCCAACCCGAATGCCCAGCGCAGCGTGGGGGATTTATGTGCATTACCCCCACGAAAAGCCAATAAGGGGATTATCAAGCAGAGGCATCCATTCCAGCAGTGGATGGACCTATTATAGTCGGCGGTTGAGGTGTAAGGTCATCATAATAAATAAAACATGCTACTCGTGGGAGACAATTACTTCACAATTTATGTTCATTAATAAATTTAAGTACAGCATTATTTATAACACTACGTTTTTCTTCCGCAAACACATATTGAGATGCATCTAAAGATAGTTTTGCTAACTGGGCCAGTGTGAGTTTAAATGTTTCTGAGCAGAGCCGGTACTCCTGAGACAGTGATGTTGAAAATACGCCTTTATCATCAGTCTGAAAAATATAAAAATAGCATGCATTCTCTTCTTTAGTGAATGTGGGTAGGCACAACATGGAAAAAATGTTTTATTATTATTATGGAGGGCATTTTTAGGGTTCCAAACCCGAAGGATGAAAACGGGACCCTAATACTAAGCCTCGGCCGCCCCGCCGCGTCTGAGCTCCGTTCGTTCGTTTGTCAGCGGGCACTATCTCTTGAATCGTAATAGGGATACAGTTGATTTTTTTACAAGTAGGTATGCGTACTATTGCCGCATTTTTATTAAAACACATAATAAAAATAAAATAAATTTCATAATAAAGGGGGGCAACTAAAGTTCAACGTTGGGTGAACTTTAGTAACTGTTGTTCAATTTGGTAGGCAGTACTTGGATTGGTGACCGCGGCATGTTGGCTTTTTGTTTATTTTGTAACCCATCAAAAAATTCTGTTTGGTTACTCTTGTTTCCTTTGCAAAAGTATTATCAAGTAAGGAACGGAACCCTTAGTGTGTGAGTTGACTCGTACTTGGCAGATTTATTTGTAATCCCCAGTAGTGTTAGCAAGCATTAAGAGCCTCTAAGAGCGAAAGTGGCAGTATTTGTTGATTAGGTATATAGTTACTCCATATGCTAAAAGGGCTACATTATAGTAACTTATATTATAACTTACACAAATAATAACAGGAATTTCAGCATCATATAGCTTCTTAAAATGATGGGAATCGTAATCCGGCGTAGATTTTGTATTTACGTTACTCGTGAGACATATTTCTGAAATAACCATAACTAGTTACACAAATAAACTACCGTGAAATCCTCCAACTTTGGCCACATTTTTAAGAAAATTTGTTGTAACACCAAAAAAAAATAGGAAATAGTATTAATTTTATGACGTGAACGTAAAGTAAACACGAATTACTATCAGTCAAGCATAAAAAAATCTGTAAAAATGACTAATTTTATATCATAAAAGTAATTTGAGAGACCGGCCAAAGTTAGCTCGACTTTCTGTCAACATGGTCCACAGCGAATATCTTCTAAACTATCAAGCTTATTTGCATACTATTAAAAACCATGGTAAAAATATGGCCAAAGAAGGCAACAAAATAATTTCCAATATCAAAAGTGGCCATTTTAGCTATTTATCACAGTGGCCAATGTTAACTGGTAATTTTTGCTCATATCCATACAAATTATTTTAGTTATCAGGGTTGTCACAAAGAAAGGTTAATAAATTAAAACAATGTTTTTACTCTATAATTGTTTTATTTAAAAATTAAGAATCAACTAAATGCGCGCTCATAGCGACTATAGAAAACGTATATACCTACTTAAATAAAATCAAAACGACCTTGAGCTGGGCCTCAGTCATGTGAGTTTACAAAGCTTAGGTACAGTAGTTTGTAGTTTATAGAGTATAAAATGACACTATCAAAATACATGATTTTTTTTCGACTTAACCTATATTTAAATGGCACTTCAGCGTTTCAGTACAGTACAGCAAATTAAATTTAAAGTTAAAATAAAACTAAAAATTAAAAGGATAAAATAAAAAATATAATGTAAATACAGGGTGTGTCAAGACCACTACCGAAAACAAAGGGGGGTGGTGCAGCACCCCAAAACAAAACGAATAAAAAAAACCGTTGTCCGAAAAAAAAATTCTAGCGGGAGATATGAATTTTTAAAGATTTTTATTTGTTTTGCTAGCCAGCAATGTACACGTAAGTTTACAAGTGCCGTAAGTTAGTACCTAATAGGTATGTACGTTCTTAGTCTTACCTAATTCCGGTGCAGTCTCGGTCGAATCAGAAATGGCACGAACTGCGCTCCTCCTCGTTCATGGCACAGCTGAGCACGTCTGATTGTGGACCGATGAACACGATCCAGGAATGTAGGATCCTCGGCGCTTCTCGCATTTACCCCAGCATTTACGCTGCAGTCCGCGTACCTACTCGAAGGTTTCTCCTAGCAAAGTCCAAGACCTGTTCTTGCACCTGAACACCTACCCCTCTGCCACCCCCGTGCCTTTGGGGCGTAATACGTTCATTATTCAGGACCCTTTGATATGCAGCCGTGAAGACTTTAGCATCAGACGGATGTGTCTGATTGGGGTACCTATCCCGGTAAATGCGCAAGGCTCGTGACGCATTTCCTCTCACTTCACCATAACACATTAGCAACTGTCCATACTCCCTCGCACTAAACATAATAAACTCGTAAACAAAACACTAACATAATTAAAGACCTAGTACTCTAAGACTAACGATTAATGAAATAAAAACACACCAAAACTAACTGAAAACTAAACTAAACTGCCTAATACCTAATTAGAAAAACTCAAAAAACAGAAGAAAAACACGAACGTATTGCAATTTTTATGCACCGCGCAAGTGTTCACTGCGAATAATGAACACGTACTAAAAACAAAATGAATCAAAAGATTAGTGAAATTAGGTAAATAATGTCCTTTTAAAAAAGCCGAAAAACGCCGAACGACATTGCTCTGTCATAATCTCTTATGATTATGTGTCTTATTGATACAGTCATATGATTCAGTTTCCTTTTACACTACATTTTTCTTTGACAAAATGTAGGCCGACACAGTTGATGCCTATTACCTATTTGCAATTAGGGTTCAGTACTTAAAGGGTGCTAACGGGACCCTATTATAAAACCTCGGCTGTCTGTCGTCTGTTCGTGGTTTTAAATTTTTTCAGCGAATTACAAAGAATAGAACTACGGACAAGTGCGGTATTTTTCCGTAACTTAAAAATACCATAAAATAATTTGAATTTCGCGCCAACCGGCGACGATCACCCTTATTCCGCAGAGGCTCAAGTTTGTGATCAAGTGATCGATCACCCATCGATCTAAATAAAATTCAGGAGATAACTAACTACTAGCCTATAAGTAGGTACCTATCTTATTTCTTACGAGATAGATAAAATAGGTACCACTCATGATGGTTGGTATGTTTAGAATTACCTTGCAGTAACATCGTTTAAAATAAAGCTACGGAACCAATTTGTTAAAGTAAATAAAATTTGCGCAAATTGTCGGTAAAAGTCAAAGGCGTTACACGTGCGTCCGCGGCCTTTGTCGGAAAGTTTGGAGAGGTGCCGCCGCGCCGCGCGCGTGTCAAAGGAAAGCCGAACTAGGTATCTATTCTCTAGGCAGGACGATGACCTCTAAAAATAAACGCGGGTCTGTCAGCTGTTCTTAACAAAAGTAGGCACTTATTTTAGACTGATTAAAAAATTAAAATGTACAGATTAAAATGTTTTTTAAATTTTGATGTTTCTAATCAATTCTTGGCATGCTTTCAAGGTCATGGCCGCGAATTATATCGTAGCCGCGCGCGTGTCAAAGGAAAGCCGAACTACCTATTCTCTAGGCAGGACGATGACCTCTAAAAATAAACGCGGGTCTGTCAGCTGTTTTTAACAAATGTAGGTACCTATTTATTTTAGACAGATTAAAATGTATTTAAATTTGTATGTTTCTAATGAATTCTAGGTATGCTTTCAAGGTCATGGCCGAGAATTAAATCGTAGGTAGTATGTACCTACCTACTAACTATTTATTGAAAAGATAAGTTCGTAGGCGCGGAACTTTCACGTGTCGGTAGGGTAATAACCGCGCCCGCGCGGATAGGGACCTATTTGGCTGTGCGGGGCGGTTGGTGTTTTGCAATACATTGCTGCTTTTTTTATTTTATTAATTTTTTGCTTATTTAAATTACTTATTTAGGTAGATATGTTCTTATAGTGTTGTGCTATGGGTATGTACCTAGAAAAAAAAATAAAAAAAATTGATGGGTCGACATATTTTTTGCGTTTTTTTTTCGCTAAATATTTTCAAAATCATGGTCTGATTGCACCCCCCCAGTTTTCGGTAGTAGTCTTGACACACCCTGTATAAATGAAAGGTATAAAATAAAAAATTAAAGATAAGTAAGTACAAAACTTTTTGGAGCAAAAATCTTAAAAGGATAATTTAACTAGCAGGTAGCAGCCCTAATGCATAATTGACAGCGGCCAATGTTTACACTCTAGGTACAGATAACTGGTTTGTAACATTGGCCGCTCACATTACTCAAACAAAAACACCAATCGTAAATTAGAAATCATATTAAAATGTTCTCCTGACATCAGTTTATAACATATCTAAAAACTACTTACCCAGGCTTCTTTTTAACAGGCTGCCAGTTAAATGTTCAAATGTAGAAATTGGGCCGCACTTGAATAGCGTAACTTTAAACACGGCTGACAGACAAATAAATGACGTAAGTAAACTAATAGACAATTAGTGTTGTCAGAAGTATAATTTATTTTCTACTAGTGTTTTAAAAATAGGCATAACTCACATCATTTTAATGTTACGAGCTAATTCAGTTTTTTTTTTGTTTTGGCCAATGTTACCTCTTGAAACCAAAGTTGGAGGATTTCACGGTAGTGTTAGATCTAAACCAGGAAATAACGAAAATCAAAACACGAATATATCATTTTATTTTCTGTACAGATGAGTGAGTTTAAAAGTACATTGATATGATTGCTACATCTACAACACTCTTTTAGCTCATAATGACTTGTTAACTTAGAGCTACACAAAAAGTAAGTAGGTATTGCAATCTTTTACATGTGAATGCAATAAATACTTAAATTACTACTGTTGCTATTTATTGGTCCATACTAACCCACTGGTATTTTCTTCTGACATAATAGTGTCCAGGTTTCATCTGTGCCGCCATACGCAGGGTTTATGCAGATGCCATGTCCAATTCTGTCCGGATTGAAATTTAACATCTCTAAAACTTCTTCTGGATTGCATACCTCACCACAGTGTAATGTCACCTGAGGAAAACAGTTGAGTTTATGTTTTAGTGAAGTTTACTATGAAAGGCCTTTTTTGTTCAGACCGACGACGACGACATAGTGGACGTATTCGCTACTCAGAGCAGTCGCGGTAAAGGAGATAGTTTTTTTTAAATAAAGTTAAAAAAAAACAGAACATGTGTTTGAATAAAACACATCGTGTACAAATAAAACCGGCCAAGTGCGAGTCGGACTCGCGCACGAAGGGTTCCGTACCATTATCTATAAAAACGGCAAAAAAATCATGTCTATTGTAAACCCCCCTTAAATATTTGTTTTATTTTTTATTTATTTTTAAATGTATAACTTGAATTGAATTGTGAATTTTCCACGCGTCTACCAGTGGTCGTCATCAATTTCGAGCAAAAAAAATCACGTTTGTTGTATGGAAGCCCCCTTATAATATATTTATTTTATTCTGTTTTTTAGTATTTGTTGTTATAGCGGCAACAGAAATACATCATCTGTGAAAATTTCAACTGTCTAACTATCCTGTTTATGAGATACAGCCCGGTGAAAGACGGACAGCGGAGTCTTAGTAATAGGGTCCCGTTTTACCCTTTGGCTACGGAACCCTAATAAAAAATGTTCTAAGCATGTCCTAAGGCTTCATTCAGGTTTTTAAGATCTTCACAGATAATTTTTTTTTTTTATGAATTGGTTTTATTACGTGAAATAATACCATTTTTTTATTTGTGTAAAGCAAATTAAAAGTGATTTTGGGTCATATAGTCTCGGCAAATATCACGTAATTTTTTCCACTAATTTTAGCAGTTCGAATATACTAATCCTATATATGTAGGTATACTAAAGGTTGTTGGTTTCGTCTTGGCGCGGGATTTAATTTTGGAAAAGGAAATAGTTAACCATTTGCGGCGAATTACTTTTCCGTTAGATTAATTTCTTAAGAACGCAGAAAAATTAAAACCACGAATATATTTGAATAGGTATGCAATATGCAAATATGTATTGTTAGATTTTTACCTGACTACCAACGAAGGAGGGTAATGCGGTTGGCACCGCAAAACACGACAAAATATCTATAAAACCATTATCTATAAAAACGGCAAAAAAATCACGTTTGATGTTATAGCGGCAACAGAAATACATCATCTGTGACAATTTCAACCGTCTAACTATCACAGTTCATGAGATACACCCTGGGGACAGCGAAGTCTTAGTAATAGGGTTCCGTTTTTACCCTTTGGGTACGGAACCCTAAAAACTATGAAAAATAAAGTGAAAAAACCTTTAAACCAGCAGCTCTTGCTGTATTCAATGCAGGTATGAAGTTCACAAACTTGCCCATCATTGGATTTCCACTGAGTTCTATTCCTACAATGATGTCAGGAAACAGCATATAGTATTCTATGGTTAGGCTTACAATTTCTTCAGCATCCCTGATGGGACAGGCTCTATTTATTGAGACTATAAATTTCGTTATCATTTTTAAGTTCAAGTATGATTTTCTGAAACAAATTAATAAAAACTAGCATCTGTGTTATTCTAGGTAACTGCATACATCTATGCAAAAGTTAGCTCGCTCCGTTCAGTCGTTTTTGCATGACTGATAGATAGGCTGAAATACCTATGCCTTAGTTTCATGATAGACAAGTTTGATAGGTTGCCTGTACACATAGCCACAGATGAAATATTGTTACTTATTTAGCTCAGATTTTAGCAACAAACTACTAATATATTGTAATTGGGCTCGCTTCAGACTGGTATTGATATGGATCAGTTGAGCTACCTGTAGATTGTTTGAAATAGTCTGCAGTTAGCTCAATTGTTTCAATTGTAAATATTAGTTTTAATTTAGTTCTATTTATTTGAGTGTTATTTTATTTGTTAATAAAGATTCTTATCTAATATTGTGATATTAGGCACTCAGATTTAAACCAATAAAATTAAACTGGAATTCCTAGGTGTCTTATATCATGAACATAAAGAAGATTATGCTCAATAATCCACACGGCATCATCCAGCCCCAAAGTAGCAGCGTATAAACATTTGATCTGAGACAAGAATGGAAACGGCCTGCTATGTTTCACCTTTTCCCACTGCGCCACAGAGGTCAAATAGTAACATAATAGTAGTAATAGTAAGTACCTAATAATTAAAGTAGGTTACTCACTTTATAGTTTGGACAATTGTTTCAAGATATTTCATTTTAGTCATGTGTTCTGTTGCACGAGGAGTGCTTCGCAGCTCAATGTAACAACATCCATCATTTTGAAACTCATTCAATGTTAGTAGAGTAGCCATGGCTAATGCTTCTGGTGTACTTGTTAAAGCATGAGCAATGCTAAATACTTGAAAACAACTGAAAATATTAAAAACAAACTTCTGTACATAGGTACCTAGTTATTTCAATAAATAAATAAATGCCATTCTAAATAATCTAAACTTAACCAGCTGATAACACCCACTGCCAAGTATCAGATAGCTCACTACTTTATCATGCCACCCCTGGTGGTCTTGTGCCGGCCTGGTCCATTGACTCCCTGAGGTTTAAATTGTCTGTTTCATCATCTCCATTTTAAAGGATGGATGACAGCTGGCCATAAACCATAGGCCTCCCTTAAACATCGCTAATTGTTTATCAAGATTATTCATGTAGACCTGATTTTAACAATACCTGATACTTACTCTGACAAGTTTCTGGTATCTCCAGAGCCAATTTGAAACTCATCGCAGAATGCATCTGTTTTATCTTCCAATCCCCTGTCAGCGTAGTGTCTCTTCAGTTGAAGCATTGTTGCCGGACTCAAGGAGCCGTTCAGATGAGCATGCAGTTCCTGCCAGTTTCACACCATTCGTTATAAAATCACAGCTGAATTTAACTTTCAATCCATTTTTTCAACACAGGGACTAGAATTTCTCTCGTCCATGTTTCAACAGTAACTTACAACTTTCGGCAGTTCGCGGCAAAACTCTTGGATATCCATGACTGAACCTTCAGCTTGTTGTATATATTTTCGAATTGTGTATTCGTACCTAGGTATCAGAAAATTATTATTGTTCCCAAAAATCCTTTATTGAATAACACCGAAATAAAAGATTGAATTCGATTTCTGATTTATTGTTGTTATGATTGATTGCAATCAAATGTCATTTGACAACGGGTTAAATTGTGAATCGTCCATGGGCATAAGATGGGCATTCCTCGTGTAATCCAAGCCTTTCATTTGATAGACATCAATCCGTTTCATGTTTGACTCTAAGGCTTGACATAATTTGGTAGATCAAAACCAACGTGTATCTCTTATTGGTCTGTGAAAACCAAATCAAAACAACAAACACACAGATTTCAAAATGGTCCAAAGAATATGTTTCCTTTTGACTGTTTTGTTGTGCATTTTACATATTAGAAGCGAAAATGAAAAGCCAATTGTGATTACTACTTGGTCGTTTAGGAATTCTACAGAAAGAGGTAAGAAAATCAGATTAGAGTGGAGTTTAGTTTACGGGACCGTACAATTTTTTTTTGCTTAATTATCATTTTTTTCTTACGGTGGTGGAGGGAATGTCTAACGGGGCAACTATTTTTCAGGTCATTAACCCCAAAGTTCAATGTCCTCGGCGACAGTGGTCAAAATGTGTCCTTCAAATAAGGCGTAAAAGAATGAGAACATGATTCACGTTTACAATTCATTTTTAAAATCACAATTAAAACCTTTTTTATAATGCCATCGAGAGGGGGCGTAAACTCCGCAAGCAGCGACCCAGATGGCAGAATTATCTGATAAGATAACAGATGACAATTCCGTCATCTGTGCCTACCTATTTATTAGCTGGGGTTAGTCACTAGGGGTTGTTTTGTTTAGGTACACGGACAGTGCTTAGCATAACTGGGTTCTCCACGCCAACCCAGATAAGCTAAGATCTTAGTATTTTTGTATTAATACAAAATTCTTCATTCTTAGATGTTGCCATACCCTATCTGACAGTGTGTGTACCTATACAGAATACTCACAAAACTGTACCTAATATTATTGTTATGAAAAAAATATTGGATACTTTCAGCTTGGAAAGTATTGGAAAACGGCGGGCTGGCTTTGGACGCCATCGAGATTGGTGCTTCGGTGTGTGAAAAAGAACAGTGCGATGGCACGGTTGGTTACGGAGGTAGTCCCGATGAAGATGGAGAAACAACATTGGATGCACTCATTATGGACGGGTCAGATTACTTTATTTTAGGGTTCTCCAACCACTAGCAACGTTGCAGAATATAATTTTATAGGTAGGTTAGGTATAAACCTATTCAAGGGTGGAGCCAGAAATTCATTTGGGGGGAGGGGGCTAAATATAAATAATAACAGTGCCAAAATGAGTTTTTGCTAGTTTTGATGTATTTATTATGATGGCAATCTGAAATGAGTCACGTTCGGGACCATGGGAGATGCGTTTGTCATCGACGAGCAAAGCAAGCCGCGAAAAATTATCGTTACTTGTGGGGGTCGACCCAATTAATCAATCAATCAAATTATTTACTTACCATAGCTAGAATGGCAATAATACTAACAGCAGCGGAGCGAGCCGCGAAAATTTTGTGGTTTCGTTAGAATTGTTTACAGTGTTCAGCTGCCTGACTCATGAGGCAAGCAAGATACATATACATACAAATGATGTCAACGAGCGGAGCATTCGTAAGAATTATTGGTTATCGTTAGATTTTTATTTTATTATTTAGCAAATGTGGCCAAGTGACCCCAAGCGAGGGTCAACCTCTGGACTGGACCATAGTCGAAAGGAACAAAACGTTATTGGTGAGCGGATCGAATCGCGCCAATTTTATTGTATTCTCATTGGGTTTTTGGCGGTGGTTGGCCAAGTGATTCGCAGATTATTTGTATTTTATAAAATGTTTGTGCCATTTGTTGCGGTACTTGGATTGATAGAAAGTTAAAACTGACTGAAGCAAACCAGGCCACCCAAAATAGGGAACATTTCTTTAGCGCTGAATATAACATTATGCCCAAAAAATCAGTTCTTCCACCAGCGGACAAACAATTCTGAGTGATGGGGTATTCAATAACTACCTACTACTATTCTATTATTACTATTAGAGAGGAGGGGGTTGGACCCCCCCCCCTCACGCCCATGCATCTATTTACGAACTTTTATTTACCGTTTTATAAGAATTCAGGTCTTGGTTAGTCCTAAATAGAAATACACCTGGCTCAGGTGCCTATTAGGCACCTGAGCCAAGTCAAAGTTAGGCACTGCCTAACTTTGACGTTTATGTGGCATTTCAGGAAGACAATGAATGTTGGTGCAGTTGGTGCTCTTCGTAGAATCAAAAGTGCTATATCAGTTGCTCGCCATGTGTTAGAGCACACCAAACATTCCCTATTAGTTGGAGAACTAGCCACTCAGTTTGCTCTGCAAATGGGATTTAAACAAGAATCCCTGACGACTCAAGATTCTAAAAAAATGTGGATGAAATGGCACAACGAGGATAATTGCCAGCCAAACTTCTGGACGGTGAGTGTAGTTAGTTATGTTCTAATTAAATATTTTACTGACGTTCTTATCAATTTTTGTATATGATTATAAAGACAGATCTTATTTAGAATGTCAAACCAGACCCAGCACATCAATGTGGACCGTACCAAAAGAAAAGCTTCAGGTATTATCATAACAGTGAAACTCGAGAGGTTGACAGATTTAATCATGACACTATCGGGATGGTTGCTATTGATAAAAACGGTGACGTAGCTGCCGGGACTTCAACAAACGGAGCAAAGTTCAAGATTCCTGGGTAAGATAAGTCAGTAATTAACTGTGAAGTGAAACTGAAACATTTATACCTAATAAATATTACTTTACTTTTTTCGTTTTAACAGAAGGATTGGAGATTCTCCTATCCCGGGATCAGGCGCCTACGCAGATAACAATGTAGGGGGTGCTGCGGCAACTGGCGATGGCGATATAATGTTGAGATTTTTACCTAGGTAGTAGCTACTTAATTTTAAATATGTAAGCGTTTATCTTAAAACAAACGTTCTCCCGCCGCGCCACAGAGGTCGTCAACTTAAGTATCTATCTACCTACTACTATTGAAGAAAAAAAATCTAAGTAAGTTGTAAGTACGTGTAAGTTGTTGATGTTCTATTCAATTCTTTTTTGCTTTCGTGTATACAAATTTTTCATTAAAATAGTTGGGTTCGATTCCCGCCCTGGGGCAAATATTTGTAAAATCTGCAAATATTTTTCTGGGTTTTCTATATTTAGTAAAAAATATCTATCTAAGCAAGGTATTGGTAATATTAATTGTATGATGTTTATCAGTCATCCTAGTACCTTTAACACAAGCTCTGCTGAGCTCGATTGGGGCTAGATGATGCTGTGTGGATTGTCCAGCAATAATATAACGTGGGACAGTAGTACCGGATACGGTTGTTCCAGATTATCGCATACATCATCATTATCATCAGCCTATACTTGTCTACTGCTGGATATATGCCTCCTCTTACGAGTGCCTTAGTGCCCTGCATCTGACTGCTTCTCGAGTCTCGACTCTGACTATCTTTCGCAGATCATCATCCCACCTGGCTGGAGGACGTCCTACACTACTTTTGCCGAGTCACGGTCTCCACTCAAGAACATGTTTACCCTCGCGGTTCTCTTCTTCGCGAGATATGGCCGGCCCACTGCCACATCAGCTTGCTAATTCTTTGAGCCCTGTCGATAACTTTGGTTCTCTGTTGGATGTTTAGGTTTCGAATCCTATCCTTGAGATAAACTCCGAGCATAGCTCTCTCCATAGCTCACTGAGCGGCTATGAGCTAGTGGACCAGCCCTACTGTCCATGTCTTAGCTCCGTAGCTCATGGCGGGTAGGACGCACTGATTGAAACATTTAGTTTTCAAGCATTGCGGTACCTAGGTACCTCATTATAATAATAATAAATTATGTAACATACTCATAATAATAATTACTACATTTAGTTATTTATTTTATTATCCTTTCAGCTTCTTAGCAGTAGAAGAAATGCGCAGAGGAGCTACCCCAGTTGAAGCGACCAAGGTTGCAATCGAAAGAATAACGAAACACTATCCTCAATTTATGGGAGCTGTTATTGCTCTAACGAAAGATGGACAGCATGGAGCTTCATGTCATGGGATAAATGAATTCCCATATGTGGTTAGAGATGCATCAACTGTAGAAGTTGTAGTTGTGCAATGTAACCAGTGATTATGATAAATTAAGTATTTTTTTTCTGATTTGTTCTTTTCCAAATAACCGTAGAAAATAATTATTGTTGTTCCGTAAGAAGTTCTTAAGTTAAATACAACCAATAAATGCGTTAAACCATCTTTAGAAATTATTCGTGTTTTAAAATGCAGAATTAGAAAATGGTAACAGTACTTTTTTTAATAATGTTCCCGAAAATACTCGGAGACTTACACCGGAGCCAAAAAAATGTTCGTCATTGTCGTTCATTCGACCTACTATTCCCACTTTACTGAACAAAGCGACTAGGTTCAATTTATTTTACTGTAGATACATACTGTGCCTACATAAATAAAAAAATCGTAAGGTAACTTATTGCAGCTCCATGAGATCCAGTATTTTGTTATTTTAAGTGGCTTCGCACCGGACATAACCTGATTTTCAAGAATCTTAATAGGACTGAAAAATTATAAACAAAACTGTTCATGTAAAGCTGGCCTTAATTGTTTTCTTTATGTTGTCTATACTGTAAACCGAAAACAAACCTACACGGTGTAAATTTTGAACAAATGTATCTCTATCTCGTTTAGGCGACAGGCTTTTAACTATTCTCCATCTCTGTTCTACACAATTTCAAAAAATACTGTGGAACACAACTACAAAATCGAAATCAACTCCCCGGAATTGTAAGTTACTTCGGCCATTTTGTGTTTGACTGTCTTACTGCGCTCACTGTTCAACGTAAGTTCACGTTTTATTTTTAGTAATTACTATTTCAGGCTCTCAAAAATTAAATTTCGTTGTAATGCTTTCCATCTTACTGGGTTGTGGTTTTAAAGTCTTGTTTTCAGCACTGAGGATTTTTCCTAACCTTATGCGTCACCACGTGGTGAATTTTCATGATGACACTAAAATAATCATTTCATTCGTGGTATCTACCATAGTGATTACACAGTGATGGCCATAGCGCGTCTGATTTTTTTATTATATAGCCAAAAGCTTTTCCTGTCATCTTCAATTTCTAAACTACGATGTTGTACCTATCCACAGAATGGCGGACGCTGCTCCAGCCGGTGGACGTGGCGGTTTTCGCGGCGGCTTCGGATCTCGTGGAGGTGATAGGGGAGGTCGCGGGGGCCCACGCGGACGTGGACGCGGCCGAGGTCGAGGCCGTGGACGCGGCAAGGAAGATCAGAAGGAATGGGTGCCGGTTACCAAGCTAGGCCGCCTGGTCCGAGAGGGAAAGATTGACAAACTCGAGAGTATCTACCTGTTTTCTCTCCCCATCAAAGAGTTCGAGATTATTGACTTTTTCCTGGGACCATCCCTCAATGATGAGGTATTGAAGATCATGCCTGTCCAGAAGCAGACTCGTGCCGGTCAGCGCACACGGTTCAAGGCGTTTGTTGCGATTGGAGACAACAACGGTCACATCGGTTTGGGCGTAAAGTGCAGCAAGGAAGTCGCTACTGCCATTCGCGGAGCCATCATCCTTGCCAAGCTGTCTGTGCTCCCTGTCCGCAGAGGCTACTGGGGTAACAAAATTGGAAAGCCCCATACTGTTCCTTGCAAGGTAAAGTTAAATGCTTTTACTCTATCCAGATAAAAAAACGTGTTTTATTGTTTTGTATGATGATACTGATAATCATTTCATTCGTGGTATCCCCTGAGGTTAATCCTATGAAGCTTTTATGCGTCTGACTATCTTTTAAAATATATTTCTTAGATACTCACCGTAAAAATTATACTTACACAGTAATTTCTCTTACAGGTTACTGGCAAGTGTGGTTCAGTCACTGTTAGGCTGATCCCGGCTCCCCGTGGTACTGGAATTGTGTCTGCTCCTGTTCCCAAGAAGTTGCTGCAGATGGCAGGAGTCCAGGACTGCTACACTTCAGCCCGTGGTTCTACTGGTACTCTGGGCAACTTTGCCAAGGCTACCTATGCTGCCATTGCCAAGACCTACGCTTACTTGACTCCAGACTTGTGGAGAGACATTCCTCTGACCAAGTCTCCTTATTCTGAATTCAAAGCTTAGACAGTTTTGATGAAAATGAAATAAAAAACCTTGATAAAACATGTCGTTTGTTTCTTAATTCTAATGCAGGAAATTAAATTATTTCATAATGCAGGTTAATTTTCGATCCAATGCACATGTTGTCTAAGGTAAATAAATCTAAATAAAGAAGTTGGCTCTAAAATGAACGAGTACTTGTACTGAATATAATTGTTATTAGTTAGGGGGGGGGGGGGGGTCTTAAGGTTTAGATTTTTATAGAGCTGATGTTTATTGTTGTACAATGTGATTTAGTTTTTCAAGTTTTTATTGTACATGTTGATTTACAATTAGGTTAAAGTTTAACATGTTTTCTGTTTGTGTGGTACAAAGAATCCCACTAATATTAAAAATGTCCAAGTTTGGATGGATTGGATGTTTGTTACTCAATCACGCCTGAACGGATCTGGATGAAATTTGGCACATAAATAGATTATAGCCTGGAATAGAACATAGACTATTTTTTATCCCGGAATTCCTACGGGAACTACGCGGGTGAGACCGCATAGCGCTGCTAGTTTTCTATTATGTATGAAGTATGAACCCTGTAAGGGCACTACAATTTTAATGGAGCGATTCCCCGAGCCAAAATAGCGCCGCCACCTATTTTTATCTTAATATTTCGTTGAACAAAGGTAATTTAAAAAATTCAATGGGTAGTTTGTGTGTCGTGAGTCCACATGTCGCCCCAGTAACGCACACGATACATACATACATAACTGACTTAAAAATTAAATACACATCTATAACAATCCTGTTATTTTGTCTGAGATTTTTCTGTTCTTCCGTGAATTTATATTAAAATTAAAATATAGTGTTACTATTGAAATTAAATTATAGTTTTCCACAATAATAAGTAACTCAATCTGTATTAATTTTTATCATGGAAAAACGCGTGAAATGCCTCGTAGTTAAAGAAACAACAAAAGTAAGACCTATGAATTGTTTCATTCTATTGAATATTCTGATTACAAAAATGAAGTCATTTACACCAGAGTCAAGTCTCAAATGGGTAAAGCATAAACCATTTATTATTACATGGAAAAGAAATATTTTACGCTTACAGTAACAATGTGACATAGGTAATTTTTTATATTCTACCCTACCCTCTGTGCTTGGCCCTACTACTAGTGGGTACTGGGTAGGGTAGAGGTCCACGGTAGTATTTCTACAGGCAGTGAATGTGTTAATAAGGAACGTTATGCTGAACAAGTCATTAACACATTCAACACAGGTATACATATGCCCCTATGCCACGTTCCAAGAGAAATAGGAGTTACTTCTTTTTTGACAATGCCTCGTTGATGTAGGTAATAAGATTTTGTCATCTGTGGTAACAATTCGATAAAATTGATATACCTGGTGTCATTACAATGTCCCTGTAGAATCTAAGCTCCAAAACAGAAAAAATCTGATTTATGTATTGCAAAATTCTTTTACTTCTTGTTCAAATACATCAATTGTGTGATCACACACTTTTTCCAGATCTTTGAGACCTCGTTTCAAAATTTCTAAAGCAGGTGTCTCCCGGGCTTGTATCCTGAAGTGCATTTTAGATTCTGCTGGGTGAGGAACAGTGTAGCCACAGAATTCAACATCTTCACTGAAAAAACAAACAACAGCTTTGGTATGTAATATGATGGTACCTACTTAGTTTTTTAACTAGGTAATGGGAACTTACTATCGATTGATAATACATTTCAAAGCATTTCCCAAAGTATGACTCTCATATTGAAATACATAGGTTCTGCAGGTTGCTGTCTCATCGTCACCTGGAAGCTGGAAATAATTACTATATTATTAATGTGCAGTCCCTAAAATAACTGCTACTTATCCTATGGAATAGCAACCAGCTTTGAACATGCTTGTGTGGGACCTTGAGGTTATATTTTCCACATGTTAATAGATAGATAGATAGATAATTCTTTAATCACCTTAAATTAAAAAGAAAAACAGATTATATAAAATTAAAGAAAACAAAGGATTTGGCGGCCTTATCGCTTAAAGCGATTTCTTCCAGGCAACCAGAACAATTGAGAGAAAAGGAAGGGATGGCGGTGCCTAACATTAAAAGTTACAACATATACATACATTTAAACTAAATACTAATACACATAATACTTATACATAAATCAAATCAATTAAACTAAGTAACTCTATGGGACATGTTTAATAATCTAGCGTGACGTGACACCTAAATAATGGTTGTATACTTTCATTTTGAAAGCGTGATGTGATGTTAAGACACTGTACAAGTGATAAATACCTCTGATATTTTCATATTGCTTAAATTTGTGCTAGTGTTTCAAAAACTGGTTTGTGTTGTTATATTATTTTGAAAGTTTGTACTTTCAATGAATAACAGGGATTGTTCATTGAGATTTTATTTACTCATCAGCTGGCATGATCTTTCAAGGCTTCTTTCTAATAATTATCCCAGCTGCTTTTGTAACTGCAAATTTCTATTCTTGTAGATATTGATTCAACTTCTATTTCATCCAGCAATGAAGCGTGAAAGAAAACCCAACCAAAGAGATTAAAACCACTACGTTAAACCCAACTCCCAAAACCACAACAAACAAAACCCCAATGCAGCCTCCCCAGCCAGCCAGCCAGCACCATATTGACTTAGATACCTATACTCTAAGCATATTGACCAGAATGAAATGTCAATGTCAAATAAATTACTGACAGTGCCATGTCAAGTTTGAGAAGATGGACGAACGAAATCACCCTTCATTCTTTCAAAGGCCTTCCACACGTTCGAAAACTAACTAGCTTTCATGCAGCGGTGACTTTGGAAAAATTCCGTGTCGTGTTCTGATTTCGTTAAGCTGGCACTGTACACGAATAGCGATGTAAGTGCCAGCATTAGAACTTTTGGTAGTAGTTAGCCCAGGGACGAGAGAAATTCCAGTTAGCCCTTATCAATGTCGTCGTGCGTGACTGTTTTAGTTTCATTATTCCGATTTCTTAAGCTGGCACTTCATATTAGTGCACGTGGAATTCTTAATTTGCTTTCTACTTATTTTGGAACGGAGGTGGTCAAAGACAGGCCTGTCTAGGGGGGCGTTAAAGGTCTGACTAGGGCGCGCGGTGCGGTGGTGCACAGATCACTATACATGTACAGGTGCGGTGGGTGGGCCACTCATAGGCAACGTTGCGCCCGCGCGCCCCCCCCCACGGGCCTGGTAGAGATTCGTTTATGACTTCATAGGTCTTCAAAAATTAATGCACCGAGTAGGTGTGCATCGAAATATTCGACTTCGATACCTACATTAAAACTAGCATTATTTAAAAAACCATGCTCATCTTGATCCGATTTGCGTAAAATTTAATATATGAGAAATCTGAAATACCTACGCAGTTAACTTAGTAAGGCCAAGAAATTAAGAAATTAATAAATCCCAAAAATTTACGATCTCGACGGGATTCGAACCCGCACCTTCTAGAGTACTATAATAAATAAAAAACTTAGAATTTAGTAAGGCCAAATTTGTCGAGGGGTTTTTGAGACAAAGAATCCAAAGGGGTAAATCAATGAACTAAATCAAGTCAGTTCTCATAATGAAAGGTAATACTTGAGTACCTACAGCTCGAGTAGGTACATTTCACAGTGACTATTTCACCATACCTACAGCCAAATCATCCAACCAAGCTGCCACTGAGATCTTCGTTCGCTTCGCTCCCTCCTATCACTAATGTTACAAGGCATAGCTGCTGGGTACGTACGATGTTGTTACCAAAGTGTTTATGTGAGGTAGGTAGGTAATATACTTGTAATAAACTAAATACGCGTCGCGCGTTGCCGCGTCGTCGTCGTCGTCGGTAGGTAATGGATTTGTTGTGCTAAGTTATGCACAGCAATCATTTCTTTTCCTTGGGTTCCCTTCGTGCGTGGATGAAGTTAGGAGATGAACCATCTAGCTAAATGTTTTAATAAGAGCGCGGTGAACGCTGATGTAGGTGGGGTTTAATTTAGGAGACACCGTCTAAACGTGTTATTTACCACGACGCCACACGGTTTCATTAAGGTACGAGAACAATATGCATTCCTATTTACCTACAATACGAGTAGGTATGCTTGTGGTCTGTATGTAGGGTAGACTGGGTTCAGTTTGTGACAATTTTCCGTCTACGTATTAATAATATGGGAAGGTACCTACTATAATTTAAAAAATAAATGTTTTATCTCGTTTATTTATATTTGACGTTTCAGCCACTTTACACTTTCATTGCCACCAACGCACATGGTTGAAGTCCGCTCCACTGTGTGATCACTTTATAAAGTGACCGTGGTCGCATATGGTCGCCTCGACACGTCGTCGTCGCCCCGGGGTCATCTTCAACCTTATGTGGTTTTCTCAAGTAGGTAAGAACCATGCACATGCGTTGATTTTCTATAAATAAGTACCTACATAATTAATACCTACTTATCAACCTACTTATGTTACCACATGTATAACTATGTGGTAACTTTACAAAAGTACCCGTATAAATACTTAGGTACCTATCTACATTTTATTAATTTGGCGGGTAAGTAAACCTGTATATAATGCGGAATCAACGGGGTGGTGCGTTGACGCGCTAATTTCAGGGATTGTCTGTTAATGGTTCTAAAAACCAGACCCTCAGCGGAATTTCACTAGCAAAACCCTCTAAGCCGTAGTCTATTAGGTTGATACTAGCTATAGGTACCCTTACTTAGGGGTCGTAAAACTTAACTGTCGGCGCATAAACGCGGTAATGGGGCATCGGCATCTTTATTAAGAGACGCAGCATGAGTTTCACTTAACCATTTACGAAATAGCCCAGATTCCGCGGTCGGGGCGAAATTTACTGAAATGTGACGCCTCCTAGCGTCGTCGGTGTCGGTAGGTGTAACTTTCTGTATAAATGTGGGGACATGAAAGTTTGGGCTAGGGTAACACGAATTGTGTAAATTTTGGACCCTTCTTGTATTTCAACATTTTTTACTGCCTATTGTGTTGCTCACAACTAGGCTACACAAGATTAATGTAGATAGGTACCTAGCTTATAAGCGGTAGCGTTTAGGTACAACCCCCTGTAAACGCTTCTACAACAAAACTCCAGCAAAAATTAACAAAAAAAGAACAAACAAATTGTCAAACATAGCCCTTGTGTGTGGTTCAGTCACTCATAAGGAGGGAACTAGGAACAGAAAGAGACGAACATGTTTTTATGATCACCCTCAAAAGCACCGCACGCGCTGACAGCCGAATGCATCCGGCAAATCGTCAGATTATCTACACTGTAGATACCTACTTATCCTGTAGATTATATTTCTACAGGATAAAAAACCAGGGGACAAGTTTTGCTCTAACTCGAAAACTAACAACCTAACAAGGTTTCTTGTTTGCTTCTTTACTTTACCTTAAAAAGATTGAAGTGAACAAAAAATCAAAGTGTCAATGTATGTCCTAGTTTTACGAAGTAACACTATTTAGATCTGTGGTTTTATTATTGTTATGTAATTACATTATTATGTAATTTGAATTTTGTGCTGTGTCCGAGTTCGTAAGGTCTAAGGGAAATATAGCTCTTTGATGTTTGACAAATTAACAGCAAAACGAATTTGACGGCTGAGAGAGGGAGAACAGGGCTGAGCCGATGAGTTAATTTGGCGTGTTTTAAATTAAGCCGGCCAAGTGCGAGTCAGACATTAGACCCCTTAATTATTAAATCTATTTTATTTTTATTTGTTATAATAGCAGCAATAGTGATCTATACGCGGTCAATTGTTGTTATAGCGGCAAGTAAATACATCATTCTGTGAAAATTTCAACAGTAGGTAGGTAATTTAATAGTACAGTAAACAAATAGCGCAAGTTTTTTTTTAAATTTTAGTTGGTTCGATTTCTAGGTGACAAGCAATTTTTAGAAGATCTTTGAATGCGATTTTGTTTCTTTTTAAAAATAAAGGAAAGTTTCCTTTCAGTAAAATGAGCTAACTAAAGGATTTAAGGTAGTTCCCTTCCAGGCCCCATAGTTTTTTCCACCCTGTATTACATAAATCTTATAATTATGTTTAACTCGGACCTACCTTTGATATGCTAAATGCAAACATGTTTTACGTCGCCGCCGCCGCCGCTTGGCGCACGATCAGTTAAGTTTTGAATGTCAAGCAAATCACTTGTTATATATTTTATCAGTGTTTCAAAATGATTTTATTACTAACAACGATTACCGTTATAATAATATATTTGCTGCTATCATGGAAGAACCTTCTTATAGAACGGAGAAGGTTCAGGATAAAAGGACCAACGCCACTGCCGCTTCTTGGGAACGCTCATCTTTTCATAGTGAAATCTACAGGTAAGTACTAGGAGTGGTTCATCATTATACCCAAATTAATTAGATTTTTTAATAAGCATTTGATAGGAACTTACTTAGATATATTTTTTTAGTTTTTCACCATCTGCAGAAGGAGTCTGTTTTTTGGTACTTTGTTTTTCATCAGTGATTGATTTGGTTATTATAACTCCTAAACCAATCGTTGCAAAAATGTATGAAACCATGTCATGATCTAGGTATCTTTAAAACACAAAGTCATGATCAAGTAGGTAGGTATTAAAAACGAGTTAATAAGGTGAATGTTTTAACTCCTACACTCGTTTGGACCAAAATCGTGGGTCGGTTTAAGTTGGTACACTTGTTTTTAGGGTTTCGAGATCGGTTTCGAAACCCTTATGGAACCGCTCTGTCCGTCCTCCTTCTTTCTTGAAAATCTCAATAACTACCGCAGCTATTAACTTGAAATGTGAAATAATAATAAATTTCGTGCGCCAATGACTGATAAAAAAAACACTTCAGTGCAAATTTTGATGTCGAAATTGTAAAATGACCTAGAGGGCAAATGAAACATATAAACTTGTTTTTGTAATTCCGATTTCGTACTTTTTAAAATATTTTGAAAAACTTCAGTAAAATTGCCGTTCCCTCCGGAGATAAGGATCTCCGAAGTTTGCAGAGTGATCCATCTGAAAGGTACCAACTATTTTTCGGTATTTATTAAATAGAAGTCTCTAACCGGTACCTCTATAGCACATATTTGTATAATTGACAAATCTTCGAAACCCTCGGTGCGCGAGTTATACTCGCACTTGACGGGTCTTGTTTTATTTCCTTTAAAGTACCTAGGTGTTATTGTTATCTCCTTAAAAGTCTAATTTCGTCTAAATCGGTCCGATAGAGACGTCCCAATTTTCCTTATTCAGACAAAAAATTATACTAGGCTTGTATTTTATTAGGTACCTATATTGTCTATGTGTTTGTTGTGGCTTCGAGGTACCTTGCAACTACGCAGATATAAAAAAACTAAAATAAAAATCTAACAATAATATTACAATAATGTGTAGAGGTAGAAAATAAAGAGTAGATAACTACTGTAATGATTGAATAGGAAATTGCTTCTCCTATAGTTCTTAGAACACTAATTAAGTAGCATTTGTATTAAAATGACCCTGACCTGTGGCCACGATAGGCCAAGGTCGGGTTTTGGTGGGCGACGGCCTTGGTACAAAACAAGTTCATAACATTGAACTATTAGCTTACGAGTATAGTAACTCAGTAGTGGTCAAAACAAGAAATCAGTATTGTTTTTGGTTAATAAGGAGAAAATACAAAATTGCTAATAATTTTACTATAAAAACTATCGTAGTTTGACGAATTCATTACGGATGTAAGCGAGCGATAGCGCGCAGTCGGAGGGACGCGGAACGCGCGCGCCTAGAACCGCACTCACCCTGAAGAAATCCCTCGTTAAGGGATGAAACGTTGGTGTTCTTCCAACACAAATAAGGTTCGTATTTAACCCGCTTACATCCGTAATGAATTGCTAATAATGACCAGTTTAAACAATAGGTAGGTAAGTAAGTACCTATGTGAGCTATTTTTATGGTTTCGAGATCGGTTTCGAAACCCATAAGGTCTCGCTCTGTATGTCCCCGTTTTTCTTGAATATCTCAGTAACTACTGCTGCGATTAACTTGAAGTTTGAAATGATAATAATACATTTCGTGCGCCATTACTGATTTAAAGAAAAAAAATAAAAAAATTCAGTAGTTAAAATTGAGATGTTGAAATTTCAAAATAGACCTATGGGGCAAATGGAGTGTCAAATGAAAGGTACCTTGTACATTTCTGAACAGTTTTTGAATTTTCTGTAGGTTTCTAATTTTTCGAAATACATATTTAGAAAAATGTCGTAATCTTTACCCCCCCCTCCGAATATATTTTACAGGAAAAATATAGAGAAGACTGTAAAAATAACTGTTATTGAAAAATGGTGGGTGGTCAAAAAGGGAAGGAAGTTTTTTCGAAAAAGGGGGGGGGGGGGGGGGTGGCTACGTACCCGAGTGGGGTATCAAATGAAAGGTATCAATTTCAAATCAGTTTTCAAAATTCATGTAGGTTTCATACTTTTGGAAATATTTTTAAAAAAGTTTAAAAATTTACAGTCTGAATTAAATAGCAAAGTTTCTAACCGGTACCTATAGTTTATTTGTATAATTGGCAAATGTTCGAAACCCTCGGCGCGCGAGTTACACTCGCACTTGACAGATCTTGTTTATTTTATCGTAATAAAGTAATACGTAAACAATTTAACAAAACATGTCTTACCTATCTGTGTGACAACAGACATTTTAGACATAAAGTTCACGAATTTTTTTATAGATTATGATAACCGTTTTTGAATCCCATTTTAAAATAAACCAAACATATTTTTACCCTTTGGTCAAGCTTTTTTGAAATATCTATCTCTATCTATCTCTCTCTATCTACCTACACTACCTATACTATACATACAGTGCATCCTATCTGCCTGCCTAAGGTCGGTTACGAGTGGTCTAGATAATTATCACTTTCAAGGTACTTTGAACAAGTTTGTGAAGCAGGTTATAAAACGCTGATAAACCAAAGAATTAAAATGAAATAACAGTTCTCAATGTACTGAATCTGTCTGGAATTTTGTTTTTACTTGTCTTGCTCAAAAAGTATGTCAATATAGCTTAGCTTTAGCGGGCGGAAAATGCGTTTTTTAAGTCTAGGGTTGTAAAATAATTATTCTTTTTAATTTTTGATTGAAATCATTAGCCAGTATAAGACATTCGCCCTCTTGCATAAAGACTCGACTTTTTGGTGTTCCATAAACAAAGAACCAACATTTTACTTGATTTTATTTTTGAAGAATGTTAGAAGTTTATAGAAAGAATCACCCGTTCTACCTTTTAACGGTAGAATGCGTACTTTGCGTTGCGCGTTATGTAGAAAAGTTGGTATTGGAGTGAAATTTTTAGAATTTTCTTTTCTTATTGCAAATTGAATTGAAGGTAAAATTGTTTTATTTTCTCGCAATCGAAGTGAAAAGAAGAGTGTTTCACTCGGGCCAAAAAAACCACCCATTACCTATAACTCGGTCTTGTCATCCTCCCTCGCTACGCTCGGGAGTATAAAAAAACCTCGAGTATAATGGGGTGTTTTAGTTAAACATTACCGGTGCCGTAAGATTTATTTGAGGCAATGCCAACATAACACAATAAATCTTAGGTACTTACCACCTATATTCCGAATTAGAATCCAAGATATTTTATGTCAACAATGGCATTTAAGAATGAAAGTTAAGAATAACTGATAAAAATAACAGAAAACAGTAAGGTAACCATTATCACTATAAATACTAAAACAATCGCTAATCTCTTACTTGCAGCAAAAATGTTTAAATTTTAACTACTACCTTATGGTTTTTTTCACTCGGGCCAAAACCATCCAGCCTTGTCATCCTCCCTTGCTACGCTCAGGAGTATCAACAACCTCGTCTAAAATGAAGTGGTTTACGACCGTCTCACACTACCGCGGAATCGAATTTGCGGAACCGCAACTCGAGGTCCGCAACGCGTCCGCGACAGTTTCGCATCTCCGCATCTTGTACAACGGACAACGTCATTGCGAAACTTTTGCGGCACCGCACCTACGGTACCGCACGGCAGTATGAGAGCGCTCTTAGTCCCTTGTTAAAAAATAGACTATTTTATCCTTACTACTACTACTAAATTATAGATTTTACAGTTGGTACATACTTACACTTTTTATCTGTTTCAGAATTCTTGAATCTTCTGAAAAAACTATCTACCAACTACGGAGACATTTATCTAGTGTATTTATTGACATCTCCTTATGTGATATTAAGCCATCCAAAATTTATTGAGGTAACTACCCACCTTTATACTGTACGAGCGCGGTGTTACACGCGGTGAATTTCATTGGGTTGTTTTAAAAAAAAAATCAATAAAGACCGCTCCCGTAGGTACTCCTAAGGACATTTGCGCTTATCAACAAATTTTAAGAGATTCTAATTAGGGTTCCGTACCCAAAGGGTAAAAACGGGACCCTATTACTAAGACTTAGCTGCCCTCTGTCCGTCAGTCACCAGACTGTATCTCATGAACCGTGATAATGAGACAGTTGAAATATTCACAGATGATGTATTTCTGTTGCCGCTATAGCAACAAATACTAAAAAACAGTATAAAATAAATATTTAAGGGGGCTCCCATACAACAAACGTGTTTTTTTGCCGTTTTTATAGATACGTAGCCCTTCGTGCGCGAGTCCGACTCGCACTTGGCCGGTTTTATTATTTGTAATCTATACTTCTTAGGGCGCAGCTAGTATTATGTCTGTGATACTTCTATATATCTATCTATATCTACGCTAATATTATAAAGAGGAATGATTTGTATTTTTAATAAAAATAAGACAGTACCTCTGTCTGTCTATCTGTCTGTCTGTTTCCTTTTCACACCTAAACGACTCAACGGATCTTAATGAAATTTTGCATAGAGATAGATGGCATCCTGGGGACGGACGTAGGCTTAATTTTATCCCGGAAAAAGGCGGGCGAAGCTGCGAGCAGAAGCTAGTACTAAATATTCTAATACTGAAACTTGCAAATGAACTTACATAATTAACCTCAATTGTATCTTGTTTTTCAGCCGATAGTGACAAGTTCAGAGAGCATAACCAAAGGAAAATCGTATGATTTTTTGAGAATTTGGCTGGGGCAGGGTCTACTCACGTCAACAGGTAAATATTGAAGCTGATTACGCGTTTCACTGAATCGGGTCTGAGCATTGTGTGATGTCCCGTTCGTCCCATTAGTGGGACGAATAGTAGGATTTTAATAGGCTTACCATATTTTTCGCTCCACACTTAAATGTAAAAAAAATTACACGAGAAATACATCAATGTTACTTGAAAGGGAAACGAAATAATAATTTGTGTTTTACAAACAAAAAACCGACATCAAATGGCTTAATGCACATGTTTTTTGAGTATTCGGAGGTTTTCGATAATAAAAATTGTATGCGACCATCGTGGATGAACATAGAACCTTCTCCTTTATTGAAGTTGGATAAAGTGGTACCATACATTTTATTTTTCAGGAGAAAGATGGCGGACTCATCGCAAACTCCTTACTCCAGCTTTCCACTTCAACATTCTACAAAACTTCTTCCCGGTATTCTGCAAGAACGGAAGGATACTGACAGAGAAGCTGGAAACCCTGGCTGATGGCAGGGTAGTCAATCTGTTCCCTATCATTGCTCTGGCAGCACTTGATAATGTTACAGGTAGGTGGATAACTCCACAGAACTGTATCGAAATATAGTTACATGTACATATTAGCAAAAAGTAAAATTTCGTACTTAGATAAAACTGTTAGGTAAAACAGGTAAATAAGTTTGTTTAAGATAATAATAATAGATGTGTAACTACGGAACCCTTCATTGCGCGTAGTGCGACACGCATTTGGCCGGTTTTATTGTTATATCATTAAGTACGATTTTGATCTTTTCTGGGTAAACTAAATAGAATAAAACTATTACAGAGGCATTAAAAAAAAGCCTATAATAGGTATCACAAACTGTGCGATGGATTTTTGAAATTGTCTTTGTTCAACGTAGTAATAAGATTAAATAGGTGGCAGCGCTAGTTTGACCCATACCACAGCCTTAAGTGTCTAGTATTTGTTTAAATTCAATATCAACTCTTGATATTATCTAGTTATTGTAGTATTTCTATGTTTGCAGAGGCTGTCATGGGTGTTTCGGCCGACGCACAAAAAAAATCTGATTCAGAATACGTAAAATCAATTGAAACGTAAGTTTTTAATAAAGATTGTACTAATCTATTTTAAGTAGGTATCATGTAATTTCAAGTAACGATTGTTACAGTTCGTACATTTTTATTTGCCAACTAGCAGCGCCTTGGCGGTTTTACCCGCGTAGTTCCCGTTCCCGTGGGAATTCCGGGATAAAAAGTAGCCTATGTTCTATTCCAGACTATAATCTATCTCTGTGCCAGATTTCATCTAGATCCGTTCAGCCGTTCTGGCGTGATTGAGTAACAAACATCCATCCATCTATCTATCCATCCATCCATCCAAACTTTGACATTTATAATATTAGTGGGATAAAACACTAAATTATTATGAAAATCAAACGGCATGTCATTGTTTCAATACACTCCACCTAATTTCAATTTTCTTAAACTGTATTGAAAATAATTCATACTTTATTAACAAAGCAGATTACAATCAAATAATAGAATTAAATTAAAACTAGTTTTTACAATTGAAAGAATTGAGCTAACTGCAGACTGTTGCGAATAATCTACAGAAAGCTCAACTGATCCATGTCCACCAGTCGGAAGCGTGCCCAAAACGCTGGCTGCAATGCCCGTTGTATGGCAATGCTGATGCGCTGTGCAGGATACCTACTCACCAGCTCTCGGGTCATGCGTCACTTCGATCGACCAGACACTAGTGGCGGACTTACCAGCAGGCTGAGTAGGCTGGAGCCTAGGGCGGTAGATTTTCGGGGTTGGCAAATTTGACCCAAGTAAAAAAAATCTTACGGAAATAAAAAAAAACTTTTTACCTAAACTAAATATTATTAGGTCCCCACTCACACAGATGTTCAATCAACGTAATATTTTTTTTTTTACTTTAAACAATTAATCATTTTCATAGGAAGCCACGGGCAGAAACTAGTAGGTATCTCATTAATAAATTCGAAGCTTTTCGTTAGGTGCAGTTAAAATGACCATTTTATTAATTTGTTTCAGTCTCACCAAAATTATATCTTTGAGGATGCAAGTGCCTATAATAAGTGATGATGCAATCTTTAACCTACTTCCATACAAACGGGCTCAAGACAAGGCGCTGCACTGTTTGCACTCACACACCAGAAATGTTATCGAAGCAAGGAGGCGGGATCTCAATAAAATGGATGTAAAAAATCTTCGAGGTTCGGACGATATTGGTAAGAAATGTTTTAATCTAATTTCTCAAATACAGGCATACCTAGGTACTTATGAAAATTACAATCAAATAATAGAATTAAATTAAAACAAAATATTGCGCTAACTGCAGACTGTTGCAAATAATCTACATATTGAGCTATATGTAGATTATTTGCAACAGTCTGCAGTTAGCGCAATATTTTGTACTGATCCATATCAATACCTTTTGGAAGCGTGCCTAAGACGCTGATGCGCTGTGTCAGATACTCACCAGCTCTCGGGTCACGCGTCGCTTCGAACAGACGCGACGATAGACGATGTTTTTGTAGAGCCCCGCTCTGTATGGCAATGCTGATGCGCTGTGTCAGATACTCACCAGCTCTCGGGTCACGCGTCGCTTCGACTAGACCATCAGATATTTTGTTTAAAAACCGTAGAGCCTCGGTACTCCAAGAGCATACCTAGGGACTTTGATTTGTATTAAAAAATGTTTTTTAAAACAAGTACCTTGGGTCGATGGACACTTTCTGATGAGTTTTTAACCTCGCGTAGGCAATGATAATACGAGAATAATAAAAAATAATAACAAATAATCTTAATCGTAATCCTATGTCCAGCAGTGGACTTATACGATGATAGGACAGAACTGACCGGACAGAAGCGGAGGATCACCATTGACTGTATCGAAAGGTGGAGGAGACCCGATGGATCCCAATTCGTGAGCGAAGTCGCCCCTGTGGACGCGCTGAACCAGTACTTTGTGAGCGCTCGTCGAAAACGTCCGCAGCACGTGATGGGGACGGCTGTTTACAATCGTACCCCAAAATCGATCACCAGCGCGCAATCCATCGTGTTTATTACTGAATTTAAAATTAGTTTTAAAAAAGTCAAAAGTAAATTAATCAGTTTATGATTTTAATGAATTTATAGTTTTTAAATGTTATTGATGATACCTTTATGGATGTTTATTTAATTTATTTATAATGATTAGGTACCAATTTGATTTTGTGTATTTATTTAATTATTCATGCAGTGCTTGCATACTTTATAAATATTGATTATGTGACCTGTATGTAACCTGTGAAAGTTATAAATAAATAAACTATGAATTATGATGGGGAATAATCATTGTTGTACTTGAATAAAGAAATTTTTGCAGGTTTAAAAAATAAACACGCGTTTTTGGATCTCTTGCTCTTAACCGAAGTCGACGGCAAAAAAATTGACGAAGAGAGTGTAAGAGAAGAAGTGGACACTTTTATGTTCGAGGTAGGTCGTTTGGTATATAACTTGAATAAGTAACCTTTTAAGGGTTACATCTTAGATAAAAGTAAAAAAAGGGAGATACGGTACGTTCTACGTCACAGATGAAATAGTGATAAGGTATCAGAAAATTTAAAGTTTGGTGTATCTACTTACGCGTGAAGATATGTGATGCCTTGGGCTTGTTTTTTTGTTTTGGAGCTATTTGTTCACCTGGTGAACGAACACGAGTTGTTTTAGTCGAAATCACACAAAAGTATAAGACTAAGTTTACGTCGTAGCAAGCACGCGAAACACAAACGCCACCGCCCGCGCCACCACCACCGGTCCGACTATGACTGAGGTGAGGGAACATAGTTGGACCTGACTTGAGCCATACACTTTCGAGATGGTGATGTCTCATCTCCCTTTTTTTACTTTTATCTAAGGGTTACATATTATTTGTCCTGTTAAGAACTCTTTATAATATTGTTTTATAGTACCTTATAGTATTCACTGATGAGTGAAGTGTACCTTTAGTACGAGGAACTAATCATATCGAAACTAGCCATCGAAAAAGCTTCAGAACCATGATATGCAACACTATTTACTAAGGTATTTCTCTATTAAATGTATATACCTAACTTCTTTGAGTTGGCTCTAGTACTTTTTTTACTTACATTACTTTGCATACCTACCTAGTGTTAATCTTATGTTGAATATGAATGCATACTCAGAATAATAATTTTCCTCAAAGACCCATTCAAAAACTTAGCGCCGTATGTCGTTTTGTGCGTGTAAAATTTAGCTAATATTTAATCACACTAATGTTTAGATCAAAGTAAAAAAAGGTAGTAAAAAAAGTAAAAAAGTACTATGTACCGTATCTCCATATTTTACTTTTACCTAAGCACTGATGTTATAAATGCGATAGTTTAGATGGGTGGATGTTTTTTACTTCTCCACGCCTAACTACTAAACGGATCAGGCTGAAATTTTGCATAGATGAAGCCATTAGCCTGGAATCAAACTTACTACTTTTTATACCATAAAACAGTTCCTATGGGATAGAAATATGCTTTACCGTTTCCATAGAAACCACGCCTACGAAGCCACGGGCAGAAACTAGTTCGTATCCATTATAAAGGTTGAAAGTTAACGATGATGGGTTTTACAATTAGTTTAGTACTCAATTATAAGGTAAATACATATTACGTCAAAATGATAGACTGTAGGTTTTTATTCGTGACTAGCTGCAGCTCGCGGCTTCGCACGCGTTGTTTAAGGTTAATTATATCCCATGGGAACTGAGTTATAGAATAAAAAGTAAGCCTATGTTACTCTCCATCCTTTCAACTAACTCCATGCCAAAAATCAAGCCGATTGGTTGCTTCGTTAGGGAGTGAAGGAAACACAAACAAATAAACACACTGTCGTATATATAATACTAGCAGCGCCTCGCGATTTCACCCGCGTAGTTCCCGTTCCCGTGGGAATCCCGGGATAAAAAGTAGCCTATGTCCTATTCCAGACTATAATCTATCTCTGTGCCAAATTTCATTCAGATCCGTTCAGCCGTTCTGGCGTGATAAAGGAACAAACGTCCATCCATCTATCTATCCATCCATCCATCCATCTAAACTTTCACGTTTATAATATTAGTGAGATTAGTGGGATTAGTACCTATAGATATAGATAATGCGTACCTACATCATCGATCACGGTATCTGCCAGCCGGAACCCATCAAAGGTGTATAGGTATGTTTAACAAAATGCGTTAATAATGATATGAAAAACTTTGACTCCTACCCAAAAAAAACAACTCCTATCCTAAGTCTATTTCGAGCCATACGGATTCAACGTTGCCTACTGTGACATTTTTACTATGTCAGTAATAGATACATACTGTACCTTACTTGCTAGGATATGAAACGAAGGTCCAGAACTCAGTCGACGCAGTGCAAAATGTCAGTTTGTAATAAAATGTTCGAGTGAGTTCATAAGGCCTTGGCGAGTAGCCAGAGGTCGGTACACATTCCAGCATAGCTCAGTGATTCTCCGTGAGTTTGATGACTAGATTGTAGCCGATAAGGTTCAATAAGGCACTTTAAATGCATGTTCTCGTACATTTACTTACCTAGTTTATAAAATCATATTATTATTATTTTTTTTTTTTTAAAACTCCTAATAGAGTCCACAGGTGATCGGAATGCTGGCTTTTATTTCGGTCAACGAATTAGCATTGCCATACAACGTGGCAATGCTGCCAGCATTCTGGGCACTTTGCCTTCTGGTGACGGCTTAGATTTTTAGAAAATAGATTTAAGTGTAAATATTAGTTGTAATTATTATTGTATTTTCTTTAGTAATAAAATACCTAGTTTATTATAATGTATGGTAAACTGCAGTAAATATACGTTTTGCACTCATGGCTTGCATTACGAGTTAGGGATCATTTCGCCGCTTATTCCTAATCGTTCTGTGCTGTAGTTCTGTGCATCAAAAAAATATTTAAAATGTTATTTAAAATTTTAAAATTTGCAATTGCAAAAATGAATGTCCCAATGAGATTCTATTGTGCTAATAAAAATAAACCACGAAAATACATATAAACTTTTATTCAATTGATAAAAATTTACATTTTCAAATTTCGCGCTTAATTTGATGAAAACGCTGGACGCAGTGGACCATATTGCTCTGTGGTCATGACGCCATTTTGCAGTGAGGTACCGAAACAAATTATGCGCCAATGTTTCTGATGACAGTTGATACTTTTATGTTCACCTTCACAGCCGTATGACGTAACAACATTCCGTCTACTATAACGTGCTGTTCAAAAAAACTGAAACCTTTGTACCTACTTATTGAATTTAAAATTTATTTTTCTATTTTATGAACTAAAACTAACATTTCGCGACTGCTTGTTGCCTAAGCTATCTCTGTATGTATTGTTAGATTTTTTCTTAGGGAGAGTAAAATACCCTAAGATTTATGAAAACGCAACGTTGACAAATCGACATTTCCAACAACACTGGAAAAATATTTACGACTTTTCCTTTTTTAGGGTCACGACACAACGACTTCCGGTATCGTTTTCAGTCTGTTTTGCATTTCTAAATACCCGGGTATCCAAGAGAAAATTTATGAGGAACAAAGGAGTATTTTTGAAGACGACATCGAGAGGCATCCTTTCTTTGCGTAAGTGTTTGCCAGAACAAAGAGGGTAAATTAGGGCGCAAAGAATTTCCTTACCTTAGTTTATTTTTCGGTTGTCTAATTTTCGAAGGCCAATAAATAAAAGCTCTACAAATTTGACTACATTGAAAATAAGTTGCAAATTGTTTTCATTCTAGTCAGTGACAACGTAACAAAGCGTAATCAGATGATTTATTTGAGATTAAAATTACACATTTTTTGTTTATGATTACGTGACCAAAAACGCTCTGCGTTTGGTGGTATCGCAGGTGACGTCACACCAATCACAGATTACAGTACGTGTTGTTGTTGTTCTTGTTAGGTGTGGTGTTTGTGAGTGGTGTGACGTCATCGAGTCATGTCACCGAAGCCATGACAGAGATTATCGTTTTGGCGCGTCATTACTTTATTCAAACTTTAAAATTTGTTTTTATAACTAATACGACTGGCCTTGAAAAATATTAATTACATTTTGAATTACTTTCATCGGACAATACGTTAGAATTATTTCCCATGTAGATAGTAGTCAAGTAGCCTATTATACATTCATTAAATTTTTAGAGTCATACCACCTATTAATTACCTAACTATAATTATTGAGTTATGACTTATGAGTTATGACTATGGATCTATCTATCTATGGATCAACTGTGGTCTGAAATAAATGATTTATATTTTTATTTTATTTTTATTTTATGACCCATTTATAATTCATAATAAATATTTTTCAGTGAACTAAATCAAATGAAATATCTGGAGCTGGTCATCAAAGAGTCTTTGCGATTGTACCCCTCCGTGCCGTTGATTGAGCGCCGTATAACAAAAGAGACCGAACTGCACGGCATGACCCTGCTACCAGGCACCTCAGTGACCATCAACATCTTCCAAATGCAGCGGCATCCTGATCTGTTCCCTGCACCCCTGGAGTTCAGGCCAGAGAGGTTTGATATCAGGGATGGAGGAGAGGTCAAGAACCCCTTTAGCTATCTAGCATTCAGTGCGGGACCTAGGAACTGTATAGGTGAGTGAATGGAGCTGTCAAAGTCAAACTTCGATAGTACCTTCCCCGATAGATGAAAACAACTTTTGTCAAATCTAAGAAAAACTTAGGTGTGGAGACTCTTAAGACTTAGATTTTAGGTGGACAATGTGCTGCTGATTGTGCTGATGCTGATATTTGAACTAAGCCCCTTTGTTGCACCAAATGTGCCTTATTTACATAGATGTCACTATTGCAGGTCAAAAGTTCGCGATGATGGAAATGAAGGTGACACTGTCAGAAATCATCAGAAAGTTCACCGTCTTGCCGGCTGAGATCGAACCCCAGCTCTGCGCTGATCTCATAATAAGATCCAAGAACGGTGTGCACGTGAAGTTTCAACCAAGAAAATAATTAGTCAGTAATTCCGCTGGTACTAAAAACAGTTTTATGGCTTTTGTTGAATTTTGATGCAACTTCGGAATCGACCCCGCTGTTTGTATAAAGTTATTAAAAAATATGCAGGAGGTTGCGGGTTCGATTCCCGCTTTGGGACAAATGTTTGTACGATATGCAAATATTTGTTCCAGGTGTTCTGGGTATTTTCTATGCATAGCATATAAAAAAAAAGTCTATCTATCTAATGTATTATATTATAAAAACTACTACTACTCAGGGCACTGAGGGTCGGGCGCAGGTTCGAGTCCTGCCGAAATCGAAAATTTTTGGACTTATTTAATTTCTTAGAGTTTGCCCAGAGCGTGAGGGCTTACGCATTATAATACAAAAACCTTAGTATTGTATGTTTAATATTCTATTGTTATGTTTATTAATCATCTAGTACCTTTATCACAAGCTCTGCTTAGCTTGGGGCTGGATGCTGTGGATTTTCCAGCATTATTTATTTATTTACAATAATGCTGGATTACTTAGCCCTACCTAAGCAGAGCGTGAGTTATTAATAGATACCTAACTGTTTTACTTGATTAATACATAACATTTCATTTTTTTTGTAGGTCTCTATTATTGTAAAGAAACTTCTGTTAACAAACTAAAAGTTCTACGGTGTCGGTCGGCCGGACAGTCAAGTAAATTAATACAGTCCAGTGAAGCACCTCGCCTATTCAAATAGGGTAACTTTCGTAATCAAATTTGTGTAAATCAGCAAAGGGTCCGGCTGTATCTGTCAACACTGTTTGCCAAAATAGTTAAGTATCTCATTCCACCGTATGAAACTGTACCCAAAAGTTTGTAGTTCTGTGAATATTTTAATAACCTCTGCTATGGATTACAGTACACGGTCGGCTGTGTGGCATGTAATGTTTTGAAGTCCTTATGTGATTTGATTGGAGCTTAGACAATTTAACCCGCTAGAGGGATAATTAGCTTCTAGATGTTAATATTCAGGTGTTTGTACTTATAATTTATATATTTGTATATTATCTACGAGATCACGGTTTCACGTGGGAACGCAAGGATTCTTGTTACATTAGAATTTGTTTATTAAATGATATAATAAGAATAAAATAATAATAATTATTATTTTAATGAATAGTTTGTGAGTCGTGTTTATATAAATAAAATACGTTTTTTTTCATGTACTAGATTATCTAACATTTTGATTAGTTCTTTTTTATCTTTGACGGAACATTCATTTATTTTGTTTGCGGAGGAGAGTGCTGACTCCGCTACACAGTTTATAACTTTTGCGGCAGTCAGCCCACATTTGTACCCTACATAATGTTCTATTATTAATAATAAAGATTTTTGTATTTTTTGTATTATGTAAATGAAATATAAATATTTCAGAGAAAATTTAATGATGATGGCAGCTAGGTTTTGCATGTTTAATTGTGTAACCATACGACGTTTGTACAAGACACGCGTTCTTCAAGAGGATAATAAGGTAGTAACATTTTAACTGGCTATTTAGACAGAAGTTTTCATAAATTATACGCCAAAGTAAACCGGCGAAGCTGCTAACTACCCAGTTATCCTTCAAAGACCACAATCTTAAAGAAAAAAAGTTGTAATTTTTATAACATTAATAGACTTAGTGATAGCCGACGAAGTTGCTAACCGCCCAGTTATCCTTCGAAGAACACAATCTTAAAGTTTTTGTTAAAATTATTGAAGCTAATATCTGTAATAAAAAGTTGTACACTTTTTAACATCAATAGACTGAATGATAGCCGAGAACTGTCCATATGATACGGAGAGATGGCTCGACGCTGCAGTAAATTAAATTTTATATTTCTGAACAACGTTTAATTACGCCACACATGGCAACCCTACAATTTTGGGGTTCACTAACTTTGAAATGAATATTCCAATTACATAATTCGACAACCATATTTTTGAACGCCTGTGTTATAATAATAAGCTCAGAAAAAAAAGGTAGCTACCAACTTCTACTACGTTATAAGTTTTTGAATCGAAATAAATTACTTTCTACGTTATTGTGTTTATTTGAAGTGACATGATAGGTATGTCGTCTTCTAATACTTTGCGCGAACCTCTAAGCCGCGGTTAAAAGTGTATCCAAATTAATCAATTGAATATCCAATGGAGCTCAATGAAAACTCTTGCAAACAATCTACAGATCGCTCAGCAGAGAGAAAGAGATTTTTAATTTCTTACATCCAGGTCTTTGTTGAGTCTAGTGTGACTGTAGCAAATATTCAGTAAGGTTTGAGTAAGTTATTGTCAGTAAGGTATTTTGCAAGCAGCAAGTAAACATCTATCGGTCGGTACATGACACCGAAAGCTTTTATGATTCCTTATCGTATTCACATAAAATCGGGTGAGAGTTTACAGCTGTACATAAAAACATAAGGGCTTCTTTACGGCAGCCATATCAAGCCATCACTGCCTTTGTGCCTTTTGTTTGTGATTTGATAAGCTCAGGTTTACAGCCTGTCGTTAGATAGGTGTTTTTATTAACTGACGACCTCAGAGGCGTAGTGGGTGAAGGTCCTCCTGCGATGCAGGAGGTTGATTCCCGATTAATGTATGTACGATCTGCGGATATTTGTTCCGGGTCTGGGCGTTTTCTATGTCTAGTAAAAATATCTATCTATAAAACATATAAATGAATATTAATAGACAATCCATAGGTAGGTACTGCATTATCGTCTAGCCCCTAAATAAGCAGCAGTGCGATTACGGTAAAATATCCCATTCAATGTATTGCCATCCGGGGAGACTGGGTGTCACTTACACCCAGTCTCTCCCCGGTTTCTTTATGTTACAAAAACAATTACATACAATTTTCGAATAATTGACGACGAAGCTGTCAACCTCAAAATATCACAAATGTCAAACTCAATTGTAATGTTTTATTTTATTTTATGTACCTAACTAAACGGTAAACCTCGTAACGTAACTTATGTTACTCACACTAGACTTTGTTTTGCTAGACTGCGTTGCATTACTACAATGTAGGTATTATCTGTTTGTAACTTCGAATCAGAATTGCTGAAAACGAGCAAAAAAAGTTCAAATGTGAGTAATCTAACAACAGCTGACTTTTAATTAGTTTATTATCTTGTCGTTGACGTTAAAAATTCCGTAGTCGATCGGCTCCATCCCGCTAGAAAATTGTTTGCCGTTTTTAGTACCACATTGGCAACCGATATCGTTTATAACCATTCTCCTCGGATGGCTCATTCAATACTAGCTAGAACATGCATTACAAAGATTGTTTTTTTTTTTATTATAAAAAACATATGAACCTGCGCCCCACCATCAGTGCGGGTGTGCTCTAACCAACTAAGCCACGAAACCTTAGTCGATTCAACCGAAAATCTTTGGGACCTCTTACGGGCTATAGCGCGGGTTCAAGTCCGCCGAAATCGAAAATTTTTGGGAACTTATTTCATTTCTTAGAGATACCCAAAGTGCGGGTAGGCACTATAAACACCTTAACTTGTAGAATATATGTCCAACTCATCAAAGAGACTAAATTATGTTTACGTTCAGTGTTCTTCAAACTATCTACAATTCCAGTTATCTTTATTTACGTCATTCCCCTGAATCAATGACTTTGTATTTGTAAGTACAAAGTCACTGCTTATGTTTATATTCGGACACAATAACTACTGATAAGTATCAGGGAGGAGTACCAACCGAAACTCACCGGGTTTTAAAAAAATATCTGAGCGTCTAGCCGAAGCGACGCGTAACCCGAGAGCTGGTGCTGGTGAGTATCTTTTTATCTTTGCCTGTTTTTGTGTTGATGTCCCATTTGGAGGTCATGTCACGCCATTTTTAAATTAACATATAGTTTTTAAAAATGACGCATCGTCTCATGATGCTTTATCTCACTATCTCATCTCATCTCACTAATATTATAAACGTGAAAGTTTAGATGGATGGATAGATAGATGGATGGATAGATAGATGGATGGATGTTTGTTCCTTTATCACGCCAGAACGGCAAAACGGATCTGGATGAAATTTGGCACAGAGATAGATTATAGTCTGGAATAGGACATAGGCTACTTTTTATCCCGAAATTCCTACGGGAACGGGAACTACGCGGGTGAAACCGCGAGGCGCTGCTAGTTTTAAAAATAAAAACAACATAATAACATGTCTAACATTATCTACAATAAAGAAGAAGAATAAAGAATAAATAATTTTTTCATAGCCACACACATATTTTACAAAAAAGGGAAACACAAAAACATAGGTACGTGATAAACAGAAACATAATACTTGGAGATTTAAATTTATAACATACAATAAAAAAAAAATAAAAAAAATAAGCATGTAGCATGTAGTCCCAAGAGTAGGAAAAATTGGTCTTTCCCTACGTGCGCGTGTATAACGTAATAACATGTATATTGTTTGGTGTTATGACATACAAATCTACGTCTTATCTCTACGAGAAGTATGCATGGTTGTCCAGCTCCAGATCTTGTGGTTCTCGCCGGTCAAAGCAGCTTGCCACACAGCGGCACTGCTCTATCTGCTTCAGAGGTAGCTAAGAGTACTCTGACGAATTCATTACGGATGTAAGAGGGATAATACGAACCTCATAATTTGTGTTGGATTGGAAGACTACCAACGTTTCATAGTTAACCTGCATACTATTATCTTACATCCGTGATGAAAAGCCAGAAGTGTCAATATTTGTATGTAGATATTTATTTATTTTATTAATTTATTAATTCACAAAACAGAGTAAGATCCTTAAAAAATACAGTAGGTACATTGTCGTTACGAACTATATTTTACCGAAGTATAACCTGCGAACCTACTTACTTTAAGAATGGGATTGAAAATGACGTCATCTCTCATGCTGTTCCGTTTACCTATTGTTGTTTAACTAGATTATGTAGTTATTAATTAAGTTATCTAATTCAAATGAGATTAAACTTTACGATTAATTTTGAATTGTTTCTATTTACATTTCGAAAACATCTACCTAGTTATTTTTTACTTAATTCAATTATCGTGTAAGTACTTACATACAAACTTGTACTGACCTATGTCTAATAAAGTAACACTTTATTCTAGAAATTCATGATATGATTATTGATTATTGTTGAGATCGGATTCGCTTTTTTTATTTTTTTATTTCGCTGAGCAGCACAGCGAGAGATGACGTCATACTCAATCCCATTCTTTACCTACGCAGTTTATAGGTAAATTTACAGCATAGTGGTGGCATGAAGTACGATTAACGGCCAACGTGGTGAGTGGCTAATGTGCACCTAGCCTAACTTTCTCTGGGGCCTAATATAGTCCATTTTTACATCTAACATCTACCCGAGTTGACGCAGGTTGACCTTTATGAATATAAATTGGAACAAACTGGGCCGTGCGTTATTAAACTTTTAAACAGTCTTGTGGTTACAGGATAAAGGTAAAGTTTGTGATTTATGTGTTACCTAATAATAAGCGACGTCAAAAATATCGATAGTCTATAAGATAGACGAATGAGATTGTTACATAGTAGGGCTGCAGGTAGGTACCTTCTTTACAAGAGCTGGGTAACAAGTACATACATTACAGAACTTAGGGGCCAAATTCTGTTAGCCAATCGCTTTGTTATTATGGGAATGTTATCGTCACAGACTCGTCCATAGATGAAAGAAACTATAGAAAGTGCGTGCCGTGAGATTGATATTATAATAGGTAGTGCTTTATTTTTCGCTTGTTCCACAAGCGGTCAAAAAATTTGAGCGAACAAAATCAATAGCATTTTGTTTCTTGTTTGTTAATTACTATTTATAAAGTTGTTGTTTATGTATATTTGACTTGTCTAAGTGCTTTAGCCTAAAGAAATAAAGGTATTGACTTTTGACTTTTGAATAAACTAGCTAACCAGCTCGCAGTTTCATTCGCGTGGACTTAAGAGTAAAAATAGTTTTTCGAGATCAGCTGAAATTCTGTTTAAGGAGTAGAAAATTATTGAAATCCGTTTTCAATTATATAACCGTTTAAGCTCGTTTTGGGTTCTTTCGGAACATCCTGAAATCTGTTTCTCAGTTAAGCAGAGCTTGTGTTATGGATACTAGATGACTGATATAGGTACTACATTATACAACACAGATAGATTTTTTCTATCATACATAGTTTCAAACTTGACAATCTGCTTTTACTAGTGTACCTATAATTGTGTATAATTGTAGTAGGTGTGTGTCTGAAGTTTCAAATTAAGACTTTTATCGATCTTTGCCACGCGTCCCGCATCTGTACTTTCTTTCATCAGAGGTAAAATGGTTAGAAGTGTCATTCTGAAACGATACCATTGTTATGGTTATGGTAAAGCGATTAATTTAGTGGAATTAGGGCCACCTAAAACGTTTTACGAGTCATAGTGGAATAGCTCATCGTTCCAGTTAGCAGTATACCAGACCAAATGCTCTGACTTCACGCTGGATTTAATTTTCACCCCAGTGCGGTGTTTAGCGAGTTAATTAACACGGACTGACCCCTACTACCTTCCAAGTGGCTGATTTACCTGCAATTTAGTACGTCGCTAGGCCGGGGTTGAAAATTATGCTCCAATTGGTCAGGCCATAAGGTTTTGAACTTACTAGGTAGCTAAAGTTAGGCTGCCTTTTTGCACCGCTTTACCAAAGAAGACTCTTCTCTCTTCTTTTATATCAAATCACACTAATTATTACAAATGAGACGGTTTAGATTTCGATGAATGTTTGTTACTTCTTCACACCAAAACTACTGAACAGATCGGACTGAAATTTTGCATGTACGTAGAAATAGTTTATACTACCTGGAATCACACATAGGCTACTTTTTATCCCATAACTCAGTTCTCATGGGATATAAATAAACCTTATTATTCGACGAACTCTGTGGCGCGGTGGGCGAAGGTCCACCTGCGACGCAAGAGGTGGCGGGTTCGATTCCCGCCTTGGGACAAATGTTTGTAGGATCTGCAGATATTTGTTCCGAGTGTTCTGGTCATCTGGTTCTGGTTATCTATGTATAGTAAAAAATATCTATCTGTGTATTGTATAGGTACTCATACTCATACTCATTTATTGGTAAAAAACATACACGTCAAAATTACTTACGTACTTAGTATGCATATCAGTTATCTAGTACAGTAACACAAGTTTTGCTTAACTTGGGGCTAGATAATGCTGTGTAAATTGTCCAGCATTATTTATTTATTTATATTTATTATTTTTATACTTTCCATAGAAAAAACTCGTACGAAGCAGCGGACAGAAACTACTTCAGACAGAATATAGAGCTTCTATTTAAACTTAATATAAATTTATTTAATTTATTAACCATCCGTTAATTATTATCATTACAACTAAAACGATCACCATTGTTTTACAAAATGAGCCATAACAACGAATTGAAAACCATTTTATTAACTTTTCAGCAATTTCAGCTGAACACCAGTTAATTTAATCGCTGAAATTCAGCCTCTACGGGTTTTAAGACGTTGCAGCCTTATGGAAATGAGGGAAGATAATAACTATCCCGTCTGCGGGAATATTCTCGGGTTTAATGAAGTTTAATGGAGTTTAATGAAAGTTGAGAGGCACCGTTAATGACCGTTCCCGTATAACGGTACCACCACAGGTTGTTTTCAAATTCAAATGTGTTTTGTATGCGCATTTTCATTAATTACGAAACGTGTTCGAGACTTATTTTGCGGTTCTTCCCCGGAGAGAATTAGCAAGTTTCACTTAAATTATAAGCTGTGCAAGGTTTTGCAAGTACGCTTTAAATAATAAATACTGAAACGAAATGAAAACAGAGCGTGTGTTTTGTCAAATTCATGACAAAGAAATAATGTCATTTTAAATTATTTAACTCGCATCATGGGAAATGACATGAAACCTTCAAGTTGTGACTAAAGAATATTGTACATTTTTAACAAACTTATGTCCGCGGCTTCGCACGCTGTTTTTGCAATAAAAAGTAGCCTTTATGTTATTCCTGGTCCAGGTCTTTACGTGCGAAAAATTGCAGCCCAATCCATTTAATAGTTTTGGCGTATACTTTGACCAAACATCTTTAAATAAATTAAATAAATAAACCATCGAGTCATGTCAACGGGGAGCTATGACAGAGATTATCGTTTCGGCGCGCCATTATTTTATTCAAACTTTAAAATTAGTTTTTATTACTAATACGACTGGCCTTGAAGAAATATTAGTTACATTTTTCATTATTTTTATCAGACAATACGTTACGATTATTTTCCAGTAGTAGTCAAGTAGCCAAGTAGGTAGTCAAGAGTAGTAAATACATAGTTCTAATTCGTTTCTATTATTTGATTGTAATTCTCTTTGTTAATAAAGATATACAACTTTAGAACATTATCTACCACAGAAAACTTCAGAAGTTTATCGTACTACCTAATATCCTGTCTAAAAGGTTTCTGGTGGCTGGTATTTCATTCAGCTCGAATGTCACACCCAATATTGACTCCTCGCTTTTTATTTTGTCGGCCTATTTCCACAGCGCTTCAATTTGCGACACATCGGATACAGTTTCAAGGGCGGCGCCACATTCCACCCGGATACAATTTGGGGAATGTCCCGGTGAGCATTCGGCTATGAACGTAAGCGACGACGGTACGCTGTCAAATTCCAATCAAATTATCCTGAAATTGGCTTGCTTTTGGCGTAACCATCATACCTAAGAAATGCTTTATTTGTAGGTGAAAACCCTCATCGTGTTGAATTTTCGTTCGAGCTTACCTTTCACCACCAATAGTTTTGTTGAATTAATTACGGTTGTAAGCGGGTTAACTACGAACCTTATTTGCGTTGGAAGAACGCGTTCCGCGTCTCTGCGAGCACTCAGCCTCCGAGGCTCGTAGGGAGGCGGAACGCCCGCGCGAACCGCACCCATAATCCTGAAGAAGTCTCTCGTTGGTGTTCTTCCAACACAAATAAGGTTCGTAGCTAACCCGCTTACATCCGTAATGAATTCGTCAAACTACTATAGTTTTTCAAGTTTAGGTAAAATAAACAAAAAAAACGCAAAAACCCAACCTAAGGTGAGCAGAACGAGTAGGTAAGTTTATTAAAGTAAATCCTGTTGTTCATTATCATTTAATAATAACGCTCGATAACGATAATCCCAATAAAGAGAACAACTGACTGGGGTCAAAGTCAATCTCTCTTAGCGACCTTAGCAACAACATCAATAAACAATATTTGATAAGCGGTTCATCATAATGCACAGTTATCATCTTTACCTTGATTAGAACACACTTGATTGCGCGCAAAATATGGCCAATAAAAGTAAACTTTAACATTAAAGAATAAAATGGTTACGATGTCGAAACTAAGGGCAAATCGGCAAACGAAAATATAGTTTTTTAACGATAACGATATTTTATGATAACGATATCATACAAATGCTGGATTTTGTAAGTGACCAGGGGTTTTCAGTCAGTAAGCTTTTTATAATTTTAAAAAACTTACTGACTGAAAACCCCTGGTCACTTAAAAATCTAGCATTTGTATGATAACGTTATCATAAAATATCGTTATCGTTAAAAAACTAAAATCTAAGTTTTTGATACGTATCAGAAACTTAGATTGTAGTTTTTATTTAGTTTAGTGTTCATGTGTGTACAAAAATAATGTAACTTAAAACAGCATTATAAATGTGGCATCTGAATTGGCTCGTGTTTGTAACTTTGTTTTCTAGTGTCGTTATAAATAAAGTGTGTATTTTTCAGTTGTGAGCGTGAAGAACCTTAGTGGAGCGATCGAGGTGAAATTTGAAAATGGAATAAAGATTCGCTTCGAAGATTGCTGGCTAAGAGATCACTGCAGGTTGGTATTTCTCTTTTATAAAGCTTGACTTTCACAAATATCTACAAAAAAAAAAGTAAAAATTAGATACCTTAAGGCAACGACGCGACGCCAAGGCAGGCTTAGGAGACGATTTCGACGCATTCCGGGTGGGACCTGGCCATCAAACGCGATTCCTGGAAGAGTTTGGGGAGACCTTTGCCCAGCTGTGGGAAAACCATTATCATACCCCACGCTAGGTAAAGTCGGCACAACATGTACTTTTAGAAGTACCTACGTTTATAGGAGCTTAGAGGTTCGCCCCCACCATAAAGGCATTCCACCAAGGCATTCGCCGATCGCATAGTACCTGTAACCTGTCGCTATTACATCCATCCTTATCTTTTTCTTGACATCTGGTCTATCTCGCTGTCGCTCTGGATCAATGAACCAAAGTACCGGAAAGTGGAGCAGTCGGGTAGGGATACACCATCTAAGGCAACATTGGCAAAAGTCAGCAGTGGGATATACGTCAGAAAAAAAGGGTGCGCAACCACCAAAGGTTTTTTGATGTAAGATCCATTCCTGGACCACGTTTCAGATGCTCATCTTGCTACAACGCTGACACGTTTCAAAGAGCAAAGCACCTGCTAGCGATACCAGAGACAAATATAAAAAAAACTTTATTGAAGAATACAGAGCTTTTTATCGAATGTAAGTACCTAGCGGATTATAGTATTACTGGCTATTACAATAAATAATTTATAATCAGCAATTACACCTGTAATGAGTCCAATCCCCATGTTGGTGGACGCTCGCCGAATCATGGTGACCCACTTATGGCTTGTCACTGGCTGTCAGTTGAGATGGCTTGGCCTGACACGTTTCTGACATGCATAAGGTGCGGGTTCGAATCCCGCTGAAGATAAATGTTTAGATAGATCAATGATCTGGTATATTTTATCTGGATCGAGGTGTTTTAATTGCATAGAAAATTAAAAGTAATGTTATGTTAATCAGTTATCTTGTACCTACATAACTATGAAAAAACTCAGCTTATCTTATTGCTTGGTGATGCGGTGTGCATTGTATCCCTTTGTTTAGGGGAGAGATATCCACCAGTGGACATTTGTGTTCTGATGAAGGTTAACTTATTTGTCCATCGTTTCAGGGGATGATGATCATGAGACCACTTACACTGCAGACTTCCTAATACACTTTGATCACAAGAATTGGAAGAATAGCAGAAAATTGAAGCCTATTCTATGGCGTGGTCCAACAGTCTCCGATAAAGTCGCTCGAGTCAACGTTGTCGAGTTCCTGAATACGGAGCGAGGGTCCAAAGCTGTGTTCCTGTCACTACTTGACTATGGGGTCGCCTTGATCGACGGGGTAATCAATTGCTTGTTCAGTGGCCGCTGGTTAATGACAGGGGCAATGGAGATAAATGAATATTGACTGCGGTTAAGAGTGCGCCTTTTGCAAAAATCAAGCAAAATGTGTATTTTTATTACTTAGAGTTATGGTAACAAAACGTAAATGTTCATATTAAAAAAATACTATATAGATAGGCAAAAAAACTATAGAAGTCGATTAATCGAATAGAATTTATGAAAATAAACAAAAAAACGGTTTTAATTGAATTGTTCTAAATTATCAGCGACAACATCACACATTTTTTTACGAATTACATAGCCAGACTAATCGTCAAACAGGATAATCGTTTAGTTTTTCTATTTAATACTTAATTTTGAATAATTAATAGATAATAAGCAAAAACTTGATTTTTGCACTGACGTTGCTCTACTCTGTCCCGCTCCTATGAACGTGAAATCCTATGTCTATTCTTTTCACAAAATGGCGTCATAAATCGCACCCTTAACACGCATGTTGATTAAAAATGTGTCTCACATAATTGGAATGCCAATTTTGTCATGTCATTGTTTAACTAGTGAGTTTATACAGATATGAGCCAATTGAGTAAATATTAATATTAAATAAAATGTATGACATTAATTTGATACTAAGTTAAAGCACAGTTTAACTTTAATATAGTACCTACTTATACTACGTACTAGTACTTACGTTAAATATCGGTTTGATATTTGGTGTAAAACGATTAGTAGATAACTTAAATTTCAATAAAGTATTTTTTTTTGTAAATACAAACAAACTAGATACTTCTATATACTTACCTTTACTTTCAGCATATGTACTAAGATACGTTTAACAATATTCACATTTCGAGCCGTAACTTCGAGATACCTATTCCCAGCAATGGGTAGGTAAATGTATTGGCTATTGGATTATTTTGATAAAAATAATCTGAACCTTTAGGTACATAAAGACCAATTCCCATAATGTCCGCTGATGATAATACCAACATCCTAAAAGGGTTAACAATGTTAAATATTCAAAGTTGGTATGCTAAGTATCTTTCTTATAGAGTTTACTTTAGAGGGTATTACAGTATGAAGACAACTGTAATCTAATCTATCTGTAACGTGACATCTGTTTTGACATGGTTCCAGGTAGAGGCGACCGTGGAGGCAACCGAGAAGGTGTGCAAAGCGTTAGGCGGAGTCCAGCACACGTTGTTCGGAGGAATGTGGAAGTTCACCACGGTTGCACAGCACGCTGACACTGCCTACACCAACTTACCGCTGGCGGTGCACAATGATAACACATACTTCACAGAGGCTGCTGGGTGAGGTTGCGTTCCTATATAATAATAATAATAATAATCATTTATTTCAGACTATAGAACAGTTACAGATCTTATTTTAACTTATTTTACGGTCCATAGTAATATATACCTTAAATTATTATTGTATTGTATATTGTAATTTTCTGTAAATAAATAATATTTCTACCTTAAAACTAACATACATACAATATTAAAAACTAAATTAAAGACACTTTATTTTACGGCGAGACGTGACGCAATCACGGTGTCAGCTGACGATGGTGCACGACGGTGTCTCCTGCAGGCGGCCAGTGAACCGTCGGAACTTAACACCTTTCGGCCAATCTGCTTTTAAGTAGGTCGACAGATGTTCAGTTGGAACGCTGACCATAAATGAATTAAAGCTGACATTATGGCGAGAGTCCAGCTTTTCGACGCGCATCGAGAGTCCAGTCTTCATTTGCAGGTACTCTTCCACAGGCTTGGTCTCCACACAGTAATGAACGCGAGAGACGCCCTATAGACGCCTAGCGGAGTTTACAATACAATATACTTTATTGCACACCAATTAATTACAAAATACATATATCACAGAAAACACAAACAATAACAAATAATGTACAATGGGCGGCCTTATCGCTAAGAGCGATCTCTGCATCAGTTTCATCGCGTTATAGCTTGAAATTTCATTAATTTAATTTTACTACCAGATGGATCCAAGTTCGTTCCAAGTCTTTCGTTGCTAGTTCAATTCAAATATTTTAAGAGAGTCTAAATTCTTTGTGATTGTGATTCGCCAATATCACTTTGGAAAAGCCTTTGCAACAAAGCTTGGCAAGAAAGAATGCTGGCTGAAGATATAGGTCTATGCTGTCTATAGAATCAAATATAGTAAAATAATGAAATAGTCAAATATAATATAGTCAAAACCTGGTTACCTCTATACATATATGAAAATTCTATAAAAAGACGTTTTTCGAAGGATATTATATGATCACTGTTGGTCCACCCTGATAACAAGAGGCCATAGGATGAGTTTTGCATCGTTTACGAAAACTGTAATGGTTTTCAATTAGCGTCTTAACAGCGCCCTTACGGAATACTGAAAGGTTATACTTTTCATAGTATGACAGTGAACCAATAGTACTCGTATACAAACTCGAATATAGACTTCGAATGATTTTATTGATTTGCCGCATTTTGTCAGTAAACTTTTGACAACATTGGCAATTGGCAGCAAATACAAGGTTTAACTTAAACTATGACACAACTACATCGAAACTAAAAAATAAATGAAACTTAATATATCGCATTCACTGCCCAGTTCTAGCTACACGGAGCTCCGGATGAACGAGTGTGTCGAGAGTCATGAAAGTGTTAACCTATAATACATTAATTTATACATTTCGTAGTTTGCTGTGTTAATTTTACAGGCGATTTTCGTCGGTTTCCTCTTTAGGATGAGCCTGTAACGAGAAAACGGTAGAGAGGATTTTTAGGAACTTGACGATTTCTTCAAAGATAATTTTAGCAACTCGTTATTTTAGTAATAGGTATTAATGCATTAATAATAAGTAAGTTCATGTTAAGTAATAAAACCTGCCAAGTGCGAGTCGGACTCGCTCACGAAGGGCTCCGTACCATAACCATTATCAATAAAAACGGCAAAAAAATCACGTTTGTTGCATGGGAGCCCCCATAAATATTTATTTTAGTCTGTTTTTTAGTGTTTGTTGTTATAGCAGCAACAGATATACATCATCTGTGAAAATTTCAACTGTCTAACTATCACGGTTCATGAGATCTGTATCTCATGGTCTTCTGGTGACAGCGGAGTCTTAGTAATAGGGTCCCGTTTTACCCTTTGGGTACGAAAACCTAAAAAGGCATGATAACTTGCCAGTCTTCCATTGCAACACCCTATGGTATATACTGTGAACATTTTATGAATACTCAACTAATCACTCAGACCTGTATATAAAATACAATTTATGAAATATATAAAAGTACTGAAAATACTGAAGGTAGTAAACGAAAACTTTTCCTTGCAATCTCATGCTAGCCACTTCAGTGGAAATTTTGGTATTCTATGCCTTGGATCTGAAAGTTCTATATTTGCATAGTGCGGAAACCCGCGGGTTACTTGGTCCTAAATCAACGTCCCTTATCGGGTTCTGGGTAACAGTGGCATGGTTCTAATGAAGCTTGGAAGCCAGGTGCATGCTAATTAGATTATTTATGCAAGGAGTCGCACTGTACTGATCTTAGATTAGTTGGTAGGTACCCGTCTCAGGTAACAGTGACTCGAGAGTACCTAGATAATAAAGCGACTTGCGCTTCTATTTAGGTATTAGGTATATACAGGGTTATTGATAAATTAGTGACAATACGTGAACTGCAGGTCCTGCCCATCATCACAAACACGTTCGTAAAGGCGCCAAGCTCTAAATTCTAAAAAAAAAATATAAGTCAGCTCTGATACTAAATGTTAAATGTAAATTTTAAACGCATTTGGCTCTTATCGATTGAATAAAATTTTTGTTTTTTTTAGTGGTTGATTAGCACTATAGAACCTTTCAAAAACATACTCATCACTTTGAAGTAACGTAAACATATCCTCAGTCGTGCGAGCTCAGATATATTACAAACAATACATTTCTGACTCCAATACGAAAAATCCTTTGTAAGCAAGCTAAGTACCTAATTCTAATAAATTATTTGAAGAGCTCGTCTATTCGCGACCCGAATGGGTGGGATTTTGTCTCCTTCATCATTATTATTTCAGTTGGTAGCTTTCGTCGAAAGCATTCGGTTGTTGATCGTTTTCAGATTCTGTTTCGTAAGTAATTCGTTCACGGTACAGACTTTCCAAATCTTTGTATAGAGCTTTCAAATAAACCTTGTCAATTCATTATCTTGTAGGTACCTATTTCTCTTATTTGATCATAGAACACAAACGAATGAAGAGATTGATTGCCTGCTATACTGGTTGTATCTTTTGACGACCTCTGTGGCGCGGTGGGCGAAGGTCTGCCTGCGACGCAGGAGGTTGCGGGTTCGATTCCCGCCTCGGGACAAATGTGTGTACGATCTGCAGACATTTGTTCAGGGTGTTCTGGTCGTTTTCTATGTATAATAAAAAAAAAAACTATTTGTCTATTCTATTGTATTATGTATATCAGTTATCTAGTACCCATAACACAAGCTCTGCTTAACTTGGGGCTAGATAATGCTGTGTGAATTGTCCAGTATTATTATTATTATCTAGTATAGTTTGTTTAGCGTGTTATTCGTTTAAAAAATAATGGTTTATTTTATTAATTACCTACTATTTCTTCAGCCTACAAGTCTTACACTGCATCGAGCACCTTAACCCCGTTGGTGGTGAGACCATCCTCGTGGACGGATTCTTCGGAGCAGAACAGATGAGAGACGACGACCCAGAGTCTTTCGCGTTCCTAACAACCTTCGACGTCGAAGCAGAGTACTTGGAAGATGGACATCATCATAGGTACTCCGCGCCAGTTATAACAGTCGATAGGAAGACGCAAGAGTTGAAACAGATTAGGTAAGTACAACTACTGCTGCATATACATGGTGTCCCTTAAATATCTGCGCACCTGAAAGTAGTTTAAACTAGATCAACAATAATCGACGTATATTTTGGAAAAAGTGGCCAGAACATCTTCGTCCATACCCTTACATGAAAGTAAAAAAGGGATTAGGAAAAAAGGCGCGTCCAATATCTGCTGATAATATAACTGACGGACTAATGTAATTTTTTTAGGAAACTAGTAGTTTAGTGTGACGACAACACACTAAACTACTACAAATTAGTACCTACTACTAATTTGTAGTAGTTTAGTGTGTTGTCGTCCATTATCATTACCTGGAGGGCGTACCCGAAATATTCAAGATAGAAAATTTTACAGACAGGAAACATTCCATTATTTTTAAAAATAAGTAGAATTACAGAATTTTGAAAAACTAATTGTTTTATGCGGCAATTTTATGCGGCAATCGAACCCACTTAAATCGTTCGTAACATCCTGTAGTTAAGGTTTGGTGGTCGGGATGGCTAAGTTTGATTAACAATATCCCAAAACATGTAAGATCTACAGCTATGGTTCTGAGTGATAAATAATAGCGAATATCATCATTTATACCTATGTACAAACATGTTAGGCCTCGTTTCTGCAGTAGGGATCAATAACCAACAAAAACATAGTTATTTTTTTTCAATTTTTCAAGTTTCACAGTATTTTTCAATAATTTTACGAAACAATTTCACAGTTAATTGTTTATTATCGATAGATAAAATTTCCAAAAATGATATACATATACTTTCTGATAATCAAACTGACGAACTAATTAGATTTTTTTACGAAACTAGCCTTTAGTCGACTGTACGACATTCGCGGGAAGAGTTCGGAGGTTCAAATCCTAAGGCACCACACTCCTAAATATTGCACTTAAAAGCTTTTTCAACATTAGGGTACATAATTAAAAGCCTGCAAGGAGACACCGCCGTGCACCGTCGTCAGCTGACACCCTGATTGCGTCACCGCTCGCCGTCAAATAACGCGTCTTTAATTTTAGTTTTTAATATTGTGTGTATGTTAGTTTTAATATATATATTACTATGGACCGTAGAATAAGTTAAAATAAGATCTGTAACTGTTCTATAGTCTAAAATAAATGATTATTATTATTATAATTAAGTATCAGAAACAGTGGCGGCGTAGCGTGGGCTGGCACCCGGGGCGTTTTTCTACCAAGCACCCCCCCCCCCCCCCTTGTGGGTCGGTTGACTATCCGCACCCTCAATTTCTAACAACAGGAATTAGTAGTAACGGCGAGCGAAGCGAGCCGCGATATTTTTTGGTTTTTCGGATGTTAGGTGAAAAGTAACTAAGTTTGTCATAGGTGACCTTAATAATTGACTTAATTGTGACCTTATTAATATTAAATATGTGAATTTAAAGGTGACCTATAATTTTTTTTTTATCAATAACTACGGCTAGCGGAGCGACCCACAATAGGTAATTTCGGAGTTCGGTGAGGTTAGCAAAAATACAAGTATTGTAAGACCACGACGAAATTTTTTTTTGGCGATCTACAACAAAGCATAAAACGAACCGCCGAGCGTAGCGAGCCGCCGAAATTTTTGTTACTTTTTCGGGCGATCACAAACAAGTTAAGGACAGTATGAAAAAATTAATAACAGCGAGCCCTGAAACGTTTGGAGAAATTGCGCATTATCATCATTTAAGGCAATTACTCATTATTGCACATCAAATTAAATAATTACACAGGGCAGGGAAAGACTAATACAGATAAAGTTGTATGTACAATGCCTTATCGGTTTGGGCGATCTCTGCTAGGCAACCTTTCTACACCCGATTTTAAAGTATTCAAGTATTTATTTTGCAATCATAATAAAAAACAACGGCGAGCGAAGCGAGCCGCAATTTTTTTATATGTTTGCGTATGAGTTTTCGGTATCACCCCTTCGGATTCGGATTTGAAGTGCCATCTGCGCGCCCCGAGGGGTGCCGAGATGGCACCCCTTGGAGCTCGGTACCCGGGGCGGACCGCCCCTCCGCCCCCCCCTTACGCCGCTAGTGATCAGAAATAAGCTGTCATTTGAGCGTTAATTAACTAGACGAAATGGAATCACAACTTGGTTGTTACGATAGACACGCTATCCATAATTACATAATGAGGAAGCTGTTATCGCAGTAGGCTTTTTTATTTCTTATTATTATAGTGTTAATTAAGAGTGCCTTCAAAAATCAAGCAAAATGTGTATTTTTAAACACTTAGATTTTATGGTAACGAACGTAAATGCTCACATTAAAAAAAATACGATAGGTACCTAGGGAAAAAAACTAGAATTTAGCATTGCCATTCAACGTGGCAATGCTGCCAGCATTCTGAGCACTCCGGCTTCTGGTGACGGGCGGCGTATATTTTTAGAAAATAGATTTAAGTATGAATATTAGTTGTAATTATAGTATTCTTTTATTGTTATTTTCTTTATTATAAATCAATATTTTTATAACTGTAATTTCAGAAGTTCTGTAAAATATCTTTAATAATAAAATTAATCTTTAGTGACGATGCGATTTCATTTTTAGGGTTCCGTACCCAAAAAGGTATTAAAAAAATATTTGCTCGATATTGATAACGGCAACAGGTAGACGCTACGAATATTTAAGAGACATACAACAAACGTGTTTTTTTGCTGTTTTTATAGATAATGGTACGGAACCCTTCGTGTGCGAGTCCGACTCGCAGTTTTAATGTCTATTCTACCCTAGACAACAATCTCTGTCCCTCTCTGCCTAGAATACTTTTAATCTTGGTGACCCGTTCACCAGCGTTTCGCAGAAGCTTCTAATAAAGATGTTCTTTCAGATTCAACGTATACGACCGGTCCGCAATGGCATTCAGCCGACCCGACGAATGCCGATCCTACTACCGCTCCTTGAGGAGGCTTGGACAATTGTACGAGGATCCTAAGAACCAGTGGCAGTTTAAACTTAGCCCAGGTAAGGCCGAAACAAAAAAAAAAAAAGGGAAAAAATATTTTAACCCAGAAAACGACGCATTAAAATAAGAAATGTGAATTATAAAATAAAATACCTATATTTTTTTTTTCATTATTCAAGTTATTGATGTCTGTTTATAGTTTTATAAAACACGCTAAACTATTTATTGAAACGTCGCGTATTAGAGTGCACATTCTACGAAAACTTAATGATATCCCAAAAATTTTCGCAGGAGATTTTGGCAGGATTCGAACTCGCACCCGTTAGATTTCGTAGAAGATTACCCCAGTGCGAGTAACGTGCACATTCTTATTTTGAGCGACTCTAATATTAATGGTGTTTTCCTCAGGAACCGTGTTGGTGATGGACAACTTCCGGGTTCTACATGGTAGAACCGGGTTCTCCGGCCAGAGGGTTCTATGCGGCAGCTACGTGTCTCGCTCCGATTGGCTGGACAAAGCTCGAAACCTAAGACTTATTAATTAACTATCTACTAAATTTTTTGTCGCTGTTTGTGTTTGTGTTGCTGTTTGTGGCTTCTGGGCCAAGAAAGAAGAGGTTGTATGTTAAGTTTTTTTGTTATAGGTTTACCCGCACTTTGGGTATCTCTAAGAAATGAAATAAGTTCTCAAAAATTTTCGATCTCGGCTGGAATCGAACCCGCGCCCCACCCTCAGTACGGGTGTGCTCTAACCAACTAAGCCACGAAACCTTAGTCGGTTCCACCGTAAATCTTTGGGACCTCTTACGGACTACAGCGCCGGTGGCTCCACCTACAGGGGTAACATTATAGTTTATCCAAACCTGTAAAAAGGTTTCTTATATGTAGTACGTTCTATAAGTTATTCTGTGGTTGTGTCGTAGATACTAAAACTGGTGATATTTATTTTCTTGACCAAAAATGATCTTGTTAAACATGGTAAATTGAAAGAAAAATTATCAATTTAATGACGACCTCTGTTGCGCGGTGGGCGAAGGTCCACCTACGACGCAGGAGGTTGTGGGTTCGATTCCCGCCTCGGGACAAATGTATGTAGAATCTGCAGATATTTGTTCTGAGTGTTCTAGTCGTTATCTATGTATAGTAAAAAATATGTATCTGTGTATTGTATTATGTATATCGGTTATCTAGTACCCAGTAGATTTTTTTATAACATGGGGCACTAACCCCGTCTATTATTCGATCTCTACAACTGTGTGTTACCGACTTCTTCAAATTAATGAGTAGAAGACGATAAATTTAATGCTAATTAATCCTGCAACGGGTACTACTTTTGACTCAATTTTATTGAAACTAAATTGGTTCTTTTTAAACTCATTCGACCATTCACTGCGCATTAAGAGCTTACGAATGAATATTTTAAATCGGTTTATTGGTTTCATCGGGATTTCTCGTCTATTCAGACTGATTGTATATCAAAATGAGGATCTAAGTTTTAAGTTGATCACATAGGTAAGTTATAATCCTCGTCTCTATAATGTAGAGCCACAAAATTTTGGGTGCCTAGCTGGTTGTCAACAAAAATATAACAAAGAGTTAACTAAAAAATGTGTTGCTGAAGCTTGGCGCTAGATAATGCTGGTGTGAATTGACCAGCATTAGATATTTATTTATACATTTGTGAGTCATGTATTGAACTACTGGTCTGACTTATTCTTTATCAAACCATAGCTACGGAGTAGCCATACCATAGCTACGGCGTAGCCATGCCATAGCTATGGTGTAGCAATACCATAGCTACGGCGTAGCCATGCCACTGCTACGTCGTAGATATGCCATATGCTACGGTGTAGCCTTGCCATTGCTACTGCGTAGGCATGCTAGTTAAGTCGTAGGAACCTGTCTTGTAAATTATAAAATTCAGAAAGCCCTACGCTACTCGACTGCTCCGCATTACTTTATAGCGATTTTATGTCGTTTACAATGTTAATGTACTTTCCAAGAGTCGTAAACGTACCTAATGCTGTGCGGTAATGTATCACGTAGGTGCTACTATACGTCACAACGTGACGAGCGTTGCAAACGGATTATTACCTGTCGTGTCTGTTGCCAGTGTTATCGTATAGCTACAATACAATGTATCTGGCTAACTATTGAAGTGTCAACATGAAGAGACAATGGTCTGCTACAATAGGTCCATTTCATTAGCACTAAAGCGTCTGTGATGTTAGTGTAAGCACATCGACATTACTCCGCTTATCTATATGTTTCATTATAATTGGATTGTTAGGAACGCTAGAGTATACTTGAGTAAGAATTGAGGACTTTTATGACACGTCCAGTATAACAATCACGTTTGATATCTCTTGAAGATTTTGAATGATTCGAAAAGTTTTGATAGCTTGAAAATAGTTCATTATCATAAAAACTTACGGTTAAGGAATAAAACTAGTATTTACAATTAAGTGAAACAGTAACTGCTTTGTAAAATGACTCAACTCTAGATTGTTTGCTCATGCAAACAATCTAGAGGCTCAACAGATCCGTAGGTATAAATTTCAATCGGAAGTGTCCCCAAAATGCTAGCTACATTGCCCCGCTGTATGGTAATGCTGATGCACGGTATAGAATAGCTAGGCTAGTAATCTGGTTTTGAATATCATCATCATCATCAGCCTATATCAGTCCACTGCTGGACATAGGCCTCCCCTAATAAGCGCCATAGCGCCCTGTCTTCAGCTTGCCGCATCCAGCATCTGCCAACAGTCTTTCGCAAATTTGCGCGTTTTTGAATATACTCGTACCTATATCTAAGAATAGACTGCTAGCATTTTCACTGGTTTGTGCGATTCGAAACTGATATTTTGGGGCCGACAGACGGACCGTAACTAGGTAGGTACTTTACCTATCAAATCCCTGTGACCCTCCAGGGCTGCCAATGACAATTATCTCCGCAAGGCGAGGTCTACGACTAGTGAATGCCGGTAACTTCATATTGAATCCTCCTATTGAAAATTGTTCTGGCATTTCTCCAAATACAATTCTGTGCCCAACAAACGTATAATATTTTGTAGTTCAAGTCCAAAACTGAACTATCTATTCTAATACAATGAACTAACAGTATCTAGATGGAATATCGGGTAGAATTTTACTGACAGAAATAACCAGGATAGGCTCTCTGCTTTAAGGTGACCGCGCATCTGGTAGCGCGGCAAACGCGGCATTTCCGCAGACATTGAATTTTATAAATCTTTATATGACATCGTATGCAGCATCGTGCACCTATCGGCACCGAGCGCGCGGCATAACGGTAAAATTCCATGAGGAAAATGCGATGACTGCCGATAATGCCTGCCGGTAGCGCCGATAGAGCGCGTTCAGCTATGATTGGCCACACGCTCCGTCTTGCTCGCGTAGTCTAATCTTCAAGCTTGCACAAGTCACGCTTCTTGGCTTACGTCTTGCCGTCCACGATCTCGCTACCTGTGCAAACTCGTGTGTGCAGGCATGCTCGCAGGTAAGACTTAGCGTGTGGCATGCCTTTTATCTTTCTCTCAGTCGCCTAGTCATGCAAACATTTTAGATAAAATTAATTTATTCGTAAAGACGGTCGGTAAATTATTCCATTTGACAGCTATTCAGCTTTGTTAAACTAAATTTAATTTGTTTCGAATCCATTTTGCCGGTGCTCAAGAATATTGGACAGGTCAGATTAAGCTTAGTTCATTCTCAAGTTATAATCCTATGTTCGAAGTTTGTACTCTAAGTTGTTTATTGTAGACTACTTAGGCCCGTATTAAGAAATCTTGCTCAGTCATAAATTAATGCTTGAGTGGCGTTTATGCCATAGAAAAGCATTACTTAAGCATAAATCAAGGACAGAGCAAGTTTTCATGATACATGCATTAGATTTTAGAAGGCTTAGTATAGTGTTAGTTATTTGTTACTTGTTTCTGGACTGGTTTCCGCAACTAGGCCACAGGTGGGCGTTTTTTGCGTGTCGGGTGGGGGCTGCTAGTCTAACCACCCGATGTCCTCCAGGAAAGCCAGCAGCTCGCTGACGCTGGTGCATTCCTCCTCAGGTGTCCTTGGTGTCCCAAGGTGCTGCAGTCTTTAAGTAGCTAGTGGAGTGAATCCATTGCTAAACTTTTAAGAACATGGATGAAGGGAGTAGGTATCTTAAATAGTAAACTGAGTTGGGCATTTACTTACGAAACAAAATCTCAGTTTGTATTCCATCTCATAGGGAAGAAAAAAATCTCGTTCGTAGACTAAAAGTTAGCATAATATAATTACTCTAAGTTCGTTTTTTCTTCTACGAAAAAGTATCGTTACCATTTACCCTCTACTAAAAAGTTTTACTCAGTACTATAAATTCGTATTTTAAATTTCATTTGAAATTGTGAAAATAAAGTTAACTTGGTTTTGTAGTGCCCTTCAGTGCATGTATGCACGTATACCTAGTTACAACCATTCACCTTAGACCTAAGAATGAATGTACCTAATGCAATCAAAAATAATATGAAATATTTAGTTTGTGAGTATTGATTCGAAATCACAACAACTAAGGACTAAATGGACCCAAAGTAAGCTTTTCCTGAGTTCAAATAACGATAAAAATCAGGAAAATCTCCGAGAAAATGGTTAAAACCTGCGACAATCTGCAAAAAGCGAAAATTTACAAAGGGCTGAAAAAACGTGAGAATATTATTTCCGCGATAAAGAAAGTAGCAGCAGGTAAGTAGGTACCCAAGAGCCTTCTGAAAATAATTTTGTCATTTTCTCTTCGAGTGAACTAGCACTTTATCGGCGGTGCTTACCTTCTGAAGGGCCGCGGTACGTGATGATGGATAAAACCCTAATTCCTGTCGAAGCATGTTTGAGAGCACTTGTTCTGGATCAAGATGGCGACTCTACTATAGGTATGTCCTAAAAAACCGTTGGGACTTGTCGCGACAACCATGGTTGTTCTCGATGGTAAAAAAAATTGTACTCGTACAATAGTTTGTTTGGAGACAAACTATGTAACTTCTTTAACTGGTCCTTTATATGGTTCGTCATAAATGTGTTCTTTATATGATTATATCATCATCAGCATCATCATCAGCCTATATCAGTCAGATGCGGCAAGCTTAAGACAGGGCGCTATGGCGCTCATTGGGGGAGGCCTATGTCCAGCAGTGATTATATATTTAACTTCTTTAACTGGATATTTACCATGATTCAATTTTTGAGTTTTCCAATATTTCGGCACAGTTTCATGCGCCATGATCACGGAAGAACTACTTAAGAAATACAAGAAATATTGGAAAACTCAAAAATTGAATCATGGTAAATATCCCGTTCTAAATGATTTCTATAGTAATAACCATGATAGTTTCAAAAGTTTTATTCTTTAAATGTGCTCTACCAACTCGTATTAGTCTTATATCTTTTTCTCCAAACCAAGGTTAACTGTAAGAAATCGCTTTCAGCGATAAGGCCGCCTATTGCACTGGTCATGTTTTGAAATTTAGATATAAGGATTATTTTTGCTATTTTTTAGGTGCAATAAAGTGTTCATTCATTGATTATTAATTATAATATAATATAAAATTATGTATATGTAGATATTATGATTATGAACCTTATGTATAGGTTTAAGATTAGCATTGCTGAATGTTTTGTGAACACTACAAGTGAAACTTTTGAACTAAAATCACATATTTAAGTACTTAGGGTGCTTAAATATGTGATTATTACTATATTATATATATTTTCAGGAAATACAGATAAATATTTTTAAACTTAGGCATTTGAAGTTCAGATGACTGAAGTCTGAACACATACCTAATTATTAGTACTATTTAACGGGTATTTATCTCGTTTATTTACCTACTAGCGGTCCGCCCCGGCTTCGCACGGGTATATTCTATCGCCTATATTCATTAGGTAATGTAGGATTATAATGGTGAAAGAATTTTGCAAATCGGTCCAGTAGTTTCGGAGCCTATTCAATTCAAACAAACAAATCTTTCCTCTTTTCAATATTAGTGTACATTTTCCCCGACGTTTCAATAGGTTTACACACTGTCGTGGTCACGGGATGACTCGATAGTACAAATAGATTCAAAAAACCCAGCAAAAAGTACAGTTTCCCGAAAAAAAACAAGAGTTCGCTCTATTATTAACTCCAAAATTGCCAACTGCGCAAAAAAACATCGAGGGCAAGGTGCCAGGGGCACAATAACATCTAATACCTATTTCCATAAAACCCAGCATGTATGGAAGATCCATAATGCTATTATGTTAATACATACAACGATACAACGTGGGATGGAATAAACGTAGCAGAAGTTTACTTTGATTTTATGCGAGCACTCACAATGATTTTATTAGCCTTATTGTTTTTTTAGCTTTTTGCACTTACAGTAATAGCTTCGGCCCACCAACTTGATTTATTTTGTGTATTCTTTTACGGTACAACTTTCTAATGCAGGTTGATGGTTCTCTTGCTTATGTAGGATCAGCTGCACCGGTAACTATATAGGATGTTAAGTGTAAACCAGCTGAAAAGTCGGAATAATCAAAGGTAAATATCACAATAAATACTCGGAATTGACTTGACTGAAACTAAGGCCCGTATTATGAAAGCTTCCCCAAGCATTACTTAAGCAGTCATTACGTGATCTCTACTCAAGCGTTAATTACTCAAGTAATGCTTGGTAACCGTTCAATAATATGTCTAAGCAGTTACTCGAAGGCGTGGACGGAGGAAATCCGCTCTTGACGGCTACTTGAGTGAGTGTAGATTTTGACATGAGCTCCCAAGCATTGTTTGAAAATTAGTATTCACTCAAATCTAGACATAAGCATCACTCAAGCAGAGCTCGATGACTGAGCATGCTTTCATAATACGGGCCTAAGATTTAAATTGATAAGATTAAAATCTTTCGACTGAAAATGAAACAAAAGCCACGCGATCTCTTAAAGGTACCCTATAAATAATCTTTAATTAGTTCGTTTTTCGATTATTAGAATCAAATGTTTGTACGATCTGCAGATATTGGTTCCGGGTGTTCTGGGGTAAAGATAAAGATAAAGATTATTTATTTGCTTGAACATTATGTAGGATAAACAGATGATACAGAATTTTTTTGGTTTCAATAATGTTCTACTAATACTAGCATGCAAATGTTACAGTAACTTATAATTTATACCTATGATATTTTATCTATGCCTAACCTTTATTGTAATTTTAAACAATGTCAAACAATCGAAATAGAAAATAGAAATCGAAAATACATATTACTAATACAGGGTTTTCTGTGTATTATGCCAATTATCGAGCACTCATAACATAACCTCTGCTTACTGACTAGATGATGCTGTGTGGGTAGTTCCAGCTAAATGAAGCTGTGTGGATAGTCCCTTATTATTTATTTAAATTTCTGAGTTCAGCGAGAGGTCATAGCTCCTACCAACGTAAAAAGGTATGCGCAAGAGTAATCGTCTGTACATACCTGAAGAACATAAAAGTGTTTCAGCGAAAAGTGTAAATTTCTTCATTTTGGATTTATTCTGCTGCATTAAGAAACTTAACTAACCATTTACATAATTATCGCTCGCTAGCCAAACCAAAATTTATTTTGGCAATTTTTGCCAGTTCATTTTGGAAGTTCAGTAAATCTGTGATAAATCTGTTTAGATACGGCTAAAATATTGATGCTTCATGCCAAGCGAGCGAAGGTTGTCCAATTAGTGTCGGAGTGCCTCATACAGTTGCGGAAGGCAGCGCGAGCCAACAATATGGAAACACGCTGCGCTAGAACTTATTCAAAATAAGATTTAAGAACTAAGTTTCGAGAACATAGTTCTTTATTTAATTACGTATGAAAAACTTTTACAGTTAAATTATCGTGCCTAGACTTTGGTGTGTAGATTCCATTAGAAGTACCAAGGTTTTACTCATGGGAATGAAAAATTCTTTTTGATACACTATGCAGTAGCACATTCGATCTCGATCAGACGTTTAAAATGCGCTCGAATAAAACTTTCAATTCCACGAACTGTAACGTTGTTTCCAATGGAATCTTGCGGCAGACGTGACTGAAATTACAAGAACCGGCTTTAAACCTTCACTTCAAGATTCGACGCTCGGATGAATATGAAGAATTGGTTTTTGATTGACTTTCAAGAACTTCGCACTGATATCAAATATCTACTCTCTAAAAATTGCGCATTAGCATTGCCATTCAACGTGACAATGCTGCCAGCATTCTGGGCGCTCTGCTTACTAGTGACGGCTTAGTTTTTTAGGAAATAGATATAAGTGTATACTAATTGTAATAGTTTTATTCTGTTAGGTATTGTTATTTTCCTACTTACTCAGAAAAAGAAAATCTGATTGTTTTGAAAAAGCTAAATCCGACTTCAAATCCCTTAATTTTACACTGTTTTTAAGTTTTGTGGGATAAATATGGGAATAAAACCACCTCCTCGGGATGATTTTCTATACAATTGCGAAAAAAAAAATAGAATATACCTACTTTATTGCACTAAAGTTGTACCTACATAGGCGAGTAGAATGCTAGGTAGCATTAGCTCTACCTGCTAACCTTAGGGTTTAGGGTAGTGTGGAAAACAAGATATCGACGAACATACAAAAAAATACATACAGCCGCACATAGAACCTCCTCGTTTTTTTTATGTCAGTAAAAAGAAACAGACATCGAAATAAATTCTCTTATTTCTTGCTCAAAGAAATATAAAACTTGTAAGAAAGCGATCAGACTCAGAAAAAGAAAAAGGCATTTAAACTGATAAACGACTTGAGAGGACTTGAGAAGTTAACAGTTCCCGTCGCTGAACCGGTGCAATAAAATCTGGATCGTTCCTGTAATCTCGCTCCAACCACTGTCCTACCACTATAAGATAGTCCTTAGGGATACCACCCCGCTGCAATTTGCAGTATGTACTTGTTTGAATACAAGATCAATGAGCGGAAACGAGGGCAAGTTTATTTTTTAAATTGAGGTTAATGTTTCCGAAAATCGTGAAAAAGGTCATCCAATCATTTTAAAGAAATATTAAAACTTTGTGAATCTCATCTGATGATCTTCTTTGTTCTGTGATTCATTATTAGTACCATAATAAATATTTTTCACCGCATTTATTTCTTTTAATTATTACATAAATCTTTACAGATTTAGGTAGTTACCGAGAGCTTTGAATTTGATAATTACATAAAGTTAATAATGATACTAGTAATGACCATCACTGTTGGGTGGTGGTGATTCATAGTGGTAGATAACACATTTCTTAGTCCTCAGCCAATAATGATTGATGACCACAGTTTTGGTTGAGGGTGGTCATAAATTATACTTTTGACGTTCACTGTACTTATAATAATTTTGGCATGAGGGACGAATCTGGACAAATATTATCGTGCGGGATGAACAAAGACTTTTTAATGGCGTGGGCCGAACATTAGGGACGAATATTACATAAATCGCCGGGAACACTATTCAAACAAATGATTAAAGTAAAGTCTTCATTTAATTCCAGGCCTAGAACTATCCATATGCGAAATTTCAGCCCTATCCGAAAAGTAAACAAACATCCATCCAAACATCCAAACTTTCGCATTATATTCAGTGTTAAGTGTGATATGATGGTTGATTTCTCGTCTAGGCTGACCCTTATAAACGAGGAAAGATTACAGGGCAGAGACTGAAGGTTTAATTGCCTTCGTTAAATATGCATAACGTGCCGTTGGTAAGTATAGCACCGAGTAATTATTCATTCCAACGGCGGCGGTGCAGTTGACTTCAAGACTTGATAAGCTGAGAGGTCTGACAAAATACTTCGTGAATTTGTGTTTTTTGAACCGAGCTTAAAATAAATAATACAAAGTTATTTGTTATACAAACATGATGGTTTTTAAAATCTAGAATTTTGCGGTAAAATGTAAATAGCTAAAGGTTTTTTAAGAAAATAATAGATTTAATCAAATAAAACCAAAACTGTTGTAATCACGAGACTTGGAACCTGTCAGGATGTCAGCTGATGATGAACGCCAGTGTACCTTCTTACAACGATTTGAATTGTTTTTTTTGTGTTTGTTTAAAGAAAAACATTTTGTCACTTACTTTTTCTTCATACCTGTGTTATAGGGTTTCGTTGTGCCCCAAAAACTTTTTAATAGAAACAGCCCTTTAGTCCACGTTCGTAGCTGATCTTTGATAACCAGCTACGACTGCCAACCTACCCAACGAAACTACTTTCAGAGAATAAAGTTATGTCTCTATGCACTTTCAGTGGACATTAATGCTCTTTTATGTAAGAGTGCCTAGTAACTACCGTCACCACTTCTATGGGATTCACAAAGTTTGCTCTGCACTTTTGAAATTTCTCTGAGCATATCCCACTGTGCTAGTAAGCGCTTGAACAAGTAACGCGGAATTTATCAGTAGGAATTTTCCGGCTATGAATGATGAATGGGCCGATTTATATGTATGTATGTATAATAGCTACATAAAGGCTTTCTCGACAACATGTCACAACTTTAGATGTTGTTTCGGGTCTAGAGCTGCATCCATCGAGCACATATCCATGCTCGATGGCTGCATCAATAGATAATGAATATAATAGTATTATTCATTTGGAAACTACTAATAAAAATAGTTTGCCTGAAGAAATAACTAATAGAGAATGTATTAAACATTTATCTTAATAATACTACTAGCTCTAGAAGCGGCTTCAGAATAGCTTTAACCGCTTTTAGAATCCTACATACTTTATGTATACAAAGGTTACAAAACCAAAGAAATATTAGTTAACATTATTTTTTGACACTGGTACCTACCTATCGTCGCGTCGGAGCAATCCATTGATATCTCATTCTAAGACAAGTATTATTTGTAGATACCAGGTTTGGTTTATAAATAGAATAACGAAAAGGGTATCAAATGTATAAAAATTACGTGAATCATAAACATAACTCTTCCTTCTACCGTTGCCGCAGTCGAGTAAAAACAAGTCGAACCAACATCAACAGCAATTTAGCGGGAAATACTTCGCAGAACTGACCAGGTGCGTGTGAGTGAAACGATTCTAATAAATTTGGGAGAACTTACTCCGACAACAGGTGCAGGCTCTTCTGAAACCTTCATCTATAACCTGCTCAAGTACGGTTAATAAGTAGACGTAACCTTACGGAATTACCTCTAGATGCTACTTCCATACTCTTCTCTTCTAGGGCTAGGTCACTTAGTCCTAGGCAACTGACCTTAGGCAGTTATAAAATTCTGTCCGTGTGTTTATGCAATAGCTTACCTGATAAAAGCAGTTTGTTTAGGTTAGTACTTCTGTTGAAATAAATAGAGAAAAAAACACTGCTTAGCCATTGCTTAAGACTTGGGAGAGGTATAAGCCCCGTTACGCACTAGCGGTTGAATATCTTGTATACTCAATTTTTTTTCGTATCATGTTCTGGATGTGATGGAACATGCATAATGATGGCGATATAGGTAGAACTGATTTTGTCAACGGCTTTTGGCCATTTTTACAGGAAACAAATCCAATATTAAAAGGACTCTATTGACGAGCTGTACCTTACAGAGACTAAGGTTGAAAGTCTCGAACACCGCCGCAAGGTCGCTTGTCTCTTGATCTTTTATAGGATACATTTCGGAGAATGCTCATAAGAACTTTATGACCTGATTCCACCATCCCCAATCCACTCCATGACAAGCAGACGCAATGCTCATTACCACCACTTGGTGGATATCGTCCACTAAACGGTTTTCCTTCACCTTCATCATTCGTACCACTGGAGTTTGCAACACGCTCCCTGCTGCTGTTTTTCCTGCAAATTACAACTTGGGTACAACAACTCTTTAAGAAAAGAGTGAATCTGAAATCTGAAAATGAGGTATAGTTTTCTAAATCTAGACCTTCACGATATATCGTTGGCTTCATGTTTACTTTCCATCAGGTGAGACTGTGGTCAAACGCATGACTATAAACAAAACACTCAGACAAATGTTTCGGATTTATTTAACTCGGACATGAATATTTATTCCTGTACCACCTTTTCAATACAGTTACAAGTAAATCTTGGTCAAGGTTTTCCCATTGCTTTATCAAACATAACGTAGGTAAGGTAAGAATAGAATTAAACCTGTTTTCCATGTAATGAATTCATGGTTTTAGGCAGGAATGATTTACAGTCCGCTGCCGTAAATCAAGCACAGAGCCAGCTTATCCAAAATTTCATTTAACTGTGACAATAAATCATTGGAACATCTACGTCGCAATTATCTTTTTCGTTGTACACGACATTTTTTCGTTATAAATTACACAACGGAAAATTCCAGAGTTTGTTATACGATTTTTTAAAAAATAAAAATTGAGATACATGCAGTCACACAAATCCTGTATGATTAAAGTGAAATAATGGCACTATGCAATTGATTTAAATCTCTCTTGAACACATTAAGTATGAAATAGTGTATTAGAAATTCAGTGTACCTAAAAGTCAATAGTTTAGCCTTCTTAAATCATCCAGAATAGAAAAACCTGAGCTCTTAGGTACCCACTTATGTGAAAAGCTAGAAACTATTACGATTTACTGTATTTTTTTGCAGAATAACCTTTTGGATGTGAAAATACAAAGGCATTTAATTTTGTTACCCAGCTGCAAGCTGTTTTAGTAATTTTGTCGGTCGGTACCTAGTGTAGTTTTGGATAGGAAAACGTCTGTCGGTTGTTCAGTAGGCAAGAGTTTAGATATTAGTTTACGAAAACTATAAAAGTTATACCTTCCATACATTTAACGCCTAGCGTCTCTACCGGACATCGAGAGAAACTTCTTTTCGTAGTGTGACAACGATCCAATAGTTTCTCATTATGAACTTTTTGACAGTCATGTACATTATCTACTTATCACTATCTAAGTGGTAGTAAACTGGCTCGTTCTCGAAAACAACGTTTCTTTTTGGTACATCTTATTTGAAAACTCATACCGATTGGTCTCAGCATTAAAAAAATAGTTTTTTCTCTACTTCTCCCGCACACTGCGTATCTAGGCTTAGGTACCCTACCTGTACTCTATCACAGATAACTATATATGTACCAGTACTCTATTCTCAGTCTACGACTTCTCTAATTTAACACTCGACACAATTTGACAGCAGCCTCTTGGCATTGTCGCGTCGCCTGCCACAATAGTAGAGCTTTGCGTCGTTTACTGAAATAGCTGATGATATCATCGTAATTGAATTGCTTCTGTTCAGAAACTCCATATCTGTAATTGACACTGTTTTTTATTTACTCAATATTTTCTCCAAGTTAGGTACTTACGTGGGAAAAAGTAGGTAAATAAAATAAACTTAAAAAACGGAGGTTCCTGCTGCATCACGTAGGTCGTTGCAAACCTCGTAACAAAAATCACGGTACATTTTGATTTCAGAGTGTGTGGTTTGCATACCATACAGCGTCACATGCTCCCGCGGGTCAGTAGGCTAATTACATTCAGTCGCAAACAACTGTCCTTTGGGTCACGGCGTAAACTCGCGATCATATAACATTACTTACAACGCGATTAAACGGTGAAACTTTACAAACTCTTTTAACTCTCAAACACCAACAATTTATTGGATTGGGGCGTACTCTGCGCCCCCTACACAGAGATACAATCTTGTTCCCTGTCTCTGGACTGGTTTCCACACCTAGGCCACAGGTGGGCTCTTTTTACGTGTTAATGAGATTTAATCTTAGTAGCAAGCTGAAGACAGAACGACAGAGGCCTGTGTCCAGCTGTGGAGAATTATGAGCTGATGACCACCAATTAACCCAAGTCGTTGAAACTCGCTGATTAATTAACCAAAGCCAACCTCGCCAGACGCCTCAGCCAATAATCCAATTAGGCTAATGACTTTCTTCTCATAAAGGTACCTTACCTACACGCCTTTGAGTCAAATAGACGCGTTATTTGTCCGTGGATTTACGAGGGTGTGTACAAAATGAACAGGTGTGGCGACGTGAACACGAAGGCAAACATTAGAGTATATAGGTGTAATATGGTGCGTAAAGGTGAGTTCACATCGCATGGTGGCAGCAGATAAAAGACCACACAACGTGCTGCTATCGTCAATTGCTGTCAATAAACCAACGTCTTCTAAGGGTCAGCTCACACCGACGCGATTCACACGACGCTGCGTGCACTTTGATTCAAAATACTTATAGTTGTATTTTCTACGCAAAAAGGTACAAATTGGTGCAAGTGCGGCACAGCGCTGCGTGGTGAGTTTTCGTACTATGCCAATAACATTTGTACCTTTTTGCTTATTAAATCCTAATCCTAACTAATATTATAAATGCGAAAGTGTGTTTGTTTGTCCGTCCTTCATGTCAGTCTACCATTGACGGAGAAATCGACGAACAAAATAACATACTGTTACAATAAAGAATTTATTCATTCATTGATAGAACTTCCTCTTTTTTACGTCGTTTAATAAGACTACATTATATCGTATAAACAATGAGTTGAAAACTTGTAACTCTAGTACTTTTTACTTGTTATCAATATTATATCAAACGTATTTCCGATCAAAGGACGCACTCGTTCTGAAAAACCATCCAAAATTCAATTTAGTATCGTTAATTAATTTACCAGCTGAATAACCAAATTATAGAGCTGTCACAAAACTGACCACGGGCTCTGCCACGGGTTCACAAAGTTATTCCAGATTCGTCCCATGGTCTGTCGTCCGAGTTATTCCGTAGCAAGAGATTCAATATTAGCTTTTTTTGTTAGCTTTATAGTGCGTTACTCGCACTGGCTACTGACGATTTGCGAAAGACTGCTGGCAGATGCTGGATGCGGCAAGCTGAAGACAGGGTGCTATGGCGCTCATTAGGGGAGGCCTATGTCCAGCAGTGGACTAATACAGGCTGATGATGATGATGATGATCTTTTCGCAAGGCATTAGGTAGGTATCTAATATATTACCAAATCTAACACTATCAGTGTTTTATTACACTGTTTTTTTGTTCAAATCACATAAATAAGCTTAATAATCAAATAACATGCCTACATAAATAATAATCGTTTTAAATCTTTTTTCCAAACATTTTCTTTATTGAGTACCTTGTTAGAGCGAGATAAATTAGGTTTATTGAGTCTTGGTTGCCTCATATAATTTTCTCGTCTAATAAATTCTTCAAATAATTTATTATACGTTAATAACGTTACTACTGGTAAGGTAGACTCAATCTTCGTAAGATAATTTATATTTTATTCATGTATCATTTCGCTAATAAGTTGCTTGGTAACGAATACTTACCAGCTTTATTTATGAATAAGTTTCTGTTTTAAATGTAGACAAGACACGTAGTTGATTTGATTTTGGTTATTATGGTATAACTAGCAGCACCTCGCGGTTTCACCCGCGTAGTTCCCGTTCCCGTAGGAATTTCGGGATAAAAAGTAGCCTATGTCCTATTCCAGACTATAATCTATCTCTGTGCCAAATTTCATCCAGATCCGTTTTGCCGTTCTGGCGTGATAAAGGAACAACCATCCATCCATCTATCTATCCATCCATTATCCATCTAAATTTTCACGTTTATAATATTAGTGAGATTAACTTCTACGCTCTCCCAAGTCCTCAACCGTCGCTCAAAGGTTTGTAAAAACAACAGATAATAAAAATAAAGATGTGTATAAAAGTGTAGCACTTTATTTTGTGGAGAAAATCCTGTATTTCTCTCTTGGGCCCTCTTATACGATTTTCTTAACGTCAAGTGTAATCAGAGACTTTTTGTGCCGCCTTAAGAGATGGCAAACAAGCTGAAAGGTGCTGAAAGATGCTGAAAGCTCACCTGAAGTAAGTAAAGTGGATTTCGTGTTCTTGGAACCTCAGATTATGTAGGTACAAATACTTGTTCACCTACCTGTTTATAAAATGAAGTACCTACCATCTACGCGTAAAAGCATATAAGGTACTAAGAAAAGGAGCTTATTGGGTGTACCTAGGTGATAGCCATGTACCTACTTGTCTCTGGGTTACAGTAGTTTGGTTTTGTTGAATACAATCTGGGATAAAGGCTGGTCACTTATTGGGCTTGATATACAGGGTGCCACGTAATGTTCGTACTAAGCCGAAAGGGGATAATTCTAGACCCCAAGGGGATCAAATCGTGAATAATGATTATTTGAATTCCGTTTTTTTTGAACACTAAATTTTTTTCTTCCTAATCGCGTTCTTTTACACGAACTATAAAAAAAATGGAAAGATTTGTATTTTTGTATGTAACGAATAAACTTAAAAATAACTGGATCGATTTCAAAAATTCTTATGCCGTTAGAAAACTACATTATCACTGAGGCTATAGAATATACCCGTGCGAAGACGGGGCGGACTGCTAGTTGTTAAATACATATTTCATGAATGCAATACCAGTGTTTGGTCATATTTCACAAAAAATGATGATAATGCTTTGGAATTAAAGTGCCTACCCGCACTCTGGTTAATCTCTGGGCAATCTCTAGGAAATGTAATAAGTTTTCAAAAATTTTTGATTTCTGCGACCCAAATTTTTTTGGGAATTTATTTTACTTTGGAATTTCAAAACAATAGTAACAATAATGTAAAAATACAGGTAAAGAACGCAAATATTAAAAAAGTCTTTTTTTTTTAATAATAAGATATATTCGAAATTCTAAAATTCGTATCAGAAAAGTTGAACCCCTAGGGATCGAGAATCGATCCGAGGTGTGAAATGGTACAACTGTTTCGTGGAACCCTGTTCAAGGGTGTATTGTAGACTCCGTTAATATATTAATCCCATATCATGCCTATTCATCTCACTAATATTATAAACGTGAAAGTTTAGATGGACGGATAGATAGATGGATGGATGTTTGTTCCTTTATCAAGCCAGAACGGCAAAACGGATCTGGATGAAATTTGGCACAGAGATACATTATAGTCTGGAATAGGACATAGGCTAAGGCATAAGGCTAATATACTTTTTATCCCGAAATTCCTACGGGAACGGGAACTACGCGGGTGAAACCACGAGGCGCTGCTAGTAGTATTTAATGCTCAGTTGATTTCAGTTCATCGAGACGTTACATACATTTTGTATGAAGCTGTTTATATTAAACAGGGCATGATCCGTGTCCGTCGGGGCCCGACTACTTACTTCTCCGTACTAACTGCTTCGGCCCGCCCCGGCCTCGGCCCGGCCCGGGCACGGCTCGGTCTAGTATAAATCATCCCTTATGCACCATTTCATTTCGTACGAATGCATTCAGTAGATTTCACATTATGCGGTGCACAATAGCAGGCCATAAACATGGCCGCTTTACCGGGTATTGTTCTACGTCACGCTAGCTAACCTAATTACCGAGCGACGTGGTGCTGTAGGTATTACACTTCTGAATGCTGTAGAGCATACGAGTACATGTACAATTTAAAGGTTAAACCTGTCGCGTTGTATTACAATAGGCTATTTGACTACTTTAAAAATAAGTTGCAAATTGTTTTCATCCTAGTCAGTGACAACGTAACAAAGCGTAATCAGGTGATTTTTATTAAAAATATGCTATTTTTAGGTAAAAACGGGCTTACAATTACACGTTTCTTGATACATGATCACGGGACCGAAAACACATAGGTTTTGTTGGATCGCAACACCATCGCTGACGTCACACACACATCTACAGATTAGTGTCAATTACTTCTTCTTGTTAGGTGTGGTGTGGCGGGGTGACGTCAGTGGCTGGCCGAATCCGAAACCATGACAGTTAGAGAAGAGTCATGAAAGTTGTCATGACCTCGATTTCTATATCAGTTTACGTTTTACTGACTTCAGGAGGTTCTATGTCCGGCTGTATGTTTTTAGGGTTCCGTACCCAAAGGGTAAAACGGAACCCTGTTACTAAGACTGTCCGTCCGTCCGTCTGTCTGTCTGTCCGTCTGTCACCAGGCTGTATCTCATGAACCGCGATAGTTAGACAGTTGAAATTTTCACAGATGATGTATTTTTGTTGCCGCTATAACCACAAATACTTAAAAAATGGAATAAAATAAATATTTAAGGGGGCTCCCATACAACAAACGTGATTTTTTGCTCGTTTTTGCTTGATATTGATAAATCAGATACCCGTACGTCTCATTGTCTCATTTTATTGGGGCCTTAAAGTAACCTACTGTATTACCTAATGTAATATGGTCAATTTTATAATATGGTCCATCTGCAGGTTCTTGATGCAGTGGCGCGCTCTTTCGGGTCTCACCGCCGCCGTCGCTGCTGGGTAGTGAATAATATATATTAATCTAAAATAATAACAAAAAAACGGTAAATTAAAAAAAATTAATAGGGTATTTTACTCTGAAAAAATTCTTAACCTATATTGTTGAGATGGCTAAGGCAAAAAGCAGTCGGAAAATGATCGTTTTAGTTCATAAAATAACAAATAAATTTTAAAATTTAATTTAAAGTTTCGTTCTTCTAATCTGTTTTAAAACACCATGAAACAGTAGGCGCAATGTTGTTATGTCATACCGCTGTGTAGGCAAACTAAAAAGTACCTATCAACTGTTATCAGCAACATCAGCGCATTTGTTCAGGTCTCATATCTAACTGACGTCATAACCACAGAGCAATTTATATGGCGTCCACTGCGTCCAGCCATTTCATCAAGCGCACGCGTGCTATTTTAAAATGTTAATTTTAAATTAAATTTTAGGACACTTATCGATTGATTCAAATTTTTGTATATTTTTTGTAGTTCATGAAGGGTCCAGTTTCCCCCCCTGAAATCCCCGTCAAGGGGGAAAACCAGAATGAAAAAAAAAACAACTATTCCAGTTTTCTCCCATGAGATATCTTCATGGGTACATAAGGGTAAAACTGCAATATAAAAAAATAGCATTCCATTATCATTAATATACACTTTAAAGAACCTAATTGAGACATTTAAAAATGTATGTAATACCTTATTGTATGTATTTGTAAGTACAGTGTATGTATGTAATACAGTTCGTAATCTAATCAGTGAGTACGGAATCTTTATTAGATTTTCGCAAATACGAGGCAGATGGAACATCCTCTCAGCTTAATTATCGACCATTTATCATGTGAATATGAGTAATTACATTTCCTAGCGATATACGAAGCGTGTAGACTTGTCGAGGTAATGACGTATAGTAAGTGGCAACGCTATTACATTCAAGGGCAACCCCCGCTGGTATAATGAGGGACTTTTACATTATACCTCACGATATTTTTAACCTTTCATCACGAGCCCATGTTATTCCACTGGGCATAGCCTCCCCTAATGGGCGCTATAGCGCTCCCTTTTTTTTAAACTTTATGTCTGTGTACCCACAATAACTTTGCAGGAACTACTTATTTATATAAATTCGTAATCTAAGCTTCGATCAAAAATAAGTAGTTCGGGAAGGGGGGCCGGCAAAGCCGGAAATTTTTGATCGAAGGATCTAAGTCATAATTTTGCTAAACATGACATCATGAATTTAATGATTATGGTCAAATCATGTTAATAATTTATATTATGTAGGTAATAAAATAAGCGAACATTAGTGAAGATAAATAAATAAATGATGCTGGACAATCCACGTAGCATTATCTAGCCCCAAGCTAAGCAGAGTTTGTAATGGATGACTGATATACTTAATAGAATACATTACATAGTATACATTATATATGTTTTATTCATCATTATCATCCGCCTATGTTAGTCCATAGCTGGACATAGGTCTCCCCTAATAAGCACCACATCAGTCGTCGTAGATGTCAGATGTTTGGGAAAGAACACGCCAAAACTACTGATCGCGGTTCTGCCTGGAATTGAAACCTGGAACAAAATAGATAGATATAGGCACATACACAAACTAACAAGAAATTAAATTTTATTTATGTTTATGTTACGAAACTTTATATGTAGTTCTAGAAGTAGGGCGCGCGGTCGGAAACTCACCATAAAAAACAAGCTTATAGACTTACGTAGGTTTATTCCAGTTGTCTTTATAAAATACAAGATTGTCGTATAGCATAATGTAAAAGATAATAGAGCTTGCCAACTATCTAACCCTTACGTCGGTGATTTGATTTGATAGGCCGTTGTTCGCTATAATGACGTCTAACTTCCATAACTGTTTAGTTATGTTTTCATATCATTACGGAAATGAGGTATTGTTGGGAAGTCTTGGGTCGGAGGCCAAGCTCATTTTAGTTCACTAGGCGACAGGAGTGAGCTGTAGATAAGTGATTTTATTTTATATTTATTTATTGAGGTAAACCACAGCGTTACAGTTTTCAATAAAATACTTTAAATAATGTACAAAAATAAATAATAAATAATAATAAAATAATAAAAATAATATATAATACAAATAAGGCCAAAAAGCGATAGAAACTTCGACCAGACGTGATCCTTTGGCCTGTACTGAAAAGCAGCATTGGCTTGACACACCAGCACAATGCTGTGTAGGCTTTGTTTACCCTAAGCCCTGATTCGCACAAAAATAAGCAGCTTAGTCTAAATTAATAAAGTCTTAGGGGGCTTACACTAATTACGTGAGGCGATTTTGGCAATTTATCGGTGAGATGTCGTGAGATTTGGGTCGACCCCCCCAATAATCTCACGTGAGATTTTTCAAAACCTATAATATTTTAATGTAAATAAGTTAATCTAGGCTTGATTGCATTGGATTTAAGACTTCTAAGAACGTAGTCTATAATCACAGTTACAAAATCGAACATTAAAATCCTTAATGAAGATCAAGAGAATCTTGCGCCAGCACGAAACGAACAACCGCTAAAATTCGCGGAAAAATAATAGATTGATAAAACTAAAAAATAATTGAAACTTAACATAAAATACATTTGCAAATTTTGTAGTTTGCTGAGTTAATTTTACAGGCGATTTTCGTCGAATTCTTCACTAGGATGAGCCTGTATCGAGGAATCCAGTGAACGAAAAGTTTGCAATCAATTCCCACAGATTTATGAGACGTGCCGATTACGTCTCGATACTAACGTCAAATGGACTCAGTGTACATGTTACCGGCATAGAAGGATTACAAAAGTTGTTATCGTACGACTTCCAGCAGCAAACCGCCTAAACCGCGAAAGGAGGAAAGTCCTAAACAAAACAAAGTCGTTATAAATTTCGGTTCACAGCATCCGACGTTGAGGTACTTTCTTTGAGAAAGTTTATACGTGGGTAATGAGGCCTACGTACAAAGTTTCGAGATTAGTGGATGTTCTACACGAGTTTGTTTGCAAGTGGGTTTGAGTTCGGAACTCGGACCGGTCCGTAATTTTTTCACGGTGTGTTAATGCGCTAATTCCTTTACGAACTCCCAAATTTTGCTAAGGGCCCAATTCGGAATTAATGGCGACGAACTTTTATTTTTCAAAGGTAAATAAGCGAAGAATATCTGGAATAAAAAGTCGTTACAGCAACAATCTTGCTGAAATACTTTTCAGAAGAATATTATTTGTTTTAGTTACTAAAAATATCGAGTTCGTTATACTTCGTAATGGATAACGGTACCTATAGAAAGTTTTTTATAGCGATAAAGTTGGTCTCACTTCGACAGTGTGATGGATAGTGTCTAATTTTCTTTAGATAAAGAAAATTGCTTTGAAAATGTGTTGGGCTTGGACATGAATAATGGACAATAGGCTATTTGACTACGTTGAAAATAAGTTGGAAATTGTTTTCATTCTAGTCAGTGAAATCGTAATCAGGTGATTTTTATTAAAAAATATGCCTATTTTAGGTAAAAAAAGGAATTAAAATTACACATTTTTTTATATATAATCACGTGACCGAAAACGCTCTGCGTTTGGTTGCATCGCTGGTGACGTCACACATATCACAGATTACGAAGGGTTCCGTTCCATTATCTATAAAGCAAAAAAATAACGTTGGTAGACAGACGGACGGCGGAGTCTCAGTAATAATAATAGTAAGCTAGTAGTAGTAAGTAGTAATGGTAATAGGGGTCCCGTTTTTTACCTTTTGGGTACGGAACCCTAAAAATAGTAAAATGCTGTTGAACTGATCTGAGGTGTCTACTTATTTTACCAAATTACATTCAGTTATTGAGGTTTTCCCGAAGTTTTATCAACTTTTTTCAAGTTTCTTTTCCGACATTCCGTTAGCTCCGTAATTCCCGTTATTCCGTTAACGCGGTTGGTTTTAGGGACAATTTACCGAGGCTATTATTGCTAAAATTAGGCTCACAACTGAATTATTGTTTGTTCATTAAAATTAACGAGTAGGTACTAATTACGGTAATAATAAACACCCGACGTCCTAAATTAAAACGGAAAGGTATGAATGCTAATGGTGTACTAAATGGGTGGTAAATTAAGATCAGGCCCAATTCCGCTAGCAAATCGCTTTACTATGACAATGGTATCGTCGCAGAATCGTCACGTAGAATTCTTAAATGAAATAAACTCTAGCTAGAGTGCGTGCGGTGCTATTTGCACGGAGAGATTGATAGAATGAATCAATAAGCAATTTCAAACGAATTGTCAAACATATCCTTGTATCTCTTGTATCCCTGTAAAAAGGTTTACTATAAAACGTCAGAGTATCTAGAGGATAAAAAAATTTGGGACGAGTTTTGCTCCAACTCGAAAACTAACATTCTAACAAGGTAAAGGTTTCTTGTTCGCTTCTTTACTTTACCTTAAAAAGATTGAAGTGGACAAAATAACAAAGTGATCACTTTATTTCCTAGTTTTACTTATGTAATCTAAGTTTTGCGACGTGTCCAAGAGTCCTGTAAGGTTTAAAGGAAATAAAGCACTTTGCGTTTCAAGTTTTGAATGGTTTCAACCTTGATAATACTTTTGACATGCGTCCCTCCATCTGTAGTTACTTTCATGTAAGGTAGAATACCAAAATCTGTCAATCGGTGAGGATACCATTGTCATAGTGAAGCGAATCTTCTATCAGAATATGGCCACGTGTTAATGTAACACGAACTTGTGGAAATGGAACTCGCCCCGCGACAAGTAGGATGACTGTCGTCTTATTTCCTTTCTGCATAATGAATTTGCTTTGTCTGTACTGTAGGAAAGTTTCCTGTTGAAATTTGTTTTAGATACCATACCAACATACAATACAATAGGCTACTTGACTACTACTGGGAAATAATTCTAACGTATTGTCTGATAAAAATAATGCAAAGTTTAATTAATATTTCTTCAAGGCCAGTCATATTAGTTATGAAAACTAAATTTAAAGTTTGAATAAAATAATGCCGCGCCAAAACGATAATCTCTGTCATGGCTACCGTGTTCCAAGCTATGACGTCACCCCGCCACACCACACCTAACAAGAAAAACTCACAGAACACTGTAATCTGAGGATATGTGACGTCACTTGCGATTCAACCAAACACAGCGTTTTCGGTCACGTGATCATGTATCAAAAAATGTGTAATTTTAATCCCATTTTTTACATAATAAAGGCATATTTTTAATAAAAATCTCCTGATTACGCTTTGTTACGTTGTCACTGACTAGGATGAAAACAATTTGGAATTTGTTTTTAATGTAGTCAAATAGCCTATTGTACCTAAGCGAATGACGACCATTATGCCGCGGTGGGCAAAGGACCGCATGCATTGTAAGAGGTAGCGGGTTCGATCACCTTGGAACAAAGTTTTTATCTGCAAATATTTGTTCCTAGTGTCCTGTGTATCTTATAATTATGTATAATAAAAATGTCTATCAATGTAATATATTGTATATCAGCATCTAGTACCCATAACGCTCTGCTTAGCTTGGGGCTAAAATCATCTGTGTCGATTGTCTAATTAATTTATTTTAATAACTTGCAGATGATTTTTGTTTTCTGGTAAAATAAAATATATCGAGATCTATTCATGCTATTCACTATTTTGAATAGTGCCTAATAATAATAGCTCTATGAAATGGTGCAGTCTATTCAATTCGAGTCTATTGCGTGAACTCGTACATAACAAAGGCAATTGGAGTACCAACACAATCGATCGACGACGTGATTCCCTTCCTATATAAAATACTCTTCAGTTTACAAGGTTATCATTAAATATATTATGAGACTGAGGGAATAGAGAGGGATTTGCTATAATCCCACGCGTGGGAGACGGATTGGTGTTCGCAGTGGAGGTGTGAACTGTATAAACAAAATGACGTTATTAAGTCGCCCCCTTAATGTCCCTTCGTCTGGTAGTTGCACTTTATTTGAATCTTAAGACTTTCACAGGCACAGCTGTAGGGATTGCATGGCATAGCTACAGCATAGCACAGCTATGGACGTTATTTATCATTAAAAATGTTTTAATAGATATTTATCGAATTAACTAATGTTTGACTCATTTCAATTTGGTACCTTTCTCTACCATCAGGTGGAAGCCAGTAGGTACGTAATAAATTAAAAAGGTACCTGAAAGTAATGTAAGTCATAGTGTAAGTAGGTACCAAAGAAGTTAAATAAGTTCCAAAAAAAAATCGATTTCGGCAGGACTCGGACCTGCGCCCCACCCATAGTACGGGTGTGCTCTAACCAACTAAGCCACGAAATCTTAGTCGGTTTCGTCGAAAATCTTTGGGACCTTTTACGGCTCTAGCGCCGTACCTAGTTTTAAGCCTTTGACTCCGCAACACTCTAAGATAAGTATTCAATACAGATAAGACAATCATTGCCCTTTGAATAGTTGTATCTAAAATCTATCTATTGTTCAGAACGTGTTGTCTCTGAACCCTCATTAAAATAGAAGACAAAGGCAAAACCTATTAAAGCCATCTGAAATCTCAACCTTTAGAATTCCACTTGCTAATAACCAATCCTGATGGTCGGCTTTGGAGCCCTTCGATTAAGCCGGAGTTGAGCCCCAAAATTCCAAAATGTATCTAATTAAAATACCCGTGGTAAAGTTTCTTTGAAATGGCAGTTAATTTGCAGTTTTAGGGTTCGGTGCAAATAAGCCTCGACCACCTGTGTCGGCCATATTGTCCATAAGTTTTGACATTTTGTGGGTGAGGTCAGCGGGTGACGCCAGGTGGCTCATTAGCAGCGAACCTTAAATCTATCTATTGTCTGATTTCAGCCATAGGTAGAGTCAGTTTTTTTTGTTTGTTATAGTGCTTACCCACACTTTGGGTATCTCTAAGAAATGAAGTAAGTTCCCAAAATCGTCATTTTTTGGAAACTTATTTCATTTCTTAGGTAGAGTCGATTCAGACTTATGTGGCCCAATCCACTGATCTAATCCATTTATGGATTGGATGATATGGAGAAGGAGATGATATGGATTCCACTCTGATCCATAGTTCGGGTGGATTAGCTTCCACTGCTTGAACCTGATCTATAGCTCGGGGAATTCCTACGGACTCTAGCGCCGTTAGTTCTACCTACCACCTAATGAAGATACAGTGGACGTATATGTTAGGTTTATAACAATAACATTATCAATCGCGTTTATGTGAAGTCACGTCACGAGATGATAATTATTGACCATTTAATTAATTAATTGAGGAGACAGGGTTGGTAGGTGTTTTTAACATATTAGACTTATCAATAACAAAATGATATAAAACAATTACAACTATACTAGTTGTAATTGTTTTATATCACTTATATCTATTGCCTAAAAATCTAAGCCATCACAGAAATAAAAGCCAGCATTCCGATCACCTGTGGACTCTATGAGAAGTTTTGTAAGGTCTTTGTGTGCCCCAGGACCCCAAGGACCTAGGGTTTCCCAAATGGCTCAAATAAGTAACCTCAATCAAGATTTAGGAATTTTCGCCGTTTGAGGGACTGTACTGATGTTGCTGCGGAGCCAGCCCTTACTGATGGCTAATGGACTTTGATCATCCACACATGTTAGCCGAGTCATGTTGAACCTTGACTTGTGGACGTATCTTTAGGTTTATAATTTTAACAGTAACTTTGTTAATCGCATCTAAGTGACGTCACGTCTCGAGATGATAAATTATTGACCCTTGAATTAATCCATTGAGGAGACTGGGTATATCTTTTGAACATAGTTGCATTGAACTTTGAACATTGTCCTTTAGCATCGCCGCCGGCGGCGGCGGCGCGTTGGTTCGACATTTCATTGTTTGTAGGCAGCCGACGGTGTTTTGTCAACGGTCAGCAGTTTTGATGTGCAGATATACAAAACTCATTTTGTGTTGTTTTCGGGAATATTGCAGGCAGCCGACGGTGTTTTGTCAACGGTCAACAGCTTTGGTGTGCAGGTAATCAAAACGCATTTTGTGTTGTTTTCGGTAATGATGATATTAAAGGCATTTTAGGCCTTATTTCATTAGGACACCATGGTGGCGCCACCGGTCGCGCCTTGTCTTGAGCTACCAAACGAGAAACACCAAAACAAACACCACCAACTGGTGATGGGGTGAAAGAGACGCCAAATAGCTCAAGAATTAGACTCTATCGTTTAATAGTCACCTTGGCCTATTCTCCTTAAGTGGACATAAATGGGCGTCCTAGTGCATTCACATTCATTTATCATTCTTGACCACGAATACCCGCTCCAAAGGTACACAGATAAGACTCCAAGTATAATACTTTCTGTACAAAACAAAATGAACTTTCTATTGTTATATCTCTTAATCCCTGGGATACTCAGTGCTCCGAAGAAAATCAGCTATTCTGTAGTGAAGTCCTGCAATGTTGGTGAATTGGCAGAAGAGATTGCTTCTTACGAATCTGTTGTGCAAGATATTATTGATTTTGTGACCACGGGACCTTTCAAAGGGAAGACATATGATGAGTGAGTTTCTTTTTATATAGTAAGGAGATGTGATTGCGATGTTATTAACCCTTGATGCATGATGACTGTGTAGAAACTAATACGCATCTAAGCAGTATACATACGGATATAAAAGTAACAAAGCTACATACGTATATAAAAGTAATACTTAAAGTAAATAAAAATGTTTTTATTGTGTAGTTTAGTTACTCGTATGAAGATAAATGCTACAGATAAAGTAAAGTTTATTTTATTTACCTACCAAGTAAAATACTACATGTCCACTTGGGGTGTCCGTTCGTTTAAGAATCAAATAAATTAAACTTAAATAACGATTGATCATGATTTTTAAGAGTTATTACGTACCTAACTTGAATAGGTATGTTTACAACGTTTACATTATCGATTTTTGAAGAAGACTCATTGGGTATCGAATTGATAAGATACGAGAGATGAGAATGCGTATTCGTATCTAATCGATTTGTTAAGCTTACGTAAAATAGGTACCTATCTTGACTGGCAGCAACCCACTAAAAAAAGTCTCTCCACACTCACGCGCTAAGCGGCGTACCAATCGCGAACCCTGAGTGTCGAATAACATGATCGTCATTATCATTAGTCTATATTAGTCACACACACAGGACATAGGCCTCCCCTTATGAGCGCCATAGCACCCTGTCTTCAGCTTGCCGCATCCAGCATCTGCCAGCAGTCTTTCGCAGATCGTCATCCAACCTGGTCGGAGGGTGTCCTACAATACGTTTGCCGAGTCGCGGTCTCCACTCAAGAACACGTTTACCCCAGTGGTTGTCGGTTCTTCTTGAGATATGGCCAGACCACTGCTACTTCAGCTTGCTAATCCTTTGAGTTATGTCGATAACCTTGGTTCTCTGTCTGATGTATTCGTTGCGAATCCTATCTTTCAGAGAAACTCCGAGCATAGCTCTCTCCATAGCTCGCTGGACAACTTTAAACTATATTATGTAGTCATTACGGGTAGGACGCACTGATTGAAAACTTTCGTTTTCAAGCATTGAGTGTGAATTCCATTCACATATTCGTCGCGGGTTCGCGTCGCGTTCGCACCTCGTTCCCGTAGTTTATAGGTTTTTTGTTCTGCGATTTAGGGTTTGCAAGGCCGCATGATTCAAGCGCCAGTGGCCTTGGCTGTTTTGCCGTGTTACCGCGATCCCCGCCGCGATTCGCGCACGAGTGTGGAGACGCCTTAAGACTTCTTAACTGAAGTGTCTACTTTACATTGACACGCTCTCCAGACAAGTAATAAGATAACAGACTATAAAAAGAGCTCACAGACTATTGTTATTAGTCTATAGTTTCTTTCAAAATGAATGTTTTTTGCTTTTTATTCCTAACCCTCATTGTAACAATAACCTGTGAAAATACGAATACTTGTGAAGATATTTTAGGCAATCAGTTGATTGAAGAAATCAAGTCTTACGAAAATGTTAGGGATAAAATATTGGAATACGTAATTGAAGGTGATTTCAAAGGAAAGACCTATGATCAGTGAGTAAATTGTCTACAGTGGGTAGAACAAAGCTAAAATGTTTCATGTTATGTAAAATCTATTATGTTTTGTGCTGGGAATCACAAAACATGACAAAGGTGTTGTTGAATTGTTTTTTCGCTAACATAGTTAAGATAATTTACGTATACGCGATGTCTTTTTCCATTTTGGCTGGACAGTAATAAACTGAGAGTAAGAATTATCCACCACAAAGAAAGACACAGTTATAACAGCTGATTTGATTCCAGGTTAGCAAAGTTCGTAGACAAGTTCGGAGCTCGGGTTTCTGGATCCGAGGTCTTGGAGCAGTCCATAGATTATATGATACAGTTGACCAAAGATGAGGATTTATATGACATCACCACAGAAGATGTAGAGGTAAATATTTTCTACGGTTGATATAAACTTAAGAGGATTAGCTACAGGTTATCCAGGAAAAGGTTTGCCATGAGCTCACTAAGATGTCCAAAGAGAATAAAACCACTACATTATAGATGGCCACAAAATCCTGTGCTTAATTAAAATTTCAAGTGACTATTTATTATCCACAGGTTCCGCATTGGGTGAGAGGCGAAGAAATAATAACAATGCTCGAACCAAGGAACAAAAATATCGCCGTATTGGGACTTGGAAAGACTGTAAATACTCCACTTGAAGGTATCACAGCCGAGATTATTATTTTTAACAATTTCACCGAACTTGAAAATACTCCAGAGGAACAAATCAAAGGCAAAATCGTTCTTTATAATCCATCCTATACAACTTATTCGGAAACCGTTGCATATAGGTCGGGTGCTAGTAAAGCTGCGGCTAAAGGAGCGGTTGCTTCGTTGGTGCGATCTATAACAGATTTTTCCATTAACTCGCCTCACACTGGCTCACAAACGTATGACGAAAATGTTCCCAAAATACCGACTGCAGCTATAACTGTCGAAGATGCAGATTTGTTGGAAAGAATACAAAAACGAGGCGAGAAAGTTGTTTTGAATATCAAAATGCAATCAACGCATGGAACTAACACTTCTAGAAATACTCTCGTTGACTTAAAGGGTTCGGAACATCCTGAAAAATTGGTAATAGTATCTGGCCACATTGATAGTTGGGACGTAGGTCAGGGTGCTATGGACGATGGAGGTGGTTTGTTCGTCAGCTGGGCAGCGCCTGTTGTCCTGCATCACCTGAAACTAAAACCAAAGAGGACAGTGAGAGCAATATTTTGGACGGCGGAGGAGTTTGGATTAATTGGCGCCTACGCTTACGAAGAAAAGCATAGAAACGAGAGTGACAACATTAATTTTATCATGGAATCTGACGAGGGAACCTTCGCTCCTCGTGGATTAGAAGTAGCTGGAAATCAGAAAGCGAGATGCATAGTCGCGGAAATACTGAAACTATTTACTTCGATAAATGCTTCGACTTTAGTAGAGACTGATTCGCCAGGATCTGATATTACAGCACTCACAAAAACCGGTATTCCCGGAGCGGGTTTGCTGAATGCGAATGAAAAATACTTCTGGTTTCACCATACTGAAGGAGATACAATGAATGTCTTGAATAAAGAAGAACTTGATTTAGGAACAGCTTTTTGGACTGCTGTAGCCTATATTATAGCTGATCTATCTAGTGACATACCGAGATAAGACACATACTACTTGATATTGATAAATACTTAAATAAAAAAGTTATGTTGTTTCGAACTTTTACTGTTAGTTTAAATTGTAAGCCAGTTTTTATGAGTATGTCAATGTTAGTCCATCGCAAACAATTAGGTTTCCAAGCAAAAATAGAAAGAATTTTAAAAATTCTTCTTGTTCGTAAATCAAGTGTCTTTTGGGTTTGGTCAATAGCCGTTTTGGGAATACTTCGAGATATTTTCACGAAAAAAGGAACGTGTATTTTTGGGATACGTTCGATACCTACATAATACTAATTTTTTTAAATGATGTAATAAACACATTATCTTTAAGCGTTTGAGATAACATGAATGGTTTTATGTGTGGCATTAAAAAGCCAATCCCACTTTAGGTATGGTGATCATCATCATCGTTATACTTTTGCCTTTTGTATTCATGAAAGAATTAATGAATTTTGTACGTTTTCCCTCCGTCGTTCTGTGGGGTTAGAAGGTTACTATAAGACTGAATAAATTGGTGTAATTAGGGGGTAATTTATTATTCGGTCCAACCCCCGAAATTATAATTAATAACGGCTTATAACTTGATTCATTCAAGTTACTAAAGGGATAATCATCCTTGTTAATAATTTATTACGAAACCGAAATTGAGTTAGTTTCTTCATGACGCCCTAAGAGGTTATTTTACAAATGAAAATTTTAATGTACTCATAATATGCCAGTTGGCCTCCCGATTATTGCCCATGCCATATCCCCAACGCCGTCCGGCTCGGAGTATACTATCGCAATCCAAAGCGTGCCTTCCCCACCACAGCTTCCAACCGAGGTTACCTTAGCGGTGAGGGCGATATAACATAACCTAAGAGCACAAGATAACCAATGAAAAAAATTATATGACAAAAAACATCTTAATATCAATCTTCGATACCCATATTTTTTTCCATTTCCACGCGGGCGAAACCGCGGGACGCAGCTATTGAAAGATATTTTATGGTAGAACTTTAAGCTACGTCGGATAACTTATGATATACTTATAAGTAGCTATACTAAAATGATATCTTTGACAATAAATTCATATACTTTATTCCCTATCTGTATAGATAAGTAAACATATATCAACGCTCGTAAAAACTTTACCGTTCGTATCCTACGTTAAAATTGACTTTTATTTGTTTGTACTGCACCTTGGAAATTCAATAGAGAGGAAATGAAATATTTCATTCTGATTTCCTACGGTTCTCAGGAAGGCAGCAATTGAAATGCCTGTGTGTGTGTTCTCTGTTATTACTGCACGGCAAACTTTCGATATTGACGCTAGCTTCTATAATTTTTTTCGCAATATAAATATTTCGATTTCTCTAAAGAGAAGAAGATATCACAAACAGATTTTGAATTCCCGCGTAAAAGTTCTAAGAAAATTTTTGATGAATTTCCAATTTCCATTTTTTTGCGGGTGCAAAACTTTGATAAATCATTCGATGAATAAACCTTTACCTACCTTACTCTCCCCATTTGTAAAGCTACCGAGTTGCTTCCTAAGGGCTTTTTACTTACCAATGATCTTCGAATAAATCATGTCGTCAAAGCGAGGCAATCAACACGCGATTCCGTTGTCTGCGTCTGAATTCACAAAGAAATTTCTGCTATTTTGAGACCGCTTGGTTTTGATGAACAACTGCCTGATTCGCTTATCCGGATGTTTAAAAAGTTCAGTATTTACGAGTATAAATAAATGGGCAGCCCCTTTTCAAAGTGAATATTATAAGGGTTTTTTGATTAGGGCTTCCCACACTCTGGGTCTAAGAAAATCTAAGAAATGAAATATTTTAAGAATCCGGCGACAGCTGCTCGCAACTTCAATTCATGAATTATTATGTTCCGTAATACCAAAAATAATGACTGAAAAGTGGTTGAATCTTCGACATTGTGTTGTTATTCTGTAACTAGACAATATAAGCTATGTTCCTTAACAAACAAAACTTACGACATTGTTGTTTTTAATACAAAACAAATAGGACGAAAACATGTCATGTTTGACGTAAAAATATGTTAAATTCGATTTTGCATATTTTTGCTTACATTTCATTATAGGTGTGAATTATTAAGAAAAAAACCAACCAGAGACCTGGATGAATACTATTCTAATACAAAAAACAACATAATATGGTGGAAATATGCTCGAATTACAAATCATTTCAAAATGCGATGAAAATGACTTAACGGTTTTATTCACTTTGGAATGGTTCCATCAAATTCTGATTGCGCGTGGTTTATAAAAAAGTTCCAAACCAGCCTTCCTATTCCTCGCTTTGTGATAGATCGATTCAAATTCGAAATCAAAAATTCTTTATTTCCATAAATACAAAAATGTACACTTAGAAAAGGTCAAATTCTGAAAATAAAACACTGACACGGAAAAAAGTGGTACTTTTGGTTTCTGTCGCTTCGGTATGTAGAGTCTACTATTGTAGACTAAAGTAAAGAAACGACTAAGAAACCTTTAGCCTGTCAGTTGTTATTTTTCAAGTTGGAGCAAAACCCGTCCCAAGTTTTTTTATCTTCTAAATAATCAGATATTTTGTAGTAAACCTTTTTGCACAGAAAGGTTTTGACAATTTGTTATCTATACCTCGTTTTTTTTAATCCTGCCAATAATGTACACAAATCAATGTCACTATGAAAGTGACAGGACAGCAGAGCAAACCCTTGAATTTTTATGGATCATTAGGTAGTTCTTGCCCTCGGCTTTGCTTGAGCAGGAAATTTTCATAAAGCTAGAATTATTTTACTAAATACATTCATCTCACAAGGCGAGGGGCCTCCCGCCGTAAAACTACACACGCTGCGCTGCTGGTGTTCTTTTCTGCGAGTCATAATAATCCTAGGCTCACGCACCACCCTTCACTATGCTTGTACCTAACAACAAAGCAAAGCAACATTTGGTTATGCCCTCTGAGAGTAAATAAAACAAACAAATAGGTGTTTTTTTCATAGAGAACTACATTTTAAGGAAGGTTTATTCATAAGTACATTAGTTTTCACTGCCTAAATTACTAATATCCTAGTCCTACAAAGGCGTAGCATTATTTGACCTCAGAAATAAATATAAACAAATACTTTTCTTGATTTTTTTATTTCTTCGTTGCCTATAATTACAGCTGATTATCAATTATAGTCTTTATCCCGGTGGAGTATTCAAGTCTGTTGTTAAGCCTTCCAAGAAAGCTTGTTTCGATGTCTCTTGACCTCAGTATCCACCCTTGTTTTTATTACTGTATGGCCTGCAACAAAATAGGATATATTTAATATGCAGATCACAGGAAGCAATAATGCATGAGTGATACAAGTCATTTCTCAGAAGCAGTAGGAATGCTTTTTATCCCACTAATATTAGTTTGGATTGATGGATGTTTGTTACTCAATCACGGCAAAACAGCAAACGGACGGAAAGGGTCCGTATGAAATTTGGCATAACGATAGATTATAGTCTGGAAAACACATAGGCTACTTTTTATCCTTTTACTTTTTTTAAATAAAGACAGACTTTTCTTTGAAATTGAGGTAGATACCTAAATCAATTCTTACCTTCGTTAGAACAGATAATTAATTTCGGCGAAAAAACTGACGGACGATTCTTCATATAGCAGAATAGGTGAATTGGTCAATACTTCGTCAAAATTGGTTTTGCTACCTTTTTTCGTGGGCGAAGAAACCCTTCCTGTTGATTTGTGTTCTTTTACAACCATTCCATGTTCTTTGCGATATTCCCAAGAGCTCGGCTGTTTTGTTGACACACGCGACCAATAGTTCATGTACGTCTGCTTGTACACATTTATTACCATCAGTTTTTCATTGGCTCAGAGTCAGGCTCTTTATCATTATCAGCAAACACACACAACCAGGTAATAACAATAACTCTAACACAGCAAGATCATTTTAACGGGTAGCACACAGAACAGTTCTGTGGGGTAGCATATAACTTCACCAACAGCAAAAACCGGCGGCGCGGCGGCGCAGCCAGAGAAAGAACATTCGATTCCAGAACGGGCGAAGGACGGGAAACCTCTAAGAACTTGAAGAAAATCTTGAAATTATTTTGTTTTCTCCGAGACAGGAAACGAAAGTAGTGTTGCCGCAGTCAAAATTAAAAAGCTCCAGACCGAACCCAAATTTTGTCCGAAATATGACAAAATGATTAGTTTCGTAATATATGAGAAAAACTGCAAAATGATATATTGCAAGCTGAAAATAGAAAGAGTAATCACCTATAAAACTAATATCACTAGGCACAAATTACGTAAAAAATGTATAGTGTGTTTGTGACGCCCTCATGCTCTAAGACTGAACGGATTTGTTTGAATGAAACCAGGATGGTACCAGGGTAGCTTATCTAACATGGATTATCCATTGGCTACAATCCCTGAAAAGGGGAATGATCCAATTCAGCTCAACATACGTAGATAAAAAACGTTCATACCAACGCAGGATACCTACATAATAAATCACAAGAAAGAGCACATAAGGCCTCACCAGACGTGACTCCCCAAATTGCAGGTAGTAAGAATAGAATGAAATAGAAATACATTTATTTTTAACAACAATATAAACAGTAAGTAGTAACATTACATAAGTTACAGCTTGCCTAAAAAAATTAATTGAGATGACAAGGAAAAGAAAATGAGCTCATGAGGTTAAACTGGCGAATATAATGAAGATAACAAAATCAAAATCAAAAATTCTTTATTTCCATAATTACAAAAATGTACCCTTAGAAAAGGTGAAATCCTTAAAATAAAACACTGACACGGAAATAACGGAAATACTTTTGATTTCTGTCGCTTCGGTATGTAGACTAAAGTAAAGAAGCGACTAAGAAACCTGTTAGTTGTTATTTTTCGAGTTGGAGCAAAACCCGTCCAAAGGTTTTTTATCCCCTAAATAATCTGATATTTTGTAGTAAGCTTTTTTGCACAGAAAGGTTTTGACAATTTGTTTGAATTTATTTATTGATAGATTTTGCAACTCACTAGGAGTTTTGTTGTAGAAGTTTATACATTGCCCTTTAAAAGATACATTAATCTTGTGAAGCCTGGTTGTGGGCACATCGAGTTTATGTTTATTTCTAGTATTTATATTATGTATATCGCTATTTTTAGGAAAGCTTTTGATATTTTTGTGTGTACAATAAGTTTTCATAAATATATTGACTGTCATTATGTTTATTTCTTTGAATTTGAACAACTGACTGTTGGAAAATATACAAAAGGGCAACGGCGAGCGGAGTAGGCCGATTTTTTCTAAATCTCTTTCTTTGAGGCACTGAATAAAATACGACGGCATTATAAAAATGTTGTAATATCTACATTATAAGTATTTTAATATCCTATTAAAGTGGTACGTTAGGTATTATTATAATATTCTCTGCTAGTACAGTGGCCACTATGCATGAATATGGTGTATGCTATTGTAGTATATGCCGTTCCGATACGCGTTTTGGTCCGAAAAGACCCGTAGAACGTCACGGTCCGCAAAAGATCCGCAGAGGTAGAAAAAAGTCCAATATAGGCCAAAAACATCCGCAACGGCAACATTTCATTACATTTTGTACCCAATGTGCAGTACCAATGCACATCGACAGAACTATTCCCCATTCCTCAGAATATGACCCAGTGGCACAAAATAATTACCCATAAAACATGTTTATCATTTATTATCTTTGTAAGAAACTAAAGTACTAGATTAAAAATATGCCAGGACCTTAATTTATTGACCAGTTGACAAGTTTTGGTTAAAATTAAAATTCCTAGATTTTTTTACGACAAAACGTAATACTGCCGTAGTTACCTTCTACAAAGGAGGTAAATTTTTTACTGGTATCCCCTATGTTTACCTTTGTGGCAGCTAATTCGGAGATATGGTTTACGTTGTTGTTTATATTACGAAAATTGTAACTTACGGTACTGCTAATCCTCACCGAATCCAAAGAAGTTGAATTGAAGTGATCTTAAATTTCACCCCTCGGAATAAAGTTCCCAGCAGTCTTCATTTCCAGCTGTGATAAGACGAGCGTGCTATAATGGATACTGCCTAAAGTTCAGTAAAGTCCAACTTGGAGCCAGAGATTAGGATTCGCAATGCAGCACCTAGTTAATCGCTTTCCTAATGGAATTTGCTAGAGTGCGCTTCGGGTTGGTCTTCGAACAGTCGCGCTGTTTGCCGAGATAAACGTTGCAAACTGCTAGAATCCATACTTACTATAATATTATAAATTCGAAAGTACCTAACTCTGTCTGTCTGTCTGTTACCTCTTCACGCCAAAACGGCTTAACGGATCTCAATGAAATTTAGCAGGAAGGTAAATGGTATCCCGGAGATGGACATAGGCTTTAAAAAGCGCTTGCGAAGCCGCGGCAGCAGCTAGTCTATACTATATTATTATAAATGTAAAAGTGTGTTTGTTTGTTTGTTTGTCCTTCCTTCCTTCACGCCCTAACTAAGCGACCAATCAAAAGTTTAATTTTTCCATGGAGTTAGTTGAAAGGATACTTTTTATCCCTTTGGACCTACTAAATCAGTTGCCATAGGATAAAAATAACCTTAAACAACGCATGCAAAGCCACAAGCAGCAGCTAGTTCTTAATACAGGGTTATTGGTAAATTTGTGACAATACGTGCACTGCAGGTTCAGCCCATCATCACAAACACATGTTGTGAAGACTTTCTTCTTTATTCTCAATTTTGGTATTGGTAATGGGTACCCCCCGCAATTCAATAATCGTTCGTTAGAGTGGTTTTATTTGAAACTCAACTTTAAAACAGCTCTGCCCTGAATTATCAGAAGATATCAGAGTGAAAGATCGGTCTTAAGTAAGTCGTTGGGTTCCAGACAAAGATGTTTTTTCATTTAGTATCAGAGGTGACGTATAATTTTTTTTTAAATTTAGACTTGGCGCCTTCACGAACGTGTTTGTGATGATGGGCAGGGCCTGCAGTTCACGTATTGTCACTAATTTACCAATAACCCTGTATATTAAATTTGAAAGTAACTATGTCTGTCTATCTGTCAGTCTATTACCTTTTCAAGCATAAAAGACACCATTGACTTGCCCCCGCTATATTAAATTAATGAAATTTGGCAGGAGGTAAACGATATCCGGGGACGAACATAGGCTTGAAAAGAGCGTGCGAAGTTGCAGGCAGATGCTAGTTTGTTATAAAATACTGTAACAATTGCCAACACATTTATACGATTAAATGCGTTGAGCCGTCTTTGAGCGTAAGCCTTCATCTTCTCAAGAGGATGGTAAATAAAAGCTTTTTATTACGCAAAGCCATCGATCAAAAATGTCCGGCTTTGCCGGCCCCCCTTAGATTCACAATGCGCACGCCACAACCTTCAGTAGCAAAAGAGAGACATTTTGACATGTTAGGAAAGCTTTTCAACTAGTGTCATTTTAGCGTTCAGACAAAAAGCATGGGTACAAAAAATGCAAGAATCACTCGTCCAAAGTGCTGAAAAAGGATGGAATTTCTTATTTTCAGTAAGTTTATATATATTTTTTACCCGTATATTGAGATGTGAGTCATATACTTGTGAAATCAGCATAAAATATTGTTGTTTGGTTTGCCTATGTTAAAATATAAATTTTGTTCTAAATTGATAAATGGAGAGGCTATTTCTTCTAAAATTTTTTTTTCATTATTACTATGTATTAATATATTTTTCATAAAAATAAGTTTAATATTACTAGTTGATGATTTTTAAAATAATTAGTTGGCCCGCCCTAAAATTTCATTTGCGTAGACTCTCTAATAAAAGAAAGACTAGGTTCTTACCTACCTACCAGAAGTATGAATTTATAAAACGTTTATTTTTTCCCGTAAAAAAAACTCTTGCAAAGCCGCAGACAGGAACCAGTTCTTTTTAATCTAGCCTGAAATTGTATTGTAAGTTTAAATTATTGTATGTCTGAAATGACCCTTTTGTATAAATACCTACTGTTGAGACACCAATTTATAGTTTCATCAATAAATGATTTGTTATCTTTACCTGAATTCTGTTAATTAATCCTTATAGAAAATAAACTGAGTAGGTAGGTACATAATTCTCAGGTAGGTACCTACCTACTTACAAAATAAAATAAAATGAATTCGACTCCACCAATCTCTTGTTCCGTATGGAAAAAACTTGTCAGGCTCTGCGCAAACTATCTGCGTCAAAACAAAACGAACCCAATTTTGAGTGACATTTTTGTAAGGCTCTAGGTATCTACGGGGGAGGCCGCGAACTCCTTATTTTTGATCGAAGCGCAAAGCGCAAAAAAAGGTAAGAGTATCAAGTGAGTAGAAAAAATACAAGAAATTCCGCATGTGCTCATTTTATTCCTGTTGAAGATTTCGGAATTCCATTCTCTGAAGGGCGATCTCGCCACGACAAGAAATAAGAATGTGATAGGGTTACAGTCTACTAAAAGATCACATAAAAGCTTTTTCCGAAAATCTGGCGACGTGATAAAATTGCGGAGCACGTTCTGTGGTGTTCTATTATGTATGTTATTTGCTCTATGCTCGATATGAGAAATTCCATCTTGGGAGTATATTTTTTCCGAACGGGACTCAAGGGGAGTATTCAATCAAACGAATGTCCAAAGTAACCGAATTTTTGCAAAAGTTGCATGAAATAACTTAAATTATTGTTTATTGCTTTATAAGCCAGTTCTCGTAATCCAAAGGCTAGACTTAGACTTCATTTTAAGACTTTGACATAAATTCTACGTGCCTTTATAAAAACAACAAAGCTTTCGGAGTGTCGAGAGGATTCCATTGAACCTAGTCGATACCAGCCTACGCTTATTGTGAAGTTCAAAGTAAAAAGAAACGGCTTTTTCTAATATAATTGTGAATTTTTTACTTTTTAAATCAGGAGCTCATTTTGACGAAATACAGAGATTCATAATAACCTTGACGACGAATACACTCGTTTAATTCATTTTCCATAATAATGAAAAGTCAGAGTTTTTTTTACTTGTCATGTACAATCCCTAGCCTAGTTCGTCTATTACGTGTACACAATCTGCAATTGGACTTTGACTCTCACGTGTAAGGTGTAAAGTACCTTTAAAGGTGGCTCTTGAGATTTAATAAGATAGGGAAAACTGATGATATGATAAAGTATATCATTAGTAAGTCTCTTTAAAAAATATACATACAATACTTTATCATCATAAAGTTAGAGCGAAAATTCCTTCATATCCATTTTCAATAGATTTTGTGACTTTCACTCCAATTTAATGATGATAAAGTATTTTGAAAAACTAAGCGATACAAACATCGCTATTTCTTATCCGATTATGTATGCAAAATTTCATTAAAATCGGGGACGCAGTTTCCAAATGAATCGAAAAGTACGTTTGTATGGGAACTTAGAGGTTCAGTAGAAGTCCCCGGTCCCCCATCTCATTCCATCCATGCTCTCCAATCTCTGGCTAGTCGCAACCAGTCTGCTTTCTTTTCTAAACAAGTCTTCCCAACGTTTTCGTGTTCATTCTCTACTCCTTTTTTTCTCCCGTGGTATCCACTCTATTGCCTTTTTTTTCGAAACGTTGTGATTAGGTATGGCAAATCCCCCTTGTCACATGTTGGACACATGTTCAGCCGTGGACTTATGCGCGGTAATAAGTAAGCACTAATACTTTTTGAAAACTGTAAAGGTACGTTAATTCTTACACATACACTTATCAAACACAGTAAAATACCTAGTGGCATATGTTTTGCTAAACAAACAACAGAAGTACTTTTGTTTTCTGTTTAAATGTAACCTTTGTAAGTTACTCCCTACACATTATACCAGAATGGTAGAATTGCCGCTGGTTGTTTGGAGAAGTTATCATATCAGTTCTCTGAAATTGTCGTAAAAACAAGATTGTAGATAATTCCCAAGAATTCTCTGAGCATAGAATTTGGACAAGCATTCTCCAAATAAAAGGCTGTGTCTGACAAGCACTCTGATGATATAAAATATGCCTTTGACGTCAAATCAAATCAAATCAAATCAAAAATTCTTTATTTCCATAAATACAAAATTGTACACTTAGAAAAGGTCAAATTCTTAAAATAAAACACTGACACGGAAATAAAGTGGTACTTTTGATTTCTGTCGCTTCGGTATGTAGACTAAAGTAAAGAAGCGACTAAGAAACCTTTAGCCTGTTAGTTGTTATTTTTCGAGTTGGAGCAAAACCCGTCCCAAGCTTTTTTATCTTCTAAATAATCTGATATTTTGTAGTAAGCCTTTTTGCACAAAAAGGTTTTGACAATTTGTTTGAATTTATTTAATGATAGATTTTGCAACTCACTAGGAGTTTTGTTGTAGAAGCGTATACATTGCCCTTTAAAAGATACATTAATCTTGTGAAGCCTGGTTGTGGGCACAGCTAGTTTATGTTTATTTCTAGTATTTATATTATGTATATCGCTATTTTTAGGGAAGCTTTTGATATTTTTATGAGTGTACAATAAGTTTTCATAAATATATTGACAGGGGACTGTCATTATGTTTATTTCTTTGAATTTATCACGCAGGGATTCTCTGGGACCCATATTATAGATTGCACGAACAGCCCTCTTCTGCAGCACAAATACGGTGTTAATATCTGCAGCGTTCCCCCACAGCAGTATACCATAAGACATAATACTGTGAAAGTAGCTGAAATAAACAAGTCTAGATGTATCCACGTCTGTGAGATGACGGATTTTTTTGACTGCATACGCTGCAGAACTAAGTCTTTTCGATAGCTTATCTATGTGTGGGCCCCATTGAAGTTTATTATCTAAGGTGATTCCTAAGAAAACGGTACTTTCTACAATTTCTAACGTTTCTCCTTTTACGTTTACATCAGCCTTAACTTGTTTAACATTAGGTAGAATAAATCTAATACATTTTGTTTTGGTTTCGTTAAGCAACAGATTATTAACACTAAACCAATGGACTACTTTTGAGATTGCATTATTCACATCGTCAAAATTTGTGTTTTGTCGTTTCATTTTAAAAATTAATGAAGTGTCATCAGCAAACAGTACAATCTCGTGATTATTCTTTACCAGGCAGGTCGTTAATATAAACTAAAAATAGGAAAGGACCGAGGATAGAACCCTGCGGTACACCCATTTTAACTACAGACCCCGAAGACCGTTTCCCATTAATGTCAACTCTCTGTATCCTATCACTCAAGTAAGATGTAAGAAGATCCAAAGAGGAGTCCATTAATCCATAGTGATGTAGTTTCCTGATTAATGTTTCATGGTGTACGCAATCGAATGCTTTTGACAAGTCGCAAAAAACGCCTATAGCATCTTGCGACTTCTCCCAAGCATCAAAAATATGTGATACTAACTCTACACCAGCATCAGTAGTTGACCTGCCGCGAGTAAACCCGAATTGCTTACAATGTAGCAGGTCATTGCCATTGAAGTGCCTGAGCAATTGATGTAAAATAAGTTTTTCAAAAACTTTGCTGAATGTAGGCAGTACTGATATTGGTCTAAAATTAGTGGGGTCAGATCTACTACCCGATTTAAACAGTGGGATTATTTTACTACATTTCATGAGATCAGGAAATACGCCACAATCGATAGATTGATTAAATATTAAAGCTAGATCTGGTGCAATGGTATCAATCAATGGTTTAATAACTCTAACGGAAATGCCCCAGAGATCTGCAGTTTTCTTCATATTTAAAAGATTAAAGGCTTTTTTAACATCTTTTTCATCAATATGGTTGAAATTAAATTTACTTTTGCATTTTTGTACATTTTCTATGAGTAATGACTCAGCGATTACTTGAGAAGAGTTTAGACACTTTGTAGTAGAGATTGGAATGTCAGTAAAAAAGTTTTCAAATGTTTGGGCTACTTCGACATCATTTTTGATTGCGCAATCATTAACCTTTAAATTATAATCATTAACATAGGTACTGGCCTTTCCAGTCTCACTATTTATTATTTTCCAAGTTGATTTTATTACATTTTCACTATTTCTAATTTTAGAGCTAATATAATTTGATTTAGCTATTTGACACACTTTTCTAAACATTTTTGAGTAGGTTTTAACTTTTTCTTTGAATTCTTGGCTAAAATTATATTGTTTTTCACTATACAGTTCATACAATTTTTGTCTACTCTTATGTATACCCACTGTTGCCCACTCACTAAAGCTAAGTTTTTCTGAGACCATAATCGATTTGGGTGTGAATATTGAATTGAAGGCATTGGTGAATTTGTTAAAAAATCTGCTATACGACTCATTTGGGTTGTTGTATGAGTAATTAGGTGATGGTTTACATTCCCAATCCAATTTCAACCGTTCAAATCGGTTTGTGGTCACAGGTATGTATTTTATTTTCTTTTTACAATTATTATTTTTTACTTGAATTTCTAATTTAATTAGTTGACCTAAGTGGTCTGATTTTAAATTGCTTATTATATTTTTACTTGCAATTTTTTCATTTTGGCAAACAAATACATTATCTATACATTTTGCTGAGGTTTCAGTTATTCTAGTAGGTTCCATAAATAATGGCCTTAGATTAAAAGAGTTAAATAAATTTGTCAATCTAGTACTGAGGGAGTAAACTTCTAAAAGGTCAATATTGAAGTCTCCACATACAATGAGAGTTTTATTTGATTTTGATAATTTAAATAAAATATCTTCCATTACATTTTCAAATGTTTCAAAGGAAGCTGATGGTGGGCTGTATACGCTTACTACAATCGTTTGCTCCAACTCCACACATGCTACTTCAATGTGACTTTCAACAGATAAGCATATTATGTCCTGACGGTCTTTGAATTTCATGAATTTATTTAGTAATATTAATGAGCCTCCACGAATAGCATGTGATCTGCAAAAAGAGCTACCAACCTGGTGGTTACTGAAATTGAACATGAGCTCATAGCTTTTCAGCCAATGTTCTGTTAAGCAAATGATGTTAATATTAAAAGAGTTCATGTACAATTCCAACTCTAATAATTTACTTTTTAATCCTTGTATATTTTGATGCACCAAGTTAGTAAACTTTGCATTTATTTTACAGGTTTGGTTTCTTTGACTTTTTATGTAATCAATATTAATTGACTGTATAGGGCTAGAGACTTCCTCTATTGTCTTTATATCTAATTTAAATGACTTGGAATGTCATTTTACAGGCATGTCAATCTTACAGGCCACACACATCTCGAATTATGTGGCATTTTTGAGGCTGATTTTTGAGATTTATTATCCAGTGGTCTTATCCTTATAGGCTTATTTAACTCGCGAAGAATCGACAACTACTGGGGTAAACAGTTTCTTGAGTGGAGACCGCGACTCGGCAAACGTAGTGTAGGACGCCTTCCGGCTAGCTGGGATAGTGAATTGCCATGCTGAAGACAGAGCGCCATCGCACTCATTAGGGGAAGCCTATGTCCAGCAGTGGACTATCATAGGCTGATGATGGGTCCACCTTACGTTAGATTAGAAGAAAGGACAATAAGTTTTTCACCATTATCTACCTGATAAACTCAGTTTTGTTTCTGACGGAAAATATGCGACATATCTACATAAATAAATAAACAAAATAAATAATGCTAGACAATTCACACATCAATAACTAGCCCCAAGCTAAGCAGAGCTTGTGTTATGGGTACTAGATAACTATAATTGTACAATAATACAATACATTACATAGATAAATATTTTTTATTATACATAGAAAACGACCAGAACACCCAGAACCAATAACTGCAGGTCGTATAAGGCGGGAATCGAACCCGCAACCTCCTGCGTCGCAGGCGGAACTTCGCACAGCGCGCCACAGAGGTCGTCAATAATAAATGAGAAAAAAGGTGGTCTACGTGTACAATTTGGTAGAGCTTATAAATTCAAGGAATCATAACCCGATTCGAGTATTGTGTTTATGCATTAATGTCATTGCTAAGAAAAGCTGTTTTCGAATTTCGTGAAATGTGGGAAATCGAATAAAGCAATTTGTAAATGAATATGGAGTGGAGGCTCTAAGAAAGGGGGATGGAGGAGAAGTAAATGGTTTACCTCACATGCGTGATGTTGTTTCATGGAGCGGTCAGTGGCGGATCATCCCCAAGGCAAAGTAGGCATGTGCCTAGGGGCGCGAGGTTCCAGGGGGCGCGCGCGCGAAAAATTTTACACTACTAAATAATTAATATGTAAGGTAATACCTAAGTGTAAAATTAATTATATGAGTAAGCAGGTATCCGCCTACTTACAAAATATAAATCATTATTTAATTCTGTCGAAACTTTTTATTTTTGTTCTATGTCCAGAACAAAAAATTTTAAAAGAAGGAACTTAGCAAAAATCAGATGATTAGTGTAATGATATTGGTTGACGAGCGTCAGAGGCGGCTTTAGCGGCGCACACGGGTGCAGGAACATAGGGGGCGCCATGTAATGTACCCCGGTGGCAGCCGTAGGCCTCCTAACCCAGACCATGCGCCCTTGTTATGCCCGACGCCACCGCCGCCGGCATGGCGATAGTGAGGTATATGTTTTAAAGGACACCAACAATCGTGGGCATTAGGCTGTATTTTGCATTAAGGGCGGCTTTTTCGGGAGCGTGGCGCACATCCGCTATGAGGATCCAGCGCTCGGTTTTTGTCGAAAAAAAATACGGGTTTGAAATTACGCTTTAATCATTATGCATTAGGCTGGCTGTTAGTTTTAAAATCACATTGCCATAGATTCGCAAGGCTTTGAAAGGATTTGAAAGGCACGTGTTTTAATGCCGCATCTTTATCTTTTACTGTTTATCCGCGCCGATCCTAGGGTAAAGCGAGCGGTGCCCAAGTATCCATAACGCGAATTCCTTATTGAAACAATCTATTTAGAGCGAAAAGTAATATAGTATATCGGGGTATGATCGGACGCGAGAGAAGACCGTATACCACTAATTGTAGCCGAATTAAGCCATTATTTTCTAATGCTGCCACCATTTTCTACGACTCTATTTGAGGGCGTCGGCATAAAATGTTGTCAGCTTTAGAAAATATGGCTTAATTCGGCTACAATTAGTGTCATACGGTCTTCCCCCTCGTCCGATCATACCCTGATATACCCTATAGTTTGATGGGTTTATATGGTGACTTCTGAGAGAGGAGTGAACTGCGCAGCTGGGCGGGGTACGTGCGTGCGTACAGCACCGATCTCCACACTCAAATTTTTTTACGGCTCGCTTCGCTCGCCGTTGTTTTCTATCTGTTGTAGGTACTCTAGATTTTAATGACTTTGAAAATTTTCTGTCAAACCACTGGAATGTGTCGAACCTTTTTGCTAGTTCGCTCCGTTGTTGCCGTAATTTCTATTGTTTTTGCTTCCATAAATTTCTAAATAATTTGGGAATAATTTTATTACCGATAGCCACAAAAGTTTTGCGTTTCACCGTTTACATACCTATCTTATTTAATCTTGAAAAATCACAAAAAAATTGCGGCTCGCTCCGCTCGCCGTTATCTTTCTTTCCCTACCTTTCTAGCTAACCCCGCCAAAACCCATATGGGTTAGCCAAGACCATATAGTCTTGGCTCTAACTTTGACAATTGACAACCTCCTCTATCATGCTAACCAAAAGCATGAAAATAATTGCGGCTCGCTTTGCTCGCCATTACTTCTACTTTTTTACCTGCCTTAAATACTTTTTTGTCAACCACTGAGGAACGTCGTTGTTATGTAACTAACACCACCCCCAATACTGATCTTTGCCGCGGCTCGTTCACAGAGGGGCGCCAATGTGGTGTTTGCCTAGGGCGCTGTCGACAATTAATCCGCCTCTGGGAGCGGTATACACTTGTACACCAAATCGTAGGTAGGTTTTACCTTTTCGTAGTAATAATAATAATAAGCTTTATTGCAGGAAAGATGGAAATACATTATGTACAACAGATGGGTAAATAAAAGTTTAGGTTGTAAGAAGTTCTTAAAACAAACTAAGTAGTATCCTGTCCTGCAATTGGCGGTCTTATCCCTTACAGGAATTTCTACCAGACGACCACTATGAGCCAGCTAGGCTTACATCCTATGCTCCGTAAGAGCAGCTAGCTGTGTGTAGTAGTTGGGCTAGGCCAGCGTCAGTGAGTCCGACAGCAGTTTGGTAGCCTACTACCCCCCGAACTAGTTGGTACTGTATCTCAGGTGGCAGTAAACCCCCCTCCGCGCCGGCTTCCCCGACAGGTATAGCCATGCTCAACTTGACGTGATTGATTCGGCTGTTATAGCAAGGTAGGGTAAGGTATTGTGCGAGAGAGACAGTTACAAAATAACTCAGACATCTTTTAAAAAAGATAGTATTCGAAATTCATATTGCTACGATCATTGAAAGACTTGATATTTATACTTTTTTTTTTAAATTTTCCGCTCACGTAAGGTGAAATTAACCTCAAAACAGAAGCAATTTCCTATGTCCAAGTCCATGCTCAAATTCACAAAATGTCAAACATCAACGGGCTTTCATTCGTTAGGATATATTGTTCTGTCAATTCTGTTTGTATCCTAACTCTATTGGTGAGGTCTTCGTAGTGGTTTTAATCTCTTTGAGGTCTTCAAAAGCTCGACTCTACGTGAAATGCGGACCAGTAAAAATCAAGCACTTGTTTTTTTCCGCCGTAAGCGTCGAGAGAATTTTCATTCGAGCGAACGGTTGTCTACCAAAATGCTGCACGCCGTGCGTGCCCTACACATCCCTTGCATTTGGGACGCAAACTGCGCTCAACTAGGAGCTGGCGGGGTGAGGAAGTTCGGTCAGGTGGAGGACGAGGAGTGTCCATACTATACGTTAGTATTTTATAATCTCTGCTAGTATAAACTTTTTTAACAAAGAAAATGACAAACGAAAACTACAAACTACAACTAAAAAAAATTAAATTAAAACTGGTATTTACATTGGAACAATTGAGCTAACTGCAGACTGTTGCAAACAAACTACAAACTAGTATAAACTGTACTTCAGGAGTCAGTGGTTTCTCCCACGTAATATAGATTTTGTGTCTTTAAAAATTTACATTTAGCGTACCAAATGTTTTTTTTTATATTTATTTAAGGGCTTTATCACTTAGCGATAACATCACCCATAGAAACATAAAATAAAAAATACAGACACGCTAACAAATTATAACAGAAACAAAACTTATTGCTTAACTAAACCTTACTCCTAATAAACTAATCAAAAACACGATATCTGCACTACAAGGGTCGGATAATAGACTATTCACATCCTACATCCATATGATAGTACATTACGAGTATATGAATATATTATATAAATGTTATTTTGTGCTATCAAAACAGTCCAAACCGGAACAGGTCTACGTTCCACCTCCTACGTTATTGAACTGCGTCAACAGTGGAGTTCCACCAGCCCTCAAACAAACCTGCTAGTCCCGCCCCAACCATTAATAAGGTCGGACTACATTGGACAAACATTATGACATCTAAACTTCGGCGAATTTCAAGAAACAATGTTTGTAAACAAGCAACACAGTTATGTTTTTGGGCTTGAATTTGAGACACACTTGTCGGGCATTACGAAATAAAAACAAATGCGAGTCGGACTCGCGCACGAAGGGTTCCGTACCATTATCGATAAAAACGGCAAAAAACACGTTTGTTGTATGGGAGCCCCCTTAAATATTTATTATATTCTTTTTTTAGTATTTGGTGTTGTTGTGTATTGTTATTGTTTAATTTGTAAATTCTTTTTAGTTTTAAGTGTGCAATAAAGTATGTTCTATCTATCTATCTATGCGCAGCTGTATTTTTTTGTCTGATTGTCAAGCGTAGAGTTAGCTGCAAAGTCAACCTTTGCAGCTAACTCTAACCTCGACTTTATTTGTACCTTATGTGCTAAATTTATATATCTGTAGTAGAACCTTATCATAACATTACAAGCCTTTACAAGGTTCACAAAGCTCTATTTTATATCACCGAGTGCCGTTTTAAGTCTTACATCGTTGTCATATGGCTTATTTTGCATTGAGACAGCCAAATAAACCTTCGTTTAGTTAGGTGGTTTGGTAAATATTAGTTTCGATTAGAGTGTGTGGTCATTTCTTTACAATGATTGCCAAACTTGCCAATAGTGAAGTCAGAATTCACATATTATACTAGTTTTTGCCCGCGGTTTCGCACGAGTTGTTTCTATAGAAACGTTTAAAAGTTATTTCTATCCCATGAGAACTGATTTATGGGATAAAACGTAGCCTTTGTTAATTAAATAAATAAATAATGCTGGACAATTCACACAGCATTATCTAGCCCCAAGCTAAGTAGAGCTTGTGTTTTGGGTACTAGATAACTGATAAACATAATATAATACAATACATAGACAGATTTTTTTAAATCAATTTTAGACCAGATATCCTCAACCGATTGAGCAGAAATTTGGCACACTTAAAAGAAATGAATAGAAATGAATCATCATCATCATGATGATGATGATGATTCATTTCTTACTTAAGTAAGAAATGAAATAAGTTCCCAAAAATATTCGGTTTCGGCGGGACTCGAACCCGCGCCCCACCCTCAGTACGGGTGTGCTCTAATCAACTTACCCACGAAACCCTTAGTCGCTTCAACCGAAAAATTTTGAGACCTTTTACGGACTATAGCGCCGGTGGCATTTATGGGAACTTATTTCATTTCTAAGAGATAAACAAAGTGCGTGCGGTAAGCACTATAACAAAAAAAACCATACTAAAACCATCAGTCAACGAAGTGACTGATGGTGGTACCACCGAGCTGGTCAGATGATGGAGACAGAAGGTTGTTAATGTGTGGGCCAAATCTTGCAACTGAATTTTAGACCAGTTATCCGATTGACCAGAAATTTGATATAGGTACAGTCAGCTGCACAGACATGTATACACTCCCAAAGTTTCATATTTATGTACACGCGAACTTTTCAAAATAAAAGTATACACAAATTTTTCAAAATGATTTAGTCATCGTACTTGTCAAAATGCGGTATACAGTTTATCATAATCACGTATACACTATTTAGTTAAATAATTGTATACCATCGAAAATAACAAAATAATGTATTCAAGACCACGCCTTAATGATGTATGCTTAATTGAGTGCTACAAAGATGTAGGTATACACTATGTGGTCATAAATATATATAATATGTATATGAAAATTCCGAAATAATGTAAACAATAAAGTGGCACAGAAATGTATACGGCATTTTGTACTATATTTTTCAGTATCATGTATACAAAATGTTTCATTTTATAAAAACAGCTCTTTACTAAAAATCCTACCAGTCGTCATAAATATGTAAACATGACCGAGACTGAGAAATGTATACACAAAGTGCCACAAATATGTACACAGCATTTTGTACGATGTTTTTCATTACCATGTATACAAAATGTCCCATTTTACGAAAAAAAATCCTTTTTTATATTCTTAAACTATTTATTTATTTTATTCAATTCCTTCATGTTATTTAACTAATACCACCAATTACATTAATCAAATAAGTTGACATTAATAGATATTTAGATATGACGTAGCTCGTCACTCAAGTTCGAAGCATAAATTTTGCCCCCGACAGGCACAATACCTGTCGCCCGTTATTTGGAGTAAGTAGAGTACCCCTATAATAAAATGTCCTCGATGGCAAAAATTATAAAACGACGTGAAATCTTACACCACAGATCAAGTAATATTACTTCGTAACAGATACCTCACTTTCTCAGTATCATCAATCCACTTTGATCCTATATATATAGGTGGAAATAATATTGCGCTACGAAACGAAACGGGAGTGGTAAGAAAACTGTTCTTCCTAGATCTCTACCAAATTTTTAAGCCCAATTTATAATTGCACCATTTCCGTGCCATAATAAGACCATTCAAATAAAAAAAATATCATAGGATCTTATAAATTTTTGCCATTTTTGGAGAGCCCCTTTAATCAAAAATCCCCGCCTCCAAAATATACTAATAAAATCGTAAAATCTGAATTCAACAATGGATCGTGGTCTCCAGGTAAATCTTATTTCCCTATTATGATTACTGGAAGGCGTTTGATAGGGTCAACAACAACTCAACTATCTGCTATGGCTTCGCTTCGGGTCTTCTCCGGCTTCTAGCTGATTACATCTGAGATCGTCAGCAGTTTGTTAAACTTGGCCCTTACGAGTCTCAACCCATTTACGAGTATCACACGCATTCTGGGGTCAGCTAGGGATCAATATTTGGACCTCCACTTTTCCTCATAATGGTTAACGACTGCTGCCGTGGCAACGTGTGCTAAAAGCTTGCTGTATGCGGATGACCTGAAACTGTACCTAGTTTATGAAACATTATGAGTGGATACACTCCACTTATAATAAAAAAGAATTGAGTCCAAATAAATGTTCGGCCAAATATTGCATCCATTATACTTCAAATTACAAGATTAACGGATAACAAATAAACAGGACAGTTACAATGAGAGACTTTGGAGTCAAATTTGACTGAAAGCTAACATTTCATAACCACATTCGTTCCTTGACCATGGAGGTTTTGAAGCTCATCCTCAGAAAACTCCGTGATTTTGAGAAATCATCGATCGAGACACGTTGTTCACCTTGTTTTCTCGGCAATTGTTAGGAGCAAGTTGGAGAGCGGTGCTTTTTTATGGAACTCCCACGAGATTACTTACATCCTCACGCTTGAGAAGGTGCAGAAGAAGTTAGGTTAGCAATTGGTGGTATTAGATAAAATGAAGTAATTTAATAAAATAAATATAGAATTTGAAAATAAAAAAAAGGATTTTTTTTTCGTAAATGGGACATTTTGTATACATGTTAATGAAAAACATCGTACAAAATGCTGTGTACATATTTGTGGCACTTTGTGTATACATTTCTCAGTCTCGGTCATGTTTACATATTTATGACGACTGGTAGGATTTTTAGTAAAGAGCCGTTTTTATAAAATGAAACATTTTGTATACATGATACTGAAAAATATAGTACAAAATGCCGTATACATTTCTGTGCCACTTTATTATATATATATTTATGACCACATAGTGTATACCTACATCTTTGTAGCACTCAATTAAGCATACATCATTAAGGCGTGGTCTTGAATACATTATTTTGTTATTTTCGATGGTATACAATTATTTGACTAAATAGTGTATACGTGATTATGATAAACTGTATAGCGCATTTTGACAAGTACGATGACTACATCATTTTGAAAAATTTTGTGTATACTTTTATTTTGAAAAGTTCGCGTGTACATAAATATGAAACTTTGGGAGTGTATACATGTCTGTGCAGCTGACTGTACCTACTTAAGTAAGTTCGGTGTAAAGATGCGCGACTGCGAATGATTTGACGAGTCGAATGATCTACAACTACTAATTTACTCATTCGACTTGCATATTAGTACTAATATACTTATCTTCAAAGTCGAATGACAACTACTAATTAGTAATTACTAATGCCTCTCGGAGTCGAATGAAATGTAGGTATGATACTCGACTATCTAAGTCGAATAGGTAACCGACTCAGTCGGCAGTCGCCAGTCTGTCTCAATTCGTTATTCAACGACTGCCGAGTCGGTCCGACGACTGCCGAGTCTGTCCGAGTCGGATCGACGACTCGGCAGTCGTCGAATAGAATAACGAATTGAGACCGAATGGCGACTGCCGACTGAGTCGGTCGGTCGAACGACTCGGGATTAGTAACCAAATTAGTTACTGATTTGCTCTTGTCATTCGAATGGTTCGAATGATTTCTGAAGTCGAATAATTCGAATGATATCATTCACAGTCGCGCATCTTTAGTTCGGTGACAATGCGATGTCTTGGTACAAATTGGGTGGTGGACACAGAAGGTGGCCATAGAAACTCGTAAACGAATCGACTTAACCCCGTCGACTTTGGATTCGTCGGATTTGTCTTCCCAAGCACTTTGGTCCTAGATAGCCTGTTTTAAAAAGTTTATTTAATTATAAAAAAATTATCACCAGGCATCTCATCAACAAACATCGTCATTATAATTGTCAATTTTTAATTTATCAATTTTCAAGACTCACTCCATCCAAATGTACAAATCCAATGATAAAAACCCTATGAAAATCGGTGCAATGGCTTCGGAGGAGTTTTTTTGTATCCAATACCAATTCAACCCAGCGAAAATGTGCATTCAAATATAGGTTAAAACTCCTTACCTTTAGATACATTTTACAATGACGAAATGGCTTCCTACAAGTTTCAAACGAGTATATTGCTGGACAATAAATATAAAACAAAAATTAAACAAATTTCAATAAGAATATGATAAACCGTCTTTATTTAGTATAGGAAAGTGACAAATAAAGTAATATAGATGTTCCACCATAACTCCTGAACTACTCACTCCGATTTTGATGAATGAGGTGTCAATGGACACAAGCTACATTTTATACGGACACAAGCAACATGACGGATGTTGTGTCCGGATGTTGTGTCCGGATGGTGTATCAATCGACAATGGCTACAATTTATACGAACAAAATCAATATGACAAATGTAACATCCATCCAGAGAATTGGGTAAGTATGCTCAACTTTTCATATGAGAGTTTTCGACGTAGATATTCGTGTTTACAACAAAATATGTTCATATTCATTTATTTGATTGCCAAGGACCATGTCACCAATATGCCATGTACCAACATGGTATTGGCAATTGGCAATCATATCATATCATATTTTATTGTAATTGGCAACTTGTCCTTGGCAATCAAATGAATGAATGAGTTTGGTCACCAGACCAAACTTCCGCACCAACGACGCCAGCCTCTTTCAAGCCTTGAGGGAGGCTGGCTGGTGAAAAAATGTAGAAAACAATAAGATATTTTTATATTAGTTTTTTTTGTAACATTCGAAAATGATTTTGTTTTTGAAAGTAGTCTGAAATAAACTCTGGAATGAATTGGTTATGATGTTTTAATTTGGTCCGCAACATAATGTTTGTACGGTACATCTCGGCCGAAAAAACTCGTCCGCGGACGAGCTGTCCACATCACTTTGGTGTAGGGGTACTCTCAACTCACCATAACAGCCTATAATGGTCCACAGCTGGACGCAGGCCTCCCTCTGATAATCACCTGATTGGTTTTATATCTCATGGAGGGTAATGCCTATAATCCATGTGGGTTGGGGATCGCAGTTTAGTGGTAGATCTATTCTGCAAGAGGCGCTGATGCCCGCCCCCCGGTGTATGTCCCTTAGTCGACTCTTACGACACCCACGGGAAGAATTGAAGTGGTACAAAGCCGGCTCCACACAGCTAGGGCCAGGTATAGGTGTACAACTCGTCCGAATAAAAAACCAAGAGACTTTTTATTCGGACGAGTTGTACCACTAACAAAAATTTTAGTGGACAACTTGTCTTACCTAACGTATATTATGAAGATCCGTTTAACGGATCTATAGTAGGTCTATAGTAGGCCTAGCAGGTATCTTAACGAATTCAAATTTTAGATGTCCTACTACTAATTAAAATTCTAGATTAAATTACTCTACCTACTAATTAAGGAAAGTAATTATCCTTCGTACCGAAGTTCATGTGTAAGTTAGTAACTTTACCCAGTCGATGAACATCCTAAAAAGTTTATGTAAAATCTTTTGGAAATTAGGCTTAAACAAATACTGTTAGTTAATTTACTTTGTTCATTTTGTGTGCTTTTAATATTCAAAATGTAGATCAAAGGATTACAATATTTAATATCGTCTTTGTGTAGGTATAGCGCCTATGATTGGGTTATACATATTCATAGGATATGTAGCTATACGGCCACCAAAAGGTTTTTTCACCTTATAATTACAGATAGAACATTTTGTTTCGTGGAATTTTAAACAAAAACGTGTAATTTTGGGTCGTTACACTTGTCAATAACGACTAGATTGAACCTTGTGACTTTGCAGACAAGTGTAAAATAACATTATTTATGTTTTTGAGGGTTTCGAAAAAATAAAATTTTTTTTTGGATACCTTGGGTAAACCAGTGTCATAAGTAGCTACCTAAAGCGACGTGTAGTACTTATTCTAAAAACTTGAGTAGATCTAAAAACCTATACTTCAGCCCAGTACGATGTGAAATATATGTAAATGAACCAGAAAATAAATTCTAAAACTGGTGCTTGGCGTTAACTTTCGGATTTCCTTGTTGGCAATATAATTGAAAGATGGATTAAGATCCATCCAAAACACCCGGAACAAATACCTGCGGTTTAAGAACCGCAGGTATTTGTTCCGGGTGTTTTGGTAATTTTCTATGTAGTAAAAATATCTATGTAATGTATTGTATTAAGGTGGGGGCAAACCTCTAAGCTCCCATACAAACGTACTTTTCGATTAATTTGGAAACTACGTCCCCGATTTTAATGAAATTTTGCATACAAAATCGGATAAGAAATAGCGATGTTTGTATCGTTTTAATTTTTCAAAATACATCATCATCATTAAATGAGAGCGCAGGTAAAAAATAGCTTAAAAATGGATAAAATGAATTTTCGCTGATGATTATGTATTTTGTAAAATTAAAACGATACAAACAGCTATTTGCTATCCGAAAAACTATGTCGTCTTGTGACTTAAACGATGTCCTTAGAACCGAATTTTCGGCCACAGCGGGCAGTCTCAATGGAGACTAGCCAGGTACGCAGGACGTATTATAATGCACAAGTGTGTGCGCAAACACAGGTGCACTCTATTCTCTCTCTCTCATAATCCGATGGGACGGCAGATCGTCACGATCGGGGAGAGGTTGATTTGAATGTAAGATTTTTTTTGGATTCGCTAGTGTTAGCATGTCCCTTTTTTTTAAATACGTAATAGAAAAGAAAATTGGGAAACATTTACTGAATGTAAGTTATTGACTATTAACAATCATAAAAGTTTTCTATCCAATGAATTCGTTAGTACAATGTAAAGTACGTAGCAAGCTTATAGCAACTTTGACAAGATAGTTTGAAGGTCTAAAGCCCGTATAATAAAAGCTTGGTCAGCCATTGATCTAAGCTTGAGTGACGATTATGCCATAGAGAAACGTTACTCAAGCATAGAAGCATTGATAATACAGACCCGAGTGTAGCAATCCCGTAGCACAGTTCCATAGATTAACTAGAAGTCGTGTAGCAGCATAGGTCTACGGAAGTTTTCATAAGCTTTGCCTTTTCATTCGCGACCCCTCAGTTGTAAACCAGCGTCGGCACGGGACGGACGTGTCTCCCTCGCGTACGATTTTCAAGTAACGAACGTAAACAATAGTAAATGTAAAGTTAGTGTAAAATGATATGTATATATGTATAGATTTTGAAGAATTGCTACGAGATCGTGTTGAAGGTAAATATAATTTTATTTTAATGATTTTTCTTCTTTGTCCAAGTTTGCAGAGATATGTTAATTAATTCAGTGATTTGCATATGTATGCAGAAAATGCATAACTAAACATCGTATATAAATTCAGCTCATGTTAATTTAGCGAATGGTAAGTCCAAAAGGTTATTTTGTTGCCAATATTGTTAAAGGTACTCTGCTCAAAAAGTATATGATTAGGTGACGTCCTCTTGTTTTTATGAGACAACGAAAAAAAGGAAGGAGGTTGTACTATGCTCTGTTGTATGTGTGTTTTCTTTTTAATTTCCGTCGATTTCTTCGGAATTTATGGACCGTTTTGAATGTTTCTTATCCAGTTGTATAGAAAATAATCCCCAGGTGATCCTATGACATTGTTATGGAAAACTTAAAAAAAAAAACAGTTTCAAGTTAGAAATTCAAAGTTCGTATTCAGTTTTTTTAAGCAATCCATTTATTCATTGCATTCGATCCTTAGTTTTTTTATACGATCAAAAACTTGTCCATAAAATCCTATCTTGCTGTAGCCACCTTCAAGTTTAATAAACTCGAAGTAATTAACGTTATTTATTTATGAAATCTAGCAATACGAAGGTCAAAGTCAGAAGGCAATACACCTTTCTACCCGGCATCCAATGAAATGTTATTAAGAGACTTGAAAACTCGGAGCTGACGTAGCTCAGTCTTAATTTCATTTAACTTACATGAAAAAAAACTTACAATAAAAAGTTTTTAAATTCAAGTGATAAAAAGAATACGAAGCGGTTGGTTCTCAATGCATAAAGCCCTTGAAGGTATATTGTCGATCTTCAAGCGAGTCGTAAGGTTAAGATATAAAATGTATGAGATATTTTACAAATTTTTTCCATTACTTGACACTGGCAGAAAAGAATCAGACTCTTAGAATCAAAACGGCTAAAGTGACTTTGATACATATTAATGTCAAAATACCTGTCTGGGTTCCCATATGGTTCTCAGCTACATTTTGTAGGCCTTTGCAGTTACATTTGGCGAACCAAAATGGAAAAGTGTGCACAGTTTTTTTCTAAAGTTTTCATTTAATGAGGTTCTTATTTTGTTGGATTTATCGGCCCTATACGAGTCCACCAAGCGAGTAAAGAAAACACTCATCATGACTCGCCCAACTATGGATGTGGCTTACCTACACCGATAGTATTATTATTTTATTCTCTGCCTCATCACTATCATCAGCCCATGGTAGCCCACTGCTGGACATAGGCCTCCCTTAATGACGTAACGGACTCGGCCTACAACCAAGCCTACCCCTGGTGGTAAGGCTGGGACGAAACCCTACCACCAGAGCGTCATAGCGCCCTGTCTTCAGTTTGCCGCATCCTGCATCTGTGCGTGGAGTCTTTCGCAGGTCGTTATCCCACCTGGCAGGAGGGAGCCCAACACTACGTTTCTACGTATATTCTCTGCCTACACTTTAGTCATTGATTACTTGAAAAATTTTAAGTCTTAGAGACCTACCTACCTCACCGGGGCGCCACGGCGACGTTACTGGCACTGTATCCAAAGTATTCATTCTGTATCGTATGGCAGCTAACTCACTTGGCGACGGTTTAGCAACGTCGGCTGCCATACAATAGTTTGTATTCGTTGTTTCCGTGGGGTACCGGTGAGATAGGCTCTTATTTTATTTATTTAGAAAAGAAACGCCAACAGCATTATAAAAAACTATCTTAAGGAACAAATCCAGATTCTTATAAAACGTCTTTGCAATCTTACTAGCTTGCTACTGCTAACTCAGGATTTAATATCAGCATTTTAAACAAAAGATCCTTTTGCTTTCTTTTTGATCAAATAATTGGTAGGCAAGAATTATTTACAGGTGGAAATAAGTATTTCGAATTTAAAATGTTAAAAGAGAATAAAAGATTTGAGCTCGCCGCCGAAAATTCATTTTGAATTTATGAAGGACTCGATAAATTTGATAATAGGCTACTTGACTACTACTCGGAAATAATTCTAACGTATTGTCTGATAAAAATAATGCAAAGTGTAATTAATATTTTTTTCAAGGCCAGTCGTATTAGTTATGAAAACTAATTTTAAAGTTTGAATAAAATAATGCCGCGCCAAAACGATAATCTCTATCATGGCTACCGTGTTCCAAGCTATGACGTCACTCCGCCATACCACACCTAACAAGAAGAACTCATTGAAACTGTAATCTGAGGATGTGTGTCGTCACTTGAGCGTTGAGCGTTTCGTCGGTCACGTGATTATGTATCAAAATATGTGTAATTTCCATTTTTTTTTGCATAAAAAAGGCATATTATTAATAAACATTACCTGATTACGCTTTGTTACGTTGTAACTGACTAGGATGAAAACAATTTGGAATTTATTTTTAATGTAGTCTGCAGTGTATTGTCGTAAAATGCCATTATTTGTCATTCTGAGACGTTACCATAACAATGGTAACGTCTCAGATTATTTATAACTTTCACCATAACAATGGTGAAGAAATTAATTTATTGGAATTCGGCAGGGGCCGAATTCCACTAAATTAATTTCTTACTTATCGCCATTACTTATTGGTAGGTAGGTAAATATTCGTTTCGTAAATAAGGGCCATTTTGCTACAGCAAAATAAGGATTAGAGGTTAATATTCGGTCCCACCTTACAATTTGCTGCCGTTTTTTAAAAAGCAATCAGCCGTCATCCTAAAGGATTATCTGGATAACAAAGTTGTTCAAATTACATTTTTGGTTGTTTTTCCTCATCATTTTTAAGGTAATTGATGATACCGGTTGGATATATAAAATACTAGTTTATGCCCACGGCTTCACACGCGTTGTTTCTATAGAAACGTTTCAAGGTTTTCTATCCCATGAGAACTGATTTATGCGATAAAAAGTAGTGTTTTATTCTAGTATTAGAACTACCTGTATGCATAATTTCAGCTCGATCTGTTCAGTAGTTTTAGCGTGAAGAGGTAACAAACATTCGAGCATTTCATATTTACAACACACTTTCGTTTTTATAATATAAGCGTGATAGTGTGATTATGACAAACTCGAGCCAAAATGTAAAACCTAAGATGTATATTTCGCCGGATCGTAGAATCAGCCCATTTGTAGAATAGCTTGGCCGATTGCAAAACAAACGCTGATATTTTGGAGAAACCTTATTTTTTCGTTTGACGAGATTGTTAAGTGATGTTTAGCTATACGTACGATTTTATTATACATATAAAATGACCAGAACGCCCTCGACAAATACCTGCAGATTGTACATTTTTTTCCCAAGGCGGGAATCGAACTCGCAACCTCCCGCGTCGCAAGCAGACCTTCGTCCGCCGTGGCACATCGATCGTCAATTTATTCTGGGGCTGCCTGTCCATTGACGCGGAGTGAGGCAGTGCTGCGGCCGCTTACCATAAGCACTAACATAGCGGCCGTGGCTTTTACCTTTAAAATCTGAAGGGATGAAGGAACGCGCAAGCGTATCAAAAGTGTGAAGGTTGAAACCAATCTATCAATCTCCTCTCCGAGCTAATAGCACCGCACGCACTATCTATGTAGAGTCTGATTCATCTATGGACGGTTTTGCGACCACTTTCATAGCATTGTGTAAAGCGATTGGTTAACAGAATTCGGCCTCTGGCGTGCTTAATGATGATGATGATTTGTTAATGGCAATATGGTCTGGTTGGACCCTTTTCTGTCAGTGTCAAGCAATGGAAAATAATTGTAAATAACTGAGTTATCAAATTATGAAGATTGTTTGATATTTTCATCAGCCCCCCTAGCACGCGGGGATTGTTGTCTAGGGTAGAATAGACAATAATGACATTGCATCGCCATACATTGCGTACATTATTGAAGTTGATGGAATGCATTTAAAATAGTTTACGCATTGGATGACGAAGTGACGTAATTTTTCTCTATTCTACCCTAGACAACAATCCCCGTGCTAACGTGGCAGAGCCTAGTTCGTTATCTAGCACACACACACTTTTCTGCCAGAGTCAAGTTACTGAGGTTTTTAACTATTATTTTGACAGATGAAAGCGTGGACTGCACATGAGCACGACACATCCTTGTCGTGCTGTCGCGCGCTGCACGTCAAGCACGCTTCATACGCCAGCGCCCTCTATACTCTGGTAAGCATTTTTGTCGGTTTGAATGGTCAATCATTGAGGTCTGTGGTTAAATTAATCACTATGGGAAACTTAACAAAACGTTGCGCACTTCTTTATTATAAATTCCTACCGTTTTGCTCGAAACCTCAGATGTTAAAGGCTGCATCCATAGAAACGGCTAGTTTCCTAAAAAATATATTCAGTCCGTCAGTAGATTATCAGAAGATATTGAAGGCATATTTTTTCTAAGGTTTTTATTTATTATAGTACTCTGGGTAATTTCTAAGAAATTAATAAATCCCAAAAATTTACGATCTCGACGGGATTCGAACCCGCACCGCATATTTTTTTATTTGTCAATTAGACAATAAATGATGAAGATATAGCCAGTTAAAGTTCCGCGTGACGTCACACCGTGTGACACTTTTTAGCACGGTGTGACGTCACTCTCAAACTTTGACGCGCCTTATCTTTGCAATTTTTTGTTGTCAAAATGAGGTAGGTATAGGTCTCCGTTTCGTCTTTTGAGAAAAGCAAAGTCGCAATCTAAAGTTAGGTCGTTTTCGAAGTGGAACGAAATGTCTAATGGCAAAGTAGGGGGAATCTCTGAGTGACGTGACGAGCCATAAACGTTGATGTTCTGATAATCCTGTTATCAACTGGCTCATTAACATAACGACACTGTGCATTATGTTAATCCCTTTAATGTTTATCATTCGCTCTATTTACATAAATTTTAGGCATATGTGCATGTACCTACTTATACATTGGTAGATACCTACTATAATAAATACTAATGCGAAAGATGCTACTTAGGTACTAGTTTTATCTCACCGGACGAATTGATAGCATTTTATAACTCTTCCTTTGTCTAAAGAACGTATTTTATCGAATCTGACAGTGTTAGAATTCTGACATGAGCCTAGAAAAAAAGTATCATCATGTCAGTGTCAGTGTCATTTTCCTTCTCTCCGGACAAATTGATAGCATTTTCTATTTATTTCTCTGTCTGAAGAACTTTTTAAATCGAACCTGGCAGTCTTTGAATTCGACATGAGCCTAGAAAAAAAGCAAGTCGGACTCGCGCACTAAGGGTTTCGTATCATTATCTATAAAACGCCAAAAAATCACGTTTGTTGTATGGGAGCCCCCTTAAATATTTATTTTATTCTATTTTTTAGTATTTGTTGTTATAGCGGCAACAAATATACATCATCTGTGAAAATATACATCATCTGCCTAACTATCACGGTTCTTGAGATACAGCCTGATGACAGAGGGACAGACGGACAGCGGAGTCTTAGTAATAGGGTCCCGTTTTACCTTTGGGTACGGAACCCTAAAAATTGACGTCCATCAATAAATACTGAACTGAGGAATCACAGTAAATACTTTACGTGTAACAGGCGCCCAGGCTATTTCGGGGTTTGCCGAAAGTCGTTGGTCAAACTTGGGATGAACCAGTCATTCCGTGAAGAGGCTGCATATCGACCTTTAGCTTTATGACATATATGTGTAAGTACCTAGGTATCCCAAAAAATCTACCTAAACCCACAGATTAGATAGTTTTACTCCGTTCGCCAAATTTCATTAAAATCTGTTCAACCGTAAAAGCGTGAAAAGGTAACGGGCAAGCAGAGACTTTTGTATATATGAATTAGCTGATAACTTTTTTTTTACCCATATTCCCGAAGTTTCAGCAGGTTTATACGCTGCCGAGGCCACAGGATCGTCCTGTGAGCACGGCAGCGTCATTGCTAATACACAGCGGCTGATAATTATTTATCATTATAACTGATAGTTCCGTAGGTATTATTGATATATTCCTATAACTCACCATCAAGCCGTGTTTCGTTAATCCTCTAGTCACGGTGATTTGTGCGGCCCACGCTGATCGTTCTAATGAGGCGCCCAACGTAGGGTCAAGGCACATTGAAAGTGAATAGGAGGTTTGTAAGATTATGTATAGCATATCAGCTTCTGCCTACAGGTTTGTTTGCATCCGCATTTTCGGGATAAAAAGCCAAGGCCCTACCCCGGGATACTGTCTACCTCCCTGAAAAATGTTATTAAGATCCGTTCGACAATTCGGCTGAAAAGGTAACAGACAGACAGAATTTCTTTCGCTTTTATAATATTATTAAGAATATTCCTTTAGTCCACGTTCGTAGCTGATCTTTGATAACCAGCTACGAACATATTAGTATGCTTTTTTGAGCTTAAAAGTGAGTCACAGTCTGTGGTGATAGAGTTCAAATCACCACTGACTATGATTCACTTTTAAGCTCAATAAAGCCGCCGGGTTCGCAAGCAACCCGTCGAAAACGCGCGTTTTTTCTAAAACTTGATAATGTGTGCCTAACACTGTGGAGATAAGGTTCAATATGCCATAAAAATCTTCAAAACTTTCCTTCGACGCTTTCAATGTAACTTGACCCTAAGTGATATATAACATAGCAATGTCTCTTCACTTTGCTTATTAATTACTCGGGGCTAGCGATCAATCTTCCTAGAATTAGGTTGGTAAAACGGGACTATTTGTTCGGCTTTTTGTCACCAGCTTTTACTGACGTGGCTAGTTTTACTTAATTGGGTATGTTAGTTGATGTTCTACAGATACTAGACCTTTTAGTTTGTACCTACTGTTATAAGCACTAGAACATACGTACCCATACCTACCTCCAGTTTTTTGAGACTAGCCTTAGTTCAATGTTATTGAAGCTGTCATTGAAGTGTAGAACCAAAGGGAGTTACCAGTATTCTTAGTTCTATGGGACTAATTTTCTGTGACTTTAGTTCTATCATAGTACCTACTACAAGGATAAAAAAAGTTTTAACAGTTCTAGGACCAACAGTTCTATAGTACCTACTAATGAGAGTTGCCAAGTATTATTAGATCTATATCTATCTAGATCTATCAAATAAAGAATTTGAATCTATAGAACAAATGGGCCAGGTTTCGTTTCAATAGTACTACCATGGAACTACAGGGATAAAAAGTGGTTACAATCCTATGACGTCACAGTCCTATAGAACAAATGGGAGTTTCCGCAAAAAGTTTCTAGCGTAGCGACTTTCGCCTTCGTAACCTAGTTTCTTGCTACTTACTGTGAGGGTAAGTAATAAAGTAGTTTATGTACTTTTTTAACCCACCGCTGGACATAAGCATAATTTCCTTATTTTAATTTATTCTAGGTGGTAGAAAATATTTGAAGTACCAATGTCAATAGGCCTTGAAATAAACAAATTGCCAAGATCACCCTATCAATCTCTCCGTGCAAATAACACCGCACGCACTATCTAGAGTTTCTTTCATCTAGTACGATTTTGCGTAGATCCCATTGTCATAGTAAAGTGATTGGTTAGTAGAATTTGGCCTTGTTCTGTTCACTTGACACTGAACATATTTCAACTTTAGATTTGAAGTACATTGTTCTTGTCTGTAACAGACTTTTTCAGTGCTCCCTTTGTTTTTTGTCATTATGAACTTGTTATCAGCGAGTTGAATAGGCACTTGGCAGCCCCAATTGTTTTTATATTCACTGGTATTGTCATTCGTTGGAGGATAACAACATCCCTTTGATAGCTACTTAAAAATAATGACGTTTGAGGGTACTTAAAGAAGCTTAAAATAAATTTTGCGCCAACTCAGCTCGTTTGATAGAAATATTCCACGTAAAAGTACTGTAGAAGATATTTCATTTCTCCTGCGATGAAAAAACCAAACAAGCCTTTAAAAGCAACTATCATACACCGCGGTTGTAACTAAACATTGCATCTTATTAATGGTTATTGCCAACAGCAATCTAAAATACCAACTCCTGCTGGCTAATTGCTACCTTAAATCTCACATGGTCGTGGCACGATTAGAACGCATTTGCACTTACAGCAGGTTTTAGGCGAATCGTAAACCATCGTCCATCCATCAAGGGTTTTTTTTTATCACTGGGGCACAGACCCGGCGGCTGGGAAAGCAAAACTGTATGAAGCCGTGCCATTTCCGGCACCAGCAAGTGGCAGCAAGGGGAAAATCCACTTTCTGGTGCCGGAAACGGCACGCAGTAAGTTTCGTATATTTTTACTACCCGGGTGCCGGCGCCGGCGTCGTGCCTTACTGGCGAATGGAAAAAAGCCCATTAAGCCCAAAGAACATCCACATAACGCATTAATTGCCCAGTATATATAACATTAGCACAAATTTGAAAACAAATCTTCGCTTATCGTTTTTACGAGTACGCAGGTTACAACAAAACCAATTTAATATTTGCGACAGTACCTCCCTAACGGTAACGTTAATAATAAATCCCGTCTTGTGCCAAAATGTAATATAGTTTTCTAAAGATGAATGAATCATAGAACATGACATTACTTATGACGTAATTACTTAAGTTAAAGGCATGGATAGGATTACTGTTTGGCTGGCTAAAAGCCAAACAAAAAAACTGCTTTCGGTGTGAATGAACTCTAATTTTGTCGCAACTCACAAGCTGCAGCTTCCAAAGTTCTCATTAAGCTCACGGAGGTCGTCGTTCACATTTTACATTAATTAAATTACATTAATGTACGGAGTAAAGAACTGTTCTATCGTACTATTCTATCACGTGTCCGGGGAATAGCTATTTGTAGTACTGAAACAGCTGGGTTCTAACTTCACTAAATTAATTGCTTTAGCAATATTGTCTCCGAATGACATATTTTGGCATTTTACCTTTGGTGAAATAAACTACAGATGGAGGGACGCGTCTATTTATTCTATTAAATCTCTTCACGCAAATAACACCGCACGCACTATCTAGAGTTTCTTTCATCTATGGACGATTCTGCATCTATTTATGAACGATGCTATACCATTGTCATAGTGAATTGATTGGTTTGGTTAGCAGAATTTGCACACATTATACACTAATACATGTTTCTTTTGCCTTTTTAAGTCTAAATATAATTATGATTAAGATAAAAATGTTGTTAGCAACAGTCTGCAGTTCGCTCAATTGTTTCAATTGTAAATACTAGTTTTAATTTAATTCTATTATTTGATAGAAAATTTTCTTTGTTAATAAATATTGTGTTGATACGTATGTCAATATTTATAAAAAGCTTAGCACAAAATTAATACTGTTGTCGGTGCGGAACTGGGCTTATTAACTATTAGCTTAATCTAAGCTTTAAAAAAATAATCGACACGTATTTTTTTTAAGGATTATAATTGATCCATATTGGTCCCATTATTGTGAACCAAAAGAAAGTTGATGAAGGAATCCACGCAGAAATTATGGAACGTACGGTTTTAATATAAAAGAATCTGAATATTTTCTATCGAAACATTTTCGAAAAAACCCTTCAATTAATAAAAAGGTTTTAATTTTGAACATTTTTTCAACATTATTAAAAACTAGCAGTGCCTTGCGGTTTCACCCGCGTAGTTCCCGTTCCCGTGGGAATTCCGGGATAAAAAGTAGCCTATGTTCTATTCCAGACTATAATCTATCTCTGTGCCAAATTTCATCCAGATCCGTTCAGCCGTTCTGGCGTGATAAAGGAACAAACATCCATCCATCTATCCATCCATCTAAACTTTCACGTTTATAATATTAGTGAGATATCTGTGAGCTGTTAGATATGCGGTCGAATAATTTGTTAGAAAATTTCGTAAATCTAATGACGAAGCTGCTTATTATTACTATGTTGGTAAACTTTGTTCTTTAATTGATTAACCTAGTGTATTTTGAATAATACAAGGACCAAATATCAAAGAAAATCACTGTCTGACTCGAATTGAATCCCATTAAGGTAACGAGTGCGTTAGCAAGTAAAGCGAAGCAAATTCCAAATATTTCTTTCTAAGAGTTTCTTGAACCTGTTTTACGATGAAGTACTTTATCAAGCACCTAGCTATTTTCTTTTGGGTATGCGATCTATCTATTTCTTTTAAGTCTGAGAGGTAGTCTGAGTCTATTAGAACATAATTCTTTCTCGTCATGCCTGTGTTACACTTATGGTAACAAAATACAACTTCATATCGAACTAAAGTTGTTGTAAACATACTTTGTAATAAAAGATGTTATTCTGTAAGTCAAGTGTGACTGATAAATAAATAATAAATAAAGGACAAAGCACATACATCCAGCAGCGCTACCGCATAGCACAAAAATTAGCATAAATATGGGCTTAAACTCGTAATCTATAAATACATTCTGCAGTGACAAAATAGCTTAACTACTACTAGTTTGAAACTAGTAGTAGGCAAGCCTATGTTATGCTTTCACTGTAAAGTGTGTCGAAAGATTACTATTATAGGCTCATCACTAAATGCGCATTTTGTGCTGTGCGGCCCAGATGAGCTATGTCCTTTATGCTTGGTATAAACGAGCGATTGTAATGTAAGGCATCTTTTTTTGGGTCGAGATGTTTGACAGATATTTCATGTTCCGAAAATCATCCGGTCTCATCAGATATTTTTTGAAAATCAGACTATCCTCTCGCGCTAAGCTTCCTTGCATAACTGGTAGAAAATCACCCTTACTCTGCCTTCCATTAACCTCATGTCTGGAGTAAATTATGTCTACAGAGATACTGTAATTTAGTGAATGCGATAGGAATCAATGTTCATGTTAGCGAAACGGAGTCTTAGCCGGAGATAATTGAAGAACACGCTAACGATTTACTGGGTTTCTCCGAGCTCCCGATAATTAGAACACGGAATATTTTTCGTTTTACGAAAACTATTTTCCTGTATTTATCGGTTTATTTGAAAAGTGATGCCATGAAGACGGCTTTTGGATTTACCAATGAGATCAACCAATCAATTTGATTTTATAAATAATTTGCTTGACCTTCGTCAGCCTTCGTTTAAACATAATCTCACTTGATGGAAAGTGACGATGGATGTACCACGAAGGTCTAGCTAGAAGGCACCTATGGACTATTTTTTGAATTGTTTTATCGGTTTGCGTTTATTACATTACAATATACCTACAGATATAAATATTACCACCTCATGTTTTTTTTTGAATTCAGATAATATGTATACGTCCTAAATCAATGACAACCTGGGTTACTTCAAAACAAGAGTTAATAGGTATTAGACCTTCGTGATACATCGTTTGCCACGTCTTCACTTTCCATCAAGTGAGATTGCGATCAAACTTCGTCTATTGACTATAAAAAAAACATACAGCCTGCGCTAAATAAAGCTGGTTACAGATCAAAATTTTGATAGCGTCCATGTGATACATTTCCGTATTAGCTTTATTCAATTGGATACAATAAAATTAATTTATTTTCCGACTCATAATAGGCAAACATAAAGCCAGGTTTGCCAATATCGGATACAACAAGAAGGGCGGACGATATACACGAGTCGAGTGTGTTTTACTTTATGATTCTCAAAGGAAAACCCACAACATCAGATTGATAACTCATAAAATATTGGTCTATTCACGGTTCCCTATCTATATTTGAACTTATTATGATTATTTTCAAAGTAACAAATTTTGATCTAGATAACGTTCGTAGTTTACTTTCTTACTGTGCTATGATTTCAGAAACTTTCCTGATTGGTTTGCGCAGAATAATTGGATCATATAGGTGTTTCGAAATTAGTTAGAAATTACTAGACTTGTACCTATCTAATTACTACAATTAATTAGAATCAATGTGATACCTAGTTTGATTCAAAATTGGTTGTGGTTTTCGCACAATATTTGCACACGTGGTAGCAGAACAAATGTTACATGTTATTGTTAATCTCCTATTGCTCATACCTTCGCTCGCGTGTAATAATTTTGTTTTTTCGTTTTACGGGTAACGTGGTATACAAGTAATTAAAACTTAAAAAAATAAAGCCTTTTAATATTCCATCGCTCATTTTATCAAGTTAGTAAACTGTAAAAAGGTTGTTTTTGTAATATCTAACACATCAACCTTTTGAATTTCTACGCCCAGTGGTTTTGGCTATACATTGAATTATAACCCGACGGGTTTTATTATTTCTTGAAAAGATTTTTTAAATATTTATTTTGACCCCTATGGGTTTTTCTTTGACTATTTTATATGTGTGATATTGATATATTTAACTGTGCACAAAACCTTACTTTTGTTTCATACGATCGTGTTGGAGATTTCACAGTGTAATTAAACAAATTAAGGGCTTGTATGACACGTTTTTAATATTGTTTTATAAAATAATTCGTCGAGAGTGAAATGGAAAATTGAAAAACTATAATTAACGTACTCGACAGCTCGGGCATCGCATTAACAGCGCTGTCAGAGAATATTAAGCTTATTGTAATTGATTATTCCAGTATCGGAAAATCAACCAATTAAAGTAGGTACTGTTTATAGGTATTCATAAAATAACCCTTTTAAAACGAATATGTAACTTATATTACACTAGCAGCGCCTCGCGGTTTCACCCGCGTAGTTCCCGTTCCCGTAGGAATTCCAGGATAAAAAGTAGCCTATGTTCCATTGCAGACTATAATCTATCTCTGTGCCAAATTTCATCCAGATCCGTTTTGCCGTTCTGGCGTGATAAAGGAACAAACATCCATCCATCTATCTATCCATCCATCCATCTAAACTTTCGCGTTTATAATATTAGTGAGATTAGTGAGACTCTTTGACGGCCTCTGTGACGCGGTGGGCGAAAGTCCGCCTGCGACGCAGGAGGTTGTGGGTTCGATTCCCGCCTCGGGACAAATGTTTGGTTCGATCTGCAGATATTTGTTCCGGGTGCTCTGGTCGTTTTCTATATGTAATAAATAAATATCTATCTGCGTATTGTGTTGTATCGCAGTAATCTAGTACCCATAACACAAGCTCTGCTTAACTTGGGGATAGATAATGATGTGTGAATTAATTGTCCAGCATTATTTATTTAAGACAGGGCGCTATGGCGCTCATTAGGGGAGGCCTATATCCAGCAGTGGACTGATATTAGGCTGATGATGATGATTTATTTATTATTCTCATCACGAAAGACACTTTGGTACATACCACTGTACGGTAGTAAAAAAAACTTCAAACCTCATAATCACGTTAATATCCGGTTTATCTATTTTCATATGTTGAAATATATCAAACATAATTTGTTTGTTTCAGAATATATCAATTTTGGTGGTACTGTTGTACAGTTGGCGGATAGGAGTCAATGCGAAGAGATATAAGGAACTAGACGATGTGTATTTTGGTAAGTAGAAAAACAAACTCAAAATCAAACTCAAATCGTTTATTGTCCTTATCTGTTACTTACAGATCTTTTGACGAACTCTGACGCAGTGGGCGAAGGTCCGCCTGCGACGCAAGAGGTTGCGGGTTCGATTCCCGCACTGTGACAAATGTTTGTACGATCTGCAAATATTTTTTCCGGGTGGTCTGGGTATTGTATAATAAAAATCTCTATGTATAATAAAAATATCTATCTATGTAATGTATTGTATTATGTTTATCAGTCATCTAGTACCCATAACACAAGCTCTGCTTAGCTTGGGACTACATGTGAATCGTCCAGCATTATTTATTAATATAGCATTATTTATTAATATTTATAATTATTATTTGTACTCCAACATGCACCTGTAAAATCACGCCAATTATAAAATATTTTAATGTTTCTACGTGGAAGCTATTTACATGTTATTTCAATCATAACAAAAATCAATACACTAAGAATAAATCATTTATTTTTCTTCACACAGGTTCTCTGAGTAGATACAAATTATAGGCATTATCGAACTTGTATTGTGAAGGCTGGTGCTTGATGTAGGTTTAGTAAACCCTGTATGGTTACCAGGGCTTCACTCTATGGACTCGTACAGTACCCGTGATTTTAGTACCTGTCTTATTAGACTTAACTTAAAATATTCGAGATACAGATACAATTAAAAAAATTATAAAGGTTAATAATAAAGAGTTTTATGAACCAGCTAAGTGAACAATAAAAGATGTGTTTTATAGAACTAATAATGAAGGTTACCTTCGTTATTAGTTCTATTAACACACTGAACTTTTTACTAATAGTAAAAAAAAATAGTAAATTTAATTAAGTAAGAAATCTTATTAAATTGAAATTCACACATTAATTTTTTTGCTAATAATTTTTACAAATACTAAAAAATTGAGTGTATGATGAATTGATGAATGTGAAAAATAACTGTGTGGTTTGTGTGATTGTCGATAATTGGGGTCTATTGGAGCTAATTATAATAATAATAATGCTGGACAATTCACACAGCATTATCTAGCCCCAAGCTAAGCAGAGCTTGTGTTATGGGTACTAGATAACTGATATACATAATATTCTAAGGTTTTTTATTTATTATAGTACTCTGGGTAATTTCTAAGAAGAAGGGCGCTGAAGGGGAAGGTGCGGGTTCGAATCCCGTCGAGATAGTAAATTTTTGGGATTTATTAATTTCATACATAATATTATTCTTACATATCATCAGTAATATTCAACTAGCTCTAAAAAAATATAACAAAAGACAAAAAAATAACCACGACGCGACAAGACCGTGCAGAAATTCACGTTGATATATATCTAACCTTTATTTCTCGAGCGAGTGAGCTGGAAAATCTGCAGTTAGGGCTAAGGTGTGATGGGCTATAAATTATATGAGGCGCGTCTACCTGCCAATGTGGAATATAGTTACTTTTTACGATCTTATTCGTTTCTCAAGGCATCACGTCTTGCGAAAAATAAAACAACATACAGGCCTGCAAAACTATGTATCATACTTTTTTTTTAAACTACAGAAGTTAGAGATCTAAAAAAAAACTTTGTATAGCAAATTTTATCAGCTTTGTTTTAAACTATAGTAAACATCAGTAATATTTTTTACTTAAAAATACTAAAAAATAGCTCTTCTTAGTTTATTGTCCAAAAACTCAATTAACATCTTATATGTTTTACATGTTATTTAATTTTTAATAACTGGTATTGCCTCCTCGGGTTCTGATTACAACTTCGAGCCGGTTTGGCACGCTGAACACAAAGTTTCGGAGCCGATTTTAATATTCTCATTTAAACAATAATGTCTTTTTTTATTTATAAATTTTACTAATGTATAATTTACTAATGTTTTTAAAGAAAACTGATAAAATTGCTATAAAACCTTTTTTATTTTAAATCTCTAACATCTATAGCCCAGAAAAAAATAGTATGATACTTAGGTGTGATACTTAGTTTTGCAGGCCAGTGTATTATCATCTATCAACATAAAATCTCATCTTAGAATACACATAATGTAATATAGTAAGACGTTTTATATAAAGAAATTCCTAGGAAGCTAGGAAAATGTGAAAGTTGTTTAAGTTTCGAACGAATTGATGAAAATATAGGTAAAAAAGAAAGAAATCAGTTTAAAGTTATTTGGCTAACAGGCTTTTGCATGCATTTATGAGACATACCGATATTAAATGACCACCGTTAAAAATAAGCACCAGTAGCCGCACGTTTATCGTAACGTAAACATAAGTGTAAACGAGCCTTTATCCCTACTTACTAATGCATTAACCCTCCGAGTAACCTATACTTGTGTTTCCACAAATGAATTATACAAAAGAACCTTTCAACGTAGGGATTCCATATTCATCCGATCTTCCATTAGTGGAGAAACACACTAAGCGCGTTTTCCTCGAACTGGATACACGATTTTTAATGATTCCCAGTATTTTTAATGTAACATCTAATGCATGTAACGAATACATCCGACAGAGAACCAAAGTTATCGATATAGCTCAAAGAATTTGCAACCTGAAGTGGCAGTGGGCCGGCCATATCTCGCGAAGAACTGACAACCGGGTAAACGTGATCTTGAGTGGAGACCACGATTCGGGAAACTAGTGTAAGACGCCCTCTGTCTAGGTGGAATGACGACCTGCGAAAAACTGCAGGCAGATTCCAGACGCGGCAAGCTGAAGATATAGTGTGCTATGGCGCTCATTATGGGATGCCTATGTACAGCCTATGTGGACTAATATAGGCTGATGATGATCATGATCTATTGTCTGTGTATATATCTATTCTACCTATAAATGCAATCCCCATTATCTACGACGTATCGGTCTACAGCGGCTTAGTTTGGGCATGCTATTATTATCATTTGATAAGATGTCCGGAGAATAGGAAATATCTATAAAAAGGATAGTGGCTGGCTTTCCAATGTAGCAGACTACGGCGTAGCCTAGCGGTTTAAGGCTCAATTCATGCCAGAATGCCAGCAGAGCTGTTCAGTGTGACGCGTCGCGTCGCTGCCGGCCCCTGCCAATCCGGTATGTCTACGTCGTAGCGGTCTACGGCACAGCATGCTACATTGTAGCGGTCTACGTCGTCGTGGTCTACGGCGTAGCATGCTACATGGTAACGGTCTACGTCGTAGCAGTCTACGGTGCAGCATGCTATAATTGTAGCGGTCTTCGTCGTAGCAGTCTACGGCAAAGCATGCTACATTGTAGCGGTCTACGGCGTAGCATGCTACATTGTTTGTCTACGTCATAGCAGTCTACGTCGTAGCAGTCTACGGCGTACCCGAGCATACAGGCCCGTTCAGATTTATGCGGTAGCGAAACATTTATTTTTGATTTCGCGCTCACTTTCGCGTATTTCTTTAAGTATTACATTAGCATACTACACAATTGACGAATATTTAAACGGAAAATAAAAAAAATACGAACGATTAAATTATACCCTAGCAACAATGACGTCCTCCTCTCTCTCTCTCCATAAATATTGTGTACCCAGCAGGGTCTATAGTGACACTTATTTACCTAGACTTTAAGCACCTCTGTAAACCTATAGTATGCAATAAATAATTGGGTATTGAGTATTTTAGTGACAGTAGGATTACCATATACACTCGAATACCGCGTAGGTCTGGACAGCGAACAGGCCTCAAATAAGGATCACAAGATGATCTCAGTGTGTTTCAGTTCTTACAGTCCAAGGTTTAACAATAATGTAACTTCAACGGAAGCCCCTATATGAAGTCTCTTTGTTTTTTCTTTGTTTCACGAAATTTTGCTGTCACAAGCAAAATACAGAAGATAATGAACAAAGCCCCTATAGACGGAAATAGATCTTTTCATGAATGCTCATTAGTATTTTTGTTTTCGACGAGACTCGAACCCACGTCCTTGCGTACAGACCAGTGCTCTACGAAATAAAGCCACAGGAGAATTGGCTCTAACTAATTTAAGGAATATAAAATAGATGTTTTTCGATAAAAGAATAATAAAAGACATTTTGTCACAACATCATTGTAGGTACAGAAATTAATGATATACCTACATTTAAGAGTAGGTAAAATTTAAACCTCGAACCTTCAGATCTTACATACTTAAAACATGCCGTTTGCATTATCATCATCATCAGCCTATATTAGTCCACAGCTGGACATAGGCCTCCTCTAATGAGCACCATAGCGCCCTGCCTTTCACAGATCGTCATCCCACCTGATCGGAGGGCGTCCTACACTAAGCTTGCCGTGTCGCGGTCTCTACTCAAGAACACATGTTGTTTGCATTTAATTTTGATGATCAAGCAATTGTTGGCAGGAATCGAACTTGGAGCTTCTGCGTCGCAGGCGGACTTTCGCCTTCTGTGCTATAGAGTACGCATGTTTAACAAAGGTTTTCTTCTTTATAAATTAATTACAACAATAAATTTGTTGGAAACCTTAACAGTTGCCGGACCCAAAATCGAGGGATTCCTTGAAATTAAAAACGTTTTATAACGCTATGTCAGAACAGTGCTTTCATTAGAAACGTGACTAAAAAAACTCAGTGGACGTTGATAATGAAAGGGACCGGGTAACAATTACTTTTGCGAATCGCGGTTGTTGACGCAGCTTTATTCTGACTCTCTTTACAATTAACTAGCTTCTGCCCGCGCCTTCGCTCGCGCTTTTCCGGGATAAAAAGTAGCCTATGTAATATTTTTGAATAAAAATCACCTAATTACGCTTTGTTACGTTGTCACTGACTAGGATGAAAACAATTTGCAACTTATTTTCAGTGTAGTCAAATAGCCTATTGTCACTAATATTTACATAAAATTTCCGGTATACATATATAAAAAGTGATGTAAGTGTATGTATGACTATAACAAATTTTCCAATACATTTCCACCTTAGAACCAAGATGGACTTCAAGTTATTAGGCCCATAACTTTGAAGATTTGTTTAAATGAACCGTGATATAAAATGGGCTATCGAGATGATAAGTTACCTCATCATCAGCCTATAGTAGTCCACTGCTGGACATACCCCTAATGAGCGCCATAGCGCCCTGTCTTCAGCTTGCCGCATCCAGCATCTGCCAACAGTCTTTCGCAAATCGTTATCCCTCCGCCTGGTCGGAGGGCGTCCTACACTACGTTTGCCGAGTCGCAATCTCCACTCAAGAACACGTTTACCCCAACGGTTATCGGTTCTTTGCGAGATATGGCCGGCCCACTGCCACTTCAGCTTGCTAAGTCTAAGTTACCTACCTAATGCCAATCAATTAAGTGCGATTGGTTTCCCAGAAAGTTTCGCTATTAGACGATTTAAGGATCCGGGAAAATCTACTACGTTTTGAAGTAACACCCCAGTATGTGTTCACAAGAGTTGCTCACTCCCCAGGGCAAGGTCATTTATCTTAGTAATACTCAAGTTTTCGTTAAAATGGACGTTTCATTCCGAGTTCTGCATTCTAAAGAAGCTGTATAAGTCAGACCTCTACTTGGAATGTTCTCCGATAATATAAAAGCTCGGAACGGATCTAAGTTACAGAATGCAATTCCTTATAGAGTGAGCTTGTGTTATGTAATTCAAAGTCATATTATAAACTAGCAGCGCCTTGCGGTTTCACCCGCGTAGTTCCCGTTCCCGTGAGAAGTCCGGGATAAAAAGTAGCCTATGTTCTATTCCAGACTATAATCTATCTTTGTGCCAAATTTCATTCAGATCCGTTCAGCCGTTCTGGCGTATTATAGGAACAAACATCCATCCATCTATCCATCCATCTATACTTTCACGTTTATAATATTAGTGAGATTGAAAAGTATTTTGGTTTGTCTGTTTTGTCTGTTCTTCCTTTTCACGCCTACATAGCTGTACGGGTCTTAATGAAACTTGGCAGACAGAAATATGCTACTTTTTATTGCGGAAAAGAGCGTGCAAAACCGCGGGCACCAGCTTGTTTACTTAAAACTATCTAAATTCAAGTTGAAATTAGATAGTTTAAAGTACGCATAGCTTAAAGATCTAAACTCAAGCTTTAAAGCTTAAATTTTGATAGTTTGTACTGTAATTAATCTCCTTCAATTTCAAAGAAATACCTACGACCTAAGATTAATCACATTATCACCTGAAAATTATACATAAATGCGAAAGTTTGTGTGAATTTAGTTTGTTACTTCTCCAATAGCACTAACTGGATCGGACTGAAATTTAGTTTAGTTGTATTTCTAGGAAGGCTTATTTTATAGGCTTAATTTTATAACGAAAAACCTGCGCCTAGTTTTGGCAAGGCCAAGTCGAGTTATAATAGTTTGTAATAACTCGACTTGGCTCGACAAAACTAGGCGCAGGTTTTTCGTTATGAAATTAATTAGTGTCCCTGATGTTACAGGCGTCCATAGGCTGCGGTAACCGCATCCCATCAGGTGGGCCGCATGCCTGTTTGCCACCTCGGTGGTATAAAAAAAAACCTATAAAATAAGCCCGGACTGAAATTTTGTTTATTTTATTTTGTTTGTTATTTGTTTGTTGTATTTCTTTATAGAAATACAACTAAACAAAATTTCTTTTCTTATTTTTTTTTTGACTGAAATTTTGTTTAGTTGTATTTCTTCATAGAAATAGAACTAAACCAAATTTCAGTCCGATCCAGTTAGTGATTTTTGGAGAAGTAACAAACTAATTTTATATTGACTACAAAGTTTGTACCTTACTCTGGGTAAGGTACAAACTTTGTACCTTACTCTGGAGTCAATATTAAATGTTGACTTCGCAAAAATAGTAAAATGATTCGCATTATATTGACAACAATATAATAGTTCAGTAAGGTTGGTGTTTTTAAATGATAATCTGACCATCTCGGTCAAATTGAAGGTAAAAGGATTAAAACCTTTTTTTTAAGAACCCATGCCTAAAAGCCCGATTACTTATTTTTAATCAAGCTGACACGGCGCGGGCGGAGTTCCACTGAAATAAAACACTTTGAGCGATATTAATTGTTTTCATCTTTAATTGGCTCAATGCGATTAATTAAACGGAATGAAGGGAATCCAATAAAACTGTCAACGGCGAATTTATGTTCCAGAATTATGTTCCATTTGTTTTATCACTGTTTTATTGTTTATAATTAAAGGTTTTCATCAAAATTAATCTCGAAATGATGCCATATCTCGCGAAGAATCGACAGCTGCTGAGGTAAACGTGTTCTTGAGTGGAGACCGCGACTCGATAAACGTAGTGAAGGACGCTATATCCATTCTAGTTAGGGCAGGTGAGATGAAGATCTACAAAAGACCACACTGTGTATGGTCTGAACTCGATAAACTAGAAAGCTACCGAACGAATTTTTATACGATTTCAAACAATGAACGGAGTAATTAAAATTGCTTATAAACAAGAATAAGGTACATCAGAAAAAAATCTGTTATCTGTGGCGGGGTTGACAAGTGACGTCATCCGCGCCGTTCGCGTAATGAAATAATTTCGAACGAATGCAAACTTTGATCTTAATTTTCTCAGCCATTGAAAAAGTAAAAAGATTTTTTTTTCATATTTTTTTTCTCAATAGAAATGAAAACGTTTGTGTTCTCCATTATTGAACAAGCATTGAAAAAGGAAAGCTATATGCAATGACGAACACATCCAAAGGGAAATTAATAGTTGACCTTTTATTATCTGGGTAGGCTTTTATTAATGAAAATTATGGGCGCTTAAGTATACTCTCGATAACAAATGCTCATTATCCCTTGGAATCTTCGGGACCGAAATATGTAAACATTTACCACACTTTTCAACAAAAAAAGGCTTAAAATATCGACTTACCTTTTTGATGTTCAGTAACATTTAATATTCAGAGTTTCCGTTTACCAGGAACAGTTTCTTAAGCAATATTTTTTTTAAGTCTTTCTTCGTCTTACAAGTAAGCAGAGGTACAAATAAAAGGTATGTATCCAAAAAGCCCTGCTCTGTGGTTCTATTCTGAAAGGAATTACTACCTTTATCCGCCTGTGGTGGGCCACATCTTTAAGTGACGAGGGTTGAAAGAGCAATTTTGTGAAATAGCTCAGTATTAACCTAGCAGTTATTGTTGTCTAGGTGGTAATACCAAGCACGAATTTCAACCTAAAGGACGCGTGTGCAATGGTTTTAACGTTTCATGTTCGTTCGAATTGTGACGTTCAATTTCTTCTTGCCATTTAAATAATAATAAATAATAATAAAAACGTTTATTTGAAACTTATAAATAACTAAATAATTGCATGCTTACTCGAAACAAAAAAAAATATCATTAAAAGTATGCAAAAAAGAAAATAACAATTAAATAACAATCAACATAGGAACCTTGATCTACACACTAGGATTCCCTGTGTCGTGTAGTGTACAACAGTCAGGATAGATAAATCTAGTCAGTAACAGTGTTCCCGTATCCTACTTAATTCAACAATTTTAAACAAATAAAAAAAATCTATAATGTGTATGTGTGGCTAAGCATATCTAGTAGTGATTTTGGAGTAGTTTAGTACTTTTTTCACTTCTCTTGTTCAAAAAGTGTGTCAATAGCGTAGCTTAGCGGGCGTAAAATTCGTTTTTAAGGGTTAAGGTTATAAAGTAATTTTTGTTTTTAATTTTTGTTTGAAATCATCAGCCAGTATTCATATAACATTTTACATTTTACACAAGAAGTGGTTTGGTCCCTTCTTAAAAAATATACTATCTTAGCGTTCCGTACTCAAGGGGTGAAAACTGGGCCCTATTACTAAGACTCCGCTGTCTGTCCGTCCGTCTGTCTGTCTGTTCGTTCGTCAGCGGGCTGGATATCATAACCCGTACGGTAGACAGTTGAAATTTTCACAAAATTTGAATCTCTCTTGCCACTACAAAAACAAATTAAAAATAAAACTAAAATAAATGTAATTACTAAGGGGTCCAACGTACATACCGATTACCGAAGTTATGCAAAGTCGGGCGCGGTCAGTACTTGGATGGACGACCAAGTCATATTATTTTTAGCTTAATTTTTTTTAAATAAAAAAATTAAAATTGAAAAAAAATAAGCTTCTTTTTGCGAAATAGTCGTAAACGGAACCCTCCGTATGCGAGTCAGCTCGTACTTCGCTGGTTTTTAATTTTGAATTACCCAAATATTTTTGTAAGTTGTTACAAAAATTTTACCAATGATTTGTTGGGATTTTAGGATTGACTCGAATGTAAAGCAGAGTTTTCACCGCGAAAGGGTAGTTATCGGGAAATGGAGGCGAAAATTATATTTTTTCTTTGGTTGCTATAAAGTGAAAACACGACTGCGAAAAAAAAAAAAAACACTAAAGTGCACTCTTTCTCATATAATTTGGTCAAAATCTCAGGAACCCTGAGGTCTATTGAAATGGCTTATGTGTTGATTCGTAGGTTATTACTAATAATTTGGTTCCTTGAACCAGTTTCTTCAGTGTGTACTTTTCTTGTTCAAAACAAAAACTTAATTTTTGCACTTACGCCGGCGCCGTTAAAAAAACGCATGCTCTGTCCCGCTCCTATGAACGCAAAATCCTATGCCTATCCTTTTCATAAAACGGCGCGCATTGCGCCTTATTAAACCTGAAACCTTCTAAACTTCTCACGCCCTTAAACCACAGCTGCTAACGAATGAAGAATTCTTCAACTTAAAGCTAACACAGATGTCAATGTAAATAGATTCTTCGCTTCGTTCGTTCCATTAGATGGCACGGTACATTTTCCGAACGATTTCCACGGAGGCAGCCGCGGGCGCGCGCTAGTAATCGCTGTGATCAATACAATTCGTTTGTGCTCCCCAAAGTCGATTATGTTTGTTGAAATCGAATTTCCTTTCGAATTATTTGACGCCGCCTGTTTATTTAAATGTAGATATTGAAGCATTGTATTCGATTCTAATAGTGTAAAGAACGGTATTTTTTGGGAACATGAGGTTCATTAAAAGATCCTTGTTATTTTGCGAAAGAAACGAATGTTTTTTACATTTATCGATTCATATACATATACATGTATATGAATGTATAAAACCAAAATTAAGAATGAAGACCTGGCGTCTTCACAAACGTGTTTGTGATGATGGGCTGAACCTGCAGTTCAAGTATTGTCACTAATTAACTAATAACCCTGTATAACTTATTAAATTAATAGTATACTATGGCTCCGTCTGTCGTGAGCTTTAATTTGAACATAGCTTTGTATTCACAGTAGGTACCGTACACCAGACCGGTCGAGTATACATCCCGATTTTCTCATTTACCCAAGTGGAAATTACCCAAGCATCACAAACGGGTGCAAATTGACTGGTATCCTTTTGGTCGTGTTCATGAACTGTGGGTATAGGAATTCTTATTTACAATTCTCTCGGTAAAAAAGGTTGAGTTCCCTTCTGTAGCCAGCCGAGCGACAATCCGTGTGCCCTTCAACAAACGGATGCCTACTCCACCCTGAAATATTATACAATTCAATAGATTGTCGCGATAAATTGTAACTAATTTATCTTTGCATTGCAGTACAGCGGGGCAATGCAGCTAGCGTCTTGGGCACGCTTTCGACTGTTATTGATATGAATCAGTTGAGCTACCTACAGGTAGCTCAACTGATTCATCTACATAAAACAATCTACAGATTGTTCACAACTTTCTGCAGTTAGCTCAATTGTTTGAATTGTAGTAGACTAGTTATAATTCAATTACCTGTATTATTTGATGGTAATTTTCTTTGTTATTAAAGATCGTATCTTTTGTTACAGGTGTACAGATAGCATACTTTGCTATTATAGGAACGCAGATGTTTATGATTGTACTAAGCATATTCCTGTTCTACGGGATCTATAAAGTAAGTGAGGTGTTCCGTGTTCGTCCCACTCGCATCGGCCCAAAGTTTTTTGCAAATAAATTTTTTATGCGGATCTCGTTCCTGTTTCGTTCCACTTTTTAAAGGCAGTATTTAGTACTACTATTTAACGGGTATTTATCGCGTTTATTTACCTTATTTTCCCGACGTTTCGACAGGTATACACACTGTCGTGGTCACGGGGTGGGATGGATCATTACTTGAAACTACCCTCACTTGGTTTTCGACAATAGGGATATCCAACTGCACACTCAATAAATACCCGCAAACGCGATAAATATCCGTTAAATAGTATTTACAAATATGTGTTCAGATCACGTAAGTTTAAAAATATTTAGTCTTTAGTACTGTCAACTACACACTTCAAGTTAAAAGCTTATTTGTTTGAATCGCTAGTACGATCTAGTAACTTCTGCTCTCTTGGTACCGTCCTAATACAAATCTTACATAGATTACTAAGAAGTTTCAATTCCCACTTAGCCCCAAAATACCAAGAGAGCAGAAGTTCCTAGGATATAAAATGACAGTAGCGGTTTCTAGTTACTTTAATTACTTACTTTCAATGCGATTATGACTTGTGTTTACGTTCAAACCATAAATTCAGAGAAAGGATTTCAAATAGAACAGTTGAATGAACTAATTTAAATTCCGGCCAAGGATTAAAACAAACAATTATGAGCTCTACAAATAAGAGTCACGACCCCAAGCTCATTTCATTACACCCTACTCAAGTAAAGCTTACTTTATGACTCTCTAAAATACGTACTTATCTGAAAGCTTCTAAAGTCATAAAGAAGGGAATAAATGTGCCAGTACCTATCACATCGGCATAATGTCTTCTTACTTGCGAGAGAGGAATTCCTCTCATTTTCGCATACCTGTATGTGGGTCGTTTATTGTTGAATTTCAGAATAACGAAGCTATCTTTGTGAAATACGATGATTTGAAGGATTTGGATGATAATATATTAGCGCGCCTGTCTTGAGGAAGGTAAACGATGCGTGTGTAGGACACATTCTCTCAAGGATAAGAATAAGAATAATTTATTGTAAAATTGTGTGAATCATAGTTACATGAAGGTCTTATAACGAAATTATAGTAAGTATCAACAATTTTATCCTATAGATAATAAAGGTAGATAAGAATAGTCCTGAATAGGCTACTTGACTACTACTGGGAAATAATTCCAACGTATTGTCTGATAAAAATAATGCAAAATATAATTAATATTTCTTCAAGGCCAGTCGTATTAGTGATAAAAACTAATTTTAAGGTTTGAATAAAATAATGCCGCGCCAAAACGATAATATCTGTCATAGCTCCCGTTTTCCAAGCTATGACGTCACCCCGCCATACCACACCTAACAAGAAGAACTCATTGGCACTGTAATCTGTAAAAGTGTGACGTCACTTGCGATCCAACCAAACACATTATTTTTAATGTAGTCAAATAGCCTATTGTAAATTATTATTTTTTCCTCAGGAAAATGTGGCGTTTCTGGTGCCTTGGGTGGTTGGATGTATGACTTTCATGGCGCTGGAAGCCATGGCGATGGTTTACTCTAATATCCTGAGAGACCACGTCAATAAGGTAAATATTAACTGAAAACTACCTCAGTTGTTCTTGACACTCGATTTTTATTAGTATCCTACAAATTTTATTAAGGTGAAAGTTTGTGAAGAAACATTTGGTTGAAGATATACACCAAAACTACTGAACGAATCAAGCTGAAATTTCGCAGAGGTACATTTTATCGATCAGGACAAAACGTTCTGAGCTGCTTCTATCCAAGTTAATCGCGTGCAAAGACACGTGCAGGAACTGGTCACACTAAAATCATAAACGCTAAGATTTGAATGTTGGAAAGAGATAGATATATTTTGGATGTCTATTAAGGCTCAGTCATCGATATAAAATGCTTGAGTGACGCTTTTCTATGGCATAAACTTCACTCAAGCATAGATCTATGACTGAGCAAACTTTCATAATAAGGGCCTAAATGCTTATTTGTAAGCCTGGAGAAATATAGTTATCGACTTCTGACTCCTTTGTTACCTTTTCACGCTAAAACCACTGAAAGGATAGGGCTGAAATTTAGGATTCATGTACATCTAGACCTAGATAAACATTTATAGATTACTTTCTGTTCCGTAAACGCGTCCAAAGCCGCGGACAGAAGTTAGTAATAAACCAAACGACAAGAAATTTAATGCTTAGACTTTCGCGTGAGACAGTATGGGACTTTTAATGTGAAGGAATAACTGCAACTGAAACCACAAGGTTTCAGTTGCAGTTATAGATATATGCAGTTTATAGGTATATACAGTTATGATAGTTTTCACACACACACACAAGTGTAAAACTATCATTCATAGTTCATTCTTGTTTTAATGTAGGAAAAAGCTGACATATAAAGCCATGTGTACAATAAATAACAGCATTGTTGGCGTGGAACAACAGAGATACAGAGCTTAGTGGCCTCACAGTACTCGATTACATCTGACCACATTGCCTCTGAATAATGTTAGGCACGTGCCTGCAACGCTGTTGCAGTGCTTATTGTAATAAAGCTAGCAGCTATTTCAGAGTCTGTAATACTTTAAAACGTTTGGTTCGGGTAAGTTCGTTGTTTATTATAATGAATCAGCTTCTATACCCGTTGTTTCTTATGCGTTTCTTCTGGGATAAGTAGCATATACGTTTTTCAGGTCTATACCTATAAATAGGTATAATGATGCAGAATTTTTACTCGATCTGTTCAGTAGTTTTGGCGTGGAAGAGTAACAAACCATTTTAAACTTTTGCGATTTGTTATCGTATGAAAGATTATTTATCGGGTATTTTAATTTGGCGATTGAGATGAAGAAACACTCGAATTTTAATCGTGAAGATGGTTTTCGTCTCTCTTCCTCGTGGAATCCTGTGTTGAATAAGTATGTGGGTCGTGATCTGTGCGTGTGACAGCAATCGGACACGGTCAGTGTAGTGTGTCGTGAACGTGGATATTCCTGATTCTGAAGAAACGACGAACTCAGGAACTGACGAACTTTTTTCTGACGAATTGAGTGTAATCGTGGAAACTGCCGTCAATTCTCGGCTGTAACTCCGAGTACATCCAATCGCCTCGTGACCACGATCGCTGTAACGCGGTAGAAACGTTGGGGAAAAGAAAACAAAGGTACGCGATATGTAACCGATAAATAATCTTTAATCTATGGTAACAATCCTCCAAGCAACCTACAGCTAAATATTCAACCAAACCTAAACTTTAGTATATACAATATTCATCATCATCCGCATCCTGACTTCATTCACTTCTGGGTATCTCCAAATTCTTGTGCCAAATTTTAATATTAGTGGGATGTTACCTGGGATAAAAATAAATTAAACTACTCAGATATGATATCAGACGTAGCGTAGAAAAACGCTTTAGTGTTTTGAGTTCTCTTTTAATCGTATAAAGATTCACTTCAACTAAAGTTGTAGTAAGTAAGAACACACGTCTTTCAACATAAAAGTCCAAATAAAATCGAAGACGTCACGGTAAATACACTTGGAGATAAATTGAGTTTGCCTAACGTAACTATCTGTTTGAATAACGCGTGACGGTAACAAGAAGGGGATTGAATATTTGCTGCAAGGATAAGAAAACCAAGGGAACGAAATGTTAAGTAAATCCCTGAAGGGGAAAAGAGTTTACGTCAAGACAGTACAACATTTGAAAAGCTTACTATTTTCATGGTATTCATAATACAGGGTGGCTTTTTTTGGTAGTTTTGTTTGTCTGTTTACATAAAAAATTAAAGAAGCTCTCAAAAATTCGATTTTGGCGGGACTCGAACCCGCGCCGCGCCTCACGGGTATGCTCTAACCAACTAAGCCACGAAAACAAGTACTCGCCTCGTCGAAAATCTCTGCGACCTCTTACGGATTCTAGCGCCGTTACTCAGAGAGCGAGGGCTTAGGCACTTTATTAACATTAATAACATAACCCTCCCCTGTCGGTAGTCGGGTAAAAACCATATAATTATCGTGGCCAAAGTCGTGTTATTTACACCACCCATCTTACTATGAACCAAAAATATGTAATCTTTCTTTCAATAAATAATATCTATCTATCTATCTCTGATTCTAAGCAACGCAAAAGTTTACCGGGCTAGTTGGTTTTCTTATAAATTGAACACATAACTCCTTTCACTTCTTTTCTCTAACTATCATGATTTCTGATTTGGCCATCCACTCCTATCTAAAAAAGTCACCTATATTTTTAAATGTATTAAAAACGAAGGTATTTTACTAATAGGAACGTAGTAGGTATTGTTTATTGCTCACAATGAAAATGCCATGGTAGGATGAATGGTCAATAATTTATTGCCGATTCACGTGGATCAAATCAATGTCGATGGCGCTACGTTGAATTTTGCGAGAATAGCTCAAATAATATTGAAATTTCAGGTTGATATTAATGCTTCAATCGCAGTGTGGTTTCAGACGATGTGGGATCCCACAATTTGTACTGAATTGAACATTTCTGTCATTTTGAACAGTTAGTGGTAAATCCACTTTCAGCAAAGTACTCAAATTACTTTTGAAGGTTTTTGTATTAGTGCATTTCGCCAGGGCGCTTGTTCGAATCCTGCCAAAATTGAAATTTTTTGGGAACTTATTTAATTTCTTAGAGATTAGATTTCTCAGAGTGCGAGGGCTTACGCACTATAATACAAAAACCTTGACTTTGATTTTATCACAGCTCCATGAAGTAATTGGGCTTGAGTATTTGATGTGATTTTGAACTCGATACCTCCATGCATTCTTGAGAAAAGATAGTTGATAGACGGACAGACAGACGTATAGAGGGACAACAAAATGATCCTATAAGGGTTCGTTTTTTTCTTTTGAGATACAGAACCCTAAAAACTCATAAATAACACTGTATTGTACCTTATAATTTATTTATGTTATTTTTAGATGAAGTAAATTCTCAAACAATAAGGTTCTATTGTATTCGCACTGTGAATTAATTTTCTCTTTGTTTGCTTGATTACAAAATGTTTTCTTTGTAATATCTATGATGTCCCTCTGAATTTGAACAACAGTTAAAATTAATTGTTGGAACCCAACTGCGGTCCCAAATGAAAATGACAAAATAATAGAGATAATTTCAGTTTGGCCTTTAGACAGGCTTCACGACATTGTGGTCCTTCAGTGAATAATATCGTAGGTCGACAAATAAATGTAAAGTACAAAGTTTGGAGTTCTTGGGTTTGTCTCCTGTGGTTGTTGGGACCCGAAACTAACAGTGTACATTAAATTATGGCAATAGCAAGTTTGTATAGTATAATTTAATGGTATATCCAAAACCCACTGATGTGTAATAATGGACCAAAGTTAGCTCTTTGTAGACTTGATACTTGGGCCGTGTTCTTGGTGATTTATGACAGGTTATCGTAAAACGAGTTTCAAATTAGTTCTAGTTTCCTGGTCGATAGTCACAGACAAAAATGTTATAAAGCAACTTTGTAGGGTTTTTCGTTTTACCCATCGGTAGATCTCTAAGCTTGAAAATAGCTATAGGTTCTAATAGACTCACTTTATTTCCTAGTTTTACGTATGTAATTTGTATTTTGTGACGTGTCCAAGTGTCCTGTAAGGTCTTAAGGAAATAAAGCACTTTGATATTTGATATTTGAGATTGGACGTCTGGATACAACTAACCAAAGTTTTAGTAAGCGGCTATTCGCATTCAAATACCTCTTGATAGCTACTACTTCATGAACTTTTTATACTGGGTGAAACAATCAGCTTTTTTAGTTAGAATTAAATTTCTCGAATGAGTACAGCAAAAAGTTTTTTGACGTTTGCGAGATGGTACGGTTTACAAATCGGAAGTAGCCCTTCCGATAGCAAATTTTTATAAATATCAATAGATTACATAATTACTCAGTATTTCTATCGTCCTGTTTCTAATAATACCCGACAAAATCGCATCGTTCCGTACTTATTGGATTTGTGTACGGGCCTGTGCCCAAATTGTTCATTAATGACCAAAGGCTTCCAATTATCTAATGGGGTTGTAATCTCTTCTGTGTTTTCATAAAGGTGTCACGAAAGCTTTGTTTGTTTATTTAATAAAAGGTTCGCCGACCACGTACATACCACACATTTAAAACAAACTTTAATTATGTTCATCTGTTGCACGTTTTTAAACAGGAGTTGGTTGTGTAACTGAACCTCAAGTTACAACCTTAATTTTAAACCTTAGAAAAGATACGATGTTTTTATATATAGCATAAAAATATATTAATATTAAATGTCCTTCATGACGAATAACGGCTTTATTTGTTTCAGCAATTCGACTCTGTATGCAAAGCAGAAATATTATTTTTAATACCCAGGATTCTTGTAAATGTAAGTAGAATACTTTATAAATTTTCTTGTATATTTTCTCTGCAAAACAATAGTACTATTGTTCCTACATCCATAATAATAGTTTAGGTAAGTGCCACGTAGCTCTAGAGTACCTAAACAACAGAAAACTGCACAGAACGGCGCGGCGTGCAAAGAAATTGTGTAAATTGCACAAAAGTTCTGTTGTAAGCCTGAGTTTTATTGTCTTTTTTCGCGTTCGCTGGAAAATGGCTCACTATTTTCAGCGACAAAATTGATAGTGATGTGAAAATAACAAACTTTTTCGCTGTAGGCGTTAAGCTCTTGAAAAATTTGAAGCAAATCTACTGCGTGGTTCAGATGACGACTTTAAAAAGCGTTTAACTAAGAGAATAGACCAGGAAAAGGGCACCAGTTTCCTTCTGCGTACAATATCACATCGACTGTGACCACCAATTACTCCATTCCACCCTGATACACTGAGCCAATCCATTAATGGATTCGTTTCAACTTTTTTTCCACTCTGATACATCCACTTTCCAAGCTTAGTGATTGTGGCAAATCCCGATGGAAACTGTTTGTGGTACCTATCAAGGGGAGGCCTGTACGCAGCAGGAATGATATAAGAAAACCTTTTTGTGAGTGGAAAAAATAAAATAAATATTTTATTATGTATATATATATATATATTTTATCATTATCATTAAGATAATGATGACAATGATGATAATAATATAAGAATAGTAATAATTTTGTTTATCAATAGAGTACCTATGGCCATAGTTAATTAAAAAATAAAGAAACTTCATAAATATTGTGCAGAAAGGTTTATTTATTCATTAATTAACTAAGTCCATACTAACAGATATCCATACTACAATAGTCTACACATAAATCGAATTCAATAGATTCTTTATAAATGTTTACAGAGGATTCTATTAAATTAGATTTTTGTGAGCTTATGGGCTGGGTCTCCTGAGGAAACCAGTCTCTTGAGATGATAAGTAAACGCGTGGTTACAACATTTGGGAAATCAAGGTTAGACGGCCATTGTATAAAATGTTTGTTGAGCTCTTGAACCTTCAATGAGTACCTTCCAAAGGTTATGTGAAAAATCGTTGGAGCAAGATTTGCTAAAAGCCGTACATTTTCGCTTGCAATATTGAAAACCACGTGTTGCTGAATAACAAAGCTGTTACATATTTTCAAGATCTCTCTGAGGAATGTTCAGAACACTGAAAATATAAAAGTTTACTCTTCTCGAGAATCGTAAAGTTCTGAATACAGAACGAAACTCTATCGGCTGCGTTGGTCGAGTTTGGAAGTTTAGGTAAGCAAAACGTTAAACGTTTTTACTTCCGCTAAAACAGTACCTAAGTATAACTAGTAAAAGTGACGCCTTACCACTTAATTAACTGGTAAGGATGTTTTAAAAGCTTGTTAAAATACAGCGTGATCTTAAATTACTTTATGAAAGTAACAAGCTTTTAATTAAAGTTTTGTTAGTTATTGAGTTCTGTGAACTATTTCTTCAGTACCGACGCGTTTACGGTCGTCAGAATTGTTAAGAATTCAATATATAATTCAATAGATAGGTGAACCAAATTTTTCAAGACTGTATAAATCTCCATAGAGCTGTCAGTGTGGCGTTATGCAGGTATATTAATCAAATTACGAGTCATTTTTCCACTTTTTTTCTCTCATCATCGTCACAGTCACACCCAAAAGTTGGTTGGTTGACACACATTTTTGGGTAAAATAGGCCTCCTTCTTTTTCGACAGCTCACCGAGACGCACTGGCCAGCAGCGTGGTGTTTATTCTTTTGAACGTAGTCTTTTCAAGTCTTTTGTAATATTTTATCCGGTCTGTAGCTTTATTTTATAATTATATTATACTATGCAATTATAAATATTAGAATGAAATAATATTGGGTAAACATTCAACGAAAAACCTCTTAAAAATCCAACAAAATGGAAATAATAAATTATATTGCGCGAGTTTGTTTTTACCTTCCCTGATTGCATGGCATGTCAATTTGTGGGGGAACGGGCGATGTCCGTGAATTGCGTTTTGTGGGATCTTATCAAATAAATAAATAAATAATGCTGGACAATTCACACGGCATCATCTAGCCCCAAGCTAAGCAGAGCTTGTGTTATGGGTACTGGATAACTGATATCCATAAAACAATACATTTTAAATAAAAGACGGTTTAACGCAGAATATAAATATAAAAAATGTAATAAATATTTTATTATCCTTATATTTTGCTACGAATATCCGCAAATTAACGCCTGAATCTATTAAACATCAATTAATTTGCAGTGTGTCTGCCTGTACTGCGTGCTGCGACTGTACCACCTTCTCCGAGCTGGCGTGACGTGGAAGGGCGCAGCGGCCATTGAGCTGTGACTACTGCCGGCCGGCCAGGGTCCCCCTGGGCAGCCCACTCCGCCTTGCGAGTCCACCCTACTCCTAGGGTACGCGGAAAGCGACACGGACGCCAGCCTTCACGAAGTGTAAAACAAAAGACAACTTGGCAAGTCGGTGTTGTATCTGTCAAGTGTGGACCTCTCACTTTGTGCTTCACCAATTGTATGAAAAGTGTGATGAGATCAGTGCCAAGTCTATCTCAGTCGAAGACATGACGTCTGGTCTCAAGGTTGGCAAGTCTGTGATTATGATAGTGTTATTCATATACCTTACCAGTTACCATAAGAAGTTTGATTAGAGAAACGCCTTGCGTGTTTTGTCTGCCCTTCTGATATGTGCGTATAAATATTTATGACACTTTCATTACGAAAGGTCAAAAGATTGAAATCCTCAAGTTCAGGGAAGCAATTTTACAACACCAACCTTCAGAATAGTAAAGATTTCAACCACTAGCAAATCACAAGTTCAGTATATTCAGTATATCCAGTTCAGTATATCCAGCTCATTGTTAAAATAAATAAATAATGTTGGACAATTCACACAGCATTATCTAGCCCCAAGTTACGCAGAGCTTGTGTTATGGGTAGGTACTAGACAACTAATATACTTAATATAATACAATACACAAATAGATATTTTTTATTTTACATAGAAACCGAGCAGAACACCCGGAACAAATATCTGTAGATCGTATAAGCATTTGTCTCGAGCCGGGAATCGAACCCGCAACCTCCTGCGTCGCAGACGGACCTTCGCCCACCGCGCCACAAAGGTGGTCACGTGTTTGTATTCGCACCTTTACTTGTAGGTATCTAGACAGTAGAAACAGATGTCACGTACCGTTCATGTGTTTGTTTGACCTTTACTTGTATCTAGAAACATGTCTTTACACAACCTTAAGTGCAATCGGGTAACTTGCACGATACTACCCGTACTTCGCTCGGGCACTGACAGCTAAATAAGACGGGTAGTAAAATAAAACTTTAGTGGCTTCCGCCCTGGGGAGCTTCAGGTCGAATCGTGAATCGACTCTCGGAAATGATCTCGGGTAAAGCAGTAACATTGTGATAAACATAGTGAAGGACAATCGAACTGAGCCAGAGTCCATTTGACATATATTATGATGATATAAGCTATGGCGCTCATTAAGGGAGGCCTATGTCCAGCAGTGAACAAACAGCCTATGTTTGTTCACTGCTGGACATAGGTCCCTGATGCTGATGCTGATATGAAGACGTGATTTTGACGTCTCATAGGTATTTGATGTGATTTGCGTTGGTCCCTGTCCGCACGATAGAGGCGCTGCTGTAAAGATCTACCACCGAACTGCAATCCCCAACCCGCATGCCCAGCGTGGGGATTATGAACAGTATGGGCCCCCATGAGATAAAAGCCAAAAAGGCGATAATCAGGAGGCCTGCGTCCAGCTGTGGACCATTCTAGGATATTAAGGTGTGTTAAACCTATGGAGAAATGGAACGTCACGATTACGTACCAATACTAACATCAAATGGACTAGGGGCTCTGTTCCATAGATATACTTGTTAATTGTGTACACAGGCTATGTGTCTACAAAAATGTAATGGGACATTTACATTTTAATTGATGAGTTTGACAGAAGGCTTACTTTACACGTCGAAGTTAACAGACAAAGCTGCTAATCGTCCGATTATCTTGTGGTGAAAACCAGCCTTAGTACGAACTAAAACGTTATAGTACCTATCTACTGTTAGTGTTTATAATTTGAATGTTTTGTATGTGTTTACTGTTAGAAGCTTTGCAATTCAATCTGTAGTGGTTGACTCGTAACTTAATTAGTTTTCAGCTACGCGTGTGCTTGATGCGTAATGTGTCACTGTGACATTGTAAGAAACATTAGTTTGCATGTTAACCTCTCAGGGATTCTTACTAATAATAGCTTTTATCCTTCAAGGATTGCAGATGGCACGCTCTGAGGCTATGTCGGATCTGGAGCGGGCCTCGCAATACTTTTTTAGGGTATACATTTTACCCGCTCCGGGTCTCTCAACCTCTGAGTGGTTAAATCTAGTCAATGACCCTAATCTTAGTATGATTTTGCTATGACAGTGGTATAGACATTACAGAATGACACATTTTGGTATTCTATCTGAGATGAAAGAAACTACAGATGGAGGGACGCGTGTCAAAACTGTCAAGATTGAAACCGTTCTATCAATTTCAAAATCAATCTTTTTTTTCCAAGGTCGCCTGGGAGAATTCGCTCTCAGCGGTAAGGCCGCCTTTTGTACTGTATTATGTTTATTTTAGATATAAGATTATTTATTCACGTTTATTTTTACTGTACAATAAAGTGTTCATTCATTCATTCATTCAATTTGTCCGTGCAAATAGCACCGCACGCACTATCTAGAGTTTCTTTTATCTAAGGATTCTACGCCATGATTCTACGACAATACCCTGATCAAGTAAAGCGATTGGTTAGCAAAATTGGTTCCCTGATTGTTATTTTTATAGAATGTTGGCAAACCTACATTAGTAGCGCATAGTTTGGATTAGACCATTAAAACCATTCATTACTTTCGTGTCTGCCATAAAATTACTATTATCGGTAAATGATATTTGGTTTGCCGCAGCTTTTGTTAGAGCAAAGTGGTTAAAAGCATTTTAGAGAATATCAAAAACTGCGAAAAATGCTTAGATTTGTTTTACAGCTTTGTTTTCTCTTTTATGTGCGGTGTTTGTTTATAACTCAGGACCTACCAAAACCACAAAAGTAAAGGTCTTATCACACTGATGATGAAATAGATAATGTCTGATACCCAACTGGACTCATTTTTATCTACCAATAGCTACAAACTCCTGTAACATGGTGATCGCGACGAGGCTGCGGTCTAGAGGCAATCGATGACATAACGTGAAATTGTGAATGCAACCCGTACATGTAGAATAATAAATCTACTCCAAACTCATGTAATATTTATTACCTGCCATTTGATCCGGTCGTTTGTGTTGTGTATCTAGGAATAGCTTAAGTTTACCTATAAAATAATAATAAATCTCTATCAAACCAAGAAACATCATAGGAAAAACGAGAATTAACTTTTAGAAAGTTTCCTAGCATATTTTTTGCAAGGCTTATTTACGGTTTGGCGGAAGTAGACAAATCTTTTATAAGCTTGTTCTTAAAACCTTTTGTAAATATTGTTCGTATAAGAAAATATATTTTTGTAAGAAATGACAAAAAAAGTCTCAGCAGCTTACATACATTTATAAAAGCGATACCTTGTTACTAAGGAAAAGTTTGTAAAAGCTTTAGAATTTTGTCTAAAAACAAGTAGACGTCCTTGTTGTTTGTGTATAAAAATTGTAAATGTTTAACGTGTTATGATATAAAAACAGAAATTAATAAAATTAATGTTGATGCAGATTGACATGTCTAGTTTTATTCGTATTTTAAGATCCTTCGATCGACTATCCTAATTTCAAGATAATATCCTTTTATTTAACGAGACGTCCACCAGTTTAAAGTCACCCAACAAGCTATGGAGAGAGCTATGCTCGGAGTTTCTCTGAAGGATAGAATTCGTGACGAATACATCCGTCAGAGAACCAGGGTTATCGACTTAGTTCAAAGGATTAGTAAGCTGAAGAGTGGGCTGGCCATATCTCGAGAAGAATCGACAACCGCTGGGGTAAACGTGTTCTTGAGTGTAGACCGCGACTCGGCAAACGTAGTGTAGGACGCCCTCCGCCCAGGTGGGAGGAAGATTTGCGTAGTACTAGATAACTGATACACATAATACAATACAATACACAGATAGATATTTTTTATTATACATAGAAAACGACAAGAACACCTGGAACAAATATTTACAGATCGTACAAACATTAGTCCCAAGGCGGGAATCGAACCCGCAACCTCCTGCGTCGCAGACGGACTTTCGACCGCTGTGCTACATTGGTCGTTATTTAAAGTACGTTATTTAATTTGATTACCTACTTATGAACTTACTAGTTCTTTTGCCGGCACACTGTTAATCAATTATGGTCTCAGAACCTTTATCCTTGTAGGTTTTCAGGTACAATATACAAAGATAAGTTCAAAAGCGATTTCTTCCATTGTTCCTTTCAAATATTGAGTTTCTCAACAATTAACTCGCCTGCTCATTATGAGATTTTTTCTAAGCAATTCAAACAACACAATTTATTCAATTGAATTAGGTACATTTGCAAAGTTGAATGGTTTGTGGCTTGGCTTTCTGTGTTCGTGTGAAGTCGAATGAACCAATTTGTTTGATCCTGCAGATCCCTTTCGCGTTTACGTCGGTAATTAAACGAGCAACTAACTTTATTCGTTTATTTTCTACTACGCAACCATAAGTACCAATAGGCTACTTGACTACTACTCGGAAATAATTCTAACGTATTGTCTGATAAAAATAATGCAGTGTACCTAATTAATATTTCTTCAAGGCCAGTCGTATAAGTTATAAAAAATTATTATAGGTTTGAATAAAGGAATGGCGCATCAAAACGATAATCTCTGTCATGGCTCCCGTGCTCTGAGGAATGACGTCATACGCCTCACCACACCTAACAAGAAGAGCTTATTGACACTGTAATCTGTAATAGTGTGACGTCACCAGCGAACCAACCAAACGCAGAGCCTTTTCGGTCACGTGATCGTATATCAAAAAATGTGTTCTCGTTTTTTTACCTAAAATACGCATATTTTTCATAAAAATCATCTGATTACGCTTTGTTACGTTGTCACTGACTAGTGAAGAAGTGCGGTGCAAAAAGCAGTTTTTCAATTTAAGGTGGAACGTGATAAATAAATAATGCTGGACAATTCACACAGCATTATCTAACCACAAGCTAAAAAGAGCTATTGGATGCTTGGTTCATATAATAAGCGTCTATGAAACCCAACAAAATATTTTATGTTGTGCAAAACCACATCGTGTTTCTAACTATGTAATAGAGTAGGTAAGTAACAAGTAGTGTAATTATTAGCCGCTCGCTTTGATACTCAGAGTAAGCTTTGATACTCACGTTACTCACGTGGTCGGACAATAGTAACAACTGAGTCAGAGAGCCTATAATGAGTCACTCGCGTCATTACCTACAGCGATGTTTCCTTTTGACGCTCCAGTAAATATCTCACAAAGATCTTGCACACCATACCCGACTTTAAGCCCTTAGAATACTGCCACAGAGTCTAAAATCCATTGTAAAATTACGCTCCTTTGAAACAGGAATTAACAAAAATCTTGGAATTTACGGTGCATTTGATACGGATGCCGGCATTTGGGTTCAAAAGCGCAAAACCGGCTGATATTAAAATCCTTTCATCGCTTTTAACACTTTCAAACAGCTGCAATACAGTTCATTGGACTTCTATTTAATTTGTGTGAACATCTAATTTCAATCCAATAAGGTAGATAAAATAGTGTTCATTTTATATTGACCAGCGCAGCGCAAAGTTACTACCTACTTACGCATTCTACCATGGATAAAGAATCACCATACAAAACATCCAATGACAAAAAAGGCGCTTACAGTTCCATTTTCAAAAATAAATTCAAATGAAATCTCGACCAAAACATATAATGCTGCCCAAATAGTTTTTTTTATCTGATTTTTCCGGCTGATCAAATCTTTAAAATAAATACCAATAAATTTACTCCTTATAAAAATATACTATATTGTAACTTTCTATCAATGAATCAAAATAGCTTATTTATCAAAATCGTTTTCGCCGTTTCTATACTTCGACGTAATAAAGAATACCAGATAACCACATAAAAACCCTCGAAATACCTACATAACCCACCCTTGTGAGTAAAGAAAAAGCTAATCAAAAGATAAAATAAAAATATCGCAAGGTACCAAGGCTCTGCTGGTTTACAAAAATTTGGCGTGACTCGAGAGCTGGTGAGTATCTGGTGCAGGGCATCAGCATTGCCATATAGCAGGGCAATGCAGCCACCAGAGTCCCCAAGACGCTGCCTGCCTGCATTGTTTGCTCCTCTGTAATTCCTCCAAAAGGTAATACATAATATAATATAGATTTTGAAATTTACGAAATAAATGATTATTATTGATCAGTTGAACAGTCTGTCGGCGGTTAGCTCAACTGTTTCAATTGTAAATACTAGTTTTAATTTGTTTTTATTCATTGTAATTTTCTTTATTGATAAATCAATGTATAAATCTGATTCATAACATCGTCATTCACAACATCACGTCTTTCTCATAGAAGCAATAAAAACGCAGCGAATTAAAGAAGAAACGGAAGAAAGGAAATAAAGCCAAATAAACTCTTTTATTGCCACTGACGTGCGTAGACGTGATGAATTCGTTTATTAGTCTGTATTCCTAAATTAAACCCAGCTCGCTCGAAGGTTTACAGGGTGTCTCTTGAACATCTGCACTCTCGAAAGTGGGTAAAACTAGATCAAAAATGATCGACGAAAATGTTGAAAAAAGTTGCCAGAACCTTTTCCTCACTGGATGGCAGCCAGTTGAAATTTTGTTCACCTTCTTTCATGTGTGCGGATATCCAGGAGACACACTGTATACGTGTTAACTTATCTTGTTTAAATTGAGATTTTTTTAGGACGACTGAAAAAAGGACGAATTTCTATGTTCAGATATTATTTCTGATAGCTTAAAACATTCATACAGCTGTACAAAGAACCTGCTTAAATTTAATTTCGTTCAAATTCTGTTTTACTAAGCGCCTTTACTTTATTAACTTTGATCCATTTAGTACCTACCCACCGATGAGGTAGGTCCTCCAAAAGTTTAATTGAATTTTGAATTGACGATTGAAATACTAGGTTACGGCTTGTTTTATTTGACTTTACTCAGTTAAGGGATGATTTATATGAGACCAGACCGTGTCCGGGCCGGACCGAGGCCGGGGCGGGCCGGAGCAGTTAGTACGGAGAAGTTAGTAGACGGGCTCGGACGGGACACGGATCATGCACTGTTTAATATAAACTGCTTCATACAAAAGTATGTAACGTTTCAAATCCGTGCCCCGTTCGGGCCACGTACACGGCCCGCCCTCGGGCACGGCTCGGTTTAATATAAAACATCCCTTAATCGACCTTTGAGAGGTCAGAGTGGCTAGTATAATTTTGCAAAAAATACCAAAATGGAAAAAGTTTTCGTGCAAAAAAGCCATGAAGCAACAAATCGATTCGAAAATTGTAGTGGAGTTCGTATAATAGGTAGCTATTGGATACTTGTGAAGCTATCATAAGTAGTTCCTCTCAGTATCCGGTAGGGGCGCTGTATGGCGGTGAATGTATGGAAGGGAACGAAGAATTTTCGTAAACTATGGGAAACTCATAATAAGGCCGGTAAGTTTTATAATATCCATTCTTATGAAACCCTTTGATGGGTATCAAATTGGTCATTATTATATCTATTACTAGCGGTACGCCCCGGCTTCGCACGCCCTCGCCGATGTTCATCCGGGATAATGTAGGATTCTAATGGTGATAGAATTTTTCAAAACGGTCCAGTCGTTTCGGAGCCTATTCAGTTCAAACAAACAAACAAACAAATCTTTCCTCCTTATAATATTAGTGTAGATACCGATGGCCTGTCATCAAGAAGTAGGTATCTTATGATAGGCCATATTCTGTACCACAGTTTTCATTACTAAAACAGAAGGCAGAGCTACCCGGAACTTTGTCCTTTTTTGTGTTTTCAAAAAAACGTTTTGATTTTTCATTTTCATCTACTCTAGAGGTTTTCTCCACGTACGATAGAGTTAAAATCAACGCGTTGACTAACTAAACGTTGATGATGTGCCATTATCTTCCTCTCATAGCAAGTCACCTTACTCAAATGATAAAAAAAAAATTAACTATAGCAATGTTTTTATGGGTCTTTAGCGGTTCCAAACGAAATGCGAATCGCACAAGAGCTCTTTTTGAATGGGTCCTTTTGCACCACGGTACAAATCGCCCAAGAACTTTTTGCTATGTTAGTAACCTTATAGTTCTAACATACACCTTATATACCTTATAGTAGTAGGTATTATAGTTCTTCTCACGCTGCGTTCTTTGTTCTTTGCTATTTTACTGTATTTAGGCTATCATCTGTACTATTCTTTTATCTGTGTTAAACATATTATGTACCCAAATATTTTTTCTGTTCATATTTGATTTGATTTTTGTTACTAAATTTATTTCAACTATTATTTTATTTAATTAAGTACATTTAGTATTAATAATCAGTGGTCAGTGGTGAGGTCACCTCAAACAGGTTTCACCTGAAAATCAGCGCAACCTCGCATTAATGTGAGGTTGCATTAAGCTGAGGTGGAACCCTTTGGCCTGCACCGTTACAGCGCAGAGCACACACCCGGGGGGCTGACTTACCCACAACCAAGCTTGCCTGCCTACTCACTTATCTAGCTTATTTTGTTTCTTGTATTTAGTCTGTGGGTGAGTGGGTAGGTAAGGCCTAGTAACTTTTGTATTTTTTTTTTTTTCCTCCTTTTCTGTTCTGTGTTGTATCTCTGTGTGTCAATAAATCTCTATCTATCTATCTATCTATCTAACCAGGCACAAAGTAACAGGAAAAATAAAAAGACTTATAAGTAACACCAATCTTATTTAACTACTATCTCAACAAAAGAAAACAAACGACTAAGCTATTGTGATTTATAATTAAGAGCTTTCTACTGCCAAATAAACTTGAAGACCATTACCGTTCCTATTCCCTAAGGATATAACGAACTCATCAAAGTTACCTTAAGATAAACACAACACAGGTGGATGTATCTGAACTTAATTCCACTCCGTCTTCTAAGTAAAGGTACAAGCTCATAAACTAAGACTTAGTTAGAATCTAACTTGATTATTTATACGGCGCATCGTGTCAGTACAATTTTAAACCCACGATGTTGAAACCTTTACTGTTTTCTTAATTACTGTACTGTTTCTAGATTAAAACCCTGTTGACTCTGTTACTGATGTTAGTTTTAATTAAAATTTGTAACTATAATATAATTCATAACATTGTCTAGCCTAGCTTTAAGCTCAGCAGAAGTTGCTTTTCAAAATAGATTTGATATCACACTAATCTTGGATGTTTTGTTACTACTTCATGCCAAAGCAAAAAAAAAGCCATTTGTACAAAAAAAGCCTTTATTTATTACTTCAACCAGAAATAACTGTAAATTCTCAATTAAGAATAGTTTTATTTTAGGTGTTTCTAGTTTGTTCACTTAACTTAGTTATTTAAGAGGAGCCCAGTTGCCGCCTACTTCATGCTTTAGTTGGGCCTTCTAGTTGCATGTTTTTTATTTTCTATGTACATAACTCATATGTGGATAGCGCTGTGGGCTACATTGTAAATACAGCTCATCTTTACATAGTAAAGTACTAACACAAATGTATAATAAGTACAATGTAGTCGTTTGTTATTCCTCAATAAATAAATAAAATAAATAAGCTACTAAACGGATTAGGCCGACATTTTGGATAGATATAGGATGATATAGGTGTGACAAGTATGTTGAATAACATAAAGACTACTTTTTATCCCATAAATCAGTATCCATGGAATTCATATTACATTTGAACGTTTCCAAAGAAACAAAAAACAGAAACTAGTACCTATGGAATTCATATAACATTTGAACGTTTCCAAAAAACAAAAAACAGAAAGTAGTTGTATATTTTTCATGACCACTAAATTTTTAAATATTATTACGTCAACTAAGCTCAATGGTTCCCACAAACTTGATAAGGCTACATGAACTGGCACAAAGTGTGCAAATGGATACTTATCTAACTGAGAGAAGGTGGCTTGCTACTAAGTTGGCCAACTTGCAGCTCTGTGTGCCGTCGCAGTCTAAGTACTTTAAACTAACATAAAGTTCTATCGGTCCGAGACTTTTGTGTAACTTTATGATTTATGGCTTAAAGGTTTTTATGTTAAATGGCTTTCAGCTGTGACATGCTCCCTTGACCTTAATCGATTAGATAAATGGATAGAGTCGAGTTGGAACATTTTGTCAACTCGGAACTTGGAAACGTTGTGGGAATCGACGGCGAAATGTGGACATTGACTGGTTATAACGTTGACTTGACTTGTTGAGGTCATCCACGCAGATCGGCAGATACCGCAGCGTACTGCGTAGTGATTAAAAGACCAAGGGTTCTGCGGCAAGCTGAGAGATGACGTCATTCTCAAAACCATTCCTAAAGTACTCTACCCCTTGGTCGCTCTATGCAAACCGCATACGCAAGTTAATCCTTTAATGGATAGCGTGAAATAGGCCAAATAAATAAAACTCACGAGCGCACTGGGCTAATACTGCAGAAGGATAGACCTAGTTTTGGGATTTGTAGCATGAACATCCGGTTATCCGCAAGAACAGTCTCTCGCCTCGGATGTTCCACGGGTTCGATTGCCGCTGCGGGGCAAATTGTCTGCATGACTCCATCGCATGTTTGTTCCGGGTTTCAATCATGGCCTCTGAATCCCACGACAACATAGAACTTACTTGAGGTAAGTACAGCAACGCGTTACTAATGGGTTTTGGTTTCTGTCTTGTACGGAGTCGTTTATTATTTAACCTAGAGGTTGAAACGAAGAAAAGTCCTATAGCTCGAGTTTATCAGAGACTTAATGTCTTAATTTAATTACCGAATTTATGTAATTAGTATGTGTTTTGAATATTTTGACAATGTTTATTGATATTCATACACGAAGTAAAAAACTTTTAGAAGAAAATGTATACTGAAAAATTCGTAGGTCCAACTTGGCATATCCTTCTCGCATCCTTCGGTCATCAGAAAATCTGGTATTGAACATGCCGCTCCACCGAACCAGTTTTTATGTATCCTTTACCATCCGCCGTAAAGCTGTGGAACGCACTGCCTGAGTCCATTAGGAAAGCTGAATCTCTACCTATTTTCATCAAAGCTCGCGTCAATGATTTATATTTGTCAAAAAAGTGAATAGGTATTGGTAAATTGTTTTTCTTATTTTTGTTCTTGGTTTTTAATCCGTATCTATTTTGTAAAGTTTTTTATTTATTGTTATTTATGTTGGTATTTTTTTTCTTCTTGCATAGGAATGTTTATAAATTATTCTTTGTATTGTATAGTTACACCTCTGCCTTTCTTAAATTTTCTAACTTCTATCCATCCAAAGGTTGCCTGGAAGAAATCGCTTCTAAGCGATAAGGCCGCCCAGTGTACTTTTACGTTTTTATGTCTATGTTTCTTTAAATCTTTTTTGTGGTGTACAATAAAACAGTTTTGTATTGTATTGGTTTTAACTAAAACAGAGAAAAGCTGAACAAAATTGAAAATGTGTACAAAAAGTTGCGACCAAAACAGATTTGAATACTAACGACTTTAATGAAGTAGTATTTGAAAATGCCCTGTTTAATTAGAACGGACCAATCCGTGACGAGAAAACAGAATGAAAAACTTACCAAACACCCAAACAGACCAGAAAATATTTGCGCCCACGAATATGGAATGAAGAAAGAATATTTTATGGAAAGCTTAAAATATTACACTTTGTGACTGGAAGTTTGTCGAGGACAAAAGACAAAAGAGGTGCACATTTCTACTTTTTTCGGTATCCGAAGTCCCTTATAATTAACTTCGTCAATCTGTTCCTTTGAAGAAAAGGGAGAAACGGTATTTCTTGAGAGCAATATAAAACTTGTATACACTTTTGATCATCGCGTTTTAAAATTCCAAAAATTGCTAGTAAGCGACTAGCAAGTTTTTGTAACAATCTCAATTATAAGGTTTTTTATTTATTATAGTACTCTGGGTAATTTCTAAGATATAATCTCAATTATATCAAACCTTACCATATCAAGCTACCATGGAAAAAGCGATAGTATGTTCTAGAGATACATTTTCGCTCTCAGAAAATTCTTGGCGGCTTACAAGTCGTTGACGTAGGATCGTGTCAGCACAAATAGTTTTTACGTAAGCTTTCAAAGAAGTCTTGCATACGGCTGGTGGCTTTGTTCTCGTTTATCTACTTGACCGTAAGAATTCCTTTATCTCTAACGGATTTGCGACCGCCAGCTTTTTCGAGGTAAAGTTTATGCCGGTGATTTGTTTACGTTCTAGTTATAAATTTAACTTGAGCAGAAATTAGCTGGATACTTCATAAAGAAGTAAGCAAACATAAAATGTCAAACAAAAAAACTAAATTATTAGCTTACTAAATCCTCCCCTAGACATACGCGGCCTGCAGTGGCGGCCAGAACAGTTTGACAAACATGACGTGTCGTCAATTGTGACAAATATGTCGCGGCTTGGCAGAGACAGTAGGAAGTTACACAACACAAAGAACATCTGTGTGGTAGTGGTAGTGTTGCTAATAAAGATTTATCCGACGACATCTAATTAACTGTGATCAAACTAAATTGTCGTCGTTGCTAAACGAAACGTAGGTAAGCCGTCGCCAGCTCCAGGGCTAATAGTAAATCCTATTGTTCGAGACAGATTGAATTAAGGCGCTCGCTCTGGCACCTGCCTTATTTATTTGCCTTCCATTCGATTATTCCATAAATCTTTTCCCCGCAATAACGTTCCAATCTCAACGTGTCGCATTTTTCATAGAAATGATTACATTATTTATTCCCTTTCAGTTTATATGCATTGTTGTTATCTTGATTTTGAGTGGGTCTCTAGCTGAATTATTATTTGGCATCAGCTCGAAATTGTAAACTTTATCGTCAAAGATCCAATTTTTCCATACCTTTACTCTAGAAATAGAAACTCAACAGGTAGGAAACTCAAAAGGTACGTATTAAAAGGCGTTTCGGAGCGTTCTAATGAAAAAAAAAAACGTCTGTGCACAGCGAGCTTTAGTGTAGTCAGTACGGGGTAAGAATGTGCTCTGGCCGCCCTACTTTTTCCACGGATGCTGTAAATAATTATGTACTTCTCATAAATGTTGAAAATTGCCTCATAATACAAGCGGCACAATAACGTCAACAGTGAAAGATAATGACGTCACCACAAACAGCGAGTCACAAAGCTGAAAGTATCAGCGCTTTGTGAATTGAATCCATTGAAGTCTTCGCAATTGAATTTTTCTCTATCATTTTCAATAGTTATGATTTGAATCTTCATTCAATCGAATTTTCCAGACTAGTGACTTTTCTGAAGTGTTTATACCCTTCTAGTTGAGCTGGCAGAAAGCGCACGGTGTCTTATGTTATCTTCCTTAGCCTAGATCTGTATTTAGATTAGGCTCGTTTTACTTTTTACTCACCTTATCCTCGGTCCTGTCTCATTGTGTAGTCACCGAGGGACGTTTATTTTTTCTTTCTCATTTAACTTTTCGGAGATTAAACGAAAACAAACTATATTCCTTTCGCTGAAGGTAATGCTGCAAAGTTAACTTTGATAAGTGTAATAAACATTGTTGAAAAGGGTCTTTTCCCTTTTTTGTAAGTACTAAATTTATATTTCTACAGGTTTTATTTAAGCATAGAGATTCTTCAATAGAGTACGTAGTACCTATAGGTTGCTTCTATGGTAAAGGATAGAACCACCGTATACTTAATTCTTATGAATTAGGCATATTACTACTTTATGGACCCCCTCAAAATCAATCTGGTCACAGAAATTTCTATAAAATGCACTCGTTTTTAAAGTCTTCAGTTGCTAACAAATAAATACCAAGACGACTGGAATCAAATAGAGAGTGAAGAATATCCCAGTGCTATGGTAAATGGGATTTGAAGCACGATTTAATGCTATTCGATTTTTATTCCTATCCAATGCTATTCGTGTTCCGATTGTTAAGAAAATTGCACGCGTATTTATCGGTAAGTATTGAGCCTTTGTTCAGGAAATAGCTCTTCTTGTGTAGCAGGTCTTTAAGCCAGGTAGAGAAGGTTCAAATTCATTTGTGGGTACGTCTGCACGGGAACCAGTATCGCGTTTTAACACGTCTTTCAAACGACAATTCGCTGTCGTTAGATGCTGCTGTTTTGTTACGTACTATTTTTTTCCGGTGACGATATACCTAGCCTCTGTCAAAAACCTGTATGAACTTATACACGGACCGTACGACATGCACGACAGTTCAGTTTGTTTGGTTTTATTGAAAAGTCATGTGCGTTTATTTCGACTGCGCTGTGTTACTGCTGAAATCGTTGCTCGTGGGAAAACGTCCAAACGGCAGGTCGTGTGCCGTGCATCGTGTGTTTCCTTAATCGTGTGGTGCATGGGAAGACGAGACGTGATCGCAGACGTGAGACGCACGTCAAATCAATGGACTAAAGAACAAAAATATTATGTAGCCATTGAATAATATAATATGTCAATAATGAATGTCATTTGAATAAAACACGATTTATTTTTGAGTATTTTTCTAGTGCGGGGAGAACCACCTTAGGATCGAGGTATTGGAGAGTAGATTAGACCTTAGGACATTAGAGATCTGTATTGTTTGTTATTTTAACGATTTTTGAGATTTTTAGCAGGACACCTTCGAGCAAAACATATAGCTGGAACAAGTCTGTTTAGAAATTTTCAATTGGTTAATTATTAGGAATATCGAGTTCAAAGTAGGTTTATCTGTTTAGTTTTTTAATCTAAAAATAATGTCGCCAAAGCTGATAAAGATTAAACGACAAAGTCGCTAAATCGGCAACACCGCCGCCCGCGCCACGCGATTTTTTTTTTCGCACTGTGTTTTGAAGCACTCACAAGCACAAAAATTGCGCGAATTTAAATCGTATGTATAAATATTGTACCAAAAAGTTATATGCATATTATTCCTGGGCGATTTTGGTTTTTGTGTCATCTGGACATCCAGCAACGATAAGGACATACGATATCACAAACATCGTGGGGCGAACCTGGATAAGATTGGCACTGGCCCTTGTTGAGTGGCACAAAAGTTTGGAGGCCTATACCCAGCAGTGGGTGAAGTAGGGTTGTGGATGATGACGATACCATCATGCAAGAAAATGGACGAGCATCAAAACCGCCTCATTCACAGACCGGAAGTCTCATTTAAAAGATTAATATCGACTCCACAATAGCACCGCGAGTGCCCAGATTTATGGTGGTACTCGACCAAATGATCCCACCAATCATTTTTCTGCTTGCTGTTGCCAAAATACGAAAGCTACAACAGAAGGCTTGGGGAAACATTTACATTATGACGAGGTAAATGGTTTGGGATTGGTTTATTTGAATGAATGGTATAATTTACGCAATCTCTTTTGTACCACTAAATCTGAGCTTATGCAACCGAAAATATTAATAATGCTGGAAAATGTACACAGCATTGTCTAGTCGTATGGCACCCCATGCTAAGCAGAGCTTGTGTTAAGGCTACTAATATACTTAATCAGGTCACTGATATACTTAATATATATATGACATAAATACTTAAATTACAATAACAGAATGCAATGCAACCAGCGTCATTGGCACGCTTCCGACAGGTTTTGATATAGATCAGTTGACCTACCCGTAGATTGTTTGCAACAGTTTTAATTTAATTACCTATATTATTTGATTGTAATTTTCTTTGTTAATAACAGAATAAAATTATTACAACTAATATTTACACTTAAATCTATCTATTGGTTTGATATTAAAGTGCGTAAACGCACTGGGGCAATTTTCTACGAATATTGAATAATGTTTCAAACATTTTCGATTTCGGCGGGGCGTGGGGCGCGGCGCGGGGTTCGGCGCGGGTTCGAGTCCCGCCAAAATCGATTTTTTTTGGGACATGATTAAATTTCCGTATAAGACTTCATCTATTTTCTAAAAATCATAATTAGATACACTTTGTCATACAAAACGAAGACGGTATATGCGTTTAGGATGAAATGTGGTTTGTTTGTATGTGTGCATATCAATGCTCCCAATTATGTATCGCCAATATCGATCGCTCTTTTTTTTCAAAGATGTTATTTCACTTCTTCGCAAATCGCGATACGATAGCTGTTGTTGCTATACCTTTAGTGTGGCAAATTACTCGTTTGCGCAATACTTTACAATTTAAAATGTAAGTAGAGTGCTTTATTTTTATTGCGTTCATAAAGTACGTAGATACCGTGAGACTAGAGTTTGTCTCTGTCAGCGGATAGACTGGAAAATAAACATTAGCGCTTTTACTTCGGTATACGGACTTTAAATATACATTTTTAATATATATTTTAATGCTTAGCTTGGGGCTAGATAATGCTGTGTGAATTGTCCAGCATTATTATTATTATTTATTTTTAATAATATGCAGTACAGTTTGGTACCTTAACCACATAAATTTGCGTCGAAAGTCAGATAGATTTCAGTGTAAGGTGGTGACACATAGAGATTTCTCTGAATTTTCAATTATACCTTCACCATAAGGTTACGATAGGGACCTAAATGTTCATTTTCATCTATAATATTTTTTGGAAATAGTGTTTTATTTTTCAGTAACAATTTTTTTTAATGTAATAAGTTATGTGATATTTCGATATATTTGGTACGAGTAGGTATATTAAAAAAAAATTACTTGCAACATATTTTCATCGCTTGTTACGTTTGCATAATTTGGGTGAAATTTAGTTCGTTACAACAATGTACTTACTGTATAACTAATAAATAAATATAAAGTCTCGAAATGCCTTTTCGTAGGAACTCTATAAAATGTGTTTTATTTGTGTAGTTTGTACAATAAGTGACAATTCTAAGAATTAAAACATACCATTATGATATATAAATTTATCAGACGGGAGACTTTTTGGGCTCTGATACTGACCGGTGTTATTAATGTACTATTCGCAGCGAGTTTTGAAAAAACGGAATCACGTTACGATGCGTCCTTTAAAATTTCACTAAATGCCTGAAAATTCGAAAAAGAGTTTTGAAAAACGGAATCACGTTACGATATATTTAGTTACGTAAAAGTAACGATCAAAAATTAATAACATCTTAAACCAGGGGGAGCCGGAAACGTAATAGGTACATCTTTATCAAATTATTATTATTACCTACTCAGCACTCTACTTAACAAAATTGAATCGCTTTAATTGGGCTCTCTCTTAGAAAGCTCAAGTTATTGCCACTAATTGAGCGAACAAGCAGGTTGTTCCTTCGTTAATATATTTATAACGAACCGCTAATGCTTTTCCTGAAAATTGTAATACCGTTACATATAAATACGGCTCGGAGATTATAATGCAGGTCTACCAATCGCATATTTCTCAAAATAAATACATTTAAAATCATCTCCATTTTATTGAACAGAACCAATAATACCAATAATTACCAATAATATCTTTTTAGCACACTAAAAATACAAGGAAAACAAATGACTTACACAGGGTTATTGGTAATTTACTGACACTACGTTAACCGCAGTCTTTGCTTATTATGGCTTCAAGATGATGGGGAGAACCTGAAGATAATACAGTGTCAGTAAATTACCAATAACCCTGTATTAAAATGGCCGTTGCGGTTGCGGCGTAAGAATCGACTCCTCTAGCGGAGCCACCACCATAGGACCAGCAGATGCACAGGAAAAATACCCCCGTACCTGGTCGATATACTACAGTGTCAATCTGCTCTACCTTCATAAGAAGCATGGCCAAATGTGGAATGAGTTTCCAGCGTCCGTTTTCTCCCCAAAGGGACAATCTTGGAATCTTCGAATTCAGGGTGAATAGGTTCCATCTGGGAAAGCGTGCTCCATCTTAGGCCACATCATCACTTATGCAAGTGAGATGGTGGCCAAACGCTAGACCATCACCAATAAAAAAAACCGTATAATTGTATATTAACATTAATAGACCTTGTTACTCAAATATCATGATTCTAGGTGAACGAGAAGTACCTACCCTATAGGTTTTTGGTACACAGCAAGAATCAAACATTTTTTGTAAATTAATAAAAATTTACGGTTTTCGGATTTTTCCTGTACTTGTTCTAAAAGACCTTACTTCGTGCCAATTTTCATGATTCTGGGTCAACGGGAAATAACCTATAAGTTTTGTGTGCATATGATTCAATTGGAAAATTCTAAAAAAATAGCATAAACGGCAGTAACTTGATTGCGTTGACTTAGAAGTTTGATTTATATCGCGGCTCCATGAGGTTACGAACCGTATATGATGTGATTTTCAACTCGATACCTCCATGTGTTTCTGAGAAAAGAGGATAGATAGACGGACAGACGGACAACAAACTGATCCTAAAAGGGTTCCTTTTTTACTTTAACCTTAAAGTAGATCGTGACGGTCGTGGCGTACGAATTGACTCCTCCACTTAAGCCCGTGGACCATGGGCACCTCCCAGAGGGAGGGCAGCAGTCTACTTCTGTGTATTTTAACACCCCTACTGCGATCACCAATGCTGTGGCGATTCTGGCAAAATCCTCCTCCTTATGTATTCAGATCGCATAAGCTTAAAAATGTTTAGTAGACGTTTGTGTGCCGATAATGATGATATAACGTTGCACAATGGGAATTCAAACATTAAACGTAAGTTTTAACTCTGTGATCAATCACGCGTATGACTGGAATTATATCAGACACACAAAATCACTGGCATTTGTTTCAAAACATGATTTATTGGTTCAAACTGTACACGCTCCAATAACTTTGTTCAATCTCGTTATCAAAACATAACTCTGCGAACACGAGGGTTTCATTCACATGGTTAATCGTGAATCATTCGTTACGACTTATCAAAATGGAGTCCATCGGCCGTCGAATACATCAGCTGGTCCGGCTCGTTTTGCCGGTTCAAACTGTGTGAGAAATATACAGGAGTCGTTAAATAGAAAATATTTATTTTATTTATTAAAGGAAAACCAGCAGCATATACAACAAATGTAACAATGAAGAAAATGGAAACAGGAAGGTTTTCACGAGTAAGAAGAATAGTAGATACATAAAAAGTGTGAACAAGCAAAGTAAACATTATCGCCTACAGTACTACAATTGACATAATACATACATAGCAAAAAAAACTATATGATAAATGGTAAATGTGAGGTAAAAAGCAAGCAATAATATTACTAAAGCAAAAAAAACATCATGAAAACCATAACAGCGAGAAAGTGGAGCCGGCCAGGGCACATCGCCCGAATGGATGAGTCACGTTGGACCAGGAGAGTCCTGGAATGGAGGCCCAGAGCAGACACTCGAGAACGAGGGCGACCACCGAACCGTTCGGTGGACGATATCAGACGACACGGAGGCCAAGACTAGATGCGACGGGCTCAAGATCGCGAGGAATGAAAAATGGGTCCAAGAGTGGATCCCGAAAAGGCCAACATGATGATGATGACAATCCGCACTACATTACTCGCATGCCAATATCGAGTCATCCTCATCATCCTCGCCGGGTGATGAGAAACAGTCAGAGCTCAACCGCCGTCTCACGGAGTTATCACTGGAACAGAAGGGATTCAGATCTATTTGCTTGGAGAGTTTAGTAAAATGGTCGCCAACTCGCTACAAAAACGAATTCTGACGATAATTCGACCTAACCTTTGGAATGTGAAGGATTTCGTTAAATCTGACCCTTTTTTTGGGGAACATTTAGTGATATTTTGTTATGAAGTTCGGGGCAAAAAATATGGTTATTAGTAATTTTGAGATATGTCATTGCATTTCTGAATCAAAAGAAAACAATTAACAACAGAAAAACAAAAAACATAGGTACCTACTTAACTTAAATTATATCAGACTTTGAACATCATTAAGTAATCCAATCTTCGATCCCAATACTTCGGTGACCACCTACCGGACGACGGGAGTAGATTTAAAATCAGCGCCGCATGCTCCTTGCATGCAGCTCAAAGCTGAATTTACTCCCTTTGCCTTTTTATTTTTAATTTCTTTGTATTTTTTATGTATAATTCTGTTTAGGTTAAAAGGGCTATTTAGGCAATAAATGATTTTTTCTTTCTTTCTTCTTTCTTTAAGTAGTTTCGAAGAAGTAACCGTCTGATACCGACATCAGTGGGTTCTCAAAAGGCACGGAAGCACTCAGCTTAATGCTGGTCTCATCCGGTCAGCCATCCAAGGGTCAAGCTGGGCTATACGAGAGGCTTATCCTTGATGTGTCAAGATTAACTGAAAGTTTTGGCTATTTACTTAAGTGCCTGTACCATAACTACAGTAGGGAAACAAAACGACGATCCAATGCTTAAATAACCATGCCTATATAAGTGATACCTACTTTGATTTCATTTCAATTGGATGCACAATAACTCACAATGTTTCGCGAAGAGTTTCTCTGTTTTATTTCTTTCCACAGACTTGCCTTCTTTATGAGATTTCGTGCGCTTTGCAATAATGGAAAGTACCTAACCACAGCCTGTGCCTTCCAAACAGAACAATGCTCGTGATTCATTTCAACATTTTCAACCTGCAATAAAAGATACTGGCTTTTGTTTTTAAGCTTTCGGCAATCAATGGAAGCCGAGTTCGGCGCTAAATTAAATGAAAAAACCTCAGTGGTGTGAACTCAATATAACACACAATGGGCAGGTTATTTGATTCCATTTTTCGGGTTTCGGATCGAAATGAAAACTTCTACAGTAGGTTTGATTTCCAAATTTTGTTCAATTGATAAAAGTTCGAAACCCTTGACTCGAGAGCCTTACCTGCTCTTGAAAGCCTGGAGATAAAATCGATGAATATAAGTTTAACAATTTCTCCAGATGACCCAAAACTTTTCTGTTCGGGTGATTAAAATCTGTTTATTCTCGCAAACTCTTACAAAATATTCGTCGTCGCTAGGATTTCCGACTCTATTATACTTTCTGCTAAGTACTGCACTAAGTAATTTGTTTCCTCAAGGCTTACGATAGCTTTACAATAATGTAATTTCCTAGGGGGCAGAAAGCGCACTCTACTATATTTCCTATAAACAAGATTAAAAATATCACAGACTAGCTTATGCTCGCGGCTTCGCTCGCTTTTTGAGAATAAAAGTAGCTTATATTATTCCAGGTTCAAATCTTTATTTGTACAAGATTTCAGCCCTATCATTTCAGTACTTTTTAAGTTTACTTTGACCAAACATCTTTACAACGGCACAATAACGGAAATATACATTACAAAAAAAAACATCGGTAAAAAGGTGTTTTTAAAAACTAGGTTGGTAGGTACTTAGAATGTGAATGTTCTACAAAGACAGTCTAATCCATTCATTTACGCCCATATTATGAAAGTTTACTCAGTCTTGCTTGATCTTTGCCTAAGTTACGCTAATGCCATAAAAAGGTACTTACTCAAGCATACGCAATACATCAACAACATGACTGCACAGTACCAAATGAAAAAATCAATAGAGACGAGGAAAATAATGGGATTTGCAGGTAGCTCACAAGGCTTCTCCGAAATTTGTCAAGAACATTGTAAACACCATACCTCTTCATTTAGATACAATACCTTCTTAATGGTTTTCGGAAGGAAGAGAGTTATTTATTTTGCGGTACCTTTAAAAATAACGGGGTGTAATAAATGGATGGGCAGGTTCCTGTCAACCCAATGACTCTATCAATATCAATTCATTATAAGAGTATCATTCATCATTAGAGTGAAAGCTGTATGAATGATGTAACGATGAACCTTCATACCTGCGTGTGTAGGTGTAAGTATATACTAACCGTTTACATATTAATAATGGCTATTTTCCTTAATATTACACTAAAAGCATTTTCATTGTCAAACAAAATGGATATTAAACAACTCACGGGCGGCGCAAACGAGCCACCTACCGCCGCAACCACTCTTTCATTGAATGGGCAGTCGACGCCACAAACCACGAAGCTCCCACAAACGTACTTTCCGATTCATTTGGAAACTACATCCTCGATTTTAATGAAATTAGGCATACATAATCGGATAAGAAATTTAAATGCAATAAAGGGTGTAATTTCCTGTTGAATCAGAAAGTTCATATAGGGGCTTAGAAGTTCGCACCCACCTTAGGGTGAATTGGGTTATGTTAAAACCTTTTTCTCCGATATCATTATCGAAAAATACATAATCATCTATGGGAAACAAGGCAGATCAACTTTGTTTAAAGAATGAAAAAAAATCTATTTTATTAGCATGTATGCGATTTTTCTTTGATTTACCACCTTGGAGGTAAATCAAATGGCTTATGCATAAGAATGAAAAGTGGTCCCAAGACCGCAACTTATGGATGCCTGTTACATTAAATGTGTCCTTAACAGCCCTTGCTGACACGTAATAGCCATAGCTTCAGTTTTGACTTAAGGGGCCAGCGGAGGATGTCATATACCATACACAGGATGCTCATACAATCTTAATACCAATATTATTTGTAATTCGAACATATTGCCACCACAAAATGTTATTTTTTTATTCAAATAGGTTTTTTTTTGTTTTTATCTAGTAGTTTTTTTTTCTTCAACTACGTACCTGAAATAAATTGTAAGCTTATCACATTTTGCATATTTTTACGTGGAATATTAAATGTTGTCGTCTTATTTGTTTCGTATTACAAAAAACAATATCTTACGTTTTGTATGTCAAGGAACATAGTTTATTGTCTAGTTACAGAATAACAACATTAGGTGAAAAATACAAAAAGGTTTCAGTCAACATTTTTGGTATTACGGAACATAACCAAATTCATACCTAATATCAACTAAACAGAGACAGCGATATTCGAGCAAATTCTTGCACGCGCCTCGAATTGAAGTTGCGAGCGGCATCTGCAGATATTCGCAGTTAAACGAGTGACTCGTTTGCGGCGAGGATAATAAGCAAGGTGGAGGAATTTGTAGACAATTTACTTTTTGTCTGTAAATTGAGGAAAATTGGAAAATTTACGAGCATGCTGGAACATTACGTAGTGGTATTTCAAATGTCCCTTTCTTGGCGAGGCTCGTTAATATTTATTTTAATTAGCCAGTTGCTTTAGACGGCTTTCGTGGCACATTGAGGGAATGGAAAAAAAATACGTAGGTAGAGACGGAAAATGTTGAGAGTTTGAATTCTGCGATGGGACTTTTGTGTTTGATCTATACCAACCTATAACTTTACTTTCGCAAATAACGAGACAATAGCAAAAAAATCTACGTGATAGTGAAACTGGAGACAGATATACAACGAAGCTATTTCGTGAATTACCGAATTCGGAGTTTTTTTCAGAATTTTCGTCAATATCGTCTCATAAATCTTCGCGAAAAGCGACTGAACTTGAATTATCTGAAGAGGACGCAGACATTTCTGCCGAAAAACAATTGAATCCACGTAAAAAACTTTTTAACGACTGCTCGGAATAAGAAAAGTAAGTTATGTTTATCGTTAAATCAATTTAACACTCGAAAGCTGGAGCGGAACTTCGGATTTTGTTCGGTTCGTTTCGATATGGTCGACATTCTTTCATCGGTATTTGAAGAGTAAGATAAGACTGTTTATGCTATTCCTAGCAGATTCTTTAGGAGGTATATTTATATTTACTCACCATTGTGAGAATGGAAGTTATACAAGGCAGATCATGTTTTACAATTAAAGATTGATTGAATCAATTTATTAATCTTTCTCAAATTTTACAACACCGTGTTAGGCAAGTAGGTACCTTAAACATAACCCTAACACTTTCATGGCCGCTACCGCCACGACACGGAGTCGTGGCGGCAGCTGCAACTGGGCTGGAACTGGGCAGTGAACGCGTTAAATAATTCGATTGTATTGAAAATAAAACTAAAATTCCAAATTCCTTAGTAGTTAAACTGTTTTTGAAGTACTTCGGGATAGATCCCTCGCGAATAATTTTTTTAGGGACCACCTCGGGATTATTTTCCATACAATAGCGAAAGAATTTTTCAAATCGGACCATAATTGACGGAGAAATAGACGACCATAGAAAAAAAAACCTACAATGTAGCCTACAATACATACAGAATGCAGCCGAACCAGCTGAAGCATAGAACATTCATTTCTTTTGTTTTTCGTCGGTTAAAAATTGTGAGATGAACCCGAAAACTAGCTAAGTATTTTTCTACCAACGTATCTATTAGTTTATTCATACTTTTAGTTATGACTTCCTCGTGTCCGTAAAATATTTTCTGAACGAATTTTCCAGAAAATTTTCAAAGTTGGCAAACGTCTCACCTAAATAATTTGTTTGTATTGGAAGTGCACCAACTTTTCATCCCTTATCGAAAGGCAAATTTAAATTTGAGTAATCGTTGGGTTTTTCTATGTCATGCTTATATTTTTAGATAATAAGCAACTCTTGATTTTTGCGCTTACGCCGCTTTGCTCTGTTCTTGTTTTCTGCTTGTTTACATTATAGGTACTTGTGTGTACCTTTCACCAAATAAATGTATGTCTACTCTATTCCATTTTATTCTATTCTCTATCTCGCTCCTATGAACGCGAAATCCTATGCCCAACCTTTTCACAAAATGGCGTCATGGGTCGCCACCATAAGTGTAAAAAAGTATTCAGTCATCATTTATGGTAATACGGAACACAACAAATACGGAACTTAACGAGTGACATCTTATGTTTCTTTATTAAGAAAATAACCATGTTATGATATTAAAAAGAATTACAAACAAAAAAGCATACATACACACTCGTTTAAAAATGTTCCAACCCAACAGAGCTCTATTGATTGCCGGTGGAAGCTATACTTATATGCAAAGGCGTGCAATGGCCGTGAAAAGCAGTAGCCCTTGCTCGCTGACATCCCTCTAACAAGGCGGCGGCGCGCTATCCATCCATAATGAACCTTAATCCGCATTAATTCAGTGCAGATTCATTTACGTTGTTGTGGGTAAGTTAAACATGGTTGCATTCTCGGGAAAGGAAACTATCGTGGTAGAAAATTACTGCTGGTTACCTAATCTAGTCGATTGTTAGGTTTCATCTTACATTATAGTATTGAAGATGTACTATCTTGGTAGTGTTGATGTTGATATTGTTTCCACGCCTGTTCTAGTACCTTCTTTCTATGTTATGAATTTTCATGATTAGTATAGGTAACAATAGTAGTTTATGCAACTGTGCATAATGGAGGGCATTACAACACGAGTGTGGGTTTAAGAAACGAGCCGAAGGCGAGTTTCTTAATAGCATCACACGAGTGTTGTAATGCCTAATTATGTACAGTTGCATACACTACTTTATCTACCCAAATATCATAAGGGCTCTATGATGGGTTCAGGAACCATAGGGAAATGACCAGCATTGTTACCAGTGTAATGCAATAAAAAATAAATTGAACACACACAGAAGCAAATTATTATTTATTATAGTAATGGTAGTTAACATTGAAAGTTGTTCTGAGTCACTATCACTCATTTTCGACAGAAATAAAGAACTTATTCAACTTATCAGAAAATTTGTCTACTCGTAACTGGAAATAAAAAGCTAACGAACAAATGACAGCTCGAAATGGCGGCGTTTCGAATATCTGTATTTTTTTTAAATCATAGACAAACGAACAAAGTCACTATTCTTGTGTCCCTAGAGATCAAAATGTCGTGCGATTTATAGTTAGAATGTAGATACTAGTATAGCACACTCACTTGAATTTGACACCTATTCCAAATTTAAACTCTATAACCTACGGTTTTCAGTAGGTTATGAGTTCATTACAGTTCCGTTTATTTCTGTTGGTTGGTAATGCTGGTCATTGCCTATGGTTTTTGAACGCATTAGAAAGGGTTTATGATATTTGGGTAGATAAATTGGATTACATGTCAAAAATAACAAAAAAAATATATGTTATACAAAATTAAACGTCAATGCCAAAATCAGAGAAGTCGGACTCACGCAGTGAGTGTTCCATATACAAATAAGACCTTACACCTGGCCGAATTTCAATATTCTAGGTCAACGGGAAGTAGGTAACTTAAATGTTTTGTTTACATTTTTCACAATTTCAAAGAAATTGGACATTAACGGCTGTAACTTTAGATTACGTTGACTTACTTGGAGTCGTGAAATAAATCAAACTTTTATTGATTTATTTCACGACTCCAAGAGGTTACGTTTGTTGTTTGATGTTAATTTTTCAATTTGATATCTCTACGTGTACGCGTTCCTGAGAAAATATAGTTGACAGATGGACAACAAAGCGATTCTAAGGGTTGCTTTTATCTTTTTGAAGTACGGAACCCAAAAAATAAAGTATATTAATATTAATTTGAAAAAAATATGAAATAATACAAAAACATTTTTAGGTATGAGAAGAGTCGCTGTCTGTCCGTTTGTTCTGTGTTCAATCCCTAATGGGTGCTGTGTTTTTCATTGTAATCATATTCATATTTCATTTATTTTCTTCATTCTACACTACCTAGTGTTCATCATCATCATCATCATAAGCCTATATTAGTCCACTGGACATAGGCCTCCCCTAATGAGCGCCATAGCGCCCTGTCTGCAGCTTGCCGCATCCAGCAGTCTTTCGCAAATCGTCATCCCACCTGGTCGGAGGATCCTGTACTTATACAAACCATAGATTAATAAAAATTACTTATAGCTGCCTACCTACTATCCGCTTGTATTTGTGTCTAGTATGTAATAAATGTACCTACTTACATACAACTATTTATTAATATTCCATGTCAAACCTGTATTGCCTGTACCTGTTTGCCAAATAAATGTATCTTTAAGTTTATCTTTTAACCCATTGCTAAAGTATTCATGAAGTGGGTGAGTAATACAGTCGGCACTATTTCAGGGATCAGCTAAGTGGAATTTTGTGTAACGGAAACTTACCCGGTGGCACTAACGATTGCTTTTCATCAAGAAAATAGAATGGAGCGCTATTCAGTAAAGTTTAACAGACTTTCATAAACTGAAGCTCAAGGTGGACGGTTAAAAGCTTCTTAGACATTCTTCAAGTGAACATGTGTGAATGATAATAATTGGGCACTTTTTTTAAAAATTATATCCGCCTTTAAATGATATTAAATTATAATAAGAATAATAAAATGGTGTAGATGTAGTTTTAATCCCGGAACACTTCTAATTTTTCAATCTAGTTAAAATTCGAGTTCCAGTTAAAATTCGAGTCTTAATTTGTTTGTTTACGCAGGTTGCCATGGAAACCATTTGTTACCAGTGTGTGAAAATTATCACGTGATGATGTTTTTGGCTCCTTTATTAATTATAATTAACAAAGAGAATAACAAAAAAAAAAAAATTAGAAATTGTATTTACATTTGAAACAACCGCAGACTGTTTGTTTATGACTTGTTGTTCGCCTACTTGATTGTTAGATCTCTTTTTCTATGCTAACAAAGGCTTCTTGTTCAAGCTAAAAAAATGTTTGTGAAATCCAGGACAATAATAGGCGAGGAGCAATTCGTATCCTCTTAAATATTTTGTCCACTTCATCACAGTTCAAATCACGCGCAAAATCCCGATGAGAAACGTGAAATGCTTATAAATCAGATAGATTTAAAAACCACTTAAACCATCCTTGACTTGAGCTTTCTGTTGAAATAAGTTTCTCACACTTTTATGAATCTCAGAAAAAATATCTAGATGGGAATTAAGGTTTTTTGTTATAGTGCTTACTCGCACTTTGGGTATCTCTAAGAAATGAAATAAGTTCACCGGCGCTATAGTCCGTAAGAGGTCGCAAAGATTTTCGGTTGCACCGACTAAGGGTTTCGTGGCTTAGTTGGTTAGACCAGACCCGTACTGAGGGTGGGGCGCGGGTTTGAGCCCCGCCGAAACCGGAAATTTTTGGCAACTTATTTCATTTCTTATAGATGGTAATTAGTTGAGGATAAATTGGGTCGTCTAATGATTTCTTCTTACACACATTCCTGCTGCTTAAGAAATCGCCATTTTGTTTCGTTATCTACTGGGTCTTAGCATTCGCTAGCGTTTCCATCAAGAGAATCGATTACTAAGCGAAATCGCTTGTCAAAAGTGCGACTTGGCTAAGCATTTGTATGGAAGTAATCGTTCGATGTTGTCGATTCATTTGGTGGAATCGAAAAGTATGTACATTGTCTACCAATCTATACGTTGAAAACAGATCACGTGACATATCTAAGGCATGTGTCAAACCCATACGTTGTTGGACTTTTCTACTATCGCTTTCGCTAATCGATTGCTACATTATCTAGGCCTGCTGGATACACAAGGATTGTACAGCAAATTTTTAAATTTTGCTCTTTTCTGTCGAGTGATAATATCCTTACGTTTGGTGAAGTAGGATATACTTAATACAATACATACAACAATCCTTGTAATAGATATTATTATTATATATAGGAAATACCCAGAATACGCGGACCAAATACATATATGGGGATTTTACAAATATTTGTTCCAAGGCGGGAATTAAACCCGCAACTTCCTGCGTCACAGGCCCACCGCGCCATATCGGTCTTCAAAAGCAACCTTAAACGCATATTATAGTATAATCCCGTTTGCCGTCACTTCGTCTCTAAAAACCAATAATATTTTGAACCTTACTTTGCAGAAAATTCCGGCGACCAACCAATTCTAAATTGACGTCGGCTTACTTGTCCAATATCCACCGGCCTCAATATTGGTCCCAGTTTCATATATTGAAGTTTTTTAACTTAGATAGCCACTGGGACTTGGAACTAACACAGCATTTTCGGTTTTCCAATAGCGAGTTGCGAATGAAACTTTTGTAACTTTCCAGCGAATACACGTACCAAAATATTTTCTAAGCGTAAAACTAAAACAGTAGCACTTTGGTAGAGCAGATATAGAAAGTAAGAGAAGGAAATGTAGTCTTTGAAACTTTACGAAATCTCATTCAAATTAAAAATATTAAAAGAAATTCAAGAGCTACCAACGCGAGCAAACTTTGAAATTAAATCAAATTGTTGGATGGAGGAATAAATTGTTGACTCATGCTTCGTTAGACCAAGTCTTCTCCCAGTTGTTTTTCATAGCTGACTTGTTTAGTCTAGTTTGCTAATGAAAACATAAAGTCAGTAAAAGGCTTTTTAAAACTTTGAACAAAGTACAATCCTTGGAACTTGCGAGAAGTCATGGAATATTTCAATTAAATTATATATATTTTATCTGTTTTTTTTTTGTAAACATGAATATTTCAATTAATATATACCTAATACCGGACGTTTTTATACAGCACCCTTAGGCCCAAAAATCTACTAAATCTGATATTTATTATACTATACGGCCATTTTTTGCAGTAAAAAGCTGGGTAAAATATTGATAAAATTGTCTCAAGGGGCACTAAATAATGGTTTATCGCAATGTTTACTGGAGTAGGGCTTCTCATGGGGTTTATAGATATACCTACGTATTATTTTTTTCCGTCCCGCGGATTTTTCCCAATTTTTTGATAGGTACGTTACGGATATAATGTAGATAGATATTTTAGTACGCATTAAGAAATAATCAAAGATAAAGGTAAGAATTATCCCTTGTTCTAAATTAATTACCGTTTCTAACTACGCAAATCTATTTGAAAACGAATACCAAGTACGCCATAAGTTCATTAGGCATGTAATTGTACTCGTAATCCTTGAAATGTATAACATACCAATTCAATAGATTGCCATTCGGGGATACTGGGTGTATGTGATTTCGGTTTCCATCACATGGTAAAAAAAACAAATACATATCATTTTATGGATAGAGCCGACCAACGACGAAGCTTTCAACGTCAAAATATCTCAAATGTCAATTGCAATTATTTTGGTAATGTTTTATTTCTAAAGTTACTTGCGATATACCTCTTAATTATGTTACTCACACTCGACCTTGAGTACGTTTCACTAATGTATTAATTATGTGTTTACTGTTTGTAACTTTGAATCAGAATTGCCGCATTCGGGCAAAAAAGGTCAAGTGTGAGTAACCTCCCACATTAACTTGGATTTAGACTTGACAATCACAATCCTGACGTTGACGTAAAAAAGATGAAATGATTTTAGTCGACCAAGAATACATATAACATAACATAGAAATCTCTCCCCTATAGAAAGTCTATAGAAAGTCCCTCGTTGGTGTTCTTCCAACATAAATAAGGTTCGTAGTTAACCCGCTTACAACCGTAATGAACATAGAAATCATTTACTCGACACAATAGTATACATATTGAATTCAAAAGGTCACTAGCGTAGCTTTATTTCATGTTCCAAAGCACCTTGGATGGTGAAAGAATAGCTAAGGTGCTTTTTAGATTTAAAAACGTAGACGTAAAGTCTAGGCTGTAGAATAAAAATACTGTAACAAGACTATTGTGATGGGCAATCTGTAAAAGTTCCAATGTCCACATGAAATTATTCACTGCGGTCCTAAACCTCATGCATTATTAACGCTCTTTGCCACCGTTCGTAATCCAGCGCAGTTGCTTTAGTTGCAAAACTTAATAATGTACCTATAGTAAAACTTAACGTTAAGTACCTTTGCCCGTGGCTACGCTCACGTCTACCTGGATAAAATGTAGCAAAAAACTCTCAGACATAACGTAGAGAGATCTCTAGTAGAGAACTCTCTTCAGCCACAACATTTCACATAGCCAGCACATAATATCCGACATCGCTCCCGTACAGCACTGAAATGAGCATTCAAACATGGGTTTAAACATGGGTTTAAACGTAAGCCGGGAATACACATGCCTGTAAAACGCAACAGTATGCATACAAGTTAACGACACGTAGAAGTAATTGACATACCACCTTGCATTCTAGTTCACGTGTCAGCTTCATGCTTTCTTGCAATGGACAACATTCGAAGTGAATTAACTGTATCGTATTGCTACTAGCAACAGAATGTTTCTAAATTAACGAGAGAAGTAAGAACAACTAAAAAAGAACCACTCATCAGCTACTGGCCATCAGCTACTGGCATCGGCATATCTTCCTGTAGCTGTCGCGCTCGTTCACGTCGCCTACCTCAAATTGCATGGCAGTAAATCGAAATGCTTGCGATGTATTTGCATGCCAGATACGGTCATGCCAGTTAGTGTTTAGACAATGACAATAGGTGGTATGTGCAAGCAGCTGGCTTGCAAGTGTGTCTGCTATAGGTATGTGTATTCCCCATTATCTTTTGATACATTTTACATTGATAGCATAAAATAGCAGCCAACACGCAAGCGAGAGACCTTGCCGCAACTACGTAGTACTATTAAAATAATGCTTATTTTCCTGTCTCTGAGTTACTAAAATGATGAGTTCTATGCCTCTATTATACCGCTATATATAGTTTACCGCTGGGGTAAACGTATTCTTGAGTGGAGACCGCGACTCGGCAAACGTAGTGTAGGACGCCCTCCGACCAGGTGGGATGACGATTTGCGAAAGACTGCTGGCAGATGCTGGATGCGGCAAGCTGCAGACAGGGCGCTATGGCGCTCATTAGGGGAGGCCTATGTCCAGCAGTAGACTGATATAGGCTGATGATGATGATGATGATGATGCCTCTATTTGAATGCTCATTTTTGTGCTCCACGATAGCGCTGCGAGCCACTTCAGCTACCTCCATATCGTCGTTAGTTTCTAAAGACAAAGTTCTGAAGTTTGAAGCACTGTCGAGATTGGGGCGGGTAAGGACTGTAAAACAGAAGTGCTTAAATATGCGAAGTAGTAAGTACACAACCTGCCCCGCTAACCGTGTTCCCGCCACAAAGCGACCTCTTCTAGACGTGAATTATTCATGCCGTGTTTTGTTACCGCCCTGATCTTCTGAAGGGTAAACAGACTTGGAGAACATTTTTCAGGCATCGAGGAGCTATGTTGTTCCAAGAATTTTTATTCAGAGAGATTATTTAAGGCGATGGAGTCATAGATTTTTGATAAAGGTTAATCTTGGAGCGAAAAGAGGGTGGCACAAGACCGAACAGAACGTCGCAATAATAAGGTGGCCATTGAAAGGCATTTTTTTGCATTTTATACAATACTAACATTAATAACAAAAAAATGAATAATGCGCGTTAGAGCTAGTTACCGCCTGTAACTAACTGTGAGAGACTGAATATTCTGGTAGCTTTCGCAGCTTACGTGTAGTATATTCCGTGAAGTGCCAGTATTTATTTTCTCTTTTACGCGTAAAGGCGCTCTTGTGCTGCTAGTTCGTGGCTAGAACTTCTCATGTTGGTGTGTTCGTCCCATCGGATTATGAGAGTGAGGGGATAAAAAGTGCACCGGTGTTTGGCGCCCACATTTGTGCATTAAAATTATTTTTATGAATAAAATATTATAACATTAATATTATATTCATAAAAAAGGTTAACAAGTAGGTAGGTAGGTGTTTAAAACTATTGTATAGTTAAAATACTCTAAACTTAGGTATCTACTACTTGAACTTAACCTTTTAAGTCAAGGTGACTCCTCGCTCCAACTAAGTTTTCACTTGTGTTTAGACGGGAGGGCTCATACCTGCGGCCTCATGGGCCGGCATGTCATACGCGCATGGCAGTGTCCATTGAGACTGGTTTCCGTGGACAAACATTCGGCTATAAGTTATCATTATTTTATTATTAGTATTCATACGCATAGATCAGAATATAAATTTCGTTTACAGAGTTATAGCCTGTGAATCAGTGCTACTTATTTTAAAAAAATTAAGGGATGTTTCCTGTCAACAAAATGGACTATCTTGAATATTCTTAATATTTTTTAAACACCCCGTATTACGTGTGTATTTTTGTGGGTATACGTGTGGTGCCGGCTTAGAATTTGCACCACCCGAACTCATCCCATGGGTGTCGTAGGAATCGCCTAAGGGACATAAACCGGGGAGCGGGCAGCAGCGCCTCTTGCAGACTAGATCTACCACCGAACTGCGAACCCCAGCACGCATGCCCAGCGTAGGGATTATGGGAATTACCCCGCCCATGAGATAAAAGCCAATAAAGCGATTATCAGGGGGAGACCTGCGTCCAGCAGTGGACCACTATAGACTGTTGAGATTGAGGTTACAGAGTTATTTTATTACGAAGGAAGTTATATTTCAGTGCTTCAGTTCACCAGAGTTGAACCAAACAAGTCAACCGGTCATAAACTGAGTGGAGTGTATCAGATCTTTCGATAAGCTTATGGGGCGGGTAGCCCTGGCCTTCCACACGCGATCGCATTCACAACATTCACCCTGGCCCCTACCATTCTTGGCATTGGCATTTGTAATATTATTACCACAGACGCTCAATTGAAGTGGAGAAATTTATTAAATAATCTTTATAGTTTAAAGTTTGACTTTTCTATGAGTTTAATACAGCTCAGAAATAAAAGTTAGGAATGGATTTTATATTTTCTGTTCGTGGCGTGACCAGATCTAAGTATACTGAAAACCAGCGACGTATGGTTTATATCCAGCACAATGCTGATTTGGCCATATAAAAACTGACAATTTTGCATTGTGGAGAACAAAAAATGTTTATCACGAGGAATTGTCGCTCCATCTGTTTGAGCAGTTTCACCAGAAAATCGAGCCTTTTGTGTTAGTGTATTTAAATTATATCTGCTGTATATTGTTGTATAATTATACGAATAACCACATAAAAAAGTGCATTATATACTAGTGATGTACCTACCACATAAGGTTTCCGATAATTTTATAGATGATACATAATAAGTGAAATAGCCTGATTTTTGAAGTATGTATAGTGAATAAATTGAACTGAAAACTGGAACCGATGGTAGGGGCTAGTCTATTAGTATTATTAGATGAACAACCTTGCCCTTCAAGCGTGCATCACATCACATTATGTACGTACACCCTGCTGTAGGTGGTAGCCTTAATATGTAGTCACAGGTCAGGAACTGTAACAGTTTTATTATACGTATCGATTAACAAGTAATTAAATTATCTATTAGTTTAAGCTTTTTATCTCAAAACAACCCTGAACAATTCGAAAAACACCTCCGAATAGTTCAGGGTAACGTAATGGAATGAAGAATAATCCCATTTACATGTAGGTATGCTATGTGTACTCCCGTGTCCTGAAAATGTTGACTATATCTCAACAAGTAATACCTAAGAAATTAATAAATCCCAAAAATTTACGATCTCGACGGGATTCGAACCCGCACCTTCCCCTTCAGCGCAGGGTTGCTCTTTTTCCAACTAAGCTACGTGATCTTATCTAGTCGACCCGAAAATCTTTGGGAGTTCTTTCGGCACTTACGCCGTCAGCGCCACCTACAGAGGAAACAATGAAGTTATCCAATTCTGCTCAAAGACCAAATTTACATTTAGTTCTTTGACGAGAGGTTTTGCCGTTGCTTGATTTTTGGGATTTATTAATTTCTTAGAAATTACCCAGAGTACTAAAATAAATAAAAACCTTAAAGTAATACCTACTTAGTGGTCCCCGAAACTAAGAAAAACTTGAGTTGACATAACAAAAACGAACAAGGTTAGTAAAGCAGATAGATGGCTTAGCAAAATTAGGCACATCAATAAAAGTACATAGAAGATAAAAAATTAAAAACAACAGTAGGTATTGATATAAGACAAACCGAATTCTCGAATAAATCAGAATTTAACCAACACACAAATTTATTCCTCACCTTTACAGAGTATTCTCGTAATGGCTGATGTTTCGCTCGTCCCTTATTTTCAGTCTGCTCGCAACACTCATAAATTCATAATCAACAACAAAAAATGTATAAGAACTCACACTGGTTGTACCAGGACGAGCAGTCTCGACAAAGATAGCGATCGCATGGCGACCGACACTCTTTTACGATCGTTATGTCCAGACTGCATCCCCTGGTTTGTTGTTCCAAGTTTGAGATTTCTTTTTATTCGCTGGTTATCACGGATTTCCATCGTAAATTTCTAGGTGATCATAAAATAATTTAAATGTGCTCAGTAGTCAGTGGTCAGATCAAAGACCAAATTATTCAAAGTTAGGACAGTTATGTATAAAGGATGACAGTTATGTATAAGAATTGGCTAGCATTATTTTATACTAACTTCAGCTCCCGCCTTCGCACGCGTTGTTTCTATGAAAACGGTAAATGGTAATTTTTATCCTGAACTGATTAATGCGATACAAAGTGGCCTATGCCCAAGCTTACTGCTACTACTTGTAGGTACTATCTGTATGCAAAATTTCCGCGCGATCCGTTTAGTAGCTTTGGTGTGAAGTGGAAACAAACATCCATACATCGAAACTGAAGTGATTATGGTGGTAATGTTTGGTAATAACGTTAATTTTGTTTTAAATTTTAACTCACCATATGGTGAGTTTAAGAGGACAAAAATCTCTCACCATATGAGCGTCATAATCGCATGTGCGAAAAAGCCCTTAACAAAGAAAAAAATAATGACAAGTATCTAGCAAGTAGCTATGCGCGTTTGTCTATCTATAGACACAGAGGTGGTCGACATTCAGAATGACCTAGGAGTGGACAGTCTACTCCCAGCCTAATGCTCTTATACTTTATAGTGGTTAAAGCCTGTTGACCCTTCGTAAAATATGCAGTGGATGGGTCCGGGGTAGTGACGGTCCATTTGTCGACGCTATACCGCAAGGTTAGAGACTAGTTACAGTAAACTACAATGACACTATACCACGTTTGCGGGAATTTACCCTACTACCTATTTTAAGCAAGCACTTGTGAAGTGCGGCGTAGTATAGCTACGGTGTACCTACCAAACAGCCGTACAGACCACATTTTAGAACCCGCTGGAAAATGCTGGTTGGTAAGCTACGTCGTAGACTTTCTGTAACTTTTATGGTATTACACTAATTTTTGAAGTGTGCCAATAGGCTATTTGACTACTTCAAAAATAAGTTCCAAATTGTTTTCATCCTAGTCAGTGACAACGTAACAAAGCGTAATATTCAGGTGATTTTTATTAAAATATGCCTATTTTAGGTAAAAAAGGGAATAAAATTACACATTTTTTGATATATGATCACGTGACCGAAAACGCTCTGCGTTTGGTTGGTTCGCTGGTGACGTCACACTATCACATATTACAGTGTCAATGTCGTGTGACGTCATATCTCAGAGCACGGGAGCCATGACAAAGATTATCGTTTTGACGCGCACTTTATTCAAACTTAAAAATTAGTTTTATAACTAATACGACTGGCCTTGAAGAAATATTAATTATTTTTATCAGACAATACGTTAGAATATTCTTATTCTTATTCAAGCAGCCTATTAGATTCTATAGTGTAGTAAACTTTATTCATTCGTGAAGTGCCCTAAAAGTGCATTTAAAATTTAAATTTTCAAGTTGCGCGCGGAACTTGACGAAAATGCTGGACGCAGTGGACGCCATATTGCTCTGTGGTTATGGCGTCAGTTGGATGTTAGACCTGAACAAATGCGCTGATGTTGCTGATGACAGTTGATACTTTATAGTTTACCTACACAGTCGTACGACATAACAAAATGGCGCCTACTATTTCATGGTGTTTAAAAACAGATTGAAAACTTTAAAGTGAATTTTAAAATTTATTTTGTTATTTTATGACAAACGAACATTTTCCGACTGCTTTTTGCTTAAGCTATTTTGATAATATATTTTTAGATTTTTCTCTTATAGAGCAAAATACCCTATTTACCTACTATATACGCTTTGCCACAGCTTGGGCTTGTCTGGCTTGCTGCTCAGTTCAGTTTTATTCGTGAATGAACCAGTCATAACTATGTCTGCGTACATGCGTATGGCTGCATTTTGATTGCAAATAAAAAACAAAGAAATGAGTGGTGGAAATTGTATGAGAGATACTCACGAAAACTTCTTGAATTGACCAGCCAGCTTGAATTTGCTACGACGTAGGCTTGCCGTGGCTTTTCTACGACGTAGGTTTATCATAGCTTCTCTACGACGTAGCATAAGGACTCGTATTAGAAAGAAAAATAATTTAATCACCCATCATTGAGACCAAAATTATAACCAATTAAATTCCTCAGTAAGAGTTAAATTCTTTAATTAAATTCCTAATTCATCAGGTTTTGTTGTTGCAAAATAATTTTCAATTCCCCCACTGTACCTACCTAATTTTGTAGGTTTGTCCATGAAACAATGTACAAGTATTTATAAAAATTTACTTATATTTTTACAGGCACTTTTATGTTCTCGTATATTTTAATTCTCACGCACGTTTTTAATTAAACCCTAAAGCTGGTTTACTAATTTACAATTTTCATACCCAGTTCAATAGAAACTCTATCCGCTCCATAAAAGGTATTAGAGAAATTAAAACCTAACGTACCGTGATATTGGAACAATCCAAACAATTCTCGCTCGGCACCATCAAAACAGTCCAAAGTTAAGTGAAAACCTCACGGCTCATTGGCAAGGCTTTTAAAATAATTACTAAGGGAACTCCCAGATTGTAAATAGGTACCCATCAACCCATGCGAAATAACTGCGCATTCACCCATCACTACTTTGGGTCAGCTCACATCGAGACGTGACGTGACGCGACGCGACGATACTGATTCACAATTATAACTTTGTATACTACGTAAAGAGATACAAATTTTATTGAGATAATACGATAATGCCCGGGGGCGGCGCGGCGGCGCGCTACACACCGCAGCGCGTCGCATCGCGACCTATGCCCAGCTGTGGACTAGCATAGGCTGATGATGATGATGAAGTTAGGAAAACTCAAACTCCACGTGGACGAAGAATTGTTAATTTGGCACACAAATGGCAGTTAGCATTTTATAGCACATTATGCAAAAATGCTATAACAAAAACAAATTAAAAAGATTTCTTGATTCGTAAACTTGGCATCTAAAATATTGGACAAGGAAGCCGCCCTTTAATTTGATTTGTACCGCCACGGCACCGGCGTGCCATTTATCATTAATAAGCGCCTATAGTTATTAGACCATAACCATTTTTGTTCACATAAAAACCTAAGGGAGATACCAAACGAGTTTATATGAACACAAACTGCATATTGAACATTCGTTTGCTCGTTAAAAGTTAAGCGGAGAACTTTATTTGACAAAGATAAATTCTGAAAATTGGGCTTAATTAACTGCAGTGCTGCAACGAACAGTTGTTATTAAAAACCTAATTACTGGTTTACTAGTGTAATAAAAATAATGCTGGGTGCAATTCACACAGCATTAGGTATCTAGCCCCAAGCTAAGCAGAGCTTGCGTTATGGGTACTAGATAACAGATATACATAATATCATACTAGAATACACAGAAGATATTTTTTACTATACATGGAAAACGTCCAGAACACCCTGAACACTGCAGATCGTGCAAACATTTTTCCCGAGGCGGGAATCAAACCCGCAAACTCCTGCGTCGCAGGCGAACCTTCACCCAAAAAAAGAGGTTTTATTAATGTTTTCTATGTATGTTAGCCGATTGAACCGTGGAGGGATTGAGATGAAATTAACATCAAATACTCAGGCAGGTCCGTAACTTGGAGCCGTAATTTGAATGAAACTTCTAAGTCAACGCGTTCAAAGAAACAGCCGTTTATGCCCATTTTTTTAAATTTCCTTTGTAAATCACATCGAAATTTGCAGTAAGCATGCATGCATAGGTACCTATACAATATGAGTACCTACAACAAAAGAAAATCAAATTTAAACAAAACTTCTTTTTTCAAATATTGAGAACATCAACATCATACATAATATATATTAATACTAGCTGTTGCCCGCGTCTTCGTATACGCTTTTCAAGTAGCCTATAAAAACCCAAACACGTCAATCATAGAGGTAAAACACGCTCACTCAACATTTCTCTTGAATTTGAAGATAAAAACGAATCTTTGTATGTGTAAGTTGACAATAGTAGTTTATGCAACTGTGCATAATGGAGGGCATTACAACACAAGTGTGGGTTTAAGAAACGAGCCGAAGGCGCGTTTCATAATAGCACCACACGAGTGTTGTAATGCCTAATTATGTACAGTTCCATACACTACTTTATCTACCCAAATATCATAAGGGCTCTATGATGGGTTCAGGAACCATAGGGAAATGACCAGCATTGTTACCAGTGTAATGCAATAAAAAATAAATTGAACACATACAGAAGCAAATTATTTATTATAGTAATGGTACCTAGTTAACATTGACAGTTGTTCTGAGTCACTATCACTCATTTTCGACAGAAATAAAGAACTTATTCAACTTATCAGAAAATTTGTCTACTCGTAACTGGAAATAAAAAGCTAACGAACAAATGACAGCTCGAAATGGCGGCGTTTCGAATATCTGTATTTTTTTTAAATCATAGACAAACGAACAAAGTCACTATTCTTGTGTCACTCGAGATCAAAATGTCGTGCGATTTATAGTTAGAATGTAGATACTAGTATAGCGCACTCACTTGAATTTGACACCTATTCCAAATTTAAACTCTATAACCTACGGTTTTCAGTAGGTTATGAGTTCATTACAGTTCCGTTTATTTCTGTTGGTTGGTAATGCTGGTCATTGCCTATGGTTTTTGAACGCATTAGAGAGGGTTTATGATATTTGGGTAGATAAACATAATTATAACTTCAGTGCTTTCACGCATAGTACGAATAGGAAAATGAGACTCATTTATCGCATTTTTTTGGCTACACTTCGTTTGTGTCTACTACCATTCTAAACTTTTTTCGCGGAAGACACCAATGGTTCTCGATTACGTTTATCGAAAGGACCATTCTCTTCCCTTAAAAAATAAATAAAAATGAGGCCAGTACAGTAACAACATCGAACGCACCGCAAATCGTTCGGATTGTAAACTGCTGGGTGAAAATTGGAAACTCGCAAAAACAAACAACGCTCCTGATTGCTGCTTGCATTTGGCAATCCAGAAACTTTGATTTCATTAAAACACCTTTTTTATCCTCACTTAGATAAACGATACACTGTCACAGAATAACTATATGTATACGAGTAGTACCTATACTTACTACTAATGACCAAAAAGTTAATAACATAAAGTTTTTAGTTATAAATTGCCACCTTCTGAGCATCATAGTTAAAATCCGTCATTATTAATTAAAAAGTTGAAAACTACTAACTGCGCCAGTCTTTTGTTTCACTCTTTGAAGCGCTGTGGCTCGTGGCAAAATAGCCACGATTTTTGGAGATCGGTATCACAAATACCAAACAGCATTGAAAAAAGGAATTGGTACTTTGTTTTCGAGATAGGTTCTCCAGTGCTAAAGAAACATTTGTTTAGTGTCCCGTGAAAATGTAAAGTGGCGCTATTTTCAAGGTACGCGAGGCACATCATTCATGCGGCTCAAGTGCTGGGAACTTGACATAGAATGTTCAGCACACTATGAGGAGTTAAGTGTCATCCTGTGGATACTCTGATTAGGTTATGTAGATGACAAGCCGCTTGGTGCTGGCTTAGAATTTGCACCAACCCAATTCTTCCCGTGGGTGTCGTAAGAGGCGACTAAGGGACACACACCGGGGGGCGGGCAGCAGCGGTCCTTGTAGAATAGATCTACCACCGAACTGCGATCCCCAACCCGCATGCCCAGCGTGGGGATTATGGGCATTACCCAACAGGAGATAAAAACCAATAAGGCTATTATCAGGGGGAGGCCTGCGTCCAGCAGTGGACCAATAAAGGCTGCTGAGGAGGTGAGGTAGTCCTGCGCCTGACCTCTCCCCGATTGTGTCGTTTCGTCCGACTCATCGGATTACGGACATCAAACCAACAATATCGGGCGTAGGATGTATCAACGTGTTTACGCTAAACATGTTTTGTTCTTGCTGGTGAAATGTCAGATGTACCACCGATACTCAGATTATGGCAGCGGTACCGCGTTTTATAATAATAATAATAATAAATGTCTTTATTTCAGATATAATGATCCATAGTTTAAGTTACATTAAATTTAAGAAGTATGAACTAATATAATACTTAGGCACATAGACTAATACTAAATTGAATACACATGTTTAGGTGGCAATATCCACCCATCGTCTTAATGTTATTGTGTGTATACGTCTCTCTGCCAGACTCTTGATAATCGAATTATCGCACGAGTCAACTCAGGACATGAAAAATGCAATCCTCTTCCGCTGGATAGCGTTAAAAGAGTACGCAGTTATAGCGTCAATTGAACGCGTTTTGTTTCAACGGTGACTTCCTCTCTTAGTATGTCAAGGTGAAAGCATACGTCTTAGGGCCCTATCTCATTAGGACAACATGTGGCGCCGCTAGTCGCGCCACCAACAAAATATGTACAGTTGTATGGAGGGTACCTATCCTGGTACCAGCTTGGTTGCCCAAATAAATTTGTTGCCGACAGCCAAATCACGCACGGTGGCGCCACTATTAATATGTATAAAGCTATTTGGCGTCATACTCACCCAACCACCAGTTAGTGGTGGGGTTTGTTCTGGTGTGTCTCCCTTGGTAGCTCAAGACACCACAGTAGCACGACCGGTGGCGCGACCACGGTGTCCTAAGAGATAGGGTCCTAAGTCCACGTCCCCGTAGGGTGAAGTAGTCAATAACTTGCTATTGACTATAATGATATTCGTAAATAAGTATGCAGGACGTCAAAAGGAAGTAGGTACATACCACATCGTCAAAGGAAAAATAAGCCCAGTCATACCCTTATCCCTTGAGAGATCTATGAGGATATTGATGGTTTTCAGTTCAAATACACCGCGCATGTTGCACGTCACGAGCACCGGATTTTGTCGTCCAATGACGCGGCAGAAGTATTCAAACTTTACTTAAGTAGGTACCTACAACCTACCTCAGCATGTGTAGGTTTAAAAGTCAGAGCACGTGAGCGTAATACTACCAGCTATTGCAGCTTCCTATCTACTCGGGCCTTGCCACGGGCTGAGTTGTAGGAGGCTATTCTTACGTCGCAAACGTCACGGCGGCGGCGCCGCGGCGGCCCGAGTGATGCCCTCCACAGCAGCCAGTCGACGAAGACCAGACCAGGTGCGCAGGAAATTATTATAATGCACTAGTGTGCGCGCAAACACGGCCCGAGTACGTAGAGAAGGAAGCTTATTGATCTACAGTAATTATGTAGTTACAGAAAGCCGCTTGCTATTCCGGCTATGCTATCAACCACCGTATAGCAGGCCTAGCCAAATCGCAAACGAATCATAGCTTTTCTCTTTAATAACTGTTAACGCTGTAGCAAAAGCGATTGTAGGCTCGAATTAAGCTGCGTCTACATTATGAACGCTAATGTATTATATCTAGCTTAACAAGTTTGATACAAATGGTCCATTTGCTGAAGTGGAGCATGTTACGTCACGGTGTGAATAAAGCCAAGCACATTATGGCGACGTGCGCTGAGTGTGGATAGTGCTAAATGTTTCCCGATGGGCACTGGTCTGTCGAGCGATGCCGGGGTAGGATGTCTGTTTCGAGAATTCGAACGTTAAATTTTCAATTTTACTCCCTTGGTGCATGACTGCTTGTGTATGAAATGTTCAAGCTACATTCCTCGCTGTCTTTAGGGAGCTAGGAACGAAGAAGCTTGCAAATATTACAAATACAAATGTATAAATGCGTTAATTAAACTACCCATTGATGCTTAGATGTTTGATAAGTGATACCTTTTCAAGCAAAAACTATTCAATGCATTGAACTGAAATTTAGTTTATGTAAATGCAATCCTGGGATAATATTATGTATAGATATTTATAGATATTTATTTATTATTTAATTACTATTTATGTGGATATTTATAAATACTATTTAACGGGTATTTATCGCGTTTAATTACCTTATTTTCCCGACGTTTCGACGTTTCGTTAAATAGTATTTATAAATATGTGTTCAGATCGCGTAAGTTTAAAAAAAATATTTATTTATGTGGAAGCCGCGGATACAAGCTAGACAACAATAAACTATTTATTCTAATAAGAGAAAAGGATAAAAAGAAACTCTTCAGCAGGAATCAGTAGGATAAAATTTGGTTATAAATAAAAAAGAATTAAGTACAATAGGATTTATCATAGATACTACACATTCTTATATACTGTAATACGTGACTGTAGTAAGTACCTACTTATAAATGTAGTATGCAGTAATACACGCTACGAATTTAGATTACTTTACACCAGCCGCGCGGCGGTGGTCAAGCACCTTGTTTTTCCTCGTGTTTATTTAACGCTCAAACTGTCTCGTTCCCGCCATGGCACTCCCAGCTGTGCGGCAATCATTACAAGTTTCCTTATTTTATGCTAATCGCAGTCGAGGTAGCCCATTTTTACGCTAATCGTAGTCGAGGTAAACATTAGGTTAAAAGCTTAGAGACCGGCTATAATTATGCAAATTCAATTTATGGCTTCCCTTCCCAGCCCAACTTTAAATTAAGACAAACTTCTAATAACCCAAAATAAATCTTTAAAACGACTCTCGCGAGGGATAACTTTCATTAGTCCATTCAGCTTGATTGAACGTTTTTCGTTGTGTTAAACTTTTCTCATTAAAATAATATTTTTCTTTAAAAATTTTCGTTTTCAATTAAAAATATTCATTCTAAATTTATGTTAAAATTTTCGACGGCTCTTTAAATTATCAAGCAGAGGCAGGGTACGACTTTTCATACTAATATTATTAAAACGTACGTAATTCTCTCTTTGACTGTCTGTTACCTTTTCGTGCCTAGGCGGCTGAACAGGTTTTAGTGAAATTCGACAGCGAGGTAGATATCGCAGGGATGGATATAGGCTACTTTTTACCCGGTAAAGTGCGTGCGAAGCCCCAGGCAGAAGTTAGTAGGTACATAAGCCAGTACCTACCTATCGAAGCAGAAAAAATGTCACATAGCATTCCGGAACAACTGTTACCAAATGGCACCCAATAGTTTACAGTAAGTTACAAATCCCTTCTCGTAAACAATGAATCTTCATAAATTCACATATATTGACAAGGAACGATTCCTATATTGGTAGCCCCTCGTATCTTTTGTTGAAGGTTTACCGTTACGAAAAATTCTAGGAATTCTATTAGATACAATAGCTACCGACATTTTGTGGGTCGATGGCGAACCGAGGATTTTAAGGTTTTTTCTGTATTGGAGGATTTTTTTTTGTAGTTTTGGATTTTACCAACAAGACGAATAATTTTAAGTGATTTAGGGTCACCGGAGAGGTTTTACTGGGTATTACGTCCTTCTCAGGGCATCGAGTCTCACATCATTCTGGTCCCCCCAGACCAAACTATTCGTATACGAATTTCCTGGCCGACAAAGAAAAAAAAGGTACTAGGGACGTAACGAATACTTGCTTTCGCATTCGCGAATATTCACAGGATTTTCAATGCTCGCATTCGCAAGAATTCATGCGAATGTTATGCAAATGTCGAAGGGCAATGAAAACATTGTCTTTTATGGTAACTGAACCGAATTAATATAAGAAAGTTTGTAGAATTTAAAAAAAGACATTTGGAATTGTCATAATTTATTCAAAAGTTATCATAAAACCTATATTGGCAGAATGGAAAAGCAGACTTCAGAGTCAATATGTGAGAGCGCCAAAGAAAGCTACAGAAATTTGCGGCGTATTGGTTCGATAAGTCAATATTCGCATTCGCATTCGCGAATGTGACATTCCAATACTAGCATACGCAAATGTGACATTCGTTATTCGTTCGATAATTGATATTCGCTACATCTCGTAGGTACCGATATTCAGTTGGTTGAAAACAAAATCATTGAATTATCCGAACTAGTTTGGGCCGAAGCCTGAGGGATGAACGCAGAATAACTAAAAAATACATGAAACTTTGAAAAGCAAATTGAAAAATCCCGATGGTTTTATTTTAGTTTAAAAATGGAGTAAAAACACATTTGAATACTAAAGGCCTATTCAGACCGAGGCGGTTGGCGGACCTATTCGCTACCCAGAGTGGTAGCGAACTCCGAGTGTGTATGCGGTAATCCTAGTGACACTGTCACAAACGCACAAGTTCAAGTATTTCAGTTACATCTTAAAATCATACAAAAAAGTATTGTTATCTTAAGCGATGTCGTTCCAAAAATTGTGATCTGAGAGATAACTCTTTTCTCTTTACTCGGCGGAATACCGCGGACTGCGCGAAACCCGAGCGAAATAACAGCGAAATTAACAATAATTTGCATATAAATAATCTAGTTTTGGACATTATTCTCAGTGATTTTGTGGGCACATAGGCCAACTCTAATTGATTTTACCCCCAGATGGATTTCTTTTTGTTAAAACATTCAACAAAATAGATACCACAATAGGGTATTTTACTATTTAAGAGATTTTTTTTACATATGTCATTGAGATATCTTGAACAAAAGCAATCGGAAAATGTTCGTTTCAGTTTTTATTATACCTTCAAAATTATATTTTAAAATTAATTTCAAAGTTTCAGTTTTTTTAATCAGATTTTAAAACACGTTAAAAAAATAGTAGGCAAACTAAAAAGTATCAACTGCTATCGGCAACATCAACGCACTTGTTCGGTCTCACATCACATCGACGACGTCATGACCACAGAGCAATATTGCGTCAACTGCATCCAGCGTTTTCGTTACGCGCAACTTGAAAATGTAAATTTTAAATGCAGTTTTAGGGCATTATATCGATTGAATTTTTTTTGGTGGTTCATTAAGACTATAATACCTTATTGAGATACTTCAAAAATGGGTGTAATACCTATTATGAAAAACATTTTGCATGTCTACTTTAGGATCCCCCAACCTATACTCTCAAACCATTATCACTATAGATGATACAACAAATCACCCCTTTACCCTTTTACGACCTGACCGCAAAGATATTCATGCTCACAAATATTGAATAGGTGGTACTAAATCTTGTGCGGTATGGCATGTAAAATAGGCATAAAATATTAGTTTCCGACCGTGTAGATACGTTGGGAGGAACTCAACGTGCGCAGTGTAAATCATGCTAATAAATAGACGTGTATCATTTTTTGCTAAGCCGTGGGGCAAATCAATGAATTATGTTGGTGGGTTGCAAGTTGCTCTGATCGGAAAAATACAAAAAAAGTTGCTTTTTTTTGGTTGTTCGGGATTTATTTAAAATATTTTACCGTGATCAAAGCTACGGTCTCTAACTCTATATACATGTTTTTCAGTGGATTCCGTGATTTGGCAAACGTAGTGTAGGACTACTTCAGGTGGGATATCGACTTACGAGAAACTGCAGGCAGATGCTGGATGCGGCAAGCGGATAAAAATTGCTTATCTGTTGTAGAACAGCCCCTTAGTATACCGCAGCTATCTATGCCGAAGATCACTTTTTTTTAAAGGGGAGAATAATAATAATTTCTTATCATTTATTTTTCATCTGTGAATGGGGATGAAAGGTGTATGAAGATTTTTGTATGGGTGGTGGCCCTAACACTGGCCACCACATTGTGTTTTTTTCTTTCAAAATCGCGGCGCACAATGAATATATCTGGATAGAGAACATAAAAACTTCTGTTAACATAGTGCGTATATAAACTAAAGCGTCACTTTTCTGAGATAATCATAGATAAGAAAAGTATTAGCGTAAGTTATGTTAACTTGCTTTAATTACTTTTCTTTCATAGTTGAATAACTCAAAAAGATTATGATATATCACATTTTTATATCTGTCCTCTATCCAAATAATACAACTTTCATTAACACTCCTTTCACGACTTTTCTTAACACTCATAGTTTCGGATTTAGCCATCCACTCCGACTCAAAAAATCACCCTGTATTGCGAAATTACCGATCACTCACTACAACCACGGTAATGTTATTTATACTACAACTACTGTTCTCTCATAGTTCCCCGCATGGATTCAATAGAGCCACAAAATACATAGAGTTGCAGGTAGAGTACAACAGAGATGAATGGAGGCACATAACAAGCGCTATATTTAACAACCACCACAACCACGATCTCTCACAAGAGCGAATGGAATACGAGGAAATATAACTTCTCTGTGGTTTATCTCTAACCACTCGACTCGGGGGTGTAGGCAAATGTGCGAATACGCTGACGGCAAATGAAAAAATAGCATTTGCATATATTTTTTTACACTTTTGCATAAACTTTTTCTCTTCCGATTTTTATATTATAGTTTGGCTTTATCGGGTCTTTTGAAAATCTCTAGTCCATTTGTAATACAAAAGCGAAAAAATAATGGGATTTTAATGTTTTCTGTTTAATGTACGGCGAATGTTTGAATTTTGTTATTTGATTGATGAGAAAGTGCTCTATTGCATGAGATGTCTTGTAAAAATAAATAAATTATACACATTTTTTTATTTAGGTACCTAACCTTTTGTTTTAGGGTCTTTTAAAGACGATTTCAAGAGGAGTTTCTGATATAGGTATGTATTTTAAGTATGTACTACATCGATTTGATCGATGGAAGTATAGATAACAATCCCGAATTGGTCCATAAAAAAGGTCGTGTTTTTAGCATTCCCTCGGGGAACAGTATTTATCCCGTCATGTTTAAAAAATAAAATACAGAAATCACTACTAGGTACAATTTTGGTGATATCTTCATAGAGTTTGATGATTATTTTCTTGAGCCTTAAAAGTTTGATCCTCGAAGAGTTGACATGAGCGCGTATAACGTATCTAAAGCACATGATAATTTACACATCACTCGCAGCAAATGATTTCCATGGCAACGTGCGTAAGAAAGAATTCTTTTCATTCGTCGTTTCATCTATGTAGGTATGTATGATCTCTCGACTCATCACACAAAACTAAATTAGATCCCAATTTTAACTAGATGTCGCCACTTAAAAAAAAATATTTAGGAATTTGTTAAAAAATCGGTTTATACTTTTTAAAACACGCTAAATTATATTAAGTTACAATGCACAAATCGAAACACAAAGTCTCTAATGTAACGCCAACAAGTGGCTCCGGCGGAAGATCAGCGTTGGATGCTAGCTTGCTAGTCATCCAACTCATGCTGAGTTGGAGCCAATTTTGTAAACGGAGCTAAGTGTAAGGCGCTTTTTATTTGTTTTCTAAATTAAGTTTTGTTATATTGCGTACCTAGGCCTGTTTAGAAAATAAATATATTTCATTTTCATTTCATAATGTATAGTCGCTTTGCTATGCAGGTAAGTCAAAGCGATTCCAAAGTCCATTCGGTATAGCAATGTTTGAGAATGCATTAGGCGTGCTTCCCTAGAGCATGGAACAGACTGCTGTGTTATTGTTCTTGCTAATGGCTTCTCCAGGACAGCAAACAGCTGTAAATGTTACCTATATCTAACATGGGCAGTAGGACGAACTTTGCTTAGGTCTAATAAGACGGTTTTCTGAATGATAATGGAAAACAGTTATCTTTTTTCAAAAGGTATGCTTTCCATTACCCCATTTGGATATTGTTCGAAATTTAAGCGGCCCGGCGGGTACCCCGACAAAAAAAACATATTTTTTTGGATAGTTTAATCTTATTGAAATACTGGCTTCTGACCGCGGCTTCGCATGCGCTTTTCTGGAATAAAATAAAAAGTAAAAAAGTTTCCTAAAAGTATTGATATAGGGATAGAAGATGTCCTGCAGGGCTAGGATGCGCGCCACGAGAAGTGTCGAGAAGTCGTGAAAAATGGCGGCATCTCGACTTCTCGACGATCCCTAGCATGCACAACCAAATAGTCGTCACGTCTCGTCACGTGAACGATCATAATGAATGTTTATCCTATCTGTGGTAACCTTTTTCGTCAAACTCTAAGATGCGCGCCCAATTTTCTCATCTCATCTCGACTTTTGACAGTTTTACACGAGTTACGAATCGTCTTCTATTACTACGACGAGATCACGACGAGATGGAGTCTTGAAGAAAATATAAATTTAATTCAAAGTGTTTATTAACCTCTGTTAATAAATATTTTGTAAAAATAGCATTACTGAATGCGAAAAAACGAAGAAGAGTCAGAGCTACTTGTGCGATGCTATTGATTAAGGTAGTACTTACCTAAAATAGTCTTGGTTTCTCTAGTAGGTAGAAAACCATCCTGCGTGGATATAAAGACGTGCTTCGTGGCATAGAAAAGTAATAATGGCATAATATAAACCTATGTCTGTGTAGTACTTGATTTGGCAGTTAGTGCTGAATCTAAAGAAACGTAAAATCACAGAATTACGGCCGTGAAAATTAGTAACCTACCTTACTAGGTAGAAAGGCAAGTATCAGTGATAGGAACCTATTTATGTATATTCTGCACTAACCTAATATTATATACCTTCTTAACTTACCTATAAACGGGCTAATATTGTAATGCGATTATAAATGTAATTCTGTCTGTTTGATATCATTTCAGGCCTAAAAAGCTAAACTGATATAAATGTGTCTACAAAATAAAGAACGTTTTGAATAATTGTAAATTAGTTTTATTTGCAATAAGAAGCCTTAGATTCTGTTGCTTTCTAGAGCTAGTGCTGGCTTGATGATATACTGCGTCTGAAATATAGAGAAAACATATTATAGTCATGACTTAGGTACTTCTTAGATGTAAGGTTTGAAATAGTATTTATATTATTCTTTTACCATTTTATTTGTTACATTTTGTTATGCCAGGTAGGTACACAGGTCCCGGAAACACATCACATTGTACTTACATTATATTCAGGTGCTCGTCTCGTAGCGTATTAGTGAGGTACTAAACCCACAAATATTGCTGTTTACTGTGAAATAAACAACGGGATGAACTAGCGCTTGTGGTGCACACCATGCCCAAACTCACGATATAAGTTCATTGAACACCCGTAACTAGTCGGTTCGTGCATAGTAATTGACACAATAATTTTGGCGCTTATTGTTTTCTTTGGATATCGTAAGTAATAGTAAAAGTTTTCATAACAAGTTGCTAAGGAATTATCGAATAAAAACCAAAAGTAAGTTTGATTATGTGCGCGCAAAACATTGAAATTGCTTCTTCTTCTTTTTTTTTGTTTCGAGGCTTTTCTACTTTTCCACCATTCTGCCAGTGAAAAGTGCAAATTACCAGTATGGAGACGAAAACTAAGGAGGTTAATTTATGTTTCTTCCATGCAGCTTACTAAAACCAGAGACAATTTGAATGAACTCAACGAGTGTTGCGTGGGCGTGGCTTCATCTGCATGAGAACGTCACTCGACAACGAGTCTTGAGTCTTTCGTGGCGCGCATCTTAGAGCAAACGACTCAACAACTGACGACGACTATGAATAGTCGTCACGTGCACGACGACTTTTGTGGCGCGCATCCTAGCCCTGGTGTGAAGTATCGTATAACCTTGTTTAGGATTTCTAACTTTATGGCTGCTGTTTTAGCCTTAGACTCGGCACATGTTTCGTCTTAGTATGCTTGCAGTATGCGCAGGTATGAAATCAATTTTATAGGCGCTAATGCTACTGAAAATCTCTGATTTATGACATTTTATTTTGAAGTTTGATATAAATCAAACTACTAATTACAACTAACAATTGTTGGAAAAATGTTAAGTACTTGCGAGGTTCTACTTTTTGTAGAACTACTAGATAAAAAGAAACAAAAGAGAGCTTATTTACAATTAAAACATTTGAGGTAACCGCATATAACAAACAATCCAATATAGAGGTAGCTCAACTGATGCATATAATAAATACCAATCGGAATAAAATTACTTTTTAGGGTTTCGTACCTTCAAAAGGAAAAAAGGAACCCTTATAGTATCACTTAGTTGTCCATCAGTCCGTGTGCTCTTTTCCCAGAAACTCGTGGAGGTACGCGTATCGAGTTGATATATTCATCACATACTCAGGTCCGTCACTTCTTGGGGCCGCAAATAAATTAAACTTCTAACTCAACGCAATCAAAAGTTACAGCCGTTTATGCTCTATTTTATCAAGGGATCATACAAAACCTATAGGAAGTACCCTATAAGTCAAATTTATAGGTTCCAAATTCCATGATTCTAGATCAAAGGGAAGTATCCCTTTGACCTAGAATCATGATTCAAATTTGGCAATAAGCATGGTATTATAGCATAAGTAAATGAAAAACACTTAATAATACTTAAGAGAAAAAGTTTGTACGGAACCCTTGATGCGCGAGTGTAACTCGCACTTGACGTTTTATTTTATTACAACCTTTTATCTGAATAATTTTTTACTATTTTCAAGCTCCCAGATTTATCAAATCTCATTAAAAGGTCACATTAATGAGCTATATTAAGTTCAAAGAACGTGATAACTCAACGATTAACTTCTTTTTCACTCTGTCATTGTCCGTTCATCAAGAACGATGTGTAATTTGTGGCATATCAGTGTATTCTGTCTAGTTTTCTTTTGTATTCCAATAAAATCAAGGGATAATAACGATGGTGAAGAATGTTCTTTGGATTCAGAATTAATTGAAGAAATAGCGAAATATAAAAATGTTTCTAAACGAATCATGGATGAAATCATTCAAAGATATGGAAGTGAAATGTACAAGGAGTAAGTTTTTAACTTTAAGTACTGAAAATAAAGGATGGAGAGTGAAAAAGAGGAAAAAAGTATCCTTTTTTTACTCTCCATCCTGGTAAAACATCCAATTCCTATGGGAGATTTACGGGTATTATCTCTAAAAATGTGAAAATCGAATTAAACGCTGGTGAAACCACGGGGACAAATGCGAAAGTATGTGTGTGAGTGTGTATGAATGTTTGTTGCCACGTATCTCCGTAACTACCCACTTAACCAATGTATTTCGATGAAATTATATATGCATATGGTTTAGTTTCTAGAATAACACTAATAATCTTATTTTCGAAAATTAATTAGGGGATTAAAAAGGGTGGTAAGGTTTTTATGGAAAATTATTATTCTGTCGGAGACAACCTTGGTTCGATTTACTCCAAAATTTTCAAATATAAACTATTAAGTAAATAATAATTCACATACTATTTTATTTTTAAGAAAAAAATACGCTAGAAAAAATCATGAAAGTGCACTGTTTTGCACATAATTTGGTCATCAACACTTAGGAACCCGGCTATCTATTAAATGACGTACGCTTTGATTCGTAGGTTATTACTTATAACTTGGTTCCTTCAGATAGTTTTTCATAAGCTGCGTAGTTTTCTTGTAAATAAGCAAAAACTCAATTTTTGCACTTACGCCGCCGTTCCAAAAACGCATGCTCTGTCTCGCTCCTATGAACGTGAAATCCTATGCCTATCCTTTTCACAAAATGGCGTGCATTGCGCCCTCTTAAGTTCGCCCTCTAGTGTTAAGAACCCCAATTATACTTACACGTTAAAACATGATAGTCATGGCACAATTCCAAGACGTGAATCCCGTATGAATCTATAGCCTACTTGTATCCCAGCGATAACATTTATACTGAGTGCGTATTTTCCCCTCAGATATGAAACATTCATCGACACATTTGGAGCACGTCTTTCCGGCAGCGATGTTTTGGAACGAGCTATTGATCACATGATCAATCTCACTATACAGAATGGAGTCAGTGATGTTACTACAGAATATGTGAAGGTTAGAATTTATTTGAACCTACATCTATTTCAAAATAAATAAACTTTCACAATAGTATTTAGACCCAGGTGGGCAAAGACATACCTACTAATTACCATGGTTTATTATTATACTTATTGACTATGTTTTATTAGGCACCTCACTGGGTTCGTGGATACGAATCTGGCAGACTGTTGGAGCCTTACAACAAAAACATAGCTATACTCGGATTTGGGACAAGCGTAAGTACTCCTCTAGAGGGTATCACTGCAGAAGCAGTGGTCATAGATAGTTTTGAAGAACTACGTAAAAAAGATGACAGCAAAATAAAAGGGAAAATCGTTGTGTTCGATGCTCATTACGTGTCATATGGAAAAACAGGTATATTTAGATCACAAGGTGCTACAGAAGCATCTAAAAAAGGAGCAGTCGCTACGCTTGTAAGGAGCATAACACCATTTTCTATCTATTCTCTTCATACTGGTGCTCAATATTATGGTAACGTTACTAAAATTCCCACAGCTGCAATCACACTCGAAGACGCTGATTTAATGAGGAGACTTCAGAATGAAGGTAAAAAGATTGTAATAAATATTAAAATGTTCAATTCATTTGACGAAAAAACATCACGAAACACTCTAATTGATCTGAAAGGAAAAGAACATCCAGAGAAACTCGTCATCGTTTCTGGACATGTTGACAGTTGGGACGTAGGAACTGGTGCCATGGACGACGGAGGCGGCATGTTTATTAGCTGGTTTGTACCAGTTATTCTAAAAAAGTTGAAACTGCAGCCTAGACGCACTATTCGGGCGATTCTATGGACTGCTGAGGAACCTGGTTTAGTTGGCGCCGCAGCTTATCTTATCAAGCACATGAACGACCTGAACAATATAAACTTTATCATGGAGTCGGACGCAGGGACATTCAAGCCATTAGGGCTAGATGTAGCGGGGTCTAAAACTGCTCGCTGCATTGTAAAGGAAGTACTAAAGCAATTTGCTCCGATAAACAAAATGACTAATAGTGGCGCTCCGGGATCAGATATTACGATATTTATACGACAAGGAGTTCCGGGTGCTTCTTTGGTAAATGCAAACGAAAGGTACTTCTGGTTCTATCACAGTGAAGGCGACACAATGAACGTTCAGAATCAAGTGGATGTTGTTCAATGTGCTGCGTTCTGGGCAGCAGTGTCTTACGTGATTGCAGATTTATCGGTTGACATTCCTAGAAATTAAGTGTTTCTTAGACTGAGAACACGCATTATGCAACTACAAAGAAAATACAATACATATTTCTCTAACTTTATCTAATAATATTAAAATCCCAATACACATTGTATGCTGTTTTATTAACTCTAGTTTTAGACTCTGATTCATAGCAAAAGGACTCCTAATACCTATAGTGCTAGATTAGGCACTTAAGTACCTTTATTCATAAATAGTTCACTATACTGAAGCTTAAAATAAAAAAACAAACTACCAACTTTAAAAGTTTCTAATCTATTTCTTAATATCCTTGAAAATAAAGTTGTACGGTCCTTTTATATAATTCAGAGAAGACTGGTACACGTTAGGTGGCTCACCAACCCACTCTATGTGACAACTTTCGTTCATCCATACCAAGAACGTCTCCATCTCAAGTTTAGCGATTCTTCGACTTGTAACCATAAAATTATATCAACTTATTTACACGTATAAGTGATATCCTATAAGCATAAGCATTCACTCATACAGAAAGTATGATTATCAGCATACTCAATACCTACATATTATACTACATAGTTTATGTCCGTGTCATTAAACTAGAAAAAATATGGCAAAGGCGAGCTTAACCCTAAAAAGAGTTCTCTTCCAGCAAACCATCACATTTGAACATCACATTTTTTTCAAAAAACTATCTCTATTTTTGTGCGTATACATTAGATTTTCATAGATGTATTGCGATATTACTGTCAGAATATTTATGTCTTTAAATAGATCCCTCAAAGAATCGCGTGGCTTTAATTTATAAATTGTGCGTACAGCCCTTTTTTGATCTGAACAAAGATAGTCTGGATGTCGGCTGCCCGTCCCCAAAGCAAGATACCGTAAGACATTATACTATGGATATTATATAACTGAAATAAACTAATCTAGCCATATCTACATCGGTAGGATATCTAATTGTTCGAACCGCATAGGCTGCTGAACTAAGTCTGCCTGCGAGAGCATCAATTTGTGGTCTCCATTGAAGAGAGGAATCAATATGTGACCCTAGGAAAACAGTTGAGTCTACAAGGTCAACAATCTTATCCTTTAGCATTATCTTAGTTGGGAGTTCTCTTACATTTGGTAACATGAATTTTATGCATTTAGTTTTTTTAGCATTGAGTAAGAGGTTATTGGCGGTGAACCAATCTAGTATTTGTGAAAGCGAATTATTTACATCGTCATAATTATATTTATTTCTGTCAACTTTAAAAATCAATGAAGTATCATAAGCAAATAAGACTATATCACCCTTTTTTAGCAAAAGATCTCTGTGATATAGTCCTATTTGCTGATGATGATGAAGTTGACTACTTCAAAATACTGAGTTTTAGTTCAGTTACATCCATCAATATAACAGGAAGATACGTATATCAAGCAAAAAAGTATTTTTATCTTAAGTTATGTCGCTATCTCGCTAAGCTATGTCGTTCCAAAAATTGTGATTTGAGAGATAACCCTTTGCTCTTTACTCCGCGGAATACCGCGGACTACGCGAACCCTGAGCAAAATCAAGCGAATTTCTGCAGTTGGGTAAAAACAATTTCGAGAAGGATGCCAAGAGGAGGATCCAGCTAGGTTGGGCAGCGTTTGGGAAACTACGTCGAGTTTTCTCGTCATTCATACCGCAATGCTTGAAGACGAAAGTTTTCAATCAGTGTGTATTAATTACCCTTCATGACCTACGGAGTTGAGACGTGGACACTCATGGTAGGGCTGGTCCACCAGTTTAAAGTCGCCCAGCGAGCTATGGAGAGAACTATGCTCGGAGGTTCTGCTCGGATGAATAGAATTCGCATCGAATACATCCGACAGAGAACCAAGGTTATCGACATGACTCAAAGAATTACCAAGCTGAAGTGGCAGTGGGCTGGCCATATCTCGAGAAGAACCGACAACCGCTGGGGTAAACGGGTTCTTGAGTGGAGACCGCGACTCAGCAAACGTAGTATAGGACGCCCTCTGACCAGGAGGGATGACGATTTGTGAAAAACTGCTGCAGCAGATGCTGGATGTGGCAAGCTTAAGACAGGGCGATATGTCGCTGATTAGGCGAGGCCTATGTCCAGCAGTGGGTTAATATAGGCTGATGATGATGATAATGATGCTCTGGGTAGTGAATACCGCGTAGGTCTAGTTTGAATAGGCTGCACCGTTTATTGGATATTACCAACCGTCGCTCGAGTCTGTCCCATTAAAGGGACACGGTTGCGCCAAAAACGATCGAAGAAAAATAAGGCGCATACCCGACACAAACTAGCAGCGCCGCCACCTACTTCATCTTATTATTCCGTTTAACAAAGGAAATTTCAAAAATCCATCGCGCAGTTTCTGATACCTATTAAAAGCTTTTTTTTAATGCCTGTAATAGCTTTATTATATTTAGTTTAGGTAGTAAATCGAAGTTGCCCTTGGTTTGATAGCCACCAAAATCTATTTAACAAATTAATTTTACCGCGTTTTTAAAGTGGATGGTATAAAACTGTACCTTAGCCAAACTCTTTGTATAATGTTTGTTAACAAACCGGGGCAAAAATAATTAAAAATCACTTGCTTGGCGTTGAGTTTTAGATGTAATTGTAAGCAATATTAATTGAAGGAAGGATCTCAAATCGGCAACAGAGTGAGTTTTAGTTTAACCTGTCACGGATTCTTTTCAAAAACCTAGAACATCCCACAAGGATCACGGGGGTGCAGGTGGAGGGAGCAGACAATATCTACGACCTGAAGCACTAAAATGCTTATATCTCAAGAATTACTAGGTTTTTTTCATGATATAGAATTTAGAATAAAAAGGCTTTGTTTGTAAACAAATCGCCCATACTTAGGTCATGTGTGGGCGGTTTGTTTACTAACATTCTTCACGGAGTTTGGCTAAAACTATGGATATAAGGTACCTAAATTCAACATAATGAAAGACGTTATTCGCCATTTTCCTTGGAGCAGATGGCTGATGTAGATTGCTACCTAGGTATATGCTACTCTCGGATAAAACAAATTTTTTGAAATAAATTACCAAAAATTTTCGTTTTCGGCGGGACTCGAACCCGCGCCCCGCCCGTCAAAACCGAATATTTTTGGGAACTTATTTCCTTTCTTAGAGACCCAAAGTGCGGGTAAACACTATAACAAAAAACCTTAACAAAATTTTTCTACTTACATACTTAGTGTGTGCGTGTGTGAAAACGTGGCGTGACATAATTTTAAACCATTATTTGCATATAAATAATTCATAGTTTTAGACTATTCATAGAGATTTTGTGGGCACATAGACTGCGGGGTAAACTCTAATTGATTTTAATCACTGATGGATTTCTTTTTGTTATATTACATTCAACTGATTATGTACTACAATAAGGTATTATGCATGTGACTTTAAAAAAACTGATTATTATATTTGCATTCTCAATTGGTATCGTAATATATCAGCATATTTATTTTTGTATTTTTTGATGTGTTTATTGTTAAATTTAATCATTGAAAAGTAGATATTTTAAGACTCAATTGCAAAATTTCTAAGCGTGACGTCACCGTTCAACGTATTGTCACGACACTTTTAGCGGGATATCTCATTTAAAAGAAAAAAAAAAGATTTTTTTTTAATAGACAACAAACCAATAACAAACATGATGGTTTTTATCATTTTTCTGTTTTTAATATTAATTTGATTGAAGGAACAGAAGCACTTCGAGTTAACAAAGAACAGTGACGTCGTAAAAAAGGGCAGCGTTTTTATCACCCGAAACTGAGTGCAGATTTATTTTTCGTTTTTTTCCTAATAGTCTAAAAAAATATTGGTGTTATTTTTTTTAGTTGTGGAATAACAATAATATCAATCAAAATCTACGCATTATTATGAAAAACATTTTGCTTTAAAATTCAATTTAAGATCCCCCAACCTATACTCTCAAACCATTATCACTAGAGATGATACAACAAATCATCCCTTTACCCTTTTACGACCTGACCGCAAAGATATTCATGCTCACAAATATTGAATAGGTGGTACTAAATCTTGTGGCGGTATGGCATGTAAAATAGGCATAAAATATTAGTTTCCGACCGTGTAGATACGTTGGGAGGAACTCAACGTGCACAGTGTAAATCATGCTGATAAAATATACGTGTATCAGTTTTTGCTAAGCCGTGGGCAAATCAATAGTGTTGGTGAGTTGCTAGTTACTTCGATCGTAGAACTCGGGAAAAAAAAGTTTAATTCTCTGTGGTTTATCTTTAACCACTCGACTCGGGGTGTAGGTAAATGTGCGAATATGCTGACGATAAATTAGAAAATAACATAAACATATTTTTTAACACTTTTCGCATAAACTTTCTCTCTTCCGATTTTTATGTAGTTTGGTTTAATAGGGGTTTTTTGAAAAATTTCTAGTTTATTATTATGTAATTTGACAGTAAAACAATTTTGGGACTTTTAAGTTTTCTTTTTCATGAATGACGTATGTATTTATTGGGAAATTAAATTTTTAGTATAAAATTTGAGGTAACTGCGCTATTTTTCTTTCGATTTTTTTTTAATGAAATCGTGTTTTCGAAACATACCTATGACGGATAGAGAAGTCCTCAACTTTACCATATACATTTCAAAGTTAAATATTCAGTAGTTTGTAAGATTTGGACATTCGGCGAAGTTGATTTGAGGTAGTATAGACTCTTAAGTTACAAAGAATTACATGAGCCCAAGGGCCAGTACAGTAGTTTTGGCGTGGAGAGGTAACAAACACCCAAACATAGTCATTCGTCAACTCACGCCATCCAACTTGTCCCAACTTGTGTGGGTTGACGAATCATAAAAATTATATTATTTGCGTTCTGAATGCATCTCACACCACCCTTTGTTTCCATTGAATTTATACATCACCGAAAAAAACGTAGATACTCTAGGATGTAAGAATTATTACAGTTCTTTAACCGCCACTGTTTCTAAACATCGTTGTTTTAAGGAGATCCATAAATTGAAAATTTAAATAAGACTACGGATAAGGTACCTATAGCTCGATAAAACTAAACCAAAGTAACATTGTTAGCTAGCAAATGAAAAGAATAAAAGCGCAAAGCCAAATAGGGTGACCGTATTTATAACGAAGGATCTAGAACATCAGTAGCTCAGTCACGCATCTCTGTGTACACAGCCTTGAGGGCTACAGGACGTGTCTGCTCCCCTCACGTGGTCTGCCCAATCAGTCGAGTCCGATACAATCGCTTTTATTGTAGCAACTAAATGAATAAGGCATATTTATTTGTGACGGGTTGTGTTACCCTATTTTTTTTACTTAGAAGATGATCTCTGTAGCGTCGCTGGTTCCAAAGTTGCGGATTCAATTGCCGCCGCGGGATAATTTTGTTGGTTGTTTGATCTGCTTATATTAGTATCGGGTCTGGACAAAATTAAATGCTAAATTGGATACATGCAATGTAAATATTTACAGACTAAAAACCGTTGTTAATAGTGAAGTACCTAATTTAATTGAATATATAAAATTATAATGTAAAGTTGCTTTAACATCGGGGAAAGCCCCTCAAAGATTATATTATTCTAGCAGGGAGGTATCTAATTACAAAACTTTAATAGCACAGAAATTTTAAATAAGAGAATTGAAACAAAAGAGAACTTTTTGTACAATTGAAAAATTTGAGTTAACTAACTGCATATAACATGTTGGAAACAGTACCCAATACAATATCTATGCTTTGTTTATGGCATGAATGTAAGACAGACGTCATTAGCCAGAAAAACGTGTAACTAATAATAAAGAACATAGAGTAAAAATGCGCCTGTCCCTATTCTAAGATAAAGAAAATAAGGTGAACACCTAATAACTAAATTTTTATTTTCCTCCGTGCGAAAACGTCATTTTAACGAACAACCCAATCTAGAGGTAGCTCAACCGATCTATGTAATTGGAGTAAAAAATGTTTATTACATTTTAATATCTGAATTATTTTCTACTATTCCCAAGCTCCCAGTTTTATCAAATCTCATTGATCTAAGGTCACATTAGTAAGCTAAATAAGTTCAACAAACGAGATAACTCATCGATAAAGTTCTTCAGTCTGTCACTGTCCGTTCATCAAGAACGATGTGTAATTTGTGGCATATCAGTTTATTCTGTCTAGCTTTCTTTTGTGTTCCAATAAAATCAAGTGATAGTAACGATGGTGAAGAATGTGCTTTGGATTCAGAATTAATTGAAGAAATAGCGAAATATAAAAATGTTTCTAAACGAATCATGGATGAAATCATTCAAAGATATGGAAGTGAAATGTACAAGGAGTAAGTTTTGAACTATAAGTACTTATGTGTATTAGAATTATGAGCGGAGGGACTTAGGGTGGTTCGATAAGCGATGGGTACAAAATTAAATATTTATGGCGTTTTTAAATTTTCTGCATTCTGCAGACAAGCAGGGATGTAATTCATCGACAATCGTAAATAATTTTCTTTGAACTCAAGTAAAGAGTCCTAACAAACTTTGATTCCACGAGCGAGTTAACTATGATCCTTGTTTACTTAAAAAGAACTTAGTGTTCTTAAGTACTTCGATTCAAATTGTCCTTTAGTAGTCCTGAAGTATCCTAAAACCTAACTAAAATTATAATTGCGAAAGTGTGTTTGTTTGTTTGTCCTTCCTTCACGCCCTAACTAAGCAACCAATCGACTTGATTTTGCCAGAGAGTTAGTTATAAGGATGGAGAGTAACATAGGGTACTATTTATCCTGGTAAAACATCAAATTTAACGCGGGTGAAACCGTGGGGAACAGCTAGAAATTTTATAAATGCGAAAGTTTATGTGAATGTTTGTTGCCGTAATCTCCGTAACTACTTAACCTATTAAGATGAAATTTGGTATGTATATAGTTTAGTTTCTAGAATAACACATAAGCTAATCTAATTTTCGAAAATTAACATCTGAGGGGGTTAAAAAGGGTGGTAAGGTTTTTTATGGAAAATTTATATTCCTTGGTTCAATTCACTTAAAACTTGTCATAAATATAATAACTATTAATATATATATAACTACATTATATTTTTATGTTTACAAAAAAACTCCAAGGCCTGCAATAATTTTCTAAAATTAGTATAAAAAAATCCCTGGTTAAAAACTCGAATAACATAAAATTCAACATTTTTTCTTTGGTTCCTTCAACGTGAAAACGAGAAAAAAACGATAGAAAAAATCATTCCTTCACATAGTTTCATAAAATTAGTAGCTTTCTTGTAAATAAGCAAAAACTCCACTTTTGTACTAGCGCCCCGTTCCAAAAACGCATGCCCGTCCCACTCCTATGAACGCGAAATCCGTTACCTATCCTTTTCACAAAATGGCATACATTGCGCCCTCTTTAATTGATTCTAGTGTTAAGATCCCTAATTATACTAATACGTTAAAACATGATAGTCATGGCACAATTCCAAGACGTGAGTCCCGTATGGATCTATAACCTACTTGTATCCCCGCGATAACATATACTGACTGCGTATTTTCCCCTCAGATATGAAACATTCATCGACACATATGGAGCACGTCTTTCCGGCAGCGATGTTTTGGAACGAGCTATTGATCACATGATCAATCTCACTATACAGAATGGAGTCAGTGATATTACTACAGAAGTTGTGAAGGTAAGATTTAATTTGAACCTACATCTATTTAAAAATAAATAAACTTTCGCAATAGTATTTAGACCCAGATGGGCAAAGACATACCTACTAATTGCCATGGTTTAATTATATACTAATTGCCTTTTTTTTTCAGGCACCTCACTGGGTTCGTGGATACGAATCTGGCAGACTGTTGGAGCCTTACAACAAAAACATAGCTATACTCGGATTTGGTACAAGCGTTAGTACTTCTCTAGAAGGTATCACAGCTGAAGCAGTGGTCATCAATAGTTTTGAAGAACTACGTAAAGAAGATGACAGCAAAATAAAAGGGAAAATCGTCGTGTTCGATGCTCATTACGTGACATACGGAAACACAGTTAAATTTAGATCTCAAGGTGCTACAGAAGCATCTAAAAAAGGAGCAGTTGCTACGCTTGTAAGGAGCATAACACCATTTTCTATCTATTCTTTACATACTGGTGCTCAATATTATGGTAACGTTACTAAAATTCCCACAGCTGCAATCACACATGAAGACGCAGATTTAATGAGGAGACTTCAGAATGAAGGTAAAAAGATTGTAATAAATATTAAAATGTTCAATTCATTTGACGAAAAAACATCACGAAACACTCTGATTGATCTGAAAGGAAAAGAACATCCAGAGAAACTCGTCATCGTTTCTGGACATATTGACAGTTGGGACGTAGGAACTGGTGCCATGGACGACGGAGGCGGCATGTTTATTAGCTGGTTTGTACCAGTTATTCTAAAAAAGTTGAAACTGCAGCCTAGACGCACTATTCGGGCGATTCTATGGACTGCTGAGGAACCTGGTTTAGTTGGCGCTGCAGCTTATCTTAACAAGCACATAAACGAGCTGAACAATATAAACTTTATCATGGAGTCAGACGAAGGTACATTCAAGCCATTAGGGCTAGATGTAGCGGGATCTAAAACTGCTCGCTGCATTGTAAAGGAAGTACTAAAGCAATTTGCTCCGATAAACAAAATGACTAATAGTGGCGCTCCGGGATCAGATATTACGATGTTTATAAAACAAGGAGTTCCGGGTGCTTCTTTATTGAATGAAAACGAAAGATACTTCTGGTTCCATCACAGTGAAGGCGACTCAATGAACGTTCAGAATCAAGTGGATGTTGTTCAATGTGCTGCGTTCTGGGCTGCAGTGTCTTACGTGATTGCAGATTTATCGGTTGACATTCCTAGAAATTGAGTGTTTCTTAGACTGAGCACACGCATTATGCAACTACAAACAAAATACAACACATATTTCTCTTACTTTATCTATTAATATTAAAATCCCAATACACATTGTATGCTGTTTTATTAACTCTAGTTTTAGACTGTGATTCATGGCAAAAAGACTTCTTATACCTATAGTGCTAGACTAGGCACTTAAGTACCTTTGTTTATAAATAGTTCACTATACTGAAGCTTAGATAAAACATCAAACTACCTACTTAAAAAGTTATTTATGTCTTAATATCCTTGAATATAAAGTTGTACGGTCCTGTTATATAATTCAGAGAAGACTGGTACACGTTAGGTGGCTCGCCAACCCACCCTATGTGGAAACTTTCAACCATCCGTGCTAAGAAAGTCACCATCTCAATTTCAACTATTCTTTGACCTGTAACAATAAAATTATATCTACTTATTTACACGCATTAGTGACATCCTATGAGAAAGTGTATGTGTCCATGTAGAAAGTATGATTATCAGCATACTCAATACCTACTTAATAATCTATACTAGTTTCTGTCCGTAACTTCACACGCATTGCTTTTCTATAAACGTTTAAAAATTATTTCTGTACCCTAAGTATAATATTTACTGTAAAACTTCTTAAATAAATTTATGTCATGATGCATTTGTGTTTATTTATTTTGATTTTTTATTTCAAATCTATACCAAATTTCAGCCCGATCTGTTCAGTCGTTTTAACTTGTAGAAATAACAAAGATACACCCATATATTTATCCAAACTTAATGTGTATATTTATCCAACTTTACAAAATTTTACATGTTGTCTTTCACCGTTTTTTATGTAGTTTTTTTTCTTGCTCACCAATACAACTGCGAACACCAAAACCAAATGGATTGTAAGCAAATGGGTGGGCATTCCTGTGGTACAGAGGATCGTCCTTTTCGGCCAGCCATCTTTCTGGAATGAACTCTTTCGCCCGAGGATAGTGGTCTTCCATCAGACTCATAAATTGATGGTTGAATGCAACTTCGGTCTGGAAATTCACAATGTAGTATCCGTTAGTGGTGTCCATTGTCATTTTTATCGGTTTTTTATTATTATCGTCTTATAGAACTACTCGATCCAATAAATTATTAAATATTTTCTATTGCTGTACGCATCTAAACATTCAAAAAATAATAGCAATAAGAAATATATTCGAAAAAATAATAATCCTACTGATTCGCATAACAAAATAGCGAGGGTTTCTTTTTTAAATTTTTAGTTGGTTCGATTCCCAGGTCAGGCAAGGAATTTTTAGAAAATCTTTGAATGCAATTATGTTTCTTTTTAAAAATAAAGGAATGTTTCCTTTCAGTTAAGTGAGCTAGATTAAGGTAGGATTTAAGGTAGTTCCCCTCCAGGGCTCATAGATTCTTTCCACCCTGTTAATAAGAACGAAGAAAGATATATTATGTCTTGTATTGTATGTATTATGTTCATCAGTTATCTAGTACATATAAACAAGGCCTGCTTAGCTTGGGGCTAGATTATGCTGTGTGAATTGTCCAGTATTATTTATAATTATCATTAATTTCAAGTCACTTACGCCTGTTGGTATAGTGTATCCGAGTATATTGTACTCCTTGCTTGTTTTTCTCACGTTATCTGAGACAACGGGCATAATTCTACTTGCTTCTCTCATACAAGCTCTTAAGTAAGGCCTCTTGTCCGGATCCGTTAGCAGCTCTTTTCTAAGTTTCTCTTGTTTTTCTGGATTCTTTGCTAGAAGGTAGAGTGCAGCGGTTACTAAGTTTGCAACCTACAAAAAAATGTAAATATAAATATCAAACAAAAATTTCTATAAAATGGTATTTTTAACCAACTTTGAAATAGGTGTTTGTTCGGCTTTTTTTTATGTCTGTCCTTCGATTTTTTCATCATTGATTAACCGATTGGGATGATTCTTTTGCAGTTGTATAGAAGATGAATTCGAGGTGGTCCCATAAAATTATTGTTTCCGAGGAATAGTATTTATATTTTTCCCACAAAACAAAAAAAAACTGTTTGAACTCCGGGTTTCGAGGTAAATTTTTAGTTTATTTCAAAAATAACTAATTACTTACCGTGTCGACTCCAGCTAAAAGTATGTCAGTGGCCATTATAAGGGCGTATTCTTCATTTATTTCCAGTAATTTCTCCAATATTCCTTTTTCGTCCGCGGTTTTTTCTTTAGTTTTGAGCTCTTCTTTGGCTTTGTCGATAAATATTTGTGAAATTCTGCTCAACATAAAAAAAATACTTTGACTTCGGCTATAAGTCTAGTATACTAGAACGAACTTTACAAAGAATCAGTCGGGAAAATAGATTTTAAAAGATTTCTTTAAAAAAAAAATGTATAATCGAAGTGTGTAGGTTAATATACAATAATGTTGTGTATATAATGTATATGTATAGCTCTATCAAAAAACGCGATAACTTACGTTTCTTGCTCTTCGTAAAGTGCCATAGTCTTTTTGTAAGTTGGCGTGGAAATCCATTTCCATAGATATGGTTTAAAATCCAATTCTTCAGCTGCTACAAAAATTTCATTGAGGCATTTTATTAGTCGTTTGGCCGGAGAATCTTCCGGAAGATTTGGGTCCAGGCAATTCAGCCTGCAGCCTAGAGCCACCACTCCGATGGACTCCAACGACCATTTATTCATTTCTTGGCCAAAATTACCTTTTATCATATTATTTTCGTCTCTGATAGACCTCATCCTGGAGAAACAAGATGATTTTGTTTAGTTTATTTCATACTGATATTGTATGAAAGAAAACACGATAACCATAATAAAAATAATATAGTACATGACCGAATCTTTGTTCATTGCTATATTGCGTAGTCAAGGATGATAGCATTCACACTACAATTTACTGTGGTTATAGTCGATGTAAATTGTAAAAACAGCATTATTATTTGATGACTGCCTTACCTTTCAACCATTTCTATAGCTACTTCGTCGATGACCGAAGCATAGAGTCGAATCGTTTTGGGTTGAAGCATAACCGGATTCACAGTTGATCTAAAATCTTTCCAGCTATCTCCATGACTGAAACACCCGCTACAATTACTCACACATACAATACATACAATTACAAGCTCTGCTTAGCTTGGGGCTAGATAATTAATTAATTTATGCTGTTTATTATTAATATACTTTATATAAACAGGGTGTGAAAATGAAGGACCACAGTCGAAGGGGGTTGAGCTTTGATCATAGAAAACGAGTAAAAAGAATCCCGATTTAGTTTTCGAAAAAATAAATAAAAACAATAATCATATTGTTTTTTGTTATTCATGATCAGTTATTGCCTAGTCTAGTCTATCAAGACTAGACTAGGCAATAACTGATCATGCTTTATTGTCATAGAACAGAGTAAAAATGCATTTATGGTACCAACTAGCGCGTCGCCCACTCCGATGGTGTCGCGGGTCGTTGACCGCCGCGGTCAACGACCCGCAACGAAGGTGCTTGGGGAAGTAAACAGTTACCAAGTAGAGCTAGAGGAGGTAGAGCGGTATGTCTGCCAAAAAATAACTAACTGGGTGACTTCAGCTTTTCCGTGATCATGGCGCATGAGACTGTGCCGAAATATTGGAAAACTCAAATATCTAATCATTGTAAATATTCCGTTATATATGAATTCTGTGTTAATAACGTACCTAGTAGTAAGTTATAGTTTCAAAAGTTTTATTGTAGTATGGATTCCCATACTACAATAAGACATTCAAATAAAATGAATATGATGTCCTCCTAGTAGAATTTCAGTCATTATGGCCAGTCCCAACGAGGAAGACTTTAGATGTGCGGGACATTATTGTGCACAAGCCTGTGCAAACACAGCACTCTCTATCTCACTCTCATTATCAGATGGGACGGCCGACTGACCTGACCGGGAAGAGGTAGGTTGGCCGCAGGACCAAAATTCGTTGTTCCTGCACCCAACCTTTGGTTTCCGAGGCACGGGGGTGTAACACCACCAACTTATTGTTTCTGGGATGCTACTGTGAATGTTCCGTACTGCAAAAATCTCAATACTTAACAAATTATAAGATGCTTGGTATGACAGGAGTGGTCGGAACAAGGTTAAATAAAAAAGTGCATTTAAAACTCACTCGGTGATCAGCCCGGTTATTTTGCCTGAGTTGTTATTCTTCACGACCTTTCTGTAGTGCTCCAGGCTCCCGAACCCTGTTCGAACCGGTAATGAATTTTCCCCACGTAGGACCTACAAAATTAAATAGATAAGAAACCTAAATAAAGCTTACTAAACCAACTATTTGACTACCTAGGTAGTCAAATAGTTGAAAGAAGAAGAAGATCTCATTCCGTACCTAGGTACGGAATGAGATCTTATTGGTCCAATGTTATGTTTAGAGAAACGACATTTGTTTCGAATACAAAGAACTTTTATACACTGTGAACCATTTTGCCCAGAATACTAAAAATATTACCGGCACTCTGAGCACACTGCCTTCTGGTGACGGCTGATATTAGTAGATATATTTATTTTAAGGCGTATACTAAGCCCAATACACGAAAATTAGGTGTTTTTGAACCCATTTTCTGACGAAAATATTGATTATTATATCCTGCAACATATATCTTGAAGGGTTTCTTGGAGGTCCCAAATGCTTGCCGTTAATTATGGTGTAGTTTTATAGTGTTAGTTATAGTGTGTGTGTAGTTGCTTCGAACCCACTTTTTATCAGTACACTGATGCACATAGTTCATACCTATTTCTTGGAGGACCATTAGCTTCGAAAATTAGTCAAAATAACTATGTTAAACGTAAAAACGTATTTGCGCCTAAAAAATCTGTGATACAAACCTGACCAGTTACACGTCACCTAACCGCAGAGGAAGTAGTATTTGGTTGATTAGGGCACTACATAGCTGAATCGAAAACAAGCACTCTTTGTTGCAAATAAGCGCGCTGGCCAAAAATTATTTTTTTGGGTTAGTATTCACCTTAAGTGTACTTATTAGTTCTTTGTGATTCATTTAACTAATAAAACTTTTTATCAACCAAATCGCGTGCGAAACCGCGTGCAAAAAGCTAGCAATGTCATAAGTATACTAACCTGTGAAGCGCTCTCTGCATCGTACAACGCTACTAATGGTGCGACTCCTGGAATTCCTGCTAGCCGTACGATTGGCCCGTAGTTCTTGTACAATGTCTTCATCAGCGGTAGACCGTTGAGGTTGTAGAATTTACCTAAAATTTGACATAATGGATAAAAGCGAAAGGGTAAATCTGAAAAAGGAACAACTAACTGAACGGAACTGATATTGGCTGAGCATGATCTGATAGTCAACTTTTATTAAAAAAGCTTATAATAGGTAATCACGAACTGCCTAATTAAATTTTTGAAATTTCATTTGCTATAATAATAAGATAAAATAGGTGGCGGCGCTAGTTTGGGACGGGGTAACGCCATTGTTTTTATTTAATTATTTTTCTATGTTTTAAATTTAATTTGTATTCCAGTTAGTGTAGGCCTGTAAGATATCACCTGAACGGGCTCTAACGGAAGACCAGCGCTGGTTAGATCTCTTTCGAGAGCTTAACCATATGCTGGGTGAGGGCCTTGTAGGAATCGCGGCTAGCTCTTCCCGGGATGTTGAGATAAAAGTCGAGTATAGAAACAATAGCTATATTGTATAAAACTACGACTAATAATGATGTTAATGAGTGCGGTTGGTATGGTGGCTGCTAATGCACTCATTAACATCATTATTAGTCGTAGTTTTATACAATATAGCTATTGTTTCTATACTCGACTTTTATCTCAACATCCCGGGAAGAGCTAGCCGCGATTCCTACATGGTCCTTCGAGCCGGGTCGAGAATTCCCGGGGAGTCCGTTTCTACACAGTGAACACAGTGGCCTTTTTATAACGGCTATAAACAAGTACCTATTCTTTATGTGTGTCTCGTTTTTAACTGTTTTTAATGTTGTTATAAATAAATGTCTTTCTTCTACTTCTTACCTCGTGGCATAAAATGGTGAATAGTCCCTATCACAGGTAATGACGATGGACCGGGAATTTCAGTCCATGGCTTCAATTGTTCAGTTTCCTTTCCTATAGCCTCGCTGGTTGCTGTTATTGTTCTGGAAAACAAGAGTTTATTATTTATTTATTTCAAAAATTATCCTACGTGAAAATCACACATGTTTAAGGTTATCAATGGGAATGGGACAGTTCCAGTGGGATAGAAATACCCTCCCATAAATCAGTATTTATGGGATAAAAGTAGCCTATGTTTTATTTCAGACCTAGAACTACCCGATCCGTTCAGTAGTTTCGGCGTGAGGAGGTAACAAACATCCATCCAAACATCCAAACTAGCATTTATAGATGGATAGATAAAAGTAGATAGATAATTCTTTATTGTACCACGAACACAGAAAACAGTACAGAAATAAATGCTACGAGTAGTAAAAGTACAAAGGCGGCCTCATCGCTATGAGCGATATCTCAGGTGGGATGACGATTTGCGAAAGACTGCTGGCAGGTGCTGGATGCGGCAAGCTGAAGACAGGGCGCTATGGCACTCATTAGGGGAGGCCTATGTCCAGATGTGGACTGATATAGGCTGATGATGATGATGATAATGCTGATAAAGCAGTTTTCTAAAGATAGGGAGGTATTAGAGTTATAATATTATTGTGTAATGTGATGTATGATGATGCAATATATATATGCAATATAGATGTAATATAATCATATATATAAATAATAGAGGAGGAGGAGGATATATATATATTACAAAATTACTTTACTGTAGGAACTCTAATAAATCTATCTAGCATCTAATATGCTATCTAGAGCCAATTCGTCAACAATTTTACAAAAACTAAAAACTTCTTAAATATTTTTTTCTATTTATACTTAAATAATGCTTTTGTAGAAATTCGGAAACAAATTCCATAAAAACTTACCTCACCAAGTGCCCTTTGAAGGCAAAACCACTACAAATCGGACGCACAGTTGAAGATAGCATTTTGAATCGCAAATCCGTATTGTAATCACTGGCAACTCATGGCACCTGCAACGCGATACTCAATTTCACAACAACGCACATAGATCACATAATAAATATGATACCAAAGAAACACTCAACATTCAACGAAATCAAACGGATATCAGCTGCAAATACGTATGAACATTGACACCACGCGAAGCACACAAACGCGACTCAAAATATCAAACAACATTGACCTTGTCGCAATAATAGGAACTACCAAAAACACGCTATAATTACGTTACCCTTAACGCGTTGCTATAAAGTTTGTTTCACATTAAATAAACGATACGTTCGTACTACGAACATGGTCTGTCTATACTAGCAGCAAGTTTCTTAGCCTGTACTATTGATGATTTTAGGGTGAAACTCAGAAAAGATAAAACGTAACAAAATCGCCACAAAACTGAAATTGTAACAAAACTTATAAATTGTCACAAAACTGATAATGTTAGGGCGAGATCACAGTATTGCAATAAAAGAAAAAATATAACTAATCAACTTTATTTAATATTCTTGGAATCATTGCTCAAAACAAAATTACCTCAAGACTAATATTTCAATTGCACATTTACGGTGCATTCCGAATTACGATTACAAAGCTGAAAGCGATCACAACGATATTTTGCGTTCCAAATTAGATATCACGATAATGACAGTTGAGTGCTATCATTAATTCGGAACACATAATGAGCGCGCTCACGAGTCGCGGTGTCAACGTCAATACTTTAGGTACGATAAATCGATATTATCGTGCTCATGAGTGTTCCGAATTACCGTGAGCGCGACAACGAACGTCCTGTTTGACGTCTATCAGTCATCAATAAAACCAAATGCCACTTTTGACAGAGGCGCTCACTGTGATAACGGTTTGTAGCATGCTCGGTGTTATCGCAAAACTGCACATGTAAGACGTCACACAGAACTGCACAGGATATCGTTGTCGCGCTCACAGTAAAATGGAACGCTTGTTAGCGCGATAATATCGATTTCAGTGTAACTTGGAATGCACCTCTAGTCGTACAATGTAGGTATTTATTTTTGGTAATGTTAATATGGTAATAATCTTAGAAAACAGACAAAAACAAATTGGTATAAAAAATAATATTTCAATGGCACATGTAGTTATAATATGATTTTTATATATATGCTTATTTATATGGAAATAATAATAATCTTACAAACGTAGAAACAACACTACTGATTTCTTATAAAAATATCTCAAAACCACACAAAAATTATACATAGTAAACACACAAAAACAAAATTAATTTAAAATTAAAATTTCAATGGCACATGCATGCAGTAAAGGACATTATTTATTTTGCTCATTTATGTTGCAATCATAATCTTACTAACGCAGAAACAACACAATGATATTTCAGATTATCACTTTGAAAATCAACAAATAAATTATATATTATACTTACCGGAATGAAGAAAATCGCGTTAGATAGATACTCTGAGAATATTTTTTAACAAAACACTTTAGGTACTCGTTCTAACCAACTTTTTACCAAAACAACATAGCGTTTTTCTCATAGACATAGAATTTTTCACTACGTACATCCTAAGCCTATGGTTTTTCTACTATTACTATTGCTTTGACACAAGTTTAGCAAGTGTTGCCACTTCATAAAAATGTTGTGAAATGGTAGAATTTGAAGCTAAAAATGCCAAAAAAGATCGTTACTTACTCCTGAGGTATGAAAGTGACGAAAATTGGGACAAATATTCAATAAGTAAATTTTTAGGGTTCCGTACCCAAAGGGTAAAATCGGGACCCTATTACTAAGACTTCGCTGTCGGTCTGTCCGTCTGTCACCAGGCTGTATCTCAGGAACCGTGATAGTTAGACAGTTAAAATTTTCACTGATGATGTATTTCTGTTGCCGCTATAACAATAAATACTAAAAAACAGAATAAAATAAATATTTAAGGGGGCTCCCATAAAACAAACGTGTTTGCCGTTTTTATAGATAATGGTACGGAACCCTTCGTGCGCGAGTCCGACTCGCACTTGGTCGGTTTATTGTATTCAAATCCTCTTTTTTATATTGAAGCCTATTCAATTCCATAGTTTAGACTATGGATGAAATGATTTTGTGACAAAACAAAGTCGCCAAGTAGTGGCGAGACATTTTTAATTGGTATGGAAGTAAAATTTACACCTATTAAAAAAACTAATAACTTTTATTCTACTGCAACAATCAAAGAAAATGAAATATGCGGCTAGACAGAAAACAAGGCGCTACTTTATTTGCAATAAATATTAAAATTCTGATTGATAAAAATATGGAACAACTATGATTTTAAAAGTTTTGGTACAATTTTAATTGTCATGTACATCTTTTCCGAGTTTCACCCTTAATAGTCATATACTTGATATTCTGTGGAGCCAGGAGCTTTTTTCCAATTGCGTATGCCGCGAGTCAGCCTACTGCTTACTTACATCATGGTTACATCAGTGCTGCCTAGGTAGGTTGTAGCTAGGTAATAAGTAGGTAAGTACCTATCTAGTTATTAGATTATGTATAGAGAACACATGAACAATCTACCATTGAGCATGATTAATAATAATCTTATCGTACCTTAGTGTCATAGCTCTTCTTAGATATATTTTTAAGAGGCCAACCTAGCGTGTTTGCTTGTCAAACTAGGACTAGATCTCAATACTCACGGGATTCCCGTGGTTAAAATCTAACTTCATACAATTCAACATTTTTTATTTGGTTCCTTCAAAGTGAAAACACGACTAAGAAAAAAAATATGATTAAAAAACAAATGAAATTGCACTGTTTTGCACTTCATTTGGTAGATAGAGATCTTAGGAACCCTGCTTGAAATTGATTTATGTTTTGATTCGTAGGTTATAAGATAATACTAATTACTTTATTGGTTCCTTCCTTCGATCAAAAATAAGTAGTTCGCGGCCTCCGGCAAAGCCGGAAATTTTTGATCGAAGGTTCCTTCAGACAGGTTTTTCATAAGTTGTGTAGTTTTCTTGTAAATAAGCAAAACTCCATTTTGCACTTGCGCCGCACTATGGTAAATAGTAGGACAAGAACATATCAAAATGGCTTTCACAAATATCATTATCAATACTAATATTATAATGAGGAAAGATTTGATGGTTAGTTTGTTCGTTCGTTTGTATGTCTGAAATTTTTTTTCACCATTAGAATCCTAGATGATAAAACAAAAAAAAAGTAATAATAATATCTAAAGTCATCATCATCAGCCTATATTAGTCCACTGCTGGACATAGGCCTCCCTTAATGAGCGCCATAGCGCCCATAGCGTCTTCTGCTTGCCGCATCAAGCATCTGCCAGCAGTCTTTTGCAAATCGACCTGGTCGGAGGGCGTCCTACACTATTTTTGCCGAGTCGCGGTCTCCACTCAAGAACACGTTTACCCCAGCGGTTGTCGGTTCTTCTCGAGATATGGCCAGCCCACTGCCACTTCAGCTTGCTAATCCTCTGAGCTATGTCGATAACCCTCGTTCTCTGTCGGATGTATTCGTTAAGAATTCTATCCTTCAGAGAAACTACTACTATTACGATTACTATATCTATTAATATTGATATCTTAATACACATTGTATGCTGTTTTATTACTCTAGTTTTAGACTGTGATTCATGGCAAATGGACTTCTTATACCTATAGTGCTAGATTAGGCTTACTGAAACTTGGATAAAAAATCAAACTACTAGAGTACCGACTAGTTAAAAGTTATCTATTTCGTAATATCCTTCAATATAAAGTTATACGGTCCTTTTATATAATTCAGAGAAGTCTGGAACACTTTAGGTGGCTCACCAACCCACCCTATGTTGAAACTTTCGACCATCCGTGCCAAGAACGTCTCCATCTCAATTTCAGCGATTCTTCGACCTGTAACAATAAAATTATATCAACTTATTTATACGTATTAGTGACATCGGAGCATAAGCATTCTTTCAAGTAGAATGTGTGATTATCAGCATACTCAAGGCCTACATTATTATTTTATACTACATTGTTTATGTCCGTTGCTTCGCACGCATTGTTTCTCTATAAACGTGTAAAGATAATTTCTGTACCGTAAGAATAATAACCTCTTAAATAGATTTATGTCATTAAAGGGAGCATTTGTGTTTATTTATATTGTTTCCTTATTTCAAGTCTATGCTAAATTTCAGCCCGATCTGTTCAGTAGTTTTAGTTTTAGAAGTTACAAAGATACACTACACCCATCCAATCATCCAAACTTTTGATTTTAAATATTAGAGTGATGTGAAGTGTCTTGCGAAAGTATCTCTGTCTATATGTCTGCCTGTCATTTGCCTTTTCACGGATCCTACTTCTCGAGAAAATAATTGTATCCCGTGAAAGGACATAATTTGTATAATGTTTATTTATGTAGTTTGTTTTTCTTGCTCACCAATACAACTGCGAACACCGAAACCAAATGGATTATAAGCAAATGGGTGGGCATTCCTGTAATACAGAGGATCATCCTTTTCTGCCAGCCATCTTTCTGGAATGAATTCTTTCGCACGAGGATAGTGGTCTTCCATCAGACTCATAAATTGATGGTTAAATGCAACTTGGGTCTGAAAATTCACAATGTAGTATCCATTAGTGATATCCATTGGCATTTTTATCGGTTTTTGATTATTTTCTACTTATAGAACTACTCGATCCGATAAATGATTAACTATTTTCTCTTGTTGTACGCATGCAAACACTCAAAAATAATAACAATGGGGAATATACTATTATTTTAGTCATATATTTATTATTATTTAATAATAAACCATATCACGATCTTCATCATCATCAATATCTTGCCCTTTTTCTTATGGTGGGGTCGGAACAAGCGGTTTTCATCTTTCATTTACTGTATCTGTAGGTACTGCATCTCACAGCACTCACTCCATATAATCATCTTTCACACAGTCCATCCATCTTTTCTTAGTCCTTACATCTACAGCTATGTACATCATTTCTTTTTTCTTTAAATCTTTTGATTTTCCATGATATTTTCTATTTCTTTTCATATATAATATGATGAAATTTGTATATTATCTTTGTTGTCAAATAAAATTATTGTTTTGCTAAAAGATCATGATGAATGCACTCAGCATTACGATCATATCATGATCTTTTTAGTAAAAAAGTATACTACAACATCTATCTATGTCTTGTATTGTATGTATTATGTTCATCAGTTATCTAGTACTAGTTATATAAACAAGGTCTGTCCAGCATTATTTATAATTATCATGTCAAGTCACTTACGCCTGTTGGTATAGTGTATCCGAGTATATTGTACTCCTTGCTTGTTTTTCTCACGTTACCTGAGACAACAGGCATAATTCTAATTGCTTCTCTCATACAAGCTCTCAAGTAAGGCCTCTTGTCCGGATCCGTTAGCAGCTCTTTTCTAAGTTTCTCTTGTTTTTCTGGATTCTTTGCTAGAAGGTAGAGTGCAGCGGTTACTGAGTTTGCAGCCTACAAAAAAAAATGTAAATATAAAGCAAAAATAACTTTAGAAAATGTATTTTTAACCAAGATTTAAAAATGGTGTTTGTTCGGCTGTACGTATGTTTTTATATCTATCCGTCGATTTTTCCTTCATTTATTAACCGATTGGGATGATTCTTTTGCAGTTGTATAGAAGATAATTTCGAGGTGGTCCCATAATATTATTATTTCCGAGGGATAGTATTTATATTTTCCCACAAAACTTAAAAAAACTGTTTGAACTCCGGGATTCAAGGTCGATTTTTAGTTAATTTCAAAAAAATCTAATGATTGCTTACCGTGTCGACTCCAGCTAGAAGCATGTCAGTGGCCATTATAAGGGCGTATTCTTCATTTATTTCCAGTAATTTCTCCAATATTCCTTTTTCATCCGCAGTTTTTTCTTTAGTTTTGAGCTCTTCTTTGGCTTTGTCGATAAATATTTGTGAAATTCTACAAACAAATAAAAATTACGTTGGCTTCGGCTAACAGTCTAGTATACTAGACCGAGCTATACAAAGTCGGGAAAATAGATTTTTAATATTTTCTTTAAAAAAATTATAATTTGTATAAGCAAAGTGAAGGTACCTTATATATGTATAGCTCGATAAAAAAACGCGTTTACTTACGTTTCTTGCTCTTTGTAAAGTGCCATAGTCTTTTTGTAAGCTGGCGTGGAAATCCATTTCCATAGATTTGGTTTAAAATCCAATGCTTCAGCTGCCACAAAAATGTCATGGACGCATTTTATTAGTCTTTTGGCCGGAGAATCTTCCGGAAGATTTGGGTCCAGGCAATTCAGCCTGCAGCCTAGAGCCACCACTCCAATGGACTCCAACGACCATTTATTCATTTCTTGGTCAAAATTACCTTTTATCATATTATTTTCGTCTCTGATAGACCTCATCCTGGAGAAACAAGATGATTTTGTTTATTTAATTTCATACTGATATTGTATGAAAGAAAACACGATAACCTATAGTACACCGAATCTTTGTTCTTTGTTATATTGCGTAGTCAAGGAAGATAGCATTCACAGTATAATTTACTGTGGTTATAATCGATGTAAATGGTAAAAACAGCATTATTATTTGGTGACTGCCTTACCTTTCAACCATTTCTATAGCTACTTCGTCGATGACCGAAGCATAGAGTCGAATCGTTTTGGGTTGAAGCATAACCGGGTTCACAGTGGATCTAAAATCTTTCCAGCTATCTCCATGTCTGAAACACCCGTTACAATTACTATGCACTCACACACACAATTACAAGCTCTGCTTAGCTTGGGGCTAGATAATGCTGTGTGAATCGTCCAGCATTATTTATTTATTTTATTTATGCTGCTTATTATTAATATAATTTATATATATAAGGTGTAAAAAATGAAGGACCAAACTTCCAGGGGGGGTTTAGTTTTGATCATAGAACACGTGTAAATAGAATCCGATATAGTTTTTTCGAAAAAATAAATAAAAACAAAATGATCACTAGACTAGGCAATAACTGATGCATGTGCTTTATTGTCATTAACCAACTACCAACTAGCGCAAGGCGCGTCGCCCACTTCGATGGTGTCGCGGGTCGAACGACTCGCTTTGCTATTCAGCCTTGTCTTCGTGTGAGTATAATCAATCAGTCATCAATTTTAAATAACGAACGGCGATGCTCAATTTCGTTCTTGAAAAAAAAGTTCTTTACTTGGTTCTTTTTAATGAAAACAGGCGGGATTGGAAAACTTTTATTTTAGTTATTGTTTGTTTTTGGAAAATGTTCAATGAAAAATGTTTTATTCTTGTAATGCCGGTTTTCTTCTACTTACCTCACAATCGAGATGTAAAGCAGAGTTGTTAGCTCGGGTGTAAGCACCAATTGCACCCTCGAACTATAGGCGCCCTCGCAGCACTCGTGCGCCTAAATATCTCGGGCTGCAATTGATGCCTTACAGCCCTTGGCTACTAATCTACTAATAAGATGCTTGGTCGTATGACTAGAGTGGTCGGAATAGGGTTAAAAGTGCATTTAAAACTCACTCAGTTATCAGCCCGGTTACTTTGCCTGAGTTATTATTCTTCACGACCTTTCTGTAGTGCTCCAGACTCCCAAATCCTGTTCGAACCGGTAATGAATTTTCCCCACGTAGGACCTACAAAATTAAATAGATCAGAAACGTAAATAAAGCTTACTAAACAAACTATTTGACTAGATACGGAATGAGGTCTTATCGGTCCAATGTTATGTTTAGAGAAACGACATTTCTTTCGAATATAAAGAACTTTTGTACACTGGCAAACATTTTGCCCAGAATACTAAAAATACTGCCGGCACTCTGCTTTCTGGTGACGGCTGAAATTAGTAGGTACATTTATTTTAAGGCGTAGTAAGGCAAAAACACGAAAATTAGGTATTATTGAACCTGTTTTCTGACGAAAATATTGATTGTGGAGCTTCGAAATTTAAATCTCTATATATCCTAATGTTCGCCGTTAATGAAACTTAAAAACGTATTTGCGCCTTTAAAATCTGTGATACAAACCTGACCAGTTACACGTCATTTAACCGCAGAAGATCATATTATTTGATTAATTAGGGCACTTTGTCGTTGAATCGAACAAGCACTCTTAACTGCATAAAGGCGCGCGGGCCAATTTTTGGGTTAGTATTCACGTAAAGTGTACTTATTAGTTCTTTGTGATTCATTTAACTAATAAAACTTTTTATCTATCATAACGCGTGCGAAACCGCGTGCGAAAAGCTAGCAACGTTATAAGTATACTAACCTGTGAAGCGCTCTCGGCATCGTACAATGCTACTAATGGTATGACTCCTGGTATTCCTGCTAGCCGTACGATTGGCCCGTAGTTCTTGTACAATGCCTCCATCAGCGCTAAGCCGTTGAGGTTGTAGAATTTACCTAAAATTTGTCTTAATTAATAAAAGTGAATGAGTCAATCTGAAAAAGGATTAAATAAGTAATTAACTAAGAATATATTATAAAGGCGAAAATGCTGTCGCCGTAGTGACTTTGGGCGAAGGAAACAACAAAACCATTTACAGGGTCGATCTGAAAATTTGCAATTATGAAGATTTTGTCCACGAATGATTGATACGAATGGTTTGATACCCCAAGCTGAAGATAGGGTACTGTGTCACTTATTAGGGGAGGCCAATGTCCAGCAGTGGACTGATAAAAGCTGAGCATGATCTGATAGGCTACTTTTATTAAAAAATCTTATAATAGGTATCACGAACTGCCTAATAAAATTTTTGAAATTTCTTTTGTTCAATGTAATTATAAGATAAAATAGGTGGCGGCGCTGGTTTGGGATGGGGTAACGCCATTTTTGTTTGTTTTAATTTAATCTATTTCTATTATTTGAATTTTGTATTGTACTTAGTGTAGGCCTGTATGATGTCACCTGAACGGGCTCTAACGGAAGACCAGTGCTGGATAAGTCTCTTACGGGAGCTTTGCTATATTGCTGGGCTAGGACCTTTCTATAACGACTTTATACAAGTACCTATACTTGTGTGTCTTTTTTTAACTGTTTGTAATGTTGTTATAAATAAATGTCTTTTTTCTTCTGCTTCTTACCTCGTGGCATAAAATGGTGAATAGTCCCTATCACAGGTAATGACGATGGACCGGGAATTTCAGTCCATGGCTTCAATTGTTCAGTTTCCTTTCCTACAACCTCGCTGGTTGCTGTTATTGTTCTGAAAAACAAAAGTTTATTACTTATCTTACTATATACGGATTTTGACAGACTCTTTCCCTCCTTATCAGGCGATATATTTTCAGCGTTTACAAACCTCAAAGTGTTTTTTTTCCAAAATCATCCGGCTTAACACTTATAAATATATACAGGGCGTCCCACAGCCATGCCACATGGAGGGAAAGTACCTTAAATATTGTAGATAAAAATGTTTACTTAAATAAGACTTTATTTTGATTTTAAAAACAATTTAAACTGCATTCAAAGATTTTTGAATAATCGCCTCTCGGAACCAAGAATCGAACCCGCTAAATTGTAAAAAAAAACACACCTAATTTAACGATGTCTATCAAAAGGCCCAATCGTAAGTTTTATTTTTTTCTAAGTAACATAGCAAGCATCCTAAATAAAAGGAAGACGAAGAAATCGGTTCGAGAATAGCTGGTACGTTAGCGGTGACAAGGGCCCGCCGGATGATGTCATTAATACTGTGGCATGGGGAGATATCCGACCGGCAGCCCTAGTACACGATAATCCGTGATGACCAAGCTGTGCCACAGCAGTACGGCATTGGCATTGAGTAGTTTTGACGTGAAGAAATAACAAACATCCATCGAAACATCCAAACTGGTGTTTATAATATTTATGTGATTATAATTTTAGTGTGATGTAAAGTGTGATGAAATACAATATAGATTTAATTAATAATATGGTAAAACAAAATTACTCGTACTTTATGGTAGTAGGAACTCCAATAAAAATACCACTTTCTAGAGCCAATTTTCCAAAGAATTTTACAAAATCTATAATTTTTTAAAATTTACTATTTCGTAGAATCATTTTGTAAAAATTCGGAAACAAATAATATAAAAAACTTACCTCACCAAGTGCCCTTTGAAGGCAAAACCACTACAAATCGGACGCGTAGTTGAAGATAGCATTTTGAATCGCAAATCCGTATTGTAATCACTGGCAACTCATGGCACCTGCAACGCGATACTCAATTTCACAACAACGCACATAGATCAATAATAGATACCAAAGAAACACTCAACATTGAACGATATGAAATGGATATCAGCTGCAAATACGTATGAACATTGACACCACGCGAAGCAAACAAACGCGACTCAAAATATCAAACAACATTGACCTTGTCGCAATAATAGGAACTACCAAAAACACGCTATAATTAGGTACGTAACGTAACCTTTATCGCGTTGAGATAAAGATTGTTTCACATTAAATAAACGATACGTTCGTACTACGAACAGGTCTGTCTATACTAGCAGTGAGTTTCTTAGCCTCTACCATTGATGATTTTGTAGTCAACATACTTGATATTCTGTGGAGCCAGGAGCAATTTTCCAATTGCGTATGCCGCGAGTTAGCCTACTGCTTACATCCATGTTACATCAGTGCTGCCTAGGTAGGTTATAGCTAGGTAATAAGTAGGTAGGTGTATACCTAGCTAGATATTAAATAAAGTATAGAGAACACGTGAACAATCTGCCATTGAGCATGAATAAAGGCAAATTATCTTATCGTACCTGTTGAATGTTGTTATTGTTATCGTATCTCTTCTTAGATATCTTTTTAAGAAACGAACCTTGCGTGTTTGCTTGTCAAAATAGGACTAGAGTTCGGTACTCACGGGATTCCCGTGGTTAAAAACTAGAATTTCATAAAATTCTACATTTTTTCTTCGGTTCTTTCTACGTGAAAACACCACTGAGAAAAAACATCTGATATGCACATAATTTGGTCGAGATCTTAGGAACCCTGCGGTCTATTGTAATGACTTATGTTTTGATTCGTGGGTTATTACTAATTAATTGGTTCCTTCAGATAGTTTTTTTCAAAAGTTGTGTAGTTTTCTTGTAAATAACAACATGGCGCTTAACTAAAACTACGTTAGGTACTCACTCAGGTCAGAAGAAGTAGGTACAATTTTATATTAGTACTGTCTACAGAATGTATACTGTCTCTCGGTATGAAAATAAATGGTTTCTATTCTACTGTGAACTATAATTAACCCAAACAAAAACTTATCTGTCTTCTTTATCTTTACGATAAAATTGTCGGTTTGTACATAAGGTGATAAAATATCGACAGAAACAATAACCGTCATTTACATTCAGTAACCTTCGACAAGGGCTCAAATTCTGTGCCTATATTACCCTAGGTACAATCAAACAGAAAATCGATAAATATTTTTAAGCTTACGCGATCTGAACACATAATTATTAATACTATTTACCAATTAATTAAGGAACCAATTAATTAGGGTATTAGAAAATCGATATCTGAAACGACAGTGTCGCAGTTTATAAAAAAAATTGTGAAGGACTTTAACTTACATATTAAGAATCAGAACATTAGCTAGGATATTAAATAAACGTTTTATTTTTTTATTTAGTTGAAATTTTGTTTTTAATAAGAAAGTAAACCAACTGAGTTTTTTATTCAAACATAGTGTAATTAATTTCTATAGTTTATTATTTAACAAATTAATTAACAATTAGCGCGAGGGATACGCCGGCGCGAATGATACCTCTGCGAGAGGTCATTTGCGTTAGTGGACAATAATAATTTATCTTTGAAAGTAGGTGTAGTAGGGAAATGCGAATTTCACCATTGCGTAGGAGACTTTACTTCCTTTCTTTTGATATAGCTCACGTATCCCTATAATAAATTATTATACTTATTTAAATTAATCCTTCCTCCCCATAATTATAATATTAGCTCATTATGGTCTTAGACCTTCGTAGGGAGTGCTACGAAGCTACGCCGTATCGGCGTAGTATACAAAAGACTTCAACGCGCACCCACGTCTACGCAACAAACTAAATTCCTCATTATTCTGCAATAAATAGGTATACGGTTGCATTTTTAACAATACATGAAGCAAAACTCTTTTTCTTTACTTTCAATGTAAGTACCTACTAACAAACCTTTCCTCCTCTACTTTCTCAGTAGCGCAATTTACGGCGTTATAATATTCATCTATATTATAACACCATATCATATTCATAAAATCTATAAGTTATTAAAGTCTTTATCCATTTTCTTTATCCACGTTTTTGATAAATTGCGTCACAGTCGTTTTATGCTACGCCAGAACAACAAAATTTCACACTCGCGTTTAATTTCAGTCCACGCATATAAGTTTAAAATTATTACGGCAATATAAAAAAATTCGTGTTCAGAGACTTATGTAACTCACTGTACCTATAAAAGATGTGAACAAGGTCCGTAATGGACGTTGCCCGACATTCTTGGAAGTTGAAAGCTAAGTAAAGTTACTTGAGTTTCAAACTACTTGTCTTTTGAAATTGAAAGGAGCTTCGAAGAGCAAGTGATAAGTAAATAAATAATTGAATTTAACAAAACATTTAATTTAACTGGTTTTAAATCAAATATATTGTTAAATTCAATTATTCACTTCTACTCTACTACTGTTCAGACATATATTATGCATGTACTAGAGTCAGCCCGCGGCTTCGCACGTGTAGTTTCTAAAGATATTCTAATTAATTAATCTAAAGATAGAGGCCTGGAATAAAACATATGCTAATTTTTAGTCATCAGTTCCCATGGGATGAAAACAACCTTACGTTAGGGTTGACGCCTAGTTACTACCTGTTTGCAAAATTTCAGCCCGACCCGTTCAGTAGTTTTGAATGTATTGAAATGTGTTATAAATGTATTGAAATAATATAAAGCCTAGGATTGCTTTAGTAATAAACTTCAGCTGCGTGTGGACTGCTAATCATGCAAACAATGAGGTAAGAAAAACAGCTATGCAAACTGAGATAAATTAGGTGAGCTTTCTCTCTGAAACCCGGTTTATACTTAAAAACCTTCTGCCAATATATAAGATGCTAGTAACCTACCAGCAGAGAGAGAGATCGAATCCACCAATAATCTTGCTTATCTTGGGGCTAGATAATGCTGTGTGAATTGTCCAGCAATTATTACACACTTAATTTTTATATTACGTTAAAAATACATTTTTACTATAAGAAATACAATAAAATATTATAAAACTATTCTACTGTAAAATATATATCAAAACGGTAAATCATAGGCCGCAAAACTAGGCTCAATGTTCCGGACTCCTGCATTCTCGTTTTCTACGTACCTACTTAAATTTTTCTTGATAGTGTACTTACTATTTTTGGTTGTTTTCAAGACACTCAATCAACTAACTTACTGTGTCTACTTTGTGTTTGCGTTATTGTGCTCAATAAACATTCATTGGATAGAACTGTGTTTTGGAGTGTCGACGACGGTTCCCTACTCTCTCTCTCTTCTCCAAAGTAAACTTTGGATCAAATGTCTGTCTGAATTCGAGTTTCGTCTCGTCTGTCCTTGCGAATGTTTCCTGTTTCTCAAGTCATTCCTCTTGAAGTCTTGACAGATCAGTGGTCGAAACATCCCACTGTCGTATAAATGCGTTTATTTTTAATGTACGCCACATCACCCCCCTACGCAGTAAAAAGAGCCATGCCATACTTACATTTACGCACACAGACATTAATCTTGTAAACTAACTAAACCATCCATAAAAACTTTCCTGGTTAAAGTACCAAACATAAATTGCGTCTAATAACTTGGCTTCACATAAACTTGAAAAACAATTTTACAAAGTAACAAGAAAGTACCTATGTGTTTAGATTTATGGCAGTCTTTCCGTGGCAAATGTTCTGGATTAGCGTTACAAATTATTCGGGACCCCGGATCAATATACTCCAAGTGAATTCTCAATGGACTCTCGAAGGAAATTATATGGAAAGAACATTTTTGGTTGGATGTTGAAGTCTCGTTTGCACTGAACTGCTAAGCGAAAACTGCATTTTGAGCAATCGTTAGCCCTGTACGATTCGATCGTCTCTGGAACATGAGAATAGGTAAGTATTTGTTTGCCTCAACAGCAGCATCCCTGATGCGCAGAGTGCAGGAGAGACGCACCGCATCGTAGGGACTGTAGCAGAGTTCCCATCATCTCCAGTCTGGAAGTGTTATGTGCAGAGGGAGAGTGCCTATCATCTCCAGTCTTGACATGTCTTGTGAAGAGGTTGAATATGAAGGAGGCTATTTCCTTGATTGATTATCCTCGGCTCATCTAATTAAAGTGCCAATGTTATTTTATTTGGTGTTCTTCTTTAAATGTATGTGATAAAAAAGCTAGTCGGACTTATGTTTGTTGTGACATAAAATGTTTTTTTTATGTTTTATTTACTGCGTGAACTATTTTATCGATAAATATTGTTCGAGCAAAAAAAAACACCCCTTGATATGGCTGATTTGTATCGCAAAAGAAAACCTCATATCTGAAGGGAGCCTGCGAAGATGTTTAAACGGTTGTCTAAGTTTGTTCATAAGACTCGAATAAAATGTCAAGATATTTATTTGTAGGCGCTTTATCTCTAATTTCACAAAATAAGTGGAGCTTGCTACGGCTGTGACAACTGTCTCAGAAGTATTTCTGTAGTAAGTTTAACCCCCACAGCCAACTTAGTGACAAGCGTGACATAAACTTTTAACGATGTAGCACGTAACAAGCTGTCACAGCGGGTACCTACTGATAGCAGGAATAGAGATTTTTGCACAAAAAGCCTTTACGTCAGAATTTTCATACGAAGCTTTTTTGGCATCAGCGTTCCTCAAATCCCAAAAAAGTATGAAACAGACTAAACAAACACATTTTAGGGGTGCATGTACGAGTATTTTAGCAGTGAGAGATAGAAATAAAACCGGAAGCAAACCGAAAGGGGTTTTTCTCAAAATTTTAAAGAAAGCTTAAAAAGAGGAGAAGAAAATGAAGGGAAGAAGGAGAGTGTGGTATCCTACCCATTTAATATGTGTATTCGAGGGTAGGGAATAAAACAGTTGGTTCGTTGACTTGGTGTTTCTATTATTGAGCTCCCCTATTTATATTAATAAATACCACTGCCTCAAACGAAAAATATGGCGTTCGGCTATTTCCGAGCGCTTTGGTTCGAGATGGTCGCCGACTATTTTAACTAACTCCGTGAATGTTTTAGACTCCGGGTTGTCTGGTGCACATAAATCACACATGAGATCATAAGTAGCCTCGCCTACTAGTGTCACTAGCGTAGCTACACGTAACTCTGCTTTGATTTCATTGAGCGATATGAACTGTTCCACGCGTCGAATGTATGCCGACCACTTTTTGCTCGAAATATCAAACTGTTCGACTTTTCCGATCGGCATTTTATTCTCTTCATTTACTTCTCCTCTTTTTCTACTGTCAACTCTACAATCCCGCTGTCTAAACTCAAAATTAAAATATCTTTCAGATATAAAATTTCCTAATAGTTAGTTTATAGGAAGTTTCCTAATAATCTCGTATTTACGTCTAGGCCTCGCTGCATATAATATACCTATAGATACTAGTTTACAATCAAGGCTTTGCGCTGTGGAGAGTACAAGTGGTGATAGGATGACGCTTCGCAGTTCAGCTGTCCCCCGAACAGCCCCGTTCCAAAGTATGACTGGCGCTTAGCGTATGATGTGTGTTTTACCCTTCATTTCGCCAAAGTTACCTAATCTTATCGTGCATTGCAGTATTGAAAAAGTTGAATATCTATTAAAGCTAGCCCTTTATAAGTAATAGATCAAGAAGACAATCCACCATCGAGGTGGTCTCTCCATACTCTCAATAAAATATAAGTAAAGTAGGTTGTTCAGGACTCTTGGAAAAGAGACATAGGAAAGCCGCGGCGAAACGCAAGCGGCGCAGAAAAAGAAGTTGAAGTTACTTAAGTTGAGGTTGAGCATATTTTTTGTCGAAAGAAAATAAATTTAATTTTGAAACCCGTAATAAAACTAATTCATTGAAATACAATAACCTGAGTAAACGTTAGGCTGTACATAGGTATTAATGGCTAGTTAATGCTGTACTGCCATAGAGTTAATACTATATTAACTCTTTGTGTACTGCTAATACTAAATACATAGGGAAAAATGACGGAGTGAAATGTTAGAGGTAATTGCTTCGATCAATTTCCGGCTTTGCCGGCCCCGAACTACTTATTTTTGATCGAAGGGTAATTGTCAAAAATTCACTCAAAAATCATAAAAGAACACAAAACATAAATAATATGGAATGCCACGAAACATGTGTATTAAGCCGAAATGGGGTGATTTTAGACTCGGAGGGGATCAACTTTTATTATGACTTTTTGAATTTCGAACATTTTTTAATTTTAATTGAAGGAAATTTAAGGCTTTTTTCTTTATATGCTAGTTTTTAACGCGTATTTTTACATGACTCTTGCATATTTTTTTTATAATAACTTCTTGACGAAACACTGTTTTTGCTGAAGAAACAAGACGAAAACACTTGTGCCATATTTAATCATTGAAATTTTTTGTTTCTTTATACATATTCTACGTACAAAAAACACGAATAGGAAGAAAATAAACTATTTTGTTTAAGAATTATATTCACGAATTTAAAAATAACACTACTTGATCCCCTTGGGTTCCAGTATCTCCCCCTTTCGACTAAGAGTTACGTGGCACCCTGTATAAATAAACGTTTTTATCTGAAGCTCATACAATTAATATTTTATTTCAGTAATCGAGTCTTGTTCTCAAATCTTGATATTCAATTCACTGTGTTCCAATAATGTCCCGTTATTTTCGCTTCCCCTGCCTCAGCATTTACCTAAATCTTTTTAAGTATTTGGCTAGATGCCAGGTTCTTATTCTTTCTGCAGGTTCCTACGTAACTTCTCACCTAAGCCGTCTTTAAATTTAAAACTATTGGAATGAAAAGTCTGTTACTAACAAAATATACCGGGATAAAAACAACAGCAGTGGACCTTTATATGGCATGCGTCCAGCAGTGCACCTTTATAGGCTGTTGAGGTGAGGTGAGGATATAAAATTAATACATCTTCTGGTGACGGCTTAGATTTTTAGAAAATAGATTTAAGTGTAAATATTAGTTGTAATTATTATTGTATTTTCTTTATCAATGGATTGTAATTAATAAATAAACATTAGATATTATTTTGTATTACAAGTCTGTTTTAAATAAAAATTGACTAGAAATTAATACAATAAATAAATAAGCAATGCTGGACAATTCACGCAGCATTATCTAGCCCCAAGCTAAGAGCGTTGGGGTGATATAGGTACCTACTAGATAACTGATATGCATAATACATAAATAGATATTTTTTATTACACGTAGAAAACGATCAGAACAATCTGAACAAATATCTGCAGATCGTACAAACCTTTGTCCCGAGGCGGGAATCGAACTCGCAACCTCCTGCGTCACAGGCGGACCTTCGCCATTGAAGTCGTCAAATATGTTATGGATTGGGTTAATCTTGTAATTTACGAGTGTATGCTGAACTTTGACAGTTATAATTTGGGTTGCTACTTTACAGTAATTTCATTCAAACCCGAGCATGAAGTTAGAGAAGTCAAATTTTCTAATAAATTCTGATAAGTAAACATACAGCAATATAACGTGTAACTCACGTTTTTTTTTTCGATAAGTTTCTTTGTGTCTACTAGGTAAAAAACTTTTTTGGTTGGTAGGTAGGTAACCATCCATATCCATCCAAACTAATATTATAAAGTCGAAAGTAACTCTGTCTGTCTGTCCTTTTCACTTCTAAACGGCTGAACAGATATTGAAATTTTGCAGGAAGGTAAATGGTATCCCGGGGACGCACATAGGCTACTTAAAAAGCGCGTGCAAAGCCGCGGGCAGCTGCTAGTCTCACTAATATTATAAACGTGAAAGTTTAGATGGATGGATGGATGGATGGATAGATAGATGGATGGATGGATGTTTGTTCCTTTATCACGCCAGAACGGCAAAACGGATCTGGATGAAATTTGGCACAGAGATAGATTATAGTCTGGAATAGGACATAGGCTACTTTTTATACCGAAATTCCTACGGGAACGGGAACTACGCGGGTGAAACCGCGAGGCGCTGCTAGTAATTTATAAAAGACACACGGTGCATCATCTGAGTTCGAATAATGGGCGATGGACGCACCATTAATACATTTTGAACGAATCGTTAATTGCCACTAACAGCCGCTACGCTGGTCATCTATAAAATGTATTACTTACCAGTTTCTAAGAAATGAAATAAGTTCCCGAAAGTTCTCGGTTTCGGCGGGACTCGAACCCGGGTCCCACCCTCAGCACGGGTGTGCTCTAACCAAGAGGGTGGGGCGCGGGTTCGAGTCCCGCCGAAACCGATAATTTTTGGGAACTTATTTCATTTTTAAATAGTTTCTGCCCGTGGCTTCGCGTTTTCTTAGGTTATGACTATCCTTTGGGAACTGATTTATAGGATAAGAAGTAGTATGTTTATTCCAGACCTAGAACTACATGTATGCAAATTACAGCTCGATCCGTTCAGTAGTAATGGCGTGAAGAGATAACAAATATTCAAACATCCAAACAATTATTAGTGTGATGAGATTAGTGTGACCAATGATTATAGTAGATTATACACTAAGGGGATAAAGCACTGTTTTATGTCACGGGAGCGAATTGAATCCCGAACGTAACGAAGGACGCATAATTTAACTCCTGAGCGTAGCGAGGGAGTTATAAGTTAATTCCTGAGCGAAGCGAGGGAATTAAGACTGAGTCCTGAGTGCAGTGAGGGGTTCAACCGCCCAAGACTAAAACAGTCTTATCCCCGAGGTGTATACTCTACTTTTCACACCTTATGCGAGACAAAAAAACAGGCTCAGTAGATAAATAATGTTTTCCTTTGACTTCTCTGGCAGCAGATTGTTGACAATGCCTATGGCATCTAATTTGATAAACTCAGGAGTCAAAACACTTTCATCACTCGACATTTTCAATATTATTTTTGAAATTAAATCTTCTATAGGCACCTACAAGAACTCGATTTGTTCGTCACGCGTGAACAAATGAAGGCGCGCGACGTTCCAAATTCGAAAGCACAAGCCGTGGTCCTAGATTCGAAATTCGAATTTCGAACACCGCGCTCCTCCGGACCGGGGTTCACACGGAGGCAAACTTCATTTATTTTGTCAAATCAAGTAGGCCATGGCCTAGGACAAATTGTGTTTAGCAAAATTAAACTTTATGCATATAGTAATAAGAATTATGAAAAGTGAAATCATATTATTAACCAGCGGGTTATAATGAAATTCAGTACAACATTATAACCCGGCTAATACCAAGGGATTTAATGTCTTGCTTTCGGTAGGGTTTACATGACCTATAATTCGGCATTGTCGAGCATGTGGTTTGAAAAATTTCTTATCAACGTCAATTCGGCGCGTAAAAGAACGTATATTTTTTTTTTATAATTCATGTCTGCTTTGTGCATCAAAAAGTACCTACAGAAGGAAGCTTCGATAAAAGTAAAAAAGGAAGATACGGTACGTTCTACTAGCGCTCACTCAAAAACTGTACCGTGTGAACAGATGAAATAATGATAAGGTATCGGATTATCAGAAAATTTAAAGTTTGGTGTATCTACTTACGCGGGAAAATATGTGATGCCTTGGGCTTTGTTTTTGTTCTGGAGCTATTTGTACACCTGGAGAACGAACACGAGGGCATTGTCGTGGTGTTTTAGTCGGAATCACACAAAATTATACGTCTTAACAAGCACGCGCAACACAAAAGCCACCGCCCGCGCCGCCGGTCTGACTATACTTTTTACTTTTTTTTTTTTTATTAAACACTAGCGGCCCGCCCCAGCTTCGCACGGGTAGATAGAGGTAGGTATTAAACAAAAACAATAAAAATTATAAGTTTTAACACACTCTTGACAGACAATGACTGAGGTAAGGGAACATAGTTGAACCTAACTAGACCCATACACTTTCGAGATGGTAATGCCTCATCTCCCTTTTTTACTTTTATCGAAGGAAGGAAGCAAATGAAATAGCCATGTGGCTCCCTTCGACATTACATTCCTGACCCGAAGTACGAAGTCTCGAAACGAAGGACAGCACGAATATTGGACAACTTTGAAATGCTTTTGTTGAAATACGATATGTTTACCCAACTCTTACAGCCGGTGGAAATAACAGCCCGCTAAATAACGAGAATATTTTACGTAAACCTGTTTAAAAATATTTAAAACTATCGTTAGAATTTGATATTACTGGGATAGGATTTCGATAACGCGTTCGAACTTTTTGCTCAGAATAACTGTAAATACTAATAACTATAACCTTTTTGAGAAAGTACGCTTTTGTTACTTATATTACTGGGATAGGATTGCGATAACGCATTCGAACTTTTTGCTCAGAATAACTATAAATACTAATAACTATAACCTTTTTGAGAAAGTACGCTTTTTGTTACTTGATATTACTGGGATAGGATTTCGATAACGCGTTCGAACTTTTTGCTCAGAATAACTGTAAATACTAATAACTATAACCTTTTTGAGAAAGTACGCTTTTGTTACTTGATATTACTGGGATAGGATTGCGATAACGCATTCGAACTTTTTGCTCAGAATAACTATAAATACTAATAACTATAACCTTTTTGAGAAAGTACGCTTTTTGTTACTTGATATTACTGGGATAGGATTGCGATAACGCATTCGAACTTTTTGCTCAGAATAACTATAAATACTAATAACTATAACCTTTTTGAGAAAGTACGCTTTTTGTTACTTGATATTACTGGGGTAGTATATCGATAACGCATTCGAACTTTTTGCTCAGAAAAACTATAAATACTAATAACTGTAACCTCTTTGAGAAAGTACGCTTTTTATTACTTGATATAACTGGGGTAGGATTTCAATAACACATTCGAACTTTTTGCTCAGAATAACTATAAATACTAATAACTATAATCTTTTTGAGAAAGTACGCTTTTTATTACTTGATATTAGTGGGGTAGGATTTCGATAATGCATTCGAATTTTTTGCTCAGAATAACTATAATAACTAAACATTAGCGAGTCCAAAAAAAAAAAAAAAAACTATAACCTTTTTGAGAATGTACACTTATTATTACGTAGAGTAGGTACACTTAGTTACTACCCGGTTTTTTAGAGCTGGAAGCAAGCTCCACCAAAAGAATTTGTACCTACTGAATAGTTTATTACCAAACAAAGTCTACAAAATAGCGTGTATAATTTATAAAACTTGCATTTTTTATAAAGTCCTTGCTACAAACCATGTTAAAAATTTCATTTAAAAATAGGAAAATTTGCCGCGAGCTAGTAGACTCCCTCAGTTAAACATTTTAATTTGATCCTCACATGTCTTCGTAGGACTTATCTCATAAACGTTCAGCGTTCCCCTCGTTATTTCAATAATATGTGGGTTCCACCGCCTCGTTGATATTCGCAGCGTCTCACATTCGAAGTATGTTCAATATTGTTGAAAGCGGCGGAGGCGCGTGCCCTCGCCTTCCTTACGGGAATTAGAAGACCCATTTCACATCCCACCATTAGCACCGAGTCATGTTGGCTGAGTAGAGCATTCACTTGACACACGTATGAAGAAGGTCGTGAGTTCGGACCTTGATCACTAGGAATTTTAAATAAATAATGCTGGACAATTCACATAGCATTATCTAGCCCCAAGCTAAGCAGAGCTTGTGTTATGGGTACCAGATAACTGATATACATAATACAATACATTCCATATATAGATATTTTTAGTATACATAGAAAACGACCAGAACACCCTAAGCAAATGTCTGCAGATCGTACAAATATTTGTCCCAAGGCGGGAATCAATCCCGCAACCTCCTGCGTCGCAGGCAGGCCTTCACCCACCGCGCCACAGAGGTCGTCAAAATACAAAACACTTTTCATCTTCACTAATAAAAAATTGGAAAGTTTCTTCAGATGTAGGTAGGTAATAACCTGATGGGTTGAGCTAGCAGGGCTGTTTTATCCAGAGAGAAAAGCCGTGGAAAAAAACTAGGTTTATATAAAAGTAAACAGAAAGAAAATAGGCAGTACTTAGGAGGCTTAAGGGGGCGCTAAGTGTGGATTAAGCTTGAAACACAATCCCGTTTCCAAGACATTTGTTTGCGCTTTTGCCGAGGGAGGGTCCAAACCGACTAAACTCGTATTAGACGAGGAGTAAGTAATCGCTTCCACGAACGTGGTTTAGGTACTGAGAAATATTTCATACGTTAAAAGGTCTTCTGAAACATATTAAACTTGGGAATCGAAACCCATAAATCAGCAAATGTCAGTTATTGCCACAACCTTAAGGTTAAACAATTTTAGATAGATGGATAGATAACTATTGTACCATACAAACACAAAATACAATACAGAAGGAAATGCTGAGAATCAAGGAAGTACAATGGGCGGCCTTATCGCTTCGGTGATCTTTTCCAGACAACATTGCCAAAATTAAAAATTTGTTAAATTGAAATTAAAAATTGAAAATTTTGCTCGATCAGAACTAATCTTTGAGATTAAAATACTTTTTGTTGTTCTTTGAGATTAACGTAATTTTTGTCTTCAGAAAAGTTGCTAGAGAAATAAAATCACTGCTATCCACTCTGGCATGAGACAATAATACGGTTAAAATTGAACAAAGTTTCAATTCAAAATAATGTTAAGTTGCAATTCAAAATAATAAAGAATGCGATAGTTTGGACGGACGCGTACGGTTATTTATTTGTTACATCTTCACGCTAAAAAATACTTAACAGATCGCGCTGAAATTTTGCACAATGCACAATGTTGACCTGGACCTAGAAACTTGTAAGAATTCCTTTTTTTCGCAAAGCTGAGACCTTTGTAGATAGAGCTGCACTCCGTAGCTGAGACAAACAGGCTTAGTGTCCTAGATCCAGATCGTTTATATTGCACTTGACATGAATAAACATTTCCTTTTGCATTCATGAAGCTTGGTTCTTTGATTTTAGTTGTACACTTTTTTATCGTGTCTGTTTTATTTCATCAACTATTCAGTAGTACCACTCATAAAATGTTTGCCTCACGTTAGTTCGTTAGTTTTTTTATTTTTATATTTGTAATCAATACGAGCCTCTAAGTCTAAGGCCGAATTTTGCTAAAAAATCACGTAACTATGACAGCATAACACAACTCACAAGCTCTGCTTAGCTTGGAGCTTAGTGCTGTGTGATTTGTCCAGCATTATTTATTCACACACACAGTTTTTTAAGCTTCGGTAGTGACATCGTTTCATTAAGCATCAATGATCCTTCTGTAAAATGTTCTGAATAAAATGTTTTTTATTTTTACTTATTTTTTTATTGATTTATTGCTAGCTGTTCCCCACGGTTTGTCCCACGTTAAATTCGTAAATCTTTCATGGGAATTTGATGTTTTACCTGGACAAAATTTACCTTATGTTACTCTCCATCCTTTCAACTAACTCTAAACCAAATTCAAGTCGATTGGTTACTTAGTTAGAGTGTGAAGGAAGGACAAACAAACAAACACACTTTCGTATGTATAATACTAGTTGCTGCTCGCGGCTTGGCACGCGTTGTTTATGGTTATTTCTATCCCATGGGAACTGATTTATGGGATAAAAAGTACCATGATAATAGTTAACGCCATGCCAAAAATCAAGCCGATTGGTTGCTTAGTTAGGGCGTGAAGGAAGGACAAACGAACAAACAAATAAACAAACAAACACACTTTCGCAATTACAATATTAGTATAGATTAGTTTTTTGATGTGGTTTTTGTAAGTTCAAGAGCAGTAAATTGGCAGAATAAATTTAGAAATTAGTAGAATAAATAAAATACTAAAAATACTTAGTAGAATAGGAAGGCTACCTACCTACCAGCAAGTCGTTTCTCTATGTCAATCACTCAGGTAACCTATACGAGAGGTTCCTACCATTTTTTACTTGGCGGTTCTACTCACGTTTTACATTGAGTAAAACTAACCATAAATCATGAGCTCGGTTTTTCGGGTTTCCGTACCTTTCTCAAGATTAACCAAAAACATCCATTACTTTTTCACCATTTTTCTACGTTTAGCACTTGTCTGTCAAACTGTCAATCAGTACTTTTTAGAAAGGTTGTCTGCAGCAGTAGACAGCATAATTAATATCAACTGTGCGAGCGACTGGAGGTATAGTTGTAGTTAGTAGATATAGTTTATAGTTTTTTAGGGTTCCGTACCCAAAGGGTAAAAACGGGACCCTATTGTTAAGACTGCACTGTTCGTCTGTCCGTCTGTGCGTATGTCGCCAGGCAGTATCTCATGAACCGTGATAGTTAGATAATTGAAATTTTCACAGATGATGTATTTCTGTTGCCGCTATAACAACAAATCACAACAAACTAAAAAAACAGAAGAAAATGAATATTTAAGGGTGCTCCCATACAACAAACGTGATTATTTTGCTGTTTTTATAGATTCGGAACCCTTCATGCGCGAGTCCGACGCGCACTTGGCCGGTTTATTTTCTATTATTTTTTTCAGGGGAATAAATAAAATCAATCTTTTTTAGTCTATATAACTTTCAAACCAAAACCCGTTCTATTTTGATGGTAAACAAGTCCAAGATAAAAACTAAATATTACCCCCACCTAATGGAAAGTGAAGCTCTTTAGTTTTTTTAAAACATACGAACTTCTGTAGTTTTTTCTGTGTTCTTCTTAGTTTTAACAAATGACGGATAGAGCTGTAAATTACTAGCAACTACTTTATTACGAATGTAAGCTTCATTACGAATGTAATCTTCCAACACATATAAGGTTCGTAGTTAACCCGCTTACATTCGTCAAACTACGATAGTTTTTATAGTAGGTAATATTATGAACTAAGTAAACATCGTCCTTTGTGTGTTAATCACTTCATTTAAATAAGAATTCCTCGAGATGCACATCAGCGGACAGCACATTCGCAGCAAGAGTAAATGGTCCATCTGAAAAAAAAAACCTGCATTAAAAATAAATAAAACATAAGTACGTGGGAGTTGGGGAGACAATAGGCCTCCCCAACTCGTGGGACGCTACATGCTTCGACACACTTACGCCTTCTCATCTTTCAAGGACTTCCGTGAGGGCTGGTAAGGCGGCAGATTTGGCAGAAGATCTCCAAGAGGCGCAAATGTGCTGCTATATGCCTTGGAATCGGGACCCTACTTGTACCTACTACCTACCAGTATTAGGTAATACAATCATCAAAACTGGTAGTATCCGGACTACTGCGTCGTCAAGCGACTCAGAAGTTCATTTCTATAATTTCTTAGCTAGCGTCTTGGGCACGCTTACGACTGGTATTGATATGGATCAGTTGAGCTACTTGTAGATTGTTTGCAACAGTCTGCAGTTAGCTCAATTGTTTCAATTGTAAATAGTAACTAGTATAAAATTAATTAATTATAATTTCTCGTCCGTTTTCAAATTTGCCCCATTTTACGGAGTGTGTGCTCATGCGTTGTTGATTGTTTTTTTCTGGAGTTGTTGTTTTTTGTGTTTGTTTTTCAGTTTTTGTTATGTTTCATATGTAAATTACTTTGTTTACAAAAATATCTTGGATTCTACAACTGAGAATAGTGTTCTCAGTTCGCGTTTCAACATTTTAGCTCTTATTCTTTGAAAAGCTTACCAACTTATTGAGTGCCACCGATGCACATGCAAAAGATAAGAAACTTATTTCGTTGGGCCCGACGCTTAAATTTTCTAAGATTACTAAACGTAAATGAAGGATTGCATATAAAACATTGTTGCACGCAGAATTACCGGAGTCAAAGTAGGTAGGATGTAGATCAATTTTAATTTCCGAAACTGTTGCAAAAACAGCAAGGCCAGTCCATCCGACCATCTTCTTTACTTGTTTCATTAACATAAAATAGCGTAATTGTGGTCTAGATTTCGCAAGTTTAGGTTTTAGCTATACAGACAAGCAAACCAATTTACTTAGCTCTTAGGTACTTTGTAGTGTTTTTGGAAAAAAATCATGTATTTTCAAATCCTGCGCAAATCAAATTGAACAGCCTATTGTCACGCGTGCATAAGTCGCCAGGCAGCGCGCCGAAGTCGTGCTTCGTAGATTTGATATAGAATAGAATAGAAAAACATTTATTTGGACACAGGTACACACAAATATAAAATAAAGCGGAAAACAAGAACAAATTTAACATGGAGGTAAGGTAAGTGACACGATGTTGATGATGTTGATGAACCGTAAAATTTACCTACCATCGTCAAAGATAATTAATAATATCGTATGTACAGAACAACTTAAAGTCGCTCAAATGGATGTGGTGGTCCATGCAGCGCCTGTCGTTGCTGGATTAAATGAAATGAAGAGATCCGCAGAAGACCCAATGTCACAGATGTTAGGAAGCATATTATCTATATCTCAACTGAAATGGCAATGGGTGGGACACCTCACGTGATACTCACAGATGGAGTCGCAAACTGATGGAGTGAAGACCTCGCGTAGGATGCAAGAGGTAATGGAAATCCAAAGCATGATGGTCCAATGACATACAAACTGTAGCTTACCGACAGTGGAGTCGTGAAATCAGAGACAGAAGAAAATGGAGAATATAAGAAGAGACATAGGTATATCCGCTACTGGAGTAGGTAAATAGATGCTGATGATGATTATATGATACAAAGAAACTTCGTCCATTGTTCACATCTTACCAACACTAAACCATTTATTTTTGGGGTATCCTGACTCTTGCCGCGATGACACTATCGCTTCTCTCAAAGCAAATGCAACAGCTATGGAGAGACATATTGGAGGCTCCGAAACAGCTGAAATAACACCATGTTTAATTAAAATTCATTAAATAACCAAACATCCAAACATAGACACATCTGTTCTGAATTTACCTTTAGCGCCTAAGGTTCCTACTGGATTGTAAGAGTTCCTCCTCAGTTGGACCCTAAAATCAATTGGTATGTCTTTGGCAAGGGGCACCTTGTAGTACCAGGTGCGGTCGGTCAGTAGTTCTCCAGTCTTCTTGTCATAGATAAGCTCTTCGTGAGTCCAATAACCAACGCCCATGATAAAAGCACCTTCAATCTTGAACAAATAAATTCAAGGCATTCTATATTAACGCCATAGTAAGGATTCGACCAAAGTAGTATAAATCTTATCATGAGATTAACACCGCGTATTAATCTCATGGTTAGACTCTAGAGTTTTTCGACTTATAATTATTCGATATTGACTCCAATAACCCTGCAAAATGAAGTAAACACCAAGACTTGCTTCGCGCTGATTAAATAATTGTATTTCGATTATAGTTGGCTAACATAATATTCGTTCACCATTTATTTATTAACCCAAGAGTAACAATAATTAGTTTTCGATGGTAAAACGCAAATGATCCTGTATATCTGTGAGGTTAGTCCAAAGTTTAAAATTATTCTAGGGTTAGTTACTCTCTCGTATTTGGTTGAGTCCACCCTTAGATGTGAAGAGAACGTGTAGGTAAGTTTTGACTTAAACTTATGTAGGTATACAGTTATAGTATTAAATGTAAGTGTTATTGTTTTCTTTGTTCTTAAACGTCCAGTCCATCCCAAGGTTGCCTCGCGAGAGATCGCTCATAGCGATAAAGCCGACTTTGTACGTCGGTTACTCGCAGCAATTATTTTTTCTACTGTTTTCTGTATTTGTATGGTTCAATAAAGTATATCTATCTATCTAGTTACTACAGAACGTATCTTACCTGACCAATATCCAATTGTGGATTGATACTAGTACCCGTGTCTTCTATAATATCAACTCGCAAAATCTCATGTTCTCCAGTCAATATATCCAATTCAACTTCAGCTATACACGCTCCAGCCGATCTGTATGGTGTTTGATCGTTTGAATTGACTTTGTAAGACGCTTGCAAATTGATTCCTCTAACAAACGCAGATTCGACTAAGACCTCCCAAGTGGGATTATTCAAGACCTCCCTTACGGTAGCGAGACGATCTAAAATAATCTGGCAGCATTTGATTGCTCCATAGCACACAGCTTCAGTAGTTCTACTGGAACCAGTTGTAAAGCTATTTGGACACGAAGTCACGTCCGGTGGGTTACATCGGACTTTGCCAAGTGGAATATTCAGCGTGTAAGCCACAACTTGAGCTACTTGAGTGTTGATACCTTGTCCGATTTCACAATTAGAATGTGTGATCATAACTGTTCCATCGCCGTGATAAACGCTCATCAAAACATGGTAATCTACGAGAACAATCACGGGCCAGCTCATCATGGTTACTCTAAGTCCGCGTTTCTTCCATCTGTTTAATTTATTGAACATTTCTACTTCTCTTTTTCTTTTTTCATATTCTCCATCTTTAAGGATAGTCTGGACGATTTCAGCAACTTCGGTCTCCTCAGGAGCTAGATTGGCCAGCCGCACTTGCACAGGATCGCGATCAAGTTCATAGGAGATCTGTTCCATAATTTGTTCTGTCATTGAGATTGCTTCCAAGGAACCTAGCAAATAAACGTGATTTAGGAATGGGATCATTGGGAACTTTTTCACCTATATTCTAGTAACAAACATAGGGTGCTAACCTCATAACCCTCCCCTGTCGGTAGTCGGGTAAAAATAAATGTTTATTCTTATTAAATCAAAAAAGTATTTTCATGGCCAATGCACATACGCAAATAACAGTTAAAAAAATTATAATTAGTCTTCAAGTGAAAATAAAACTTCTGAACCTTATTTCGTCAATCAAATGATAAACTCAACATACTATAACTTGGAGCTTCCACCTCCTTTATTTATTGTTAATAGCACGAAAAAAAGAAATAATAATAAAACATTAAACTAGAAAAAATATGGCAAAGGCGATCTTTAATCCGCAATCTCAACAAAATATTTACCGACATGCCCCACACCACGAATAGCTTGTAACATTGACTACTCCATGAGATGCCCAATTGTTGTGCAGAGAATTAAGTGACCAAATCTATTGACCAAAAAGATTATGTAGGTAAGTACCTACACTCCAAACCTAATGAAATTAAAAATACCAGTTGTATATTTTATTTCAAGACGGGCCGCCCAAACCTGACTAATTGACTATTGATGCCTTCTAGATATTTTGTGACAAAGATATGACCAATTTAACCAAGCTAGACAATGACAATGTATGAAAAAAAAGTAATAAGTACGTACTAGCACTTTATTTGACACAATGTTTAAAACTAGTTTCTGTCCGTGATTTCGCGCGCATTAATTTATCTGTTAGTATTATTTAATAATGCAAGGAAGGTTCTCACCCGGAGCCCTGGCATAAGTATTAGAAGCTGTGTCGGTGGTGACATCATACGTCTTGAACGCCCATCTTCTGGCATCGTAACAGTTTTTTACACCACCCCCAACCACAACTGAGACTGGGTCACTGACTATCCATCCATTGTCCACATACAAATGTGTTTCCAAGTACTGGATCTCCCCCGAGTCGCTGACACCTACCTTCAATGAATAACAAAGTTACAAAATTATCGTTCTTCCCCAGCAGGAGTTTTCCCAGTGGATGTATTTATGCATGTGGAGACTGGTCCAGATACGTCTACTGCTGGACGTGCCTCTCCCAAACAAGGGTTTTTGCCATAATCAGCATGCTTGACAAGCGGATTGGTGATCACAGTGAAGGTGTTTAAAATAAACAGAAGAAAACTGCTGCTGTACGAAGTACAATGTAGTGTCTTTTTATTATTGTTACTATACTTAAAACAATATTAAGATCATTGATGTTAACTTACTTCAAAGTCTCTTGTACATGGAAGTCTTTTGCCAATACATCTTAAACTGGCTTGTATACTCAGCACGAACCGGCAGGGGCGGTGCATGAGATGTGTGACCAGCGCACCTGCGCAAGCCACATAATTAGCCCTCGTGATCTTTATCCCGTAAGCGCCTCCACAACGGGGAGCCGATAACTTGATTCTAGAAGGTTGAATATATTAATAGATTTTCCTACTTAATACAGGTTAGCTTTATGAGATGGGAGTTTATAGCCAAATCCGAAACAATGAGAGTTAGAGAAAAGTGGTGAAAGGGGTCAAAGTTTTCAAACTATAATCAGTATCTTAATTTATGAGAATACATAATATAAACTTCTTTTTACGGATCTTTTCATGAAACGATTTTCCTCTATTTCTCATAGCTGCGGAGTTGGCCATTACTTCCATCTCAAAAACTCAACCTATTTAGCGTAGATAGGATAGGTACTGCCAAAGTCACTCATCTTACCGATTCTGCTCCATTTTTAATGCGTCAGAGATGCTTAGATGGGTTGAGTCTAAATACTGAGTTGCAGTTATGACATCCATTCCTGTCTCACTAGGCTTTGACACGCTCGTCAGTGTTTCCATTGTAAAATGATACTGCGCGAATATATTGTCACTACCCTTAATTACTTTTTGAACATTAAATCCTCTATCAGTAGCTGGTCTCACAAAAAACAAATTGACTCTGCTGGGGTCTTTTTTTCTCACATCATTGATCGTTAGCAAAGGTTCTTTTGAATCTTTTTTGTATTTTACTTCAACGAGCAGAGAAGCTCTATGTGCCAGAGCGTCGGTTTCAGCCACGATCAGACCTATTGGTTGATCATAATAACGTATGGTTTTTGAAACAAATATTTCTTCTTGCACTACTAGTAGTGGATCCTTCAACGATAAAAAGCTATTGATCCCTGGAATATCCTTTGCAGAGAAAAAAGCTAAAACTCCTGGAATTTTCTGTAATGATAAAAACACAAGAGATGCATTGATAACCCAAATTTTTAAGCAATTTGTAGATTTTAAATCGCCCAAGCAAATTATCTGGCACTCTAATTAATTTATACTTCAAATTATTTTGGTTTGATCGTAATAAATTTTGATCGACCTAAATTCAAAATTTTTATTCAATTCAATAACGCACTACCAAAGATGGAAAATGTCTTTGCGCACTACATATTCATTATTGACTTGCCTTTTATGTGCGTAATGTCTGACTTTATCAACGTTAAAAAACGGAACTGAATTTCTTATCTTCTTTTTCTTATTCTTACCAAGGCAGCAGACGCATCTATATCAACCAGCTCCCCTGTCGCAATATCGGAAGTAACAAAAGCGCAGTACACTTCTCTAGGTTCTGTGGGATGATCGTTCACATACATGGCTTCCCCTGCACATTGCACAAGGGCATCCAGCTTGGGCATGGGTTCATCTACAGGCCATACTACGGGATTTGTGTCAAACACTTCTTTACCCTTAGAAAGGGGTCTAGTCTTGCGGAAGTCTCTAGCTCCTGAGCTATAACGCTGGTTAAGATGTGAGTCCGGGATCAGTACAAGAAGTCCCTGAAATATGTTTCGTTTGTGACAGGATCAAAATTTGAATAATTTACAATACAGTGCGGCAGTAGGCCACCAATAATTTAAAACCAAAATACTTACTTTATAAAACAACCCCAAGGCACATTTTTGCCTATACTGCGGCTTCATTTCACCTGGGATTTCATCTACCAACAGTTCTCCTTTTAATATCTTCAATGCTTGTTGCAGCACTTGGTTATTGAATATTTTTTTGCTTGCCACGAACTGCTCTGTTTTTTTAGCGTGTACAAAATGGGCCGAAAGCCCTCCAAAAACTATTCTCGCTGACAAAACAATATTTTTCTCATTATCGTTAAATGTGTACAAAAACCCTGCGTTAACTTGAGCATGTGCATTTTGAGATCTTGGCATTACTTTGAAGGATACAAATTCGCAGTTTTTGGCAAGCGGCGGAAGTTTGAACTGGATTATCACTCTACCAGCCATGTCGGTGTAGATAAAGTCTTCGGGAGACATTTCTACATTACCGTCCTTTCCAGCTATAACAAAATAGGTAATTATTTAATCATGATACTTGTACAACTAATGCCCACAAGTATTAAGATATTGATGATTATTGATTATGTTTAGCTTGTTTTATAATCGTTTCTTTTCTAAATTGTTTTAACGGTTATTACATTACAGTTACATAATATGATTAATAATTTACTATTAATTGATTAAACAAACGATATAGATTCTATGTAATGATGATGTAAGTAAAGTATGGACCAACCAATCACTAGAACGGCCCCAACCGTCTCTAATAATAAGAAAACATCGGAAGAAAATGTTGGCAGTGCGTGTTTGGTCATCAGGTTTCCTGCTACTGTTCCTACCTGAAAATAAAAAACGTTCCAGTTCTAGCTCTTCATTTTCAAAGTAAAGTTTAAAAAACGAATTGGAACTTACATTTCTAACAGGAATATGAGCCACCAGATCTAAGTGATCGTACAACTTTTGCAGATAAGCAAATTCTTTTTTTTCTCTAGCCGTAGTCTTTAATAAAGTCATAAAATCAGTCAAAGTAATGCCTGCTCCAACCACCAAATTTTGGTCAAAAAAATAGCTTTTTAGTTCAGCTATTGGACGAACGTCAATCAAAACTCTTGGATATTTGAGTGTCGGAGCCGCGCCTGTAATTAAATCACAATTTAACGTATTACTTACGCTCTTACTTTTCAAGAAAATGTCAATAAGGAATGTATAAATCTACCTCTTCCAGTATTGCCATTCACCAGCATATAAGAATCTGTACCTTCCTTATCAAAAACCTCAAAAATATCTTTCACCTCATGTACTCTGTACCACACACTACCGTCTTTCAGATTAATTTTCTTCATGGTTTCGGGCTCTCCATCATTATGGCTAACAAAGCACCAATTTTCACATTTCTTCTTGCAGGTCTCTTTGTGTTCGCACATGGTTAAATTGCTTAGGTCCTCGATATCATGAACGTTTTTGGAAATCGGTTTTGGGGCATCTTTGGCAAAGCTTTTGAATGCTTCGAGAATTGGTCTAAAGCCAGTGCAACGGCAGATGTTGCTTCCGAAAGAGTTTTCCACTTCATATTCGGTGACGTCGTAGTGATTGGCTTCAAGTAAACTGCAAAATATTGGATGCTGGTTACAACTATAGTTAATGCTGTAGTAGAAGCAATAGATAGCGATTTGTTGGTAACACATGATTTTACCTGTACATGCTCATAACCCACCCTGGAGAGCAATACCCACACTGTGTGCCATCATACTCCGCCAGAGTCTTCTGCAAAGGATGGTAGCCCTTGCCTCGGTTACCAATGCCCTCGATCGTGGTTATTTCCCAGTCTTGGACTGAAAATATGCTCACCAAACACTGGACAAAATCATAAACCCATTTTTAATTAATTATCCTTTTTCCAATAAACAATTTTGGGAATAGACTTTGTGATGCTACCTCTGCCTAGAAAATTGCAGAGAAAATGGCAAAGCCCATCTACAAAAAAAAGGCCTACTGCCTTTTTTATGCAAAAAAGGGCGAGTGCGCTAGACCACACGCTAGAAGTACGGTTTTAACTTTTAAGAGGGCAAATAATGCCAAAATCAAGCAAAATGTGTTAATTTTATTTTTCAAAGCGTCCGGATTCGATTCCCGACCTGAGTACAAGTTTTTTTTCAATGTATGAATGCAGTTTTTCTTATTACTAAAATCGCTCATAGCGATAAGGCCGCCTTTGTACTTCTTCTCGTAGCTTTCATTTCTGTACTGTTTTCTGTGTTTGTGTGATACAATAAAGAATTATCTATCTATCTATCTATCGATGACATGGTTCCTAAGAAGAGATCTTCGTAGGTATGTCTTATAGTTTCAGACTTTCCCATACTGACCGTTATAAATGTGCCACTCGAATACGCGTAAACGATCCGAGCGTGACGGCTCACTTTGAAGAAACTCACTGTACAAAAAAGTATGCGTAAGGAAATTTGAATTACAAAGCTATAACAATCGACTTACTGAATTGACTGAGAAGGTTCTCTTTTTCCCATTTTCGGTGACGGTGGCGGCGACGATGCAGGCGCCACAGCCACCTTCTTTACACATGAACTTGGTGCCGCGAAGGTTTAGAACATCTCTGATGTAGTCGTTCAGGCAAGTGTCAGCATCTCGCTCCGAGCCCACTGTCAAGTAAAAAGCGTTTTATCATTTCAGTACCATTCAAAGAAAGAACTCGTCCATGGAAATACGTACAAGTTGACAATTTATATTTGCTTGCTCGAATTGTCATTTCGATCGTGTATTGTGACAGAACATGGCTGAACCTAAGTACTAAGTCTAAATAGATTGCTCATCTATTTTTGTTCTATTATTTCATTCGTCTTTATTTTTAACTTTTCTACTTTTTAGGGTTCCATATCTCACTACCTCACGGACAACAAAGTGAGGTATCATCATCATCATGATCAAAGTGTGGTATCATCATCACGATGATGATACCTCACTTAGACATTGAGCGACATTTGTCTGTCAACCCCCTTTTCTCAGAAACGCGTGAAGATATCGAGTTGAAATTAACATCAAATACTCAAGTCTCTAGGAGTCATAATTTAAATCAAACTTCTATGTCAACGCAAAATGCACAAAAAGCCCATAGGATACTTCCTGTTGACCTAGATCCATGAGATTCGCTATGAAGTAAGGATTTAGCACAAGTAAAGGAAAATGTCCAAAACCCGTAAATTTGTTATTAATTCACACAAATAGGTATTAGTTCTCGTAAGAGACAAAAAACCTATAGAGTTCACATTGACCTAGAATCATGATTATTTGGCAAGAAGCAATGTATCATAAATAAACGGAACCCTCGGTGCGCGAGTTCAGCTCGTACTTGGCGTTTTATTTTAAACTGACTTCAAAAAAGGAGGAGGTTAAATATTCGGCTTTATGTATGTTTGAATTGAAAGCTTTCGTTTTCAAGCATTCGGTATAGATGACGAGAAGACATGTTTCACATGCCTGTCTTCAATAGCTCCTTCGCTCGGGTCGCACCGCAAAGGCTGGGCATTAAACGCGTCAATGTTTTTATTTCATTTATTCTTTCTAGTTTTTGTTCATCTGGTTTTGGCGTTCGTTTTTAGGGCTCCGTGCCCAAAGGGTAAAAACGGGACCCTATTACTAAGACTTCACTCCATCTGTCACCAGGCTGTATCTCATGAACCGTGATAGTTACACAGTTGAAATTTTCACAGATTGATGTATTTCTGTTACCGCTATAACAACAAATACTAAAAAACAGAATAAAATAAATATTTAAGGGGGCTCCCATACAACAAACGTGTTTTTTTGCCGTTTTTATAGATAATGGTACGGGACCCTTCGTGCGCGAGTCTGACTCGCACTTGGCCGGTTTTATTATAGAATTAATGGTACGGAACCCTTCTTGCGCGAGTTCGACTCGCACTTGGCCGGTTTATTTCTCCTTGTTATCAAAGATCAGTTACGAACGTGGATTCAAGGGTTTTATTTTTACGAATAAGCGGCACTTACCTGAACATTTTTCTCCATTGACTGTGAAATATATTCGATCCATATTTCACACGCCACTAAGCGCCTGCTGTGTTTAGGAAACTGTACAGTTTAAAGCCGCTCGCGAAAATGTATTAGGATTACTTAACATCGGTAGTTATTAGGCGATTAGCTCTACTTTGTTATAAATTTATGAGCGTAGTATAAAAAGAAACAGATATTACATCTACAAGGTGATTTTTTTTACGATGCACAGGGAGGGTAACATTGTTCGAGTCCCGCCGAAACCGAAAATTTTTGGGAACTTATTTCTTACTGTCCATAATTGAGAAATCACGAATATACATTAAAAAAACATATTGCTGACCGAACGTAGAACCTTCTCCTAAAGTCGATTAAAAATAGAGGACCACCTGGTTATATGAAATTTCTTCGGATGCAGCGACACGTGTTAATACGGTCAAACTTTACGTAAGATAGTCAAGTTGTTTAACCTCTAAAGAAACAAGCACCATGTATGATCGAAAGGTATTACCGTACTAAAGGACTACCTACTTACAGGAAATCCATCACACTTAGCTTCTTCGTGCAGCATTACAATTTTTAACCGACCTCGAGAAAAGGAGGTGGTTCAATGTTCGGCTGTATGTACAGTCAGCAGCGAAAGTCTATCATCAGTCGCAGTTTTTCAAAGCTTACTTAAAATCAAAAGCGAAAATCACTATTTTAGTTCGCTCATTAATTACTTTGCACTTTAAGGCGTGGATATATTATGTGAATTGATGTGAATTGGATTACGTTAAAATCTTTTTTCCCAATTGTATTTCCAAAAAGCATCGAAAAAATAAACAATAATTTATGGGATACAAGGCAGATCGTTTTAAAAATGAAAAAAAAATACCATTTTTCTCAAGTACAAGATTTTTTTATTGTAATCGCTGTATTAAATAAAAGAATACTTATTTTTGCAAATAAATGTCCTAATTGATAGATAATCAACAAAAAATTTATTTTTACGCTTACGCCCAGCTCTGTCCCGCTCCGATAAACGCGAAATCTTTTAACTATCCTTTTCAAAAAATTGCGTCACATGCGCCTCCATCAGTTTGTAGGGTTCCGTACCAGAAGGGTAAAAACGGGACCCTATTACTAAGACTTCGCTGTCCCTCTGTCACCAGGCTGTATCTCATGAACCGTGATGTTAGACAGTTGAAATTTTCACAGTTTGTTCATATCAAAACAGGTTTAGATGTTTTATTAAGTTTCATATTTTTTGAAATATTTTGAAAAAAGTCGAACAATTTACCCTCCTCCCTATCTCAGTATGCAGAGCGATCTATTTGAAATGAAGGTATCTACTATTTTAATGTTTTCATTGAATAGCGGTCCATCCAATCTACCTGGTACCAAAAGTACAAATCTGTACACTTGACAAACGTTCGAAACCCTCGGCGCACGAGTTACACTCGCACTTGACGGATCTTGTTTTTTGTATGTTCGTCGATTTCTCCATCGTTTATGGACCGATTTGGATGATTTTTGCAATTATAAAGAAGATGATTCGATGAATTAGGTAAGAGCATAAAAACTCGTGGAAAGCGAAATTTCAAATGACTGCCCTGCCATTGACTGAGAAAGAGGTTTAGGCCTTTTTTCAAACATTATTCGTCGCTCATTTTGATCTTATTTCACCGGTTTTGGGGACTGCTGTTATTCGGGGTACTCCTGTATATGTAAGGTTAGTTCCTTCATCCAATTTTTCAAAGCGCGATGGCAGTCAGTAAGCTGATGGCTCCCGAGCGTGCTCTACGAGACTCTATCTTAGAGCCGATAAGCTAAACCGACTTTTGGATCACTGAAGATTTTAGACTTACAAAGACGAGCATTATATTTTCAGCTTTTACGTCTTGGTTTTTGTGTTTTCTTATAATTTTGATTTCTAACCTGTTTTCTGTAAATATAAATAAAGAAGTTTCTTTATATTTCTTTTACCGTAACAATATTTTTAAGATCTCAATATTCCTTAACTGTTGCGTTTAGTATATTTCTCTGTTCTAAGATGGCGTTCCTTCGGATTAATATCACTGAAAATGACAAAAGGTACATGAGTTATGATGACTGTTATGAGTTTCTTTTAGTTTCAGCGGGGCAATGCAGCTAGCGTCTTGGGCACGCTTCCGACTGGTATTGATATGGATCAGTTGAGCTACTTGTAGATTGTTTGCAACAGTCTGCAGTTAGCTCAATTGTTTCAATTGTAAATACCAGTTTTAATTTAATTATATTATTTGATTGTAATTTTTAAAGTTTCAAGATAATTGTAATCTAGGTCAGGAGATACAAAAATTGTATGTTGAATTATGCTCTAAAAACTATAAAGCTAAAGTATATGTTCGTTGACAGCATACATTATAATGTCGAGTAGTCTTAGCTGTCCGGCGTAAAACGTGCCCCGAACTCCCTTTCAGACTCGACTAGGTTAGTTAAAGTCTGTATCGTTATTCTGTGGTATATTTCATTAGAGCAGCCCGGCACCCGCCTCGCATTGTACCTTACATTTTCCATGGCCTTAAATAATGTCGTAGAATGCAGCAAATTAGCATAATATATATATTGATTTATGTAAATTATGTTGATATAATGCGTATCAACATAATTTACATAAACCAATAAACCATTGGCTGCCCAGGGCAATATCATTAAGTCAACAACAGTGTTATTAAAATATTTGCACTGTATCACATTTTGAATGGGAAAGTTTAGATGTTTGCAGTACAACTATCAGCAGATCTATTAATATTTGTTTACGAATATTAGTCCCAAGGCGGTAATCGAACCTCCAACCTCCTGCGTCGCAGGCGGACCTTCGCCCACCGCGCCACACAGGTCGTCAAAGATTGCCTGGAAAAGATCGCTCTTAGCAATAAGGCCGCCCATTGTACATTATCTGTAATTAGAAATAGAAATACTTTATTAAGCCAACTTATAAAAACCATGTATACCTACTATAAGGTACATACAGTAAAAAAACAGATACTTTACAAAAAAATGTAAACACATTAATTGTTTTTGTGTTCTGTTTTTACACAAAAACAATTACCCTAAGGTTTCAAGATCGGTTTCGAAACCCTTATGGTCTCGCTCTGTCCGTCCCCAGGGACGGACCATAAGGGTGACCATAAGAAAGACTGGTCTTTCTTGAATATCAGAGTAACTACTGCAGCTTAAGCTAACTTGAAATTTGAAATAATAATAAATTTCATGCACCATTACTGATAACAAGATTTTTTTTATAAATAAATTTTAAATGAAACTGAAAATTTTCAGTACAAATTGTAATGTTGAAATTTCGAAAGAGACCAATGGGTGCAAATGGGGTATCAAATGAAAGGTATCGGTTTGTACATTTCAAAACAGTTGAAATTTTTGTAGGTATCACACTTTTCGAAATATTTTGAAAATAGTCGAAAAATTTACCGTTCCCAATAGGTGAAACTCTCCAAACTACAATTACAAGTATAGTTCGACTCATCCGGACTCATGGACGGAAATAATGGGCAAACGAATATAATTTTGGACAAAATTGTTAATTTTTACAATTTATTTTAAAGAAATGACTATTTTAAGCAAACTTGGAAAATTTATATTATTACTTCTTCCGGTGAAATGAGATATGTATTTGCAATATTATTTTTCTTCACACACCATTTTAATATTTTGTTGTGAGATTATTTGAAAACCTAATTTCGCAGCTGAATACGTTATCAATCTCCGTCGAGAAATCTCGGTAGGTAACGATGAAAAATCAGCATCTCGAAAAATCCTTCGTGTCAATTTAGCTTCGATAATAAAATTGATCGTTGTGGGTACCAGCGTTCTCTATCTACGTATTTTTGATCCACCTTATAAAGAGCATTGTCACGCCATTATCGTGTGTGTAGGATTTTTGGAAAAACAAATATGAATTGTTAAGGTTGTTCATATTCAAAGTTGCAATAGATGTTGAAAATGGTCGTTCGTTCGTATGGTTCTCAAACCAGCCAAAAATTCGAAAATTCAGAGCCGGGGTTTCCCAGGAAATTAAGAACAGGGAATTCCCGGGATCAAACCTCATCCTGTCTGCTGCGTACGATTCTGAAGCCGATCCGACGACGCACAGATTTACTTTAGAATGCAGGTATAAAATAGTCAAATATATTTGGTATTGTTCAAGTATTAAATATACAGGGCGTCCCACGGATATGCCACATGGAGGGAAAGTACCTTGAATATTGTTGATGGAACATTTGACTAAAAGTGAATTTAAAAAACAATTTAAACTTTAATTTACTTTATTACATTATCAGAATAAAACAATTTCAACTATTTACTCGTATTTGCTCGTATATCCATTTCCTAAAAATAGAAGCCTGGGCACTCTGCCACCAGAAGGCAGAGGACTCTGAATGCTGGCAGCATTGCCACGTTGAATGGCAATTAAACACACTCAAAAACCTAAAGTGTGAAAAAGACAGCTGCAAAGTGGTGTGGGTAAAACGGCGCGAGCTCAAACCTCTGCCTGAATCAGATATTTTTTTGGGTCTGACTGGAAGTGATATATTATTTATTTACAGATAATTACAATATACAATACAATAATAATTACAACTAATATTTACACTTAAATCTATTTTCTAAAAATCTTAGCCGTCACCAGAAGGCAAAGTGCCCAGAATGCTGGCAGCAGTGCCACGTTGAATGGCAATGCTAATTCGTTGACCGAAATAAAAGCCAGCATTCCGATCACCTGTGGACTCTATTAGGAGATTTGTTAGATCTTTGAAGTTATAGAAGTTGAAGTTATGTTAATTCGCTGGCCAAAATAGAAACCAGCATTCAACTTTTGACTCTATTGTGAGAAGTTTTGACTAAAACGCTTTCATTGTCAACCAGTTTTTTTTATCATGAATCTTAAAATTCTCAACAAACTCAAGTTTAACTCTGACTAAAGATTTATTTGATCACAATCTCGCCTGTGTTACCAACGTATATGACAATGTATCATGAGGGTCTAGAAGACATTTAATCACTCCTGTCTTGAAGAGACCAGTGCTGACTCAACTACAAAGTCAATTTTAAAGCGAACCACCAAAGTTAAAAGTTATCTTCAGCCGGCCGGTGCATTATGTAAATTGAGTTTGTAAATTAGAATTTAAATCTGATTCTCGGGCTACCCCCGGGAGCTGAGTTTTACAGCCCTGAACATTTCTAACAGGTGGAACTCCTTCAGCGACTTTTAACAAAGCGTCTACATCTTTAAATTTAAATGAGGGTAATAAATACTGAGAGTTATCCGATGCCATTTTGTATAATATAACATAATGAGATTTAAACTCGTTGGAAAAGAAAACTTAATCAATTTAGTACTCTCCTATTGAATAGAGGAAGTCTGGGATGGCCACGGCTAGTAAAAATTATACTTAATTGTTACTTATTTAAATTGTTTCTCTCCTCGATCGTTTTGGATCAGGGCGAAATTAAATGTTTGTGGTTTTTAATTTTATCTGCTTTCTACAGGAATAAAACTAACGGAAAAGTAGTTTGCCGCTTATGGGAAACCGTTTTCTTTAAACCCATTGTTCAATCCAGTAGCCATGTGACATCATTTAATTCCGACGCATATAACTAGATCAACCCAAAGTGCGGGTTTGGGTATCTCTAAGAAATGAAATAAGTTCCCAAAAAACTTACTAAAAACTTACTAAAACTTACAAAACCTTTTTATGGACCTTAGGTTATTTATCCTTAGCTCAGTGAATTTTCTGTTTCATGCTTATATTATAAATGTGAATTAATAATTATTTATAAGAAATTAATAAATCCCAAAAATTTACGATCTCGACGGGATTCGAACCCGCACCTTCCCCTTCAGCGCAGGGTTGCTCTTTTTCCAACTAAGCTACGTGATCTTATCTAGTCGACCCGTAAATCTTTGGGAGTTCTTTCGGCACTTACGCCGTCAGCGCCACCTACAGAGGAAACAATGAAGTTATCCAATTCTGCTCAAAGACCAAATTTACATTTAGTTCTTTGACGAGAGGTTTTGCCGTTGCTTGATTCTAAGGTTTTTATTTATTATAGTACTCTGGGTAATTTCTAAGAAATTAATAAATCCCAAAAATTTACGATCTCGACGGGATTCGAACCCGCACCTTTTACGCACGCAATTTACGGGTCGACTAGATAAGATCACGTAGCTTAGTTGGAAAAAGAGCAACCCTGCGCTGAAGGGGAAGGTGCGGGTTCGAATCCCGTCGAGATCGTAAATTTTTGGGATTTATTAATTTCTTAGAAATTACCCAGAGTACTATAATAAATAAAAACCTTAGAATTATTTATAATATTTTTATATTATGTTTGAAACTTCGCGTCAATTGAATGAATGAATAAATATATTTTTAATTCAGACAACACAGTCCATAATACAAAACATTATGACTTAAACTTGGGTAGTCAAAACTAGAAAAGCGTATCAAGCAGCGGGCTGAAGCTAGTTAAGAATTGAATTTACTATTAATATTCGTTTTGCAAAGTTTTTTGTACATAAGTACCTACGAAACCTAATTGAATTCGGAAACCACTTGTCATATACGAGTAAATAACGACCATCGATAGATTTACGTTTATTAAAAATTACAAATGCGAGCATAGTTCAAATGCGTTCAATTTAATAGCTTTATGTACGTTTGTGATTAATTGCCAATATTGCCATACCATCCATAAATGAATAATTGATGGATGAATTAAGTAGCATATTCAACTTAGCAAGTATTTCGAAATGTAAAGCAGATCAGCTAATTGCGGCCACTGGCAACTCTCAACTAGATCCCTCAAGTGCGAGTGTAACTCGCGCGCCGAGGGATTCGAACGTTTGCCAATTATTCAAATATATACTATAAATACCGGTTAGAGACTATTTTAATAATTACGAGTACCTACATCTGATGTCTCCAAGTTCCAAGTAAAAAGATCGAAGACATTAAGCGGACAGTCCCGCATCTTGTGTCCCACCGAGTTTGCGAAATTAGTTGGATCCGTGTTCCGAAGCGAAGTACCTATGTACGATAATACAAGCTATCACTACTTAGGAACTACTTTGGGCACTGACTCCTGAACTCGATTCCCATGTTAGAATGCATCTAAATATTACGATTTTGATGCACATTTGTGCTGAGCGGCAGAGATGCGGTGTAGCTGTGCGATTACGCAATAAAACGTCAAGTGCGAGACGAACTCACGCAACGAGAGTTCCGTATAATTGTACAATTAAAAGACCTTGTTTCTTGCCAAATATCATGATTCTAGGTCAACGGGAAGTACCCTATAGGTTTTTGATCCATAGCGAGAATCAAACACTTTTTTTGTGAATTTACATCAAATTTACAGTTTTCGGATGTTTTCCTTTACTTGTGATACGAGACCTTACTTCTTGCCAATTTTTATGATTTTGAGTCAACGGGAAGTACCCTATAGGTTTTGTGTGTAGGTTTGTGATTCCATTGTAAATTCAAAAAAATTATTGATTAAATTGCTGTAACTTTTAATTGCGTTGACTTGAAGTATGAATTATATCGCGGCTCCAAGAGGTACGAACCTGACTATATGATGTGAATTTCAACTCGATACCTCCTGCACGCGTTTCTGAGAGGGTTGACAGACGGACAACAAAGTGATCCATATAGGTAAGGGCTCCTTTTTACCTATTGAGGTACGGAACCCTAAAAACCAATCCCATCCTATCATCCTATAGCAGAAATTTGAAAGCCAATTTGAATTTCAATAGCCATGAAGGCCATTTCAATGCCTGCGGTCAATTGCAAATTACAAAGGGCTTTCAAATGTCAATAAAAGATGGGTGGTTTTTGCGTAATCACACAGTGATGTGACAACCTTAAACTATCGAAGAAGTTGCCAGAATTGGGGCCTCACTGCCCGCCTCAATCTAAGTTTGCACGCCCTCAGCTGACGCCACGCCATCATGGTACTTTCATATCATTCGGGGGACGTTTCTGAAACTTGCGTGATACTTATTCGTAGTTTTGTGATTGCAAAATGATTCATGTCGTCGCTTTGATGGATTGGTATTTTTCCCGTATTCACTTTAGAAACTACAATTCACCATACCATACATGTTCTTTTCATGGTTTCTTGTTCGCTTCTTTACTTTACCTTAAAAAGATTAAAGTGGACAAAAAATCAAAGTGATCGCTTTATTTCCTAGTTTTACTTATGTAATCTGAGTTTTGTGACGTGTCCAAGAGTCCTGTAAGGTCTAAAGGAAATAAAGCACTTTGAATTTTGAATTTTATGCTTACTTTTCTAAAGTCACAACTACAATTCACCTTTAGGCGAAGTTTCGGGGATAATAAGCATCGGAAATTTTTGTCTCGGTGATAATCAAATATTAACTTCTCAGTTCACTAAATGCGAATGTTTGGATGTATGGACGTTTATTAGGTAAACCTTACAAAATTACTGAACGGATTGGGCTAACATTTTTGCATTGATTTAGATCTAGACCTGGAATAGCAAAAAGGATTTTTGATTTATTCTTATTTTTATATATTATATCTTATTTTTATTTCTGTTTTTTTTTTATTCTGGGGTAAAATTCGTTTTCAACAAACTAGTGGTTACAACAAACTAGCAACAGCTAGTGCACATTATGATCCTGAGATGGTTTTTAGGGTTCCGTACCTAAAGGGTAAAACAGGACCCTATTACTAAGACTCCGCTGTCCGTCTGTCCGTCTGTCACCAGGCTGCATCTCATGAACCGTGTTAGTTAGACAGTTGAAATTTTCACAGATGATGTATTTCTGTTGCCACTATAACAACAAAATACTAAAAAACAGAATAAAATTAATATTTAAGGGGGCTCCCATACAACAACGTGTTTTTTTTTGCGGTTTTCATAGATAATAGTACGGAACCCTTCGTGCGCGAGTCCAACTCGCACTTGGCTGGTTTTATTTAAACAATTAAGATTTCGCTAATATTAGTAGGTTACCTAAAGTTAAAAATTTGTACCTACTGAAAATTACTTAAGAGTACTTAGAAGTTTGTTCTGAAAGTTTTGTACCGGCCTGCGGTGTTCTCGATCTCAATAGTTGGTATCTATGCATAAGTTCTCGGAATTCGAAGAAGGGTAGGTACTTGGAAGGGTTAAACTCAACTCTTCAAAGAACATCATAAGAAGTCTTAATTAACCTTCAACTATTTTATTAAATGCTGGAAAGGAATTTTATACTATATAATACCAAGTAAGTATACGTTTATTGAAAACTAGATTCTAACTATTTCAAGCGTAACGAGACCGAGTCCAATCCCTAAACAACTCGGTTCTATCAATAGGTAGATGAGGGAGTGCGCACATTCATCCAATTCCGCTACCACCAGCACAAATACATATATGCAATCAAATATGGGCTTAACATATAGATAACTAGCAGCGCCACGCGGTTTCACCCGCGTAGTTCCCGTTCCCGTGGGAATTCCGGGATAAAAAGTAGCCGATGTCCTATTCCAGACTATAATCTATCTCTGTGCCAAATTTCATTCAGATCCGTTCAGCCGTTCGTTCTGGCGTGATAAAGGAACAAACATCCATCCATCTATCTATCCATCCATCCATCTAAACTTTCACGTTTATAATATTAGTGAGATTAGTGAGATGAGATAAATAAATGAATAAATAATGCTGGACAATTCACACAGCTTTATCTAGCCCCAAGTTAAGCAGAGCTTGTGTTATGGGTACTAAATAATTGATATACATAATACAATACAATACACAGATAGGTATTTTTTTACTACACATAGAAAACGACCAGAACACACGAAACAGATATTTGCAGATCGTACGTACATTATCCGTAGGCGGGAATCGAACCCGCAACTTCCTGCGTCGTTGGTGGACCTTCGCCCACCGCGCCACAGAGGTCGTCGATGATCCATATGTACCTATTTTATATTGACGTCATCAGATGACAGACAGCTCGCGGACCGCGGTTGGAGCTTGTGGTCAGTCATTTTGTCACTGGAACATGTATTTAATGATGAACGTGTTAATGCCCATATTTGTATGCGATTTTTTGTGCTGGGCGGGCGCCATCCTTAAAAATTCTGGTTTTGTCTCGTAACTTTATAATTAAACACATGTCAGTGGACCTATTGTGTAAAAAAGGAAATAATAAACAAATTAACCACTAATTTATCAGATACCAAAGAACAAAAATAATACTAGGAACAATTCTTACTCATATTAAAAATACGAAAGTGTGTTTGTTTGTCCTTCCTTCACGCCCAAACTAAGCAACCAATTGACTTGATTTTTGGCATATTTGAAAGGAAGGAAAGTAACATAGGCCACTTTTTGTCCTGCCCTAGAAATGTGAAAATAAATTTAACGCGGATGAAACCGCGGGGAACAGCTAGTTACAAATAATTTGTGAAAAGAAGTGCTAAAGTGTTGAGGCGAGTATGCTTCTTTTATGTCAAAAAAAACGCGCGCGAAGCCGCGGGGAGAAGCTAGTAGGCATATTTTTTTTTTTTTCGTTTGTCCGGCAAAGCTGAGATCTGAATTGTAGATAGCTGCACTCCGTAGCTGTGACGAACAGGCTTAGTGACCTGAATCCAGATTTATATTGAAGTTGACATGAATAAACATTTCCTTTTGCATTCATGAAGCTTAGTTCTTTGATTTTAGTTCTACATTTTTCTATCGTGTCTGTTTATTGGTCTACTAGCTGTTCTCTGCGGTTTCGCCCGCATGAAATTCGAATTTGACATTTCTAGGGGGATTATTCCCGTTAATCTCCCATGGGAATTTTATGTTTTACGGACAGAAAGTAGCCTATGTTACTCTCCATTCTTTCAACTAACTGTATACCAAAAATCAAGTCGTTTGGCTGCTTAGTTAGGGCGTGAAGGAAGGACACACAAACAGACATACTTTCGCATTTACAATATTAGTTATGATTAGGATTCGGATTCGCGGGTTAAAATGTCTAAATAAGGTCTATTCAGATATCGACGACATTTATGGCGCGGCGAACGAACGTCCGCCTTCGACGCAGAAGGTTCCGGGTTCGTTTCCCGCCTCAGGACGAATGGTTGTAGAATCTGCAAATATATGCAGATTCCAGGTGTTCTTGAAGTTTGAAATTTTCGATATAAAATTAAAAAATACTCCATATTAAATTTTTACCATACTGAATCAAGGAAGCCGGTTATAAAACAACTAAGATATTCTATTATAAAGAGAAAAGATTTATAAATATGACAATATTTAGAAACAATTCCGCGAAAAAACCTTCTCCGATAAGTTCTAACAAAACACCTGAACAAAACGCAACTGAACTGAAACGCCTGAATCTATTATTTATCTGAGAAAAGATTTGTTTATTCGAATTGAATAGGCTCCAAAACTACAGGACCAATTTCAAAAATTCTTTCACCGTTACAATCCTACATTCTTCCTGATGGGCATAGGCGATAGAATATACCCGTGCGAAGCCGGGGCGGATCGCTAGTTGTTAGATAAATTTAAAGACCATGTGTAAAAAGTCTTCGATACGAGTCTTTACTGACACAAAAAATATGATAGCACGAACCACGCACCCGGGGTCCCACTATTCCCAACCTCCTTCCTTGCTCTACATATTCAAACACCAACACCGTATTTCCTGATCTATTCAATACTTAGGTACATATCGAGTTATTGAGTCACGTTTGCCAATTTTGATCCCTATTCATCCGAGATCCGCATTGTGATGTTTTTTTCATGTCATCGCTCATCTATTGAAAAGGACGTACGGCCATCCTGCTCAGAATCTAATAAATACAAAAAATAAGGTCACCTTGAGTTGGGTTTGGTGGTTATTTTGCGATCGAGTGATTTTTCGCATCAACTTCATGACATAGTGCAAAGCCTGGTATTTTCAACTCTACAAAACAATCCACTGCCTCTGTCCAAAATCTTTGCATTGCTAATCACTTGAGAAAATCAATGGATGTACGGTGCAAACCGAAAATAAAACATTTTCAGTAATGTTTAACGAAACCATGAAGCCAGTTCGTAGTAATACATCATCATCATCAGCCTATTGGTATTAATCCACTGCTGGACATGCATCTCCCCTTTAATGAGTGCCATAGCACCCTGTCTTCAGCTTGCCGCATTCAGCATCTGCCTGTAGTCTTTCAGAAGTCGTAATCCTACCTGCCTGGAGGGTGCCCTACACTACGTCTACCGAGTCGCGTTCTACACTCACGAACACGTTAACCCAAGCGGTGGTTGGTTTTCCGCGAAATATGGCTGGTTCACTGCCAGTTCACCTTGCTAATTTTAAGAGCTAAGTAAAGTACATACAACTTTCGAAAAAGGGATTTGTGATTTGTGTTTTTTTTTACGACCTCTGTGCGCGGTGAGCGAAGGTCCGCCTGCGACGCAGGAGGTTGCGGGTTCGATTCCCACCTTGGGACAAATATTTGTATGATCTGCAGGTATTTGTTCCGGATGTTCTGGTCGTTTTCTATGTTTAATAATAAATACAATGTATTGTATTATGTATATCAGTTATCTAGTGCCCATAACACAAGCTCTGCTTAGCTTGGGGCTAAATAATGCTGTGTGAATTGTCCAGCAACATTTATTTATTTTGTTTATACACCATTCGGTATTCAGTAAGTATCTATTGATTTACTATCGAGAGGAGATGAGGTAGGTATACCTGCCTCATCTCCTCTCAGCGACCGTGAAAGAAGCTTATGCTTGGTAATTTTCCTTGGTGGAATAATTGGACTTTGAATGGGTTATTAAAAAGAGAATCATAAAACTTTGATGCCTTGAAACTGAAACAAGGTCCCAGTAAACTTTGAAGGATAAATTAAACGAAGTTTTCAGAAGTAAAAAAAAGGATGATGTTTACCTTTGATACCTTTTATGGGCCTGAAATAATTGCAAAGTCGTAGGTAAAAAGTCCCTACCAGCGTTATTGCTGATATATTTCTCGGCCTTCATCCAAAATCACAATAGATTTTCTGAAAGTAATATTTTACCGGGTGGGCTCAGGTTTTTATGATATATTTTCTATTATCGCTTTATGAAAAAGTATTATAATAGAGAAAAAAAATAACAACATCCATTTTCGAAGGGAAAATGCAAGACCTGCCTGCCTATTTACTTGAGCAAGGACAGGTTGCTTATACATTTAAAGTTATATATGTACGTACACAGGCATATACCGGCATGTTAAGTACAAGGTACCTACTTGACGGTATATTACTGTGTACAGCGACGTTCATCGTTAACTGACCCCTGGAAAGTTTCAAATCAAATTAAATCAAATGATATATTTGCAGACAACGGGTTGGTATGCTTATTTGAAAATTTCCCATACGATAACTTACTAAAAAGCTTTGTTGTGCAAAATCTAAGTCTCGTAATTACGTCAGTTTCAGTATCAGGGAATGTTTTATGTTTCAGAGAATTTGTGTTGTTTTTATATGTATAATAGGGCTTGCTATCTTCATTTAAACGAAACGATTCTAGTTTTGAAATTGTTCTGTATTCATAGAAATTGACTTCAAACGTTACAAGGTCAGTTAACAATGAACGCCACTGAATGTACCGTAGTAAGAACAATCACGAACCTCTGAGTCTTAAGTGAAATATTGCCAAAGGTGTTATTCTTCGATTTCCCGTACATTGGTACAAGGAACTGGTAATGTTTGCCATAAATGTCTTCGGTTTTACCACGTTAAGTAGAAAGGGTCGACCCCGCACCTGTTATCCAATTTGTCAAGTTGTCGGAGTCGCACTATCTATGCCGTCCGAAACGTCCGATGGGTTTTTTGCTGCGGTAACTCTCGGCTTACTTATCGGAAAATTCGGCGGTAAAAGGAATTCATTTATAAGATTGGTTTTTCTTTGTAAATCTATTAAAATGTTCTATAGCTGCGAAGTTTTCTTCACTCATTCTTATACGTCTTACCCACTCAGTTTTTTTTTTACCCACAAGGAACGAGTTTAAGTTTATTTTTCTTTTTTGAGTTTTTTGTACAAAGGGCCTATTAAGAGGGTAGTTAGAAAAGAAAGTTTTGTTAGTTTTCAAAAGAGAATGATTCCATCTAGTAAAACTTCAATATTTCTGGGACATTCCCTCCTTGTTCCATTTACCGTTGGAGACACTGTGTACCTATTAATTTGTTTTTTTTATAGTATTATAAATTCATCTCTTCTATTTGATATTTGACGTGACCAAATTTATTTGCCTTCAAAGCATTCACAAACCTAAACACAATTTATCGAACGATTAGATCAGGCTCTGAATAATGCAAAAAGTTTCTCCTCCAAAAAAGTTCAAATTGTGAGCGGAGATAACTTTTGGTGTGCGCGTCGGCAGCTGCCACGTTGAACGTGGGCAAAACAGCGCTTCAAAACACGTAGGTAACAAAAAGTGTCGACCGAAACGACATTTTTTCACTAAAAGGACCCCACTCTGCTAACAAATCGCTTTACTATAAAAAAAATCGCAGAATTGTCACGTAAAATCCGTAGATCAAAGAAATTCTAGATCAAAGAAATTCTAGAACTAGGTAGTTCGTGCGGTATTTGCACAGACAGATTGATAAAAACAAACTCCACGCCGTTCGACCTCAAACCATCGTATTGCTTATGAAGAGGAATAATTCATATTAACTTTGTGAATTATTCCTCTTGAAAAGGTCTGTGAAATTGCTCTACAACGCCATTGAGGGCTGGTTGTAGATAAATGAATTATTTTTTCTGCAATGCAGCAAACTTCTTTGATAGCAGTTATAAATGTTATAAGTAAAAGTTATAAATGATAGCAGTTATAATTCATTTTGTAATTTCAAATGAAAAAACAGGATTTATTAAAACATATTTTATTTAACATTGTACTAGAGTACTAAACTTAGGTTAACGGCCTAGATAAATTATTTACAAAATTATTATGATTTATAAGGAGTGAAAAAATGATTTACTTTTTAAGTTTGAATAAATTAAATTTATTAAAATATAAAATCAAAAAGTATTTACAATTTTATTAAATCCCTGTTTTAAATTTAAGATTTGGCAATAAGGAATAATTAATTTAATAACATTTGTCTTAAAATAAAATATAATATTTTGCCTATAATAATTTCATTTTGATCCTTGGTCCTACCTATTAACTAGTAGGTAGTACGATATAGTTATTCTGTGCTTTTAGGTAACTATATAATAAATACTCTACCTTGTAAAAGACACTGAACAGGTAACTGTAGTAATCATATAGCACACTGCCCACACTTTGGGCGGGCGCGAACCGCCTAAAGCCCGCCCAGCACAGGCTATATTATTCATAACCTAGAGGTATTTTATTTGATTGATTTATCAACACTTGTGTTTTGGCATATAAGTATAACTAATAATATTTGTGTTTCTGACTTTAAATGATTTTACTTTCATGAAACCTTTATCATATGAAACTTTTCACATAAAACATCAATAAAAAGCACAGTACACATCAACGGGTATCATAAAATTTCTGCATGAGGAACCCTAAAAGTTATCTATCAGTTTGTACCTATTAACAGAAGGGTTAGGCCCCTATGAGTAAAAGGTATACCTGTGGCGTGAGGAGGAGGAAGCAAAAATACTGGCAGCTGGCGTAACCGATAGAACATCAGGGGTCACGATAGTGGCCCTGCCAAGTCTAGTAGACGGCCACCTCAGGGAACCTTTTTCTCGAACCGTCTCGAGGCTCTTTTCATGTATTTATTAATCTTGAGCTGTCAATTTTCTACGCTTTTTCTCTCTGTCCTCCCGAGGGGTTAGTATTACTTCGGCTCGCGCGATCCACAGTAGCGGTCCGAAGTGATATTAACCCCAACTAAAATTCATATTAAATCAATATTTCTTACATATCTTCGGCCTTCCTTTGTTACTATTTTAAGCAGAATAATCGTAAAATACTGACAGCGTGGGAGGACGTTAAAAAGGAATGTAGCAAGTTCTTGTACTATTTACAGCTGCGACGCAAAGTGAACATGTTTACAGCATGTATTCTTGGAGGAACTTTTCCAACGCGTGGTAGAGATGGGGCCTCACGCCGACTAGGCCGTGGTCTTCGTCTGTGTAACTCTGCAAGGAGAAAAAACAATCAGTACCAGCCTAACTAACATTTTGTTAATGCAACTAACAGGGAATTCGGGACTGACCTGTTGTAAGTTGCATGCCGTACAACAGAGTTTTCGAAATTTATGCCCCCGCGTATCCCATTAATTCAAAAAACCCATGTCAAAAACAAACACTAAACAATTTTTATTATTGATTTTATGTACGGCGAGTAAAGCAAGGTTTAGTAGTTGTATCAATTTGATGGTTGGTGGAATGGTGCAAACATAACTAACCAGTTACGCCTGCACCATTAATGGGGCAAATCAATGGTGCAAACGTAACCGCGGGCATTAAAATAGCTTTGAACTTCATGTATTTCACTGTGAAATTTTTCGTAGGTACATTGGCGAGTGCATTTTCTTCACTTCTTGTAAAGACAAAAGAGAGATTAATGGTGAACGAAATGCATTCGCATTGTCGAAAAGTCGACACGTAATATCCGATAAACACCATAATAAAACCAGGGAGTTTTGTAACCATTATGTTTTCCAAGCGCCTTTAAATGAACCATACCCTTTTCATATTAAAATTTGAATTCGAGAAATATGTCCCCAGGCTTGTAACAGAGTCACTTTAGGTATTGTACATTTTTCGTTTTAAAAGAATATTACCCGAACCCTCGCTCGAGTAAGTAACAACGTCAAATAAGAACCATGGTCACAAAATATCAAAGAAGCTGCTTTAGCTCAGGGGCTTCGTCCCGGAGGATCAATTCGCTGAGACGGCTAATATCCTAGAGAGGCCATAATTTATATAAACGGCGTGTCGTTTCTGGGCCGGACATGCCCATCCTGTGTCAAGAGAATGGATGGCCAACCTTTCTCCGATTGCGTTCGGTTGCTAAATCTAACAATAAGTTACTAGTATGAAATTGGTCCAACTAATTTTATTTATTTTTGAGTTCTTTTGTTAGCTTTTCCGTAGAAATTTTAATAAAATAAGACATTTAGGTACCTATTTTCCAAACTGTTTTATGAGGGGCTGGTTCGTGAGATAAAAACATGTACAAGTTATGCAATCCAGGCTTTTTCCTTTTTTGAAGTGTTCATTTTTCAGTTTTCATGAAGTTTTCTAAATGAAAAAAAAAACATGCAATTCAATTCCAGCATTTTCATTTTTGTTTAAAAAACGTCTGGCTTCATTAAACAGTAGCATCCCTAAAATCCTGGTTGTATTGCCTTGCATTTGCATCTTCCTTTCTAGGAGAGTATGGAGAAGTATGAGAATCTTTACCATCTGCGTGAAGTATACGTCACTCCTCTGCAAGAGCCTTGAGAAAAGCATGGCGTGCTGGTAATGCACGTTGTCGTCTGCCGTGCCGTGGATCAGGAAATAGCTCTTGTTCCGGTAGGCTGTGACCTGGCAACGAACAATGGTTTCTTTAGTCACTTTTAAGTAGATACACAAACTCTTCGTATAAAATTATACTTTTCTAAAGGCTGTACTTGTAAGATATATAGAAAATTCTTTATTACACCCTTATCTACAATACTAATTCACAATTCTTTCCATCCAAAGGTTGCCTGGAAGAGATCGTTTCTTAGCGATAAGGCCGCCCATTGTACTTATCTTATGTGATGTCTCTTTGTAATGTTATTTTATGGTGTACAATAAAGCATTTTTGTATTGTATTGTATTGTATCTACATAACAAACAAAATAAAAATGACAAAAAAACGTGACTATTGTGGATCTCTACTAGACACAGACACCTGTGGATGGATAGGACAAAGAAATAATCGTTATTTCTTATATAAATAATAGATTCAGGCGTTACTTTGCGGAAATCCATTGCAAAATATAAGGATGAAAATATTAAGAAACAATTCCGCGAAAAAACCTTCTCCGATAAGTTCTAACAAAATGTAGTCCGCGTTGTAGAAGAAAAACGACGCCAACTACAAAATGAAAAAATACCTACCAAAGCAAGAATTGTTACTAAATATTTTCAATCTTATATTTCGTTATTTCTTGTTATCCAGACTTATACAAAGGTGAAACTTTATGCGGTTGTTCTCACAGTAGTGTTTTGGTATAATACTGAATGGGACGGGCTGATATACATATAAGTATTTTTCTAAAACTAAATAAAACTGGCCAAGTGCGAGTCGGACTCGCGCACGAACGGTTATGTACCATTATCTATAAAAACGGCTTAAGAATCACGTTTGTTGTATGGGAGCCTATAATTTTTTCTCGGAAAATCGTGTGGAAAGCCGCAAACAGATTATTCATACAAATTTGACAATTAGTTTAGTTTCTACAATGGATTTTTTGTGGGTACTAAGTACATGCTTTACGTAATCTAAGTGCAAAAACATAACTCTTGTCGTACCATAGATCCGTTTGGCTTTACCTTAGTCAGGTAAAAGTTTACCAAGCAATCAAAAGTTTCAACCTCGACGGGATTTGAAAATCTTGATCGTAGAACGAGGACCTGTTATTGCGACCGGTTGCGATATCGTTAGGTACCTCGCTGTTTTTATCTGAATTCATAAGAACTCAAATATCTGTTTTAACTCTTCTTATCTCAGAGTTCACAGTCAATTACTAGCTATTTCCGCGCGCTATACCTACCTTAGTTAGAGCTTTAATTTTGAACAAATAAAATACCTATACAGGAGCTATGTGTCAAACAAATGTGTCGTGAATCTTTCGCTTACCACATCGGGTGTGAGTAACGATGACTGTGCGTATCCTTGAACGTTGTTAGTCGGCACGTCCATGTAACGTTCAGTGTAGATAGAGTCTGAAACAAAAAACCGGCTATAACGGCGTATCCCTGAATTTCTTCGAAATCTACTGAGTATACGCACTTTGTAACTCTATGTGGGACACCTTATGGCGAAATGGCCATAGGGACACCGCTCAATAGCTTTGCTACAAAATAAAGCCAACGTCCATTCTGTGGTTCGAACGAGCTGCCGTACAGTACCATACCATAACTTAGGCGACTGTGTGTTGCGAAAAAATTTTGTAGCCCAGCCCATGCCGATGATGACGTCACTGGACACGTAGGTAGGTACCATTGAACCGCTTGTCGACGACTGGCACGACGTCACGGTGGCGGCGAAGCAGAACACGCCTCTACATCAAGCCAGAGTGCGCGATGCTGCGTAGCCACGGTAAGACCAGCCGCAGATGTAAATGATGACTTTTCTGGTCACGTACCATAAAACCGCCAATCGACGACGGGCGCAACGGCAGCGGCGCAGCGGAATACGTCTCCACCTCGCGCCAGAGCGAGTGACGATGCGTAGCCGCCGTAAGACCAGCCCCAGATGCAAGTGCGGTTCGCGTCTATCCATGGGTAGGTGTCTTGAAGGTACCTGGTTAGAAGACGCATGAATAAGATTTATTTATTCTTACTTTTCAGGGAGTGACATTGGCAATATTTTTATGACGGAATTCATAAAAATATTGCCAGAATTAGTTTTAAATAAATGAATGAATCCTTTGATCTTACTTGGTAACAGTAATCTGGTCTTCAATCTCCACAGTGCCTAATGCTCGATTGACAGCGAACATATTCTCGACGCCGTGCAGGCCAGAGCCCCGACCGTCGATTAGCGCAACGGCGATGCCCCAGCGGCTGACCAGAGAGCTCTCCCAGCCCACACTCCATTGCTTGGTGACCACCGCTGTGTCGGGGCCGCCGTAACTGTAAATTTGACGTTAAATACTTTCTTGTCAATGTCTTTCAGAAAATTCACATTTCGGTTCTGCCTGTTTCTCTGTCTGCATATTTGTCTGTTTTTTAGCGTGGAATTTGGCAAGGAGATAGTTTGATAAAATGTGGAAGTACATAGACTACACTTTTGAATTGGAAAACCTCTGGCAGAAGCAACCATAATGAAATTAGAATAAGTTATAAGAAAGGTATTTTAATTTCATTTCAAGAATTTCTGGTTGATCCTTAAGAACTGCAGCAGGAGAGAACAACTCCGGAGGCCCTCCATTACCTACTCCGCTAACATGAATTTCATTTCAAGGAATAAAGAAAACAGAAACATACACATAAACCAGCAAAGGCATGTTAATTCTGTTCAGGTAGTCAGCTGGCACCAACAACTGGACATCCGCATTCTGTATTCCAGGTCCAAGTGGCACCGACAGTGGGACGATCGTGGGCAAAACTCGGGTTGCTACCATCTGTGCGATGTCGGCGCTCTCTTCCCACACTCTGATGAGTGTACCGTTCTGGAAGGAAAAATAATTTCCTCATATTTTAAATTATTTAAAAATTTCGTAGCGTCGCGTCCGGTCGTTAGATGAGCGGCTGTCGCCGAGCGTCTAACGTTTCGGACGCTTATCCATGTAATTACTCACTCTCAGTTTTCTCAGTTGATCTGTGTAAATAAAGTGTTCATTCATTTATTCATTCTGTGGTCAAGCTGAGACGAGAGCCTACGTCGCGCTGGTGCGTTTTGTAGGTATATAAACAAAGTGATTATGAAAATCATTTTATGAAGTTAAACTCTGCGAATGTATTTAGAAATATTTCGAGTCTTTAGATAGGTACGAAAAATATTTATATAGGTTTACTAGTTCAATCAATTCTGTTATAAATATTAAAATAAAACCTTTTCGAATTGAATTTCATCACAATAGTTTTCGAATTTACAAGTGGTACAGTAGCGAACGAATCGTAAGCCTTTCCGGCTGAGGTAATCCTTCAGAAAGATTAATTAACAGGTGACGAGATGTCGACAGATGAAAGAATAAGAAAAGCAGTTATCCTCACAGTATAGTAAATGAAGACTTGCGGAACTCCGGGCCCCGCGCAGTTGACAGCTAGAGCTGAGGCCTCAGCGTTGAGTTCAGCCTCGTTGTACAAGCACTCGCCTCCGTCCGGTCGCCGGATGCTGCACGTGAAGCATTCCACTGTTCTGGATGCGTCGACTGTGTAGATGTGCTGCTCGGATGGTGCGCCCACGCGGGTGGCTTCGTACCAGCTGGAAGAGTAATTTTATTTGTTTACAAGGTGACCCATAGATTAGATGTTGTCCTATAAAATTTATGTTATTCCTTATGAACCCGGAATCATGTTACAAATTACCTAATCATGCGCCTAACCTCTTTTTTTCATCAGGTTTCTTTCAAAAGAGGTTGATGTTTCTGTTTTTGTTTATTAACTTTAATATTTTTGTCTTTTACCGTGTATAGCACATCACATCTATATTTATAAATGAGAAAACTCGGTGACTCATCAAGAGATCTTTGAAACTACATGAGATATAAAGTCCACGTGAATGATCGTGGCGATTTCATTTAGTTAATATTATAAATGCAAAAGTTTGGATGTTTGGATGGATGTTTGTTACCTCTTCACACCAAAACTTCCGAAGTTTTGCATACATCAAGTTCTAGGCCTGGAATAAAACATAGACTACCTACTTTTTATCCCATAAACCACTTCCCAAGCATGGGACAGAAATAACCTTAAACAAGGATTGCGAAACCGCGGGCAGAAACTAGTTGAAACGATTCTTTAATTTTACTTACTAGATTTTGAAAAGGCATACCGTTTGCTGCAAGGACAAGGTTTAGAATAGCGACCTCTAGCGATATCCAAGGAAACCAAGTCCTCGTTTATGTAAACCACTTTCGTAGAAACTTTCTGTTATTCGTAACTTGCCAGACTTCTACGAGATGGCACTGAGAAGGTTAACACAACCCAGGGTTCTGGCCTAGTTAGGCCTTAGTAGGCCTAATGTTTATCTTTGTGATTCAAGAGTAAAATAAATGTCAATAAAGTTATATGAATCTCTTGCAATAAACTTGATCTAGGTAAGTAAAAACTCGGTCAGCGTGTGTTTAAAGAATGAATGTCTTAATTGTTTTCGTCTTGTAAAAAAGTTTTATCAAATAGTAGGTCACTTATTGCGGAAAATAACCTTGACGTTCGTAACAATAGCAATAGTAGCAATCTTCAATAGTGTCGATATCATTTGATAAAGCTGATAAAAACCAAGCACCTTGACCGGACCAGTGACAATCTTACAATGCCAATAAGAACTCTCGCTCGAGGCTCGACCCAATAAGTACCTATTGTAGGTATCTAATTAGTAACCAATAATTAGTAGGTAGGTAATAAAATACTTTATTATCACAGAAACTTACAATTAAATAATAGAATTAAATTAAAACTAGTAGTATTTACAATTGTAACAATTGAGTTAACTGCAGACTGTTGCAAACAATCTGCGGGTAGTTCAACTGATCCATACCTATCAATACCAGATGGAAGCGTCCACAAGACGCTGGCTGCATTACCCCGTTGTATGGCAACGATGATGCGCTGTGCCAGATACTCACCAGCTCTCGGTTCAAGCTTCGTTTCGACCAGACGCTCAGATTTTTTTTATAAGCCCTGAGAGCCTGGTACCCCACGGACCTAGGGTCTCGACTCTAAGGGGAGCAAATGCGTAGGTTTTGTCGAGACCAGCATATTTGCGTCTCCGGTTTTGTGTAAATTGGCTAAACCATGCCGATGATTGTTGAGTTCAAATGGGTTAAAGGCGTGCGCTGCCTACACCATAGGTAGGTATTATGAAAAAACATGGTAAGAATATCTTTGTATTTGTACCAGTAAACTTTTTATTAGTAAGTAGGTACTTGTATTTTTCAACAATTCTATATTTTTAGGAAATATAATCTAAGTTGGAAGTAAAAACCTATAAATTTTGCGTTAGTGTTCTTGTTCTTACTTACCTACTTTTTCAAGGGTAATTTACCATTTGGATAACTTTTCCATAAGAATTCTAGTCCATTTTAATTTCAGTTCATATATTATTAAAGATTTTAAACTTACATGACGTCATCAGAAGTCCAGAGCAATATATCAGAGACTGTGTGAGCGGTGTTGGTGCGACCCTGGATGGTCCATTGGTTCGCATTCGAAGATGACACTTGCACGATTTGTTTGTACAGAACACCGTCCACGGCCTGGAAATACGACACAAAATAATTAGTATGGAAAACGAAAGCAAAAATATAATTATAAAAAATCAATCGGGTAAATAGATTTTTTCAACATTTTCTTTAAAAATAAATTATAATTATTATTCGTTCATAGTGTGTATAGGTAACAGTCAGCTGCGAAAATATGAATACACTCCCATGTTTTGAATTTTGACTGAATAGTAAGTGTATAGTCATTGTGATAATTTAAACATCGTATTCTGACAAGAACGATGACTACTTAGTGTGAAAAATGTGTGCGTAGACTTTTATACATATGATGGAGTAAAATAAAAGTGAAAACTTGGAAGTGTATACATATCTGAACAGCTGACTATTACTCCGATTTAGAATCCAGGCTATTTTATGTCAACAAAGACGTTTATGAATAACACTTAACAATAACGGAAAACAAAGAGATAACACAAGGCTCTTACCTACAATAAACTAAAACACAAACTTCGGCAACGCATTATCACACATGTGCAATGAAAAATGTTTAAATTTCAATTCAAAAACGAACGAGAGATCAATCAAATGATGAATGAAAACTTTCGAAACCAAAAACTGTTTTGAGCTTCTGTGTTTTGCTTCGATGATACCAATGTTTTAAATTTTTTCCACCAATATTCCTTGGGTTTTGGGTGAACCTTTGTATAAAAAAAATATCAAACACTGTTTCTTGCTCTTTAGGTCTGTGTTCGTTTTTCAGGTTTCGCATAGCTACTTATTTGGGTGAAGAAGACAAAAAAAGCTACTGAACGGACCGACCGGAATTGCACAGGTAGATAGATAGATAGAAAATTCTTTATTGCACACATAAATTAATAATAATACAGACAAAGATAAAAGAAGTAAGAATATGTATCAATTATAATTCTGGATTATAATTCAGGTATATAATTCTGGAGCTGGAATAACATAGGTACGGACCTTTTATCTCGAACAAAACGCGTGTAATGCCACGAGCAGAAGTTGTATCTATAATCTAGCGTTACAACTATTTACCTGAGGTAAAATTGTCACAAATGAGTTTCCCTGTTCATTGAAACGAAGCGGAATATTTTCGATCCAGCCATTTGTCTCGGCGTATTGGTAAATCTGAAAATATATAAACTAAATTAACATGTGCACGAGCGGTTGGAACACAGCTTAGTCAAAAGTTTATACTGTTAGCTAAAATAATGACGGCTGTAATCAAAAGAAACAATATTCTCAGGCAATGTGCAATAGATTCAAAATTTACAGTGGAACATTGTTTATGATAGCTTAGAGATAATTAGATACGGTTTTATCATTATCACATATGATGTGTGAAAACGATGACGACCTCTGTGGCGCGGTGGGCGAAGGCCTGCCTGGAACGCAGGAGGTTGCAGGTTCGATTCTCGAGGGGTCTTCTGGTCGTTCTCTATGTATAATAAAAATGTCTATCTATGTGTTGTATTATATTATGTATATCAGTTATCTAAGTACCCATAACACAAATTCTGCTTAGCTTGGGTCTAAATAATTCTGTGTGAATTGTCCAGTATTTTTTTTAAATATACAACACTCTTGTGTATGTGCCACATCACACAAATGGATGCTATCAACCAAGCTGAAAACTCTGCAGGAGTCTGAAAATTCAGGAGGAATGACGTCTTGACTTTGAACTAGAAATTAAAAAAAAACTATGTTCGAAGTTGATAAACAAAAAAGATCGGTTCCTTTTCATATCGCAGGCAGCCATTTTCACCCTACTACCAACGGAGGAGGGTTATAAAACTACAGAAAAAAGCCGTTTGGAAACTTTTTCAGTGTCTTTGAGTACAGTTACGTCGAAAGATGATCAATTCAGCTATGACAGTGTACAATTGTACATACCTGTTCGCAAGCCGCCTGCCCGTGAGTGCAAAGAACCACTCTGAACATGGTCTGCACGCGGTTCGACCACATGAGAGCGATGGCCTCGTTCGTCACAAATGACACCGTCTTCAGAATGGGCCTGAAATAATAAAGAATTCTGACTTATGGACGACTTTTGTTTTTAGGTCTTAGGTTTTTTTTTTTTATATAGTGCTTACCCATACTTTGGGTACCTATCTCTAAGAAATGAAATAAGTTTCCGAAAATTTGTAACTTTTTTTAAATTTGGACATTTGTTTATCTGTAAGATCGCAGTAGATTTAAAGACAGGGACTTATAGGTAGGGTACACTGGGGTCAATTGAAACATTTTTGAGAAAATTGGTCGTGTGACTTCATTCCATACCCCTATTTGTTTATTAATGTGTTTTAATTATAGCCAGACTATCTGGCTATATAATTAACCTAGTAATTTGGCATAACATACGCCTTTAAATTAGATAGAAGCTATTTAGAAAACCTTGGAAAATGTTTCAACTGCCCCCGTGTCAGGGTCAATTGAAACGGTGCCTGGGGTTAGTTGAAACAAGTGTTTCTACAAATGATTTAACTAGCCTTATGTACAGTTGATGTTGTGTGTGAAAAGGTAAAGTAGGTTTGTTGTGAGAAAAAGATGTTTTACTAAAAAATAATCAGTTTTATTGTTTTTGTGGTTAAAATTTTATACTTATTCAAGTTTTATCACCACTAAGTATCAGGTACATTAAGTTTCTTAAATTATTTTTTACCTAAGAGCTACAATAGTAATGACCTACTCAATGAGATCGACATATTATAACATTGTTTAAACACTTTTTCTATTTTAGATAAAATTCTTACATAAATAATGTAAAGTTTAATGGCTTTATCCAAGTTAAATTATCACTATAAGGGACATTACGTTTCTTAAACATTTTAAAATTCGCAACTAACTAAAGCATAGTAATAAAAGTAGCGAGTTAAAAAATTAATCGATAACAATGAAAATGTATCTAAACAAGGATGTGACATAGCATATTTTTCGGTCGCCTGTCTCAATGGAGTGCCCTTCGTAACGACTTCATCGTATGCTTTTTATACTTACCAATATCAGTCTCTCCACGGTTGGTTGTTTTAGGACGTTTTTTTGGCATCTAAAATAAAAAAATTATAATTATGGCTTTACAAACATTTGTCCCTTTGCCCACCGCGCCCCTAGGTCTAGGTCGACAAAAGTATGACATAATATGCGTAATATGCTAGAAAAAGTATTATAAAAAATCGTTAGGTGTCAATAAAATACGTTTCAATTGACCCCGACCCGTTTGTTTCAACTGACCCCATCCCTTCACTCTAAATATTTTATCAAACAGAAAAAAAATCAGATGTGATAGGTGGGCATACACCACGAAGCATTCAACTAGAATATTCATAGGAATAATGATAGTAAACAACACTGCTGAACAATAAATAGTTTCAGTGCAATACGCAAAACAATAATAGAAAAAAAACTTACTTTTCGAGTCGAAAAAGCAATGCACCCACGTAAAAATTTCCAGCGCGCTTAGAACGGCCACGCGTACTGGGCGACACATTCCGACCAACAGCGCGCTTCTTTCCTCCCTCAAGACCACACCCCTATTACTAACCGTCTTAGAGTTATGTAACTTGTTTCAATTGACCCGTGTTTCAATTGACCCCAGTCTCCCCTACAGCTCGTGCGGCAGTTTTTTAAATAGCTTTATTTCTACTTTTGTTTCTTTATACCATAAACAACGCGTGCGAAACCGCAGGCAGAAACTAGTAGACATAGACATAGACATAGACATATCATTTATTTGCTACTACAACACAAGATACATTTACATACATATTTTAGTATACCTATTGCTAACTTACTGGTCAATATCGGTGGGTGCTGTATATGCTGTAGTAACACCACTGGTAAGGTCGCGCAGATTCACAGACACGATGGGGTTGGTGGTGCCGGACTGGAAGTACAAAACAATATCTACATGAACGTACTGCAACTTCACTGGCTTTGTCATTTTATAACAAGACCCATACCAAACTCTAGAACAGTTAGAATTCCGATAGAACGTTTGACGTAACTATGCAGTAAAACTTTTGAAACTATCATAGTTATTAACATAGAAATAATTTAGAACGGGAAACTCAAAAATTGAATCATGGTTAATATCCCGTTCTAAATGATTTCTATGTAACTATACAGGTTGCGTTTCGGTTTATATTTTATATTGAGGTTAGTACGTAAAATTGGGTCATATTTTATAGAAAACTAGCTGTTCCTCGTGGTTTCACCGGCGACGTTAAATTCGAATTTCACATTTCTAGGGGGATTATTCCCGTAAATCTCCCATGGGAATTTGATGTTTTACCAGAACAAAAAGTAGCCTATGGTATGGCACAGTTTCATGCGCCATGATCACGGAAGAACTAAAGTCACTGCGAGTTGGTTTTTTTTGGCAGGCATACCGATCTACCCTCATTCTTTGTCTTTTGCTACGAACATTACCACTACCACCGGTTTCGAAACCAGTGGTAAATATGGCGCATGAAACTGTGCCGAAATATTGGAAAACTCAAAAATTGAATCATGGTTAATATCCCGTTCTAAATGATTACCTACTATGTTAATAACTATGATAGTTTCAAAAGTTTTATTAAGTAGCCAATGTTACTTTCCATCCTTTCAACCAAATCTTTAGGTATCAAAAATCAAATCGATTGGTTGCTTGGTTAGGGCGTAATGGAAGGACAAACTGACACACTTTCGCATTTACAATAGTAGTTAGGATAGAATTGAAGTATGTATCATTATCAGACTATGTTAGTCGCACAGCTATATATAGGCCTCTCCTAATGAGGGCCATAGCGCCCTGTCAGTATGTATATGTGTATACTTCCATACTGATATGCGAAACGAACTCTGATCTCTACATAGTACCTACTTACAAATATTTCTGATATTTAAAATTGCTTTTTTTTGCATTGCTGAAACAAATGATTTTTTTCGAATCTCTTCGATAAAGAGTGCAAAGAAGTTTTTAACGTAACCCAATTGATGTCAATTCTTATACATCCACGCCTTAGGTTACATTCAAAACAAAGTTATCGCCTAAACCTAATCGACCATTCCATTTATGTTTAATATTTTCTATTTCTAGTCTCGATTTAGGTGAAGCAATCGCTTTTAGAACCGACCTTTTAGAAATAGCAATGCCCTCATTCTAACTTTCATTTTTGGTCTTTATTTGTTCATAGTGCTTTAAATTTTCCTAAATGCATTGATGTACCGCATCAAGGATTTAATTTAAGAACTTTATTGTTTTTAAAATGTTTCGTAAGTATACCTCTTTTAAGGTTTTATAGAATAATTTAAAGTTTAGACTAGTTGGTTTTGTATAAAAACCATTCGACTTTTTAACCAACTTAAAACCAAAGAGACCTATTTTGACGGCTTCGATAAAAGTAAAAAAGGTTTTTTACTTTTATCGAAGTTTGACAGTATGTATTTTTTTATGTTCATAATCATTGATTTCTCCGCCAATTAAGGACTGATTTCAATTATCCATTATCAATAAAAACGACAAATAAATCACGTTTGTTGTTTGGGAGCCCCCTTAAATATTTATTTCATTCTGCTTTTTAGTATTTGTTGTTATAGCGGCAACAGAAATACATCGTTTGTGAAAATTTCAACAGTCTAACTGTCACAGTTAATGAGATACGGCTTGGTGACAGACGGACAGACGGACAGCGAAGTCTTAGTAATAGGGTCCCGTTTTTACCCTTTGGGTACGGAACCCTAAAAAAAACACTCCAATACATTCGGCCTCGTCAGAAGTGCAAAATTAGAGCAAGGTTTTCTAAGAACATGTATTTCATTATAATATAGGTACTATTTCATTTGTGTTTTAGTTGATTTGAGTGCTTGACCCATTATGAAGTAGTCACTTTAAGCTTTAAACAAATAATAAATGTAGTCACATTCTGTTCCAAACAGTCCAAGACCGACCCTTCTTGTCATTGCTCGAGACGATTATCCTAACTGTAACCGCACCAGTTAGATAAACAATCAAATGTAATATTCTCTACCCGCAGGCCCAAGTTGACTTTTGCGCCACAAAATAGAACACCAGCTCAAATTAGAATGCAATAGATTTGCCGTCGGGCCCTTAACGGTTACCTACATAGATAGGTATCTCAAGGCCTGCTATCGAAAGCCCTGTAGCCTGCCGATTGCAAAAACCTGTTCTTAAATAAGTACTTTCACTGAGCTGGTCATGTAACAGAACTACTAGCTACACGTATCTACACTACCAATGTTATTGTATTTAAGTGCGACCCGAGAGCTGGTGAGTATCTGGCGCAGCGCATCAGTATTGCTATACAGCGCGGGGCAATGCAGCTAGCGTCTTGGGCACGTTTCCGACTGGTATTGAAATTGCGAATACCAGTTCTAATTCTTTTCTATTCTTTCAATGCTTTGGGGCTAGATAATGCCGTGTGGATTGTCCAGCTTTTTTATTTATTTATTTTATTGTAATTTGATTTGTCAATTATAGCTACCTTTACCAAACTCGTTGTGGAATATTTGTAAATAAACCACGACACAAATAACTTAAAATTACATGCTTAGCTTCGAGTTTCAAATACGACGATTGTACGCAATATTTATTGAAGGATTTCAAATCGACAAGTGATGTAAATTGCGTTTATAAGGGCGCGGTAAAAGAATTAATTTTAGGTTAAGTATGAGCGGTTTGTTTACTAAAACTCTACAAGGAGCTTGGCTAAAGTAAAGGCTTATTTTCAATAACAACAATATATGAAACTTTTCTACCTGTTCCATACGAGGCATTTGGATACAAGCAGATGTTTGTTCATTCGAAGTTTTACCTATATACGCGGAACTAATCTCAACTTTTCCGGTTCCGTATTGGCACGAAAGCTTTTGATCCCGTGTTTTCGTACAGCGACGAAAAGTAATCGAGTTCTTTGACAGGAACGTAAACAGTTTTAGCAATACTTCAAAGGTGGGTTGGTAATGTACGTCCATTAAACACTTTCTGACTTTACTCCCTTGTGACTTTCTGTGAATCTTTTATACGCTATTTAAAAATAAAACCGGCCCAGTGCGAGTCAGACTCGCATACGAAGGGTTTCGTACCCATTATCTATAAAAACGGCAAAAAAATCACGTTTGTTGCATGGGAGCCCTCTCAAATATTTATTTTATTCTGTTGTTTGGTATTTTTTGTTATAGCGGCAACAGAAATACATCATCTGTGAAAATTTCAACTGTCTAACTGTCACGGTTCTTGAGATACAGCCTGGTGACAGACGGACAGACGGACAGCGGAATCTTAGTAATAGGGTCCCGTTTTTACCCTTTGAGTACGGAACCCTGAAAAGCGAAGTTTAGGTACAAGTTATGTTAGCCTACATAAAATTTATTATTACGTTGATGTAATTTCGTTATCAATTAAATATGCATCGATGTCGATTGATAGGACGAACGGGATATAACTTTCAGCCTATCACGGAAGTTAATGGTTTCGTTCGTTATCTCCCTTCGTTAACAGGTATGTGTTATTTTTTTCCCTATAAAAAATATTCAGACCTAAAAATAAATACCTAGTTTATGGTTTATTTTCCACAGTTGATAATAATATAATCCAACTAACCATAATCGCAGTGTATATAATAATCTCTCTCCAAACCACCTTAACATAAAGAGCAGTAATTATCCGTCGAAATTGCGCTCACCGCAGAGACTTCAGTCAGGCTAACAAGCAGTAACAACATTAATTACAACTTGTACTGTGCCGCTGACACGACGTGTGATTAAAGTGCCACCAACTTATCTGTTGTTCAAATCGTTACGCGTGAGGCTTGTCGCACACTTGGAAAGCACCGCTACAGCACTGCACAAAAATGTGCATTCAAATACGGGCTCTAACTCGTAGCATTTAGATGAATTTTATATTGACGGAATCAGATGACAGACAGCTCTCCGATCTCTCGTTTTAAGATTGTGGCAAGCCCAAATGTCAATGTAAAATTTATATAAAGATAATTAATGATTGCACGTTTTATGCTATGTGGGTGAGTTTTATTGTTTAACCCACTGCTCAACCGCTGTTCAGCTTCTTGATGTAGGCAATCGAAAAGTGAGTACATTGTCGGCATGGCTGATGCTGTTGTAAAGCTACCGAACACTATATCTGCTTATAACTATATCTAACTATATCCTGCCGCTCAAAAGAACGGTTGATTGCTAGAGTTGCCGAGAAGTAGGTAGCAAAGACGACTGTCCTGTATCACGGAAATGACAGTTGCTCAAGTAACAGTAGCCAAAGCAAAGGATCACGCGTAAACCAAATTGCTACGGTCACAAAATGACCCAATGACTCCGGACTCATAATAAATTAAATATCACAATATTATCAATAAAAAAGACAGATGGGTGGTACTGTAATTTTGGAAGAGCTTTGTATCAGGTACTGTGGTTAAAAGCTTTTAGGCGCGTAGAATATATTGTACTGATATTTTGTTACTAAGTTCTGAAATTATACCTACTTACTATTAGCTACTCCACATTTACATATCAGTTAGATCCAATCACTAGTTTTGGCGTAAAACAGTTACAATACATCCAAATGATCCATTGACAAGCTCTTTGGCGCGGTAGGACAGCCTGCGACGCAGGAGGTTGCGGGTTCGATTCCCGCCTCGGGACTAATGCTTGTACAAACTGCAGATATTTGTTCAGGGTGTTCTGGTCGTGTTCTATGTATAATAAAAAATATCTATCTATGCATTGTATTATATTAAGTATCAGTTATCTAGTACCCATAACACAAGCTCTGCTTACATTGGGGCTAGATAATGCTGTGTGAATTGTCCAGCATTATTTATTATTATATTATTATTATACATTCCTTCGGCTTTGTCACAACGTGTGACACACCATCAGAGATTAACGGATAATATTTCACTGTATTTTGACAAATTGATTTAGTAATAAATTGAAATCGAATCAGATTAATACATAAAAAAGTATTATGCCCATAAAATTGTGAATACTACGCGGGTGACGACGGGGGCACAACTAGTAAACTATATTACCTTAGGGTACCGTATTTCAGAGTGTATTGTGTACTGGTGTTCAACTGAGCCAGGGATTCCGTAGTGTGGCACCTTCATTATCCGCACGTTGGTGTCGTCAAAAGTGGCGTATGCTAGTTTAGCACCGTCTTTGGAGAACCACATAGCGTTGTGTGACGAGAAGATTTCCTCTGAAAACGTGCAAAGTAAACTTAAAAAAACTTTGGTGACATTTAAATTGTTATTGATGTCAATTTAGATGTCGCCAAAAATCAACTAAACTATTTATTTTTTTAATTTCACCGTAGGAGCACAAGGCACACTTGGTTACGTCTATTTACATTTTTTCATACAAATAAACAAAAGTAATCCTATGTCTGCTGTAAATGGGCATCGTTAAAAATAAAATGAATTAGAATAATTATAGAATTAATAACTAAAGCTGTCAAAATTTAAGATTATTTTTATAATAAAAAGAAAATGTGACAGGTGTAGGTAGTACCTATTATATTACATCCATCACTAACAAAACTTTACAGCACTAACAAAATATGACATCCTTTCAGTTGAATTTTTAGTTTATTTTTGGCGACATCTGAATTGACACCAATCGTCGTTAAAAGAATGCCTCGGAGCAAATTTTATTTGCTTAGAGGCAGTGTTTTCGTGGTCTAATGGACTCTACACACCGAACTCGTCTCTTGTAGCCCCACATTTCTATCTATTTGTTTCGAAATTATATTCCGAAGTGAGTATACTACAGACCATGCGGTGGCTCAATAAATGCAACTGATGTACCTTAGTGAATGCCAAGAACTTGGCCTATTATTATACCCAGCAGTTGAAAAAGCTCGGCGGCGGATGTTGATGATATATTTCAAATCTCACCTTCATAAACCCAGTCAGGGATTCCATTATAGATCACTCTATTTACACCCGTAGTAGTGATTTGCACCGGAGCGCTGCTCAAACTGGTCTGGTAGTAAATGTTGTTCCGGTAGACAAAAGCCAGGGAGTTGCCGGTAGGACCCCACACGAAGTTCTGAAGTTCCGGCTCTTCATCAGAGGGGAGGTCAGAGGGAGAGATCTCTGATTCGTTGCCACTGAGGACGTCTACCACCGTGTAGCGTGCTCGGAAACTATGTCTGTACTCCTGGAAAAATATTTTAACGTGAATGTTTTTATATTGATGTCCCAAGGGGTTCATGTTGGACTTTTTAGGGTTCCGTACCCAAAGGGTAAAAACGGGACCCTATTACTAAGACTTCGCTGTCCGTCTGTCCGTCTGTCACCAGGCTGTATCTCATGAACCGTGATAGATAGACAGTTGAAATTTTCACAGATGATGTATTTCTGTTGCCGCTATAACAACAAATATTAAAAAATTGAATAAAATAAATATTTAAGGGGGCTCCCATACAACAAACGTGATTTTTTTGCCGTTTTTATAGATAATGGTACGGAACCCTTCGTGCGCGAGTCTGACTCGCACTTGGCGGGTTTTATTTAATTTCAGTAGTGCTAAGTTAACAAAACAAAGGTTATAGGTTGGACAGTTATCTGCACGACGTGTCGTGAACTGTCCAACTTGTCTTCTTCATAATTTTATTTTAAAATTTTTGTCGTTTATGTAGTAGTAAGTACGTACTTATGACTCTAGCTTGTAGAAGTTTTATAACAATCTGGTAGGATTCTTAAACACAATCCTAGTAATACCGTGTGATGTTATACCTAAGTAGGCTGGTTTATTTTACGAATAGGGTACCTACACCATTTTTGAAACGTGTATCAATCAATGGTTTTCAAATCAGTAGTTCATTACAGTGCTAATGAACCACTAAAATATACTATTTTTTATTCAAACGATAAGTGCCCTAAAAATTCGTTTAATATTTATATTTTCAAGTTGCGCGTAACTTGACGAAAACGCTGGACGCAGTAGACATTGGATATTACTCTATGGTCATGACGTCAGTTGGATGTGAGACCTGAACAAATGCGCTGATGTTGCTGATGATCGTTGCAACTTTTTAGTTTGCTTGCACAGCCGTATGACATAACAATGCCTACCATGTCATGGTGTTTAAAAACAGATTCAAAAAACTGAAAACTTTGAATTGAATTTAAAAATTTATTTTGTTAGATTATGATCTAAAACGAACATTTTCCGACTGCTTTTTGCTTAAGCTATCTCCATAATATATTTTTAGATTTTTTTCTCAAATAGAGTAAAATACCCTATTTTTAATAATTATGTAACAGTCAGCCATGTATATATTTTATAGCCATGCCGTGTTAACAACTGATATAACTTTAACAATCCTTTACGGTACAGTTCATAACAAAGTAATTAAACATTGTAACAGAAATATGAATGAAGTGGCGGAATAACTGCGATATTATCAGTTGATGATACCACCTAACAGCTGTGCGACTTGTCTTCAATAATGACAATGCCAGATACTACAAGCCTTTGTCTTATTCTTATGTAAATTGGTTCATTCACCTTGTTTTGCAAGGTGGAAACTTCATGGTGTTACTTATTTAAGGCGAATAGTAAGGCAAATGACCTTGGGAATGTCCGCGCGCCTGTATGCAGCAATGAGTGCTTGTTTTCTATTCAGCATACCATGTAGTGCCCTAATCAACCAAATAATACGATCCTCTGCGGTTAGGTGACCAGTAACTGGTCAGGCTTGTATCACAGATTTTGTAGGGAAAAATACGTTTTTACGTTTAATATCGTTATTTTGACTGGTTTTCGACGATAATGGACCGCCACGAAATAGGTATGTACTATGTGAATCACTATACTGAATTTGGTACTGATCGAATTTGAGACTCCGATAAAAAGTGAGTTCGAAGCAACTAAACACACACTATAACTAACACTATAACAACTAAACTATAATTAACGGCAAACATTTGGGACCGCCAAGGACTTCTTCAAGATATGTGTTAAAGGATATATAAATCTCAAAACTCCACAATCTATATTTTTGTCAGAAAACGGGTTCAAAAACACCTAATTTTCGTGTTTTTGCCTTCATATTCGCCTTAAGATAAAAAAAAAGGTTTTTTCGATGATATTATCATCTATCAGCCTAAAATGTCACAATGTCGGGTTTTTCTCAACACTGGGGCATTTTAGCTTTACACACTTTTGCTTCCTGACCCCACTATAATGTCTGACCCACGCGCTCTATCGAGGGTGTCTATTAGAACTGTCGTCGTTAAAAACCCTGCGGTTACCGCTCGCAACAATCATTTCGTATATTTGCCTTATATTCTATTCATTACTACCCGCCTGGTGCTTTAAGAACTGGAAGTACCCTATAGGTTTTGCGTGCATGTGATTCCCTTGGAAAATTCAAAAAAATTGGCTGTCTTGCACTTTTGATTGCGTTGACTTAGAAGTTTGTTTTATATCGAGGCTCTTACAGGTTACGAACCCGATTCCTATTTTCTTTTGAGGTACGGAACCCTAAAAATGAAATGTGGAAATAGGCTCGATTTACAAATATGTTTGGTATAACATTTGTACCTACAGGCAATTCATCCTCCGCTGACCCCTTTACTCTTTCATGGCTCATGTTCTGCCGCGTCCACCAAGCGGCGGCGGCACACACTGGGCAGTGAATGCGTTAAGTAACAATATTAAGAACCGGTGGTGGTGATGCACCTACTGGAAAATGGTCTTAGGAGACTATCCACATTTTTAGACAAATATTCATCCACAATCTCAGGTTTTCAAAAAAATTTACTGCATACAATAAAATTGACATTTTACAAAAACTTTTTTATGCCAATCGATCCTGGTTCTAATACCGATCAAAAACTTCTATTATACCAACTTTATTATACTTTATTCCATCAATAAATAATAATCAATAACACCACAAACAACACACAACCACGACAGAGAACCAAGGTTGCCGACATAGCTCAAAGGATTAGCAAGCTGAAGTGGCAGTGGGCTGGCCATATCGCGAGAAGAACCGACAACCGCTGGGGTAAACGTGTTCTTGAGTGGAGACCGCGACTCGGCAAACGTAGTGTAGGACGCCCTCCGACCAGGTGGGATGACGATTTGCGAAAGACTGCTGGTAGATGCTGGATGCGGCAAGCTGAAGACAGGGCGCTATGGCGCTCATTGGGGGAGGCCTATGTCCAGCAGTGGACTGATATAGGCTGATGATGATGATGATGATGAACACCACAAACATATTTGCTTATATGGCTATAATTTAACTGAGGCTTGAATTCAAAAAAGGCAGAAATCGCTAAAAACTTTCTTGGTACAGTACCTTCAACTTCTACCTTTAAAGTAGTTTCAACAGTACCTGGGTTCGTAGTAGTAGTAACACGTACCTAGTTTCAACAGTACCTGGGTTCGTAGTAGTAGTAACACGTACCTAGTTTCATCTAGAACTTGAAGTACCTTTTTAAATGCAAGTAAACTAGCTAAGAGTGAAAGTGACATCAACAAAGTATATTAAACCTGTCTAAAAATCCTGTTGGATTTTTTGTACGCCTATTCAGCTTTCATTTTATTCATAATGAAACTGGAAAAAACCTTTAGTTAATTTCTACGTTCTCACCAAGTTGTTCTCATTATTCAGGATCACGGTTCCATCATTTTGTGAAATTTTCCACTCTGCAGCGTTTGTTTGCCGTCGCCAAATGGCGATTCGTGCTTCTTACCGCATTTTATGCGCATACTGTACAGTTATTAAATTATATATTAATGGTTCTTAACTGTCGCAATTTTATCACAAAATAGGCTACTTGACTACTATTGGGAAATAATTCTAACGTAGAGTCTGATATATAATACAAAGTATCATTAGTATTTCTTCAAGGCCAGTCGTATTAGTTACAAAAACGAACTAGTTTGAATCTTCGATAAAAGTAAAACAGGGCCTTTTTTGTAACTAATACAAAAAAAAAAGAAAAAAAAAGAAGAAAAAAAGAAAAATAAGAAAAAAAAGTAAAAAAGGGCCTTTTTTTTTACTTTTATCGAAGGTTTGAATAAAATAATGTCGCGCCAAAACGATTATCTCTGACATGGCTCCCGAGCCCAATACAACAAAACTCCAAGTGAGTTGCAAAAATTATAAATAAGCTCCTCCTCCTTTGTACAGGAAAAGGATTTGTACCTACAGATTGACAGGATTATCAAGACGATTAAAAAGCTTGAGACAAGTTTTGCTCCAACTCGAAAACGAACAACCTTACAAGGTTTCTTGTTCGCTTCTTTACTAGAACAAAAACTCAAAGTAATCACTTTGTTTCCTAATTTTACTCAGGTAATTTGAATTTTGTAACGTGTCCAAGAGCTCTGTAAGGTCTGAAGAAAACAAAGCACTTTGATGTTTGATGCTGTGTGGGTTGTCCAGCATTAATATTATTAAGGCCGACATACAGAAATGCAGATTTGTTTGTTTTTAATCTCTACGTCTTCCATGACATAAGTACCTACCTAAGCCAAGAGGGAAGCCCCTCGTCATTTATCTACTAACGAGGTTTGTTATATATATTCAGCGCTGTTTACCACAAATGACTCACGATAAGGAAAATGTAAGTCAAAGTGTCATAATAAGAAGTTTTTATCATAGCACACACAAAAGCCGGTCCGCGTCAAGAAACTGTCGGTTTCCTGTACTATTTATTGACTGAAATGTCGCACCAAACCGAGGATGTATTCCCGACTTTAGTGTGTAGACTCCACGACGACGGACGTTACAAAATGGAGAACCGTCAATAAAGAAAGGAGCATCAAACAGTGTACGTAACTGTAAATTTAAACCTACTAGGTACAAGGTAGAAGAATTTTTGAATGATTGCTTGTTTACAAATCTACGCTATGACTGTATGCCAAGCCAATGCTTCCTTACCATATCTGCACAGAAGGGGTAAAATAAGTAGAAATAAAACCGGCCAAGTGGGAGTCAGACTCGCGCACGAAGGGTTCCGTACCTATAATTAGGTACCTACTTAGATAAGTAACCCCATATAATTAATTTATTAATACTACCATAACTAAACCACTTATCCACGAATGTACCGGCCAAAATCATGTCTGTTGTATGGGAGCCCCCCTTAAGTATTTGTTTTATTTAATTTAAATATTTATTTTTAAAGTGAATATATAAATAAATATTCTGTGAATATTTCAAGCGTCTACCTGTTGCCGTTATCAATATCGAGCAAAAACGAGCAAAAAAATCACGTTTGTTGTATCGGAGCCCCCTTAAATATTTATTTTATTCAATTTTTTAGTATTTGTTCTTATAGCGGCAACATCATTTGTGAAATTCAACTCTCTAACTATCACGGTTCATGAGATACAGCCTGGTGACAGACGGACAGCGGAGTCTTAGTAATGGGGTCCCGTTTTAACCTTTGGGTACGGAACCCTAAAAAATGATACATTGCGTAAATTATTGAAGTTGAGAGAATGAATTTCAAATATTTTAACGCGTTCTATGACAGTGTGATGTATTTTTTCTCTATTCCACCCTAAACAAGTTTCCGTGTCTACTGGATGGAGTCAGAATCGCTCTGTGCATATTTAGGTAGGTGCCTAATTAAACTCAAAGCAAAGGGTATTTACCGGATAAATGTTGTGGGCGAGAACGACGTAGTTACTGTCAGCTGAGAGCATTATCACTCTTGAAGATTGTTGCAGGGTCTGAAACAAAAACAATTATTATACCTTAATCGAGATCCTTGACAAAATAAAGAAATTCAAATTCAAAATTCAATAACTTTATTTCTTTAGGCTTACAAAATAAGCACTTAGACAAGTCAAATTTTATACATAAACAGCTTAATAAATAGTAATTATTATCAAATAAGAAACAAAATGTTATTGATTTTGTTCGCTTCAATGTTCGCGCAAAAAGGGTAGTTATTACCATGGTAAAAAGAATCTAGCGGTTACTTAGACAATTTAAGAGCGGTTAGCATGTAATTGACCTAATAAGGCCTCGTAAAACACATATAGAACATTCTCTGTCACGCTGTGAGCAAGTGTCGGCATAGGGCGCAAAAGAATGCAGATTCGATTACCACCGCGATATAATAAATGTTTGTAATCTGAAAATCTACCACATGGAAAACACTTGTTATGTATGTGGTTTTCTCTGTTGTTTATCATGATAAGATGAACAAGAAATGAGAATCGAACACGCATATAAATATCCCTCCGTTTCGGTAAGCTTACTTTTAATTTCGCATAGAACGGCAGTGTTATTTCGAGATAAATTGTAGGTAGAGCTTCATCTGACAGCCGTCTCCATGCATTACACAGTAGTTTCCTCGAGGCAATGCGCAGTTTTGAAACTTTACTTACCCAGAACTTGGTTATTTATTCAAGCTACGAAAGTGGCATGCAGATTACTTAGACCGAAGCTGGTAGGTAGGCAATAAATATTTTATTTAGTATTGTGACTTGCGGTAGTCTAACTCTAACCACAATTAATCAGACCAATGTTTAAAATAGAAACTGATGGTATTTTTTTAAAAGCCATAACATTAGACTATACCTTATGTTACGGTAGTAATTGTATACGCATTGCCTTATGTGCGTCAATGTTTTGGCTTGGTAGAGTCTATGTATTGACAAACAAAATATAGATTTTGTTTGTCAACAAAATCTATATTTTGTATCTATATTTTTTTCAACATAGACTTAACCATCGAAAACAGAAAGAAAAGAAAATGTCCAGTGTATGAACTTCTTGTTGGAAGTCCATAACATATCGATGGATCGACGACTTTGTCGCAATTGCAGAAAGTCGATGGATGGACGCGGACGCGGATCAGGGGGGACCTACTCGGAAAAGGACAATCGAAGTTTCTTATTCGTTTTCGTGAAAAAAAAACTCTTAATTAATTAAACGGCATTAAGAAAGCAGAAGATCTATTTAAGGAAAAATTAAAGAGGATGACCGCCGACCTTCGGTGATGGAGAGGCACTTTTAGAAGACGAAGAGAGGCTTTATTTGAAACTAAACTTATAAACGTCTCTGAATTGAACTAACAGGTGGGTGTTGGAGTGGGAGATTGGTCTTCAGTAATTCATTAGGTTCCAGACAAACGCGTTTATCATTTTGTATCAGAGGTGATTTACAAATATGTAGGTACCTGGCTTCTTCACGAACGTGATTGTGATGATAGGCAGAACCTAGACTCTGCAGTTCACGCAGTGTCTGTCAATACAAATAAATCTGTATCCTCAATGTCACCTCAACAGCATTTAATGGTCCACAGCTGAACGCAGGCCTCTCCTTGATAATCGCCTCGCTGGCTTTCATCCCCACGCTGCACATTCGGATATCAGTTCAGAGGTAGGTCTATGCCGCAAGAGGAGCTGCTGCTCGCCCCCCGGTGTATGTCCCTAAGTCACCTCTTACCACACCCACGGGAAGAGTTGGGGTGGTGAAAATTAACTTACTTACTAAGCCAGCACAACACGGCACCTGCGTGTGTAACCCTGTAAGTATCAACTGTAGTTGCAGGGGTAGAACCGTAACACGTAGGTTCCTAGTTCCTATCTCTTGGTCTGATGAAAAAAGATGCTATTCTACTAGATATATTGATAAGCTGTCTCACCTCTGAAGTATTGAAGATGAGTGGTAGCATACTGTCCTCATCAATGTCGTAAAATACCAGATCGCCATTCGAGTTCCGGAACAAGATGTCGCTTCCTGCAAATAACTACTTGTAAGGCTGCGTTTTTTGGTCAATAGCTAAGAGGAACGTAGGCCGCTTGATCTTAAGTATTTAGCAAAAGCGGTGGTAGCTGGGATGGGATCTCGGCGGGGTTCCTACGAAATCTGTCAATAAAAGGGCTTCCTCTGTCAGACACAAGTTCGACCATTTCACATTTTCACAATTTCTAGGACCTACTGTTATCACATGTGTTCATTCAGTGGTATTGTTGCTCAAAAATCGAATAGCGCTTTTGTGTCAAAAAATAAAACCGGCCAAGTGTGAATCGACTCGTACACGGAGGGTTGCGTACCATCGTACATAACTATTTCAAAAAGGAAACCTAGAAAATTGTATAAAAAAAATATAGCGACGCGGTCACCCAAACAAAGTACTGTCCTCACCCGAGACGTATAGCTTCAGTGATCGGTACTCAACCTGGTATGGGCATTGGACCCCTTAATTTTATGTCCAAAATTTAATTCAAGGTTTTTTTTTCATTTCTTAAAATTTATTTCATTATTTATTGTTATAGTGGATTGCCACTATAATGAATTAAAAAAAATATGCAGTTATTGTTTTCTTATGAATCGATGGCATGACTCCTTTCACTACTTTTCCCTAACTCTCGTGGTTTCGGACTTGGCCATCACCCCTTCTCAAAAAACCACCCTGTAGAGTTCTACCCTGTTAAAATTTCAACCGTCAATCTATTACGGTTCAAGACATATAGCCTCAAAAGTAGTAGAGCAAAAATAGCCCAAAAAAAAAATCGTTTTTGTACGGGAATCCCATTTAAAATGACTGCATAGCCGCAAACTTTTTATTTGATTTGTAAGAGACAAATTCTGTAAAAAGGTTAACTTTCTACGTTTTACGGGTCAAGAGATACAACGGACAGAGGCGGCGGACAGACAGCGGAGGCTAAGTAATAGGGTCCCGTTTTCACCCGTTGGGCACAGAACCCTAAAAAAAGTGATAAAAATGGACAGTGAGCTTGCTCTCACTTTTTATCAGCTTCTTATGTCATAAAAGTCGAATGAGTTTTAAGCCTTCTAAATGAAATGAATTTAATTTTAACCCATCTCATCGGCTGAGCTCGTTTGATTCAGGTAGGTATATGTCAATACCAATAATGTCGCTTTTGCGGTGAAAATCTGGATTTAGAAATTGATTGGATTATTCCATTATCCATTCCATTATTCCAAAGAGGGCAATAACAGTGTTGCCACGTGTATGCAAGGTACGTCCACAATCGGAGAGGATAGATGCATGGTATCTGCCTACTTACGTTACAATTTAAGTATTTATTCGGTTAAAAAAATTAATAACTGCACTTTTGTAAATTCCAAATATTTTCAACTTCGGCGGGACTTGAAGCCGTAATCTTCCTTACATATTTATGTTTGAAATAGGTACCTGAAGTCCAAGTTGCATTAAACGATGAAGGTGCTAATGCTCCATTGATGATTTCCTCTAGTTCTAATGGCAGTTGTTCCGGTTCCGTTGGTGGCAGCGTAGTAGTTTCGTCCGGTCCCGGCGGCGCGGGCGTAGTTGGTTCAGGTGTCGGCGTCACTACGGGCAAAGTTGGCGACGGGTAGACAACACTAGTTGGCCCCTCTGTGGTGGATACTATGGGCTCTGCTGCACCCCCTTCATTGCCAGAAAGGACCACCACTAGCGTTACGACAACAGCTATGGCTATCAACATCGCGATTCCTCCGATTATGAACTTTGTTTTAGTCTTTTTGGCTGGCACCAGCACCTGAAATACAGCACACTAATGTTATAATGCGAAAGTTTGGATGGATGGATGGATGGATGGATGTTTGTCACTTCTTCACAGCACGGATCGGGCTAAAATTTTGCAGCCGTAGGGCCAAAGGTAGTTTTATTACTGGAATAAAACATAGGCTACTTTTTTCCCAGAAATCAGCTCCCACGGGATAGAAATAACCTTTTGACGTTTAGTAAAAACGCGCGTGAAGTGAAGAAACTAGTAAAGAATAAATTAATAAGTAATGCTGGACCCTTCACACACCATCATCTAGCCCCAAAGGAAGCAGAGCTTTTGTTATGGGTAGGATTGATATTATAAAACAATACATGCATATACCACACATTATGTTATGTTCTACATAGATAGTCTTATTATGCATAGAAACACCTAGAATACCCGGAACAAATTAGCAAATCGTACAAAACAATTACCCGAAGTGGGAATCGAACCCTCAACATCACAACCTTCACCTTCGCCCGTTACGCCACAGAGGTTGTCAATTGTTGTGTTTTCTTTCTCAAAAAGCTCGTGAGGGGAAAAACCTACTAATATAACGCAACTAATCTTGGCGCAAATTCTTAGTTAAATAAGGTATTTTCCCTGACCGGGAGTTTTAATAAAATAGACATCAGGCAGCTTGGGCTGGTATAAATAAATACAAGATGAAGGAGGTGCCTACGTCACGCACGTTACTAAAAATGGGTTTTTTGTGGTTCTCCAAGTAATTTAGCTAACAGTAAGTTAGATTTGTGACCATTGTAAGCCATTTGCTATGAACCCAAGCTAAAACAAACTTCGAATCAACGGTCGACTTAGAGTCTATCGATCGCACGCGGAGGGTTACGTACATCTAAATACGTAACCCTCCGCGTGCGAGGCGATTCGCACTTGGCGGGTTTAATTTTAATTTTTGTTTTAGCATTACTTTATAGAAAATGGCTTGCGAAGGTCGCAAAACAGCCTATGTTTGCTAAATCATTTGAAGAACATTGTAAATTATTTATTGATTGTTCTAAAGTAGGCCACATATTTTAAACACCATTATTATTAAAACTAGTTTGGCGTAAGTAATTCAAATCGTATGTATTTTGCTTCACTTTTGTAATTAGATATTAAATTGGTTTATTGGATTTTAGAACTTTGTTTGCCTGTAAAACAGGTTTTAACTTCGTTCATATGCATTATGCTATCCCATAAAATACAAGATTGAGTACTCATTGTTTTCTAAAAAGACAAAGAGTATCTACTCAATCTTGTATTTTATTATGAGTAAGTTATTTTTAATAAATTATTTTATTATTGAGAAGAAAATGTAGTATTTGTAGGTAAATATAGTATCAGCAGCATAGAAGCATTTCATAAAATGATCTTTGCCGTATGTAAATCGATAAGAAATGAAATAGTAAGTTCCCAAAAATTTCCTGTTTCGGCGGGACCCCGAACCCGCGCCCCACCCTCAGTACGGGTGTGCTCTAACCAACTAAGCCACGAAACCCTTAGTCGGTTCAACCGAAAATCTTTGGGACCTCTTACGAACTATAGCGCCGGTGAAACTGGAAATTTTTGGGAACTTATTTCATTTCTTAGAGATACCCAAAGTGCGGGTAAGCACGATAGAAGTATTTCAAATTTTTGGGAACTTATTTCATTTTTTTGTTATAACAAAAAACCGTAAATCGATCAAATCGAATAAACGTAAGAATTCAGAACACCGAACGATTTATCTTTAACTTGCTCAATATCAATTGTCACATTTTTCTTATTTACTCCATTTTATCTTTGTCTGTTATTTTTAAGTTATGTGTGCAATAAAGCATTTTCTATCTATCTGTGAAGAGCATCACAGCTAGACTCTGCAATAACACAGCTTATTAACTCATACTTCGAAAACCACAACTTTATTAACTCGCAGCATTGCTATTAAACCTTTTGTTTGTTTTTGATAAACAAACAAAAAGCTGAGCCAATCAATCAATTTTGCTAGCATATATCTTATACTCTCTCGACTTACCCAGTTTTTGGAGGGCAGTTATCGGTTGAATTGAAACAGGGTCTCACATTCCGGTAGTAAGTTATACAGAGTAATTAGTAAATTAGTGACAATACGTGAACTGCCGGTTCAGCCCATCATCACAAACACGTTTGTGAAGACGCCAGGTCTTAATTCTTAATTTTGGTATTGGTAATGGGTACCCCCCGTAATTCAATAATCGTTCGTTAGAGGTTTTATTTGAAACTCAACTTAAAAACAGCTCTGCCCTGAATTAACATAAGATATGAGAGTGAAAGATTGGTCTTAAGTAACTCGTTGGGTTCCAGACAAAGACATTTAGTATCACAGGTGACTTATATTTTTTTTTTTAATTTAGACTTGGCGCCTTCACGAACGTGTTTGTGATGATGGGCAGGACCTGCAGTTCACGTAATGTCACTAATTTACCAATAACTCTGTATACCTCTTAGATATGTTTAGGTAAGCGTAAGTTAAAAACAAAACACACTTTAATCCTTATCAATAACACATCACTTGTAGTCAACGCTCAATAACAGACTAAACTGATAAATGAACCACAATGTTTGTAAAAATCTCGTGAATGAATCACATATCATTCAGATAAATGGTTTTGTAACGTAGCCTTCTCGTAAATTCTCATTTTTATTGTTCTATACAACTAAAAATCTATTGTATCAGACAGTTCACTTCTGAATTATGTTCAGATACGTTAATTTAATGTTAATTTCGTACTATTACAATATTCAGTTCACTGTCGTTAAATCACTGAGCACGGTTCGAATGGATCCCGTGTATTTACATGATCATGAACTCGCGAGGCCTTGATTAGAATTTTTACCAAACGTTATGAGGGTTATCGCAGTTATCTTTCGCCGTTCACCAATAGTTTAGTTACAGGATGCAGTGTTTTAGACGAAATTAGATACGTTTGCTCGTTTATGTGTATGGTTATAGATATTAGCCACAGTTTTTGGGGTCGCTGGACAAATGTTCGTACGGTTTGCAAATATTTGCACTAGATATTCGGTTTTTCTATGTTTTTAATATTTAGGTTATTTACAACTAAAAAAATGGTTGGGTAATTTGTATTTCAGTCACCTGGCAAATTAATCAAAAACATTCTCTGCTAACTTTGGAATGCTGTGTGAAAAATTTATGCAGGTGACATAATATAAATACAAAGTAATTTATAATACATTCGGAATGCTGGCTTTTATTTCGGTCAACGAATTAGCATTGCCATTCAGCGTGACAATGCTGCCAGCATTCTGGGCACTTTGCCTTCTGGTGACGGCTTAGATTTTTTGAAAATAGATTTAAATGTAAATATTAGTTGTAATACAAAGTTGTCAATTGTCTCTTTTGGTTCATGGTGTAAGTATGTCATAAAAAAGATGGTTATTTTACCTGATCGCTGGTGCCCATTTCCATTGTAGAGTTGCTGTTGTCTTGAGCCATGGTTTTCTGGCTCCTTTACCTGTGGGCAATATGAAACTTTTAGTCAAAACTTCATACTTGTTAGAATTAATATCTTGGAAGAGATCATGGAACGATCAATTTTTGTATTTTATTTATTGGCGATGGTCAAGCGTATGGTCACCCTCTCACATGAATAAGGGATGATGTGGCCTAAGATGGAGCACGCATTCCCAGAACTTATTTTTCCGGATTTGAAGACTCCAAGATTGTACTCTGGCGGGACGCTGGAAGCTCATCCCACTCAAATTAGTAAATGTGCGCAGATCAGATGCGCACAGCTACCAGCCAAAACTCGCACAAAAATGTGCGAGTTTTAGGCCCGTATTATGAAAGCATGCTCAGTCATCGAGCTCTGCTTGAGTGATGCTTATGTCTAGTTTTGAGTGAATACTAATTTTCAAACAATGCTTGGGAGCTCATGTCAACATCTACACTCACTCAAGTAGCCGTCAAGAGCGGATTTCCTCCGTCCACGCCTTCGAGTAACTGCTTAGACATATTATTGAACGGTTACCAAGCATTACTTGAGTAATTAACGCTTGAGTAGAGATCACGTAATGACTGCTTAAGTAATGCTTGGGGAAGCTTTCATAATACGGGCCTTAGTCTCTAATAAAGACAATAACTTTATTTCTTTAGACTTACAAAAAAGCACTTAGACAAGTCAAATTTTATACATAAACAACAACTTATAAAAGAAACAAAATGTTATTGATTTTGTTCGCTTAAATTTTTTGTCTTCAACTTTTAAAACAGTGTGCCTCACTCCTCAACAGCCTATAGTGGTCCACAGCTGGACGCAGGCCTCCCCCTAATAATCGCTTTATTGGTTTTTATCTCATGCGGGGTAAAGCCCCAGGTTGGGCATGCGGGTTGGGGATCGCAGTTCGGTGGTGGCTATTCGGCAAGAGGCACTGCTTCCCGCCCCCCGGTGTATGTCCCTAAGTCGCCTCTTACGACACCCACGGGAAGAATTCGGGTGGTGCAAATTTTAAGCCCACCAGGCACCACACGCCTCACCTCATCACCGTTCGTCCAATCGTTTTGGACTAGTAGTAGATTGTATCTTTAGCAAATTTTCAGATGCTCTATGAAATAACAATTATGTGGACGGACGCTATCACTTTTATCATGGTATTAAAATTATCATTTAGGTCCCTGTCTTATCTAACCACTTCATTAGATTGCATTATTTAATGAAAACCTAACGTACGTAGGTAAGTAATATCTTTGTAATAGAACCTTAAACACCATAAATTATAGAATCTAGCTACCCACTAGTTTTTAGGGTTCCGTACCCAAAGGGTAAAACGGGACCCTATCACTAAAACTCCGCTGTCCGTCTGTCCGTCTGTCACCAGGCTATATCTCATGAACCGTTATAGTTAGACAGTTGAAATTGTGATGTATTTCTGTTGCCGCTATAACAAAACACATAATAAAATAAATATTTAAGGGGGCTCCCATACAGCAAACGTGATTTTTTTGCCCTTTTCATAGATAATGGTACCTACGGAACCCTTCGTGCGCGAGTCAGACTTGCACTTGGCCGGTTTTATTATTGTAAGTTTAGATGTTGAAGGTAATCTCCGAAACTGAGGGTCCGATTCTGTAAGACTTCTCTTACTAGTCTCTCTCTCTCTCTCTGTATATGGCCAGTAAGTAGAAGCTTTAAAAATAAGGTAGTCTTCGAACGTACTTTTTTCGAAATACTACAAAAATGACCAGTAATTTGTTTAGGTTGAAGGTACGTTTGATAATCATCTTTTTGCGGCGAGGTAAAAAAATTGGTCAATTGACGTAATGGTCATTTGGCGTATTGGTCATTTCACGTATTGGTCATTTTGAGTATTCATAATGTTTTTTCCATTGGTCTTTTTTTGCATTGGTTATTTTGCATCATGAATACCATGATGCTTTTTTCATTGGTCATTATGCGTATTAGTCAATGTGCGTCTAAACGATCGTATCATATGACCTCAAGTTTTCCCATTTTTTTTGTTCAATTGTTCTCGTATTGCTATTATATCAAACACTAATCTCATTTGGTAAGTTTGTCTTCCCGTAAGGTAAGATACACTTCGGGCTGCCTGAACCAGAGAAGTAAAGTAAGTTCTACACCCTCTCGCTTCTCATGCCGGGTACAGACCAAGCGAGCGAGAGTAAGCGAAGGCTAACGAACGAACGCAAAAGTACCAGTGTGGACGTCATTGCGAAAGCAAGCGAGTCGAAACAAGGGCCTTCGTTCGTCTTCAGCCGTGCTCCGGTGGCTGTCGCTACATTAAAGCAATATGGAACGAACGTACCGATTTTCAAATCCCAATCGTTTGCATTCGCTCGCTCTCGCTCGCCTGGTCTGTACCCGGCATCATAGTCAATAGATCTCGTATGAAGACTGAGGTTACTAGGTTTTACTTACCCTTATTGCAGAGACACCACTTTTCACAAAAATAAATAAGACACCGCCTCACGGCCTACAGTCCACCACACTAAATACTTTAAAAGAATTAAGTTAATCTACCAATTATTATGCATATCTTTCACGTGATAACAGACTCTACTAAAGCCTAATCTAAATGTTATCAGAAGTTATTTATCTGATAGGTTGGTTACATACGTTTTATTCATCTTGTAAATACCTAATAGGAATTTTTCTACGAAAATTTAAAAATGGACCAAAAAATTTCAAATATTTTGGCAGGATTCGAACCTGCGTCTCACCCTAACTCCTAGTGCGGCCTACACACTTTAACAACATAAACTTAATAGTAATTTTTGTTTTGGCTACACAGTACACACTAACGATGAAGATAAAGTTTCAAAATGGTTCCTGATATCAAATTTCAATTGGATACTTAGTCAAGGTACAAGTAAGTCACAACACAATACAGTCGATCTACCTGGTACTTAGGTAAGTACCAGGTAGATCGACTGTATTGTGTAGGTACCCAGTGTAATAGATCCTTTACATTTTATTACACATTGTTAAGCAGGTATTTTAAGTCAGGTTAAGTTACACGTACGTAAAGTTAGTACTTTAGTTACTGATATTCTCATTTATAATAATAATAATAAAGCCTTTATTTACTGATTTTACAATTATTTAAGTGTTTCATTATGTGCTAGTCCGGTAAATCAGCGTGTCCTAGTGACACATAGGCCTCCTCTAACGCCTAGTCTTCTCACTTCGCTTAGTCCTAGAACATCCCATTTGATATTTTAAAGTGCATTTTCTATTACTAGTAGCCTTTCGTTAGTTCTTCGAGTTAGTGTATTGAGAGTTGCCATGTATAAGTTTTTTGAGTTTCGTTTTCTTCTCTATTTGTTTTTGTATTTTCTTCTCTATGTTTATGTTTGTGTTTAGTTAGAGGGTTGCGGTCATTTTCCCCCACGGAGACCGCATTCTCATTTATTGTGTACCTCTAAATGTTTAGTTGAGTAAAAAAATTTGCACGCTGCGGAGTTCCCTAAATGTAGAACAACATAAACTCCGATTCAAAAACCTGGATATTTCTTGTATACAAAGGTGTTACAAAACCCAAGGAATACTAGTAGCACAGAAGCTCTGAACAATTTTTGTTTTTGAAGGCTTTCTTTTCATTCATCATTTAATACCTCCTTCGTTCGATTTCGAATTCAAATTGACACAGTTTTCGCTACACATGTGAACTTACGCGTTGTTGAAGTTAGTGTTTTAGTGATAATGATAACCTTGTTATTTTCTGTTAAAGTTAAGAATCAGTTTTTTTTTAATTTTCATTTAATTCTTTGTTGACATAAAATGTCTTTGATTCTAAATCGGAGTATAGTTCTTTTTGTTTTTCTTTTTATCTTTTTATTTTTATAGTTATTTCTATAGTTCTTTTCTTGATTCTGCGATGTATATTTAGTAGCCCATTAGTTATTTCAAATAAAGCTCGTTCTGACACAGTTTGGTTATTCAAAAGTTGACATTTTACCTAATGTTAAAATTAAGACTGATAAAAGGCTAGAAATTGTACAAAGTAGGTACCGTATTCTTAGGAATCACCTTTGATAATAAACTTCAATGGGGCCCACACATAGATGAGCTATAGATCATATAGCATCATACAGATAACGAAAGGTAGGCAAATCATTTATGGGAAATTGCGTACGCTTCTATAACAAGCTTCCATCTGAAGCAACTGAGGTCCCTATTCGTAAATTTAAACAGTACGCAAAACGAAATCTTATCAAGAAAGCCTTTTACTCCACAGATGATTACATCAATGATGTTAATGCTTGGCCAGATGTCGTCCAGTTCCGCACCGACAATAGTATTATGGGAGAACAATCTTAAGCTTAGTTTTATATAAATATTGACCTGTATCTAAATCATATTATATTTAGACCGAGATAGGCAAATAATAGTGTATTACATTTCAAGGATTATCAAGGATTATACAAACTCGCTAGTGGTTTATTTTTCGCTTCTTCCACAAGTGGACAAAAAATTTAAGCGAACAAAATAAATTACATTTTGTTTCTTATTTGATAATTACTAGTTATAAAACTGTTTATGTATAAAATTTGACTTGTCTAAGTGCTTTTTTGTAAGCCTTAAGAAATTAAGTTATTGACTTTTGACTTTTTACCCGACTACCAACAGGGGAGGGTTATGAGGTTAGCACCCTATGTTTGTATGTTTGTATATTTGTATGTTTGTATGTGGCCGATTTCTTTGTTCCCACGTAGCGCTGAAACTACTGGTTCGATTTCAACAAATTATGTATCGATTGATTCGTCTCAATACCCCGATGGTTATAGGCTATAAGATTTAGGGCTCCGACCCCGAATAAGCCTTCAAAACGCGTATTAAAGTTTAGGTAGTCGCAGGCTGCAGGCCCCATAGAGAAAAATTACAATACCTACGACCTATTTTCATTTTCAGCTCTATGCCTATCAAATATGACCGATACGTCATTCTATTTTGTCAATGTAGATGTTTCAAACTTTTATAACTTTCACGTAGTCGGGTTGTAGTTTTTAACTTTATCTTGTTTACTTTTTTACTTCGAAACACGTCTCTTTCGTCGCTCGTTTCGTCTCCGCTTTGTTGAAGTCCGGCCCTCATTATTGCAACTATAATGACCAAAAAATGCAGTCGAAAATTGCGACTTCTTTTATCGGTAGGTCAAGACACACTTTGGGTCGCTGAGCCGTAAGCGTTACTTGTACCTACTTAAAAATATGCTTAATGAGCGAAGTTCCCGAATGTCAAACATAATAAAAAAACTTGTTTACAGCTGAGCCTCCTTTTTTTTTGAAGTCGGTAGAATATAAACTTACCAACCTATAGAACTTATGTGACAAAGTACCAACGTGCTCGATGTTATTCGAAATACGCTCGCAACGAAGTGTTTACAAAGTTATTTTCAAAGCTTTCGTTTCCCGAGCTTTCAATTTCCCGACTCATTTCCTTCCCCTGCTGACTTTCCGTGTTTACAGGAAAACTACACGTCGTAAAGCTCTATTTTTGGTAAGGATTTAGCTGTCGGTGTTTGATATAAGGGTGAGTGTAACGTTGACGATAGTCCCGTGCACTGACATGCCTCTTATTATTTGAGAGCTCTATGAGCGTCAATCAAGACGGTATTTCATCGTAGTGATAATTTATATTAATTTGCCGCGGGACATTCACCCTAGTGAAATCTCTTTAACAGTACCGCTTCTATTCTTGTTAGTTAATGTATCTGTCGCCGCTGGATCGTGGAATCAGCCCGTTTTTAGAGATAATATTTTAGAATAATATATATATATAATATATAATATTTTATTTTAGAGATAAAGAGACGTTTAGCCATATTGTTGAACCTTGATTGTTCAGATATCATTCTAGAAATGGGCTGGGCCGAATCCTACTAAATTAATCGCTTCATGATATCTAATAAAATGCCAAAATTTGGCATTTACCCTACCCAGCGCTCGTTTTGAGTGCAAGCCATGGCTTGCCAAAATTAAAAAAAATCTCTGCAGAGAGGTAGCTCAATTTTTTCGATTGTAAATACTAGTTTTAATTTAATTCTTAACGAACCTATCGCGTTTCACTTAGCCTCCGTAAAGTAAAAAAAAATGATTCTCTATTTATTTTGAAGTAGTTTTAACCCGCGGCTTCGTACGCGTTATTTAATATTACCCGACTCATTTCCTACATTTCCCATAGAAACTGATTTTTGGGATTTTTTGACAAATACATAGGATTTTAATATGATAATAAAGAATAGAGTATCATGCACCTTTGAGAATTGTATGACATATTTAAAACAAACTTTAATTAGGTCCTGACCTGAAATTATTCATGTTTTTAGGGTTCCGTACATCAAAAGAAAAAAAGGAACCCCTATAGGATCACTTTGTTGTCCGTCTGTCAATCCTCTTTTCTCAGAAACGCCTCCACGCGTTTCACGTATCGAGTTGCAACTCACATCACATCATATACTCAGGTTTGTAACCTCTTGGAGTCTGAACTTCTAAGTCAACGCAATCAAAAGTGACAGTCACGTCCAATTTTTTTGAATTTCCCAAGGGAATCATGCACACAGAACCTATACTACTACGGTACTTCCCGTTCCCGTTCCCTGAATCATGATATTTAGCAAGAAGCAAAGTTTTAAAGCACAAGTAAATTGAAAAATCTTAAAAAAAAGAAAATTACTTTATTTTGTAAGTATTATTGTGAGTAGTATATTTATTCAGTTAATATGTGTATGTATTTATGCTGTACAAATTTATATATTTCTTATGGTTTTTCTAAAGTTCTATAATGTAGCACTACCTACTATAATTGTTTTCCACACTACCCTAAGGTTAGCAGTTAGAGAAAGCTATCAGCATTATGCTCGCCTATGTACAACTTTTGTGCAATAAATATTATTCTATTCTATTCTATTTTAAAAATGCGAAATTTGTAAATTTGTTGTTTATTCATAAAAAAATAATTTTTGAATCTCGCCATGGACCAAAAACCTTTTTGGTACTTTCAGTTGAGCTAGAACCATTAAATTTGGCAAGAAGCAAGGTTTTATAGCACAAAAAAAGGAAATAGTCCGAAAACTGTAATATTGTAGTCTAATCGCAAAAAGCATTATTTTGATTCTCTCCATGGACCAAAACCTATAGGGTACCTACTTCCCGTTGAGCTAGAATCCTGATATTTGGCAAGAAACAAGGTCGATTATTTACGAGTATATAATAAATATAATATTTCGTTACGGAACCCTTGTTGCTCGAGTCCGACTCCCACTTGACGTTTTTATTTCCAATAAGTACGCTAAACCGAGCGAACCCTAACGGGCGACGTCTGCTTGTTCCAATTTAAAGTGTAATTCCAAAGCGATTTCTAGTGAGACACGTAATTGGTCGTCCATTTTGCAATCACGGTGTGCCAGTCTTTACAAACTGACTGGAATACGTAATGGGGTCCAGTCCTTTATGATGTAAGAAGTTACAACTACAAAACAAACACTTTCTCTTACAACATACTTACAAACAAACACCTGAATTTAAAACACGTAGGCTTGACACATAAGGATTTTGATTTGATCTTTGGGATTTTTATTTCTTTTTTGTACAACTTACAACTACTTTGGCTACGGTTTTAATTTAAAAAAACGATCGTAGCTTACTAACTAGGTCCCTAGTGAATCCGGTTAAATTCATAATGAATTAGCCAAAGATCGGAAGAAATAATCATCGATGAAAAAAAAACGGAGTAATAGGTACAGTTCCGAAAAACTAAAAACCTTAAAGTAAAGTAAGTAAAGCCCACAACAGACGGAGCTATAAAATATATTAATATAGTAAGCGATATATTACGGTATAGCAAGCTGCCACAGACAGTGGCTATGCTATACCGTAATTTGCACTCATTAGCTCTGCGGCCGTCATGTCTCAGGTATACCTAATACAATACCTTCCAAAATATATCGTGCTATATCTGTCGATATATTTTGGTGACGTAATAAATACGATAAAGCTGCGTCTGTGGTCACTCGCCGATTACCTACTATGCAAAATATACCGTACTACACCTTGATATGATTTATATTATTATTTAATAGAGCTCCGTCTGTTGTGGGCTTTACCACATTCGTCCATCATTCACCATTTGTAATTTACCTATTTCTCCCAAAGACGTCTCAACACACGGTCGTGATCACGGGTACCGGGGTACTGGAGTTATCGCCTATGCGAAGCGGGGGTAGCAATATTCGGAACTACCCTCACTTGTACTTCCGAAATAGGCACATCCCTATTTTAGGAAGATCCAGCGAGTATCGAATTATCTGCACACTAGGACGCACAGACCGATCAACGGCAATGGTACGCTTAGCTATTAAGAGATTCCACGAGGCAAAGAGTCTGCGACCATCTTCACTGTTAGAAACGTAGAAATATAAGAGAAATATCCTAGTTCCATTGGTGCTGATCCCCATTTCAGAAGATGAGGGTATTTTCGAATAATGCTGCCCCCGCATGGCCTAGGCGATAACTCCAGTACCTAACCCGGTCGGTAATCGTGATCACGGTAGTGTGTAAACCTGCCGACAATAATTATGTACCTACCTAAGCAAAATAGTTACGCTTAATAATAATACGTTAATTCTATAAATATTGATATGTCACTAAATCACATTACATTATTTAAACTTAGTTAGGCAAAATATACATGTATAAGTGTATAAAGTACATTCACATACAAGTGATATAAAAAACTCACTAGTTGTTTATTTTCCACTTCTTCAACTAGTGGACCAAAAATTTAATAGAATAAAATCAACAACACCTTATTTCTTATTTGATAATAATTACTATTTTTAAAGCAGTTTATAGTATATAATTTGAGTTGTCTAAGTGCTTATTTTGTAGGAATAAAAAAACAAAGTTACCGAGTTTGAGTTTTATTCTTTCGCTTCGTAGAGGCTATCACTCCAGTACTCCAGATATCCTATAACCACGACTGTATATAAATAAACCCTGTTGAAACGCGATAAATGCCAGTGAATCACCCGTGAATAGTTCTTGTAATGTGTTCTCACGTAGGTTTAAAAACTTTAAGTACCTACTTTAGGTGCTTGCCCTTTCATAAACATTCAAAAGTTTTTATTAATTGTTTGATAACTTTTATATAGGTTTACATAAAATAATGAATACGAACGGATTGAGTCACACCCGTACACATACAGTATGTATACACTCACAGAAGTGGTATACCTACAAGGAAATACCTTCCCATTGTCTTTCTATCGTTGATATCGCTGTTGCTAATATTTTTAAAAGTTAGTCATCATTCATTACGGATGTAAGCGGGTTAACTAAGAACCTTGTTTTTGTTGGAAGAAGTGATCGGAGGGATGCTGTACGCACGCGACGAAGTGTTCTTAAAACAAGCCAATTTATATAGCGTTGTCGTTGTAGCATGTGTCGTGGAGCACAGAAGGGAATAAGACAGGAAGGTTGTCAGACGGATTAGAATAAGGTATTCAGCTTATCATCTCAATACGAGGAAAACCTTCAGACGTGTCATGCCGACACTAAATAAAATGGTATAATTACAAAACGATTAAAAAAGTCTGCTTTATATTTCAGATTACGTTATAGATATTTTTGGATCAGTGCTTCATTTGTTCAAATTAAACTACATATTTTACGGACCCTCCAACACAGCCTTCCCATTATCTTTGTAGTAAAATAAATAAATATTGCTGGACAATTCATACAATATCATCATCTAGCCCCAAGCAAAACAGAGTTTGTGTTATGGGAAGGTACTAGATGACTGATATAATATACATAATACAATACAATACATTATTTATAATAAGCAATATCTACTTATTCGCGATTTTTAAGTAGCTCTCGCTAACACGACTTTACATCCACTCACCTTTGATAGAGGTCTCATGAACTCACAATTAACTCTAATCTTGCTCATTATTATGAAGCACGAGCGTACACTCTGCTACAAGTATTATATCTAAACTACAAAATTTTCACCATCATTGTACCATAGAGTCCACGGCTGGACATAGCCTCCCCTGTCTTCAGCTTGCCGCGTCCAGCTTCTGCCTGCTTTCTTTCACATGTCGTCATCCCACCTGAAGCCGAATTCTGCTAACCAATCGTTTTACTACGACAATGGTATCGTCGCTTAATCGTCCATAGATAAAAGAAACTCAAGATAGTGCTATTTGCACGTAGAGATTTATAGATTTATTTCAACCTTAACATTTTTGACACGCGTACCTACCTCGATCTGTCTCCATCTGTAGTGTCTTTCATCAAAGGTAAGCCAAAATGTATATTAACCTGAGACGATACATTAGTGGTTCTACACGTTTCGTTTGCCGAGTCGCGGTCTCCACTAAAATTACGTTTATCGGTTGTCTGTTCGTCGCGAGATATGGCAGACCCACTGCAACAGTCCAAGTGTTCAATTTGACTAAATGATTCGTCGTCCCTTTAGCACATTATTTTTCTATTCCGTATTCAGCATTCTTACATGTAATATGACTTCAATGCATGAAAAATGTTTGCGTGTACTTTTTTAACTTGGGAGAGAACACAAGGATTTCAAGTTGACTGTACTTCAGCAGATCGTTACGAGACGGGAATGATTCGAATGAAAATTAGTATGGAATAAAATTAGCTACGTAACGTGACGTGACGAAACGGGAACCATTCATATTGTCGCAGCTAAGAAGTGCAGGCAGACGAAAAGAGACTAACTTTTCTCAAAGTTTCCACTTTTCCCACGTTTCCCCTCACGTTGTGCACTTTCCCACCCAGTACAGTTCCACCAAACATGAGGTACCTACTCGTATATAGCTCTATTTAGTTTCCTATTATCAATGCGAGCCACCTATAATTTCAGGCTATTTTTAACATTTGTATTTCACCTACACGTACACGCGATATAAAATTGACTTGATTCACGCGATGAAAGTGAAAATTGATTCAACACACGAAGGAAAGAAAAACCATACGGTGTATTAACCATATGTAAGTGTATTTTTTCCTAGAATATGAATGAATATTCCTATCCTACTTATATACCAAATGCGAAAGTTTGTGCCGTTGTGAAGTGTACCTATGGCTAAACAACGACAAACCTAGGTACTAAAAATGTAGCGCGTTGAAATTTAGCACACTTAAAGATCTGGGCCTAGCAACTTTTTATTTCAATCAACGTGTGCAAAGCCGCTGACAGAAACTAGTGAATAAATAGTCCATTGTAACTTCTGGATATTGTAGAAACGTAGAAAATACAGATGCAGCAGCGATGCAGTTGATTTGGTTTTGTTTTGGATGCATATCCCTAATTCCATCATCGACGCCGTAAAGCTACGACAAAGGTAGGTAATAGGTATAGATGTAGATTTTAAGTTGTTTTGGTATTTTATTTCGGATGGAGATAGATTGTGAATACGGCAAGCTGAAGACAGGGCGCTATGGCGCTCATTAGGGGAGGTATATGTCCAGCTGTAGACGAATATAGGCTGATGATCATTTCGCATCATAGAATAGAATTCTGTTTGTTCTACCTCCGTTGAAATTAGCCGCCAAAACAAAAACAAATTCGAATTGTTTATTTGTGCCAGTCCGCTCTGAAGTTTTAAAGTTTTTTGTGGTGTTGTACATAGGTACTCGCATGGTTAACACATAAGTTTGAGAGTAATAAAAATAAAATATATTGAAAATTGTTTATCTACCATTGTATTGCCACTTAGTTTAGGTAATTACCTACTAGGTTATGCTCCAAAAACGAGAATTTTGAATTGTAGTGCATTGAGTTGTTTACAAATATTGTTTCTTGTTAATCAACAACATCATCAGCCTATATGGGAGGCCTATGTCATAGGTCTTCAGCTTGCCGCATCCACAATCTACCTAGTCTTTCGCAAATCGTCATCCCACCTGGTTGGAGGGTGTCCTACACTACGTTTGCCGAGTCGCGGTCTCCACTCAAGAACATGTTTACCTTGATAATAGATTACTAAATATATAAACCAAAAAGTTTTGTTCACATATAAGCTAGAGTCTCATCTAGTTTTACGCAGAGAAAATTACACTCAAATAATACAAACAAATTAAACTATTTTCATATTTACAATTGAAACTATTAGGCTTACTGCAGATTGCAAACAATCTACAGGTAGCTCAACTAGTCCATATCAGTTTTACATACATAAGTTGGATGCACTTACCGTTTAACAAACTTCACTAACTAATCCTAATACACACACTAATTACTGTATTCAGTTTTTCTTAACAACAGATTATCAGTCATTTCAGGTTACATTTTAACACATACACTTAATTACCTATTTTTGTACCTACAATAAGTTTGAAGTGGCTCAATGAACGGGTTTGCATAGAGAGCATTATTAGTAAACAGTGCGGATTGTATTTGTAAACACAGAGTTTGGTAAACGCTCGACGCGTCGCGTCAGTCCGGGTTGAAGCGCTTAGGTCGACTGACTCGGCTGCCAAAGTACAGTATAGCCCTTGCTGGCTGGCCAGAGACTGGTAGGAAAGAAGGTACTTTGTATCATACTAGATTTTCTATCATCATGGTCTAGGCCTAAAACTGTTAGCACATTTAGCAGTTTTGGTAGAGCCCAAACGAAAACCTCTACCACACTACGCTCATAATTTTGTACTTACCTATCAAGACCAAAGACAAAACACCTGTTTTTATCCGACTTAAAAAACTGTGTTCGACTGTTTAAATGTTTGTTTTTTATGTACCTATGTTCGCTGATTTTTCCGTCAACTGTGGACCAATTTGAATAGTTTTTTTGCAAATTTTTATAGTACAATCCAAAGATGGTCCCGTAAAAAAATCCTTAGGGATGTTAGTCCCGAAAATTTAAAAATATCAGTGGATTTAGTCCGTTTTTTCAAAACAATGGTATATTACATAAAAAACACATTTTTTTTCTTCATATTGTAGAGGTTTTATTAGAGATAAAAGTTTTCAGATATGGCACAGGCCTATACTCTTAACAATAAGGACTTGAAAAAAAGCTGATTTTTATTTGACATTTTTTGTGAAATTTAATCATTGAAAAGTAAATATTATAAGAAGCAATCGCAAAATTTTAAACGTGACGTCACCGTTCACCTTATTATCATGAAGCGTTAGCGGGATATCTTTTTTGTAAGAAAGAAAATTATATATAGGTATATAATTATTATTAGACACAACCGACACAACACACAAACAAGAAACATGTAAGTTTTAGGGTTCCGTACCCAAAGGGTGAAACGGGACCCTATTACTAAGACTCCGCTGTCTGTCTGTCCAGAAATTTTCCCGAGCCGGTAACTGAACCCGCAACCGCGTCGAAGGCGAACCTTCGCCCACCGCACCATAGAAGTCGTCAATGAAAGAATGACAGAAATTTAGTTTGTTTACTTCCTCACCCAAAAACTAAAATTACTTAAAGGATCACTCTGAAATGTTTTATAGAAGTAGGTCTAAACCGGGATTAACTCCTTTTTATCCCCTAAATCAGTTCCCATGGGACAAAAATAACTTTTAAACGTTTCCATACACACAACACGTGTGAAACCACGGGCAAAAGCTAAGACTTGTATAATTAATAATGCTCAAAGGTATGATTTGATCTCGACTTCGTACTTCAGTGTTTTATAAGTGGCATGATAAAATGAAGCTGACGCTGAAGAAATCATCTATGAGGAGTTTCAAAGCCTCACGAGCTCTTGATTCAGATTTCTTTAGTGGAGATTATTTCTTTGAACCTCTTAATCAAGTCTGAGTTTATCGCTTCACATTTTGAGTCTTTCTGTACTACCCAATTAACCAGCTGTTTAAATCACAGAACTCTTTTTTTCTAAGTCATTATTATCATGTAGTCCTATTTTCGTCCGATTTTCGGTGAACTGCAGGTTCTGTCCATTATCTCGAACACGTTTGTCAAGACGACGGCCTTAATTCTTAAACTTTGTAGTGGTAATAGATCGAATTAATCCTCCTCGATTCAATAATCGTTCATTAGAGAGTTTTTACTAGAAACATAACTTAAAAACAGCTCTGCCCTAAATTAACAGTGGGGATGGGAGTAGAAGATCGGTCTTTAGTAACTCGTTGGGTTCCAGATAAAGCAGTTTTTCATTTTGTATCACAGTTGAAGTGTAGTGTAGTGTACAATTTTATACAAAGTGTAGTGGTTCATGTTTTTTTTAAAGAATTAAGACCTGGCGTTTTCACGAACGTGTTCGTAATGATAGGCAGGACCTTCAGTTCACGTAGTGGTATTAATTTACCAATAACCCTGTATACGCTTTCATAATAATCATAATACGAGCCGTATTAGAAAGCTTGCTCAGTGATCGATCTATGCTTGAGTACCGTAACGCTTTTCTATGGAATAAAACATCACTCAAACATAGATCTATGACTGAGCAAGCTATCATTATACGGTCATGTGCATATTTTGTTAGCCTAAAGAAATAAAATTAGTGACTTTGACTTTGGTCTGCTACTTAAATTGTGGATAGACATTTGTTCGACCACAATGTCACCAGATAGTAAGTGACGATGTGTCCGACGATGTATCACGAAGGTGTAGAAGACGAGACCCAGGTGGTAGGCTGGAAAAAAAAGAGACAGACCAGACCGCGAGTTCTCAAGTTTCAATGATCTATAATTAAATTAGGTAGAAAAAGTTACAATCACAAGTGTCTAGTAAGAAATTAACTTAATCAGACCCTATGGGTGGGTGGCATTGGCATACCCATGCATTGAAGGATCTATAAGATAATCTAATTGGGTCCGACCCAATAATGGCCGATAATAATCAAATAAGGAAATCAGTCGAGCGAAAATTTAATGTCACTATTGAAGGAGAATGGGCTACTGCTTAATTATTTTAGTGAGAAGGCACCGGGGATTGCAGGGTTACCAGATGTCCAGATTTGTGAAAAGTGCAATAGGCTATTTGACTACATTGAAAATAAGTTCCAAATCGTTATCATCCTAGTCAGTGATAACGTAAAACAGCGTATCTATTTGGATGGCTTTCATTGAAAAATGTGTCTATTTTAGGTAAAAAACAGAATATAAATTATTATTTTTTTATGTTCGAGCATGTGATCGTTAACGTGAAACGTTCTGCCGTTGCTGATGACGTAACAACTTCATCTTCAACTTCTTTACGGCGCCGCTTGCCTTTCGCCGCGACTCCGCCAGTGTCTGTTTCAGAGTGCCATACATAGGTGTCTATCATACAATGTGGTGGGTGTGAAGCATAGAGTTATTATATGGCTAGTACCTACTATAATAACTCTATGGTGTGAAGAATTTTCAGCCCGATCTAGTTAGAAGTTTTGGCGTGAAGAAGTAACAAACTTCCTTCTATCCAAACTTCCGCATTTTTAATATGAGTGTGATGTGATGTAATTTTATTTGAAATCTGCTACGCAAGTTACTTATGAATCTTGGACAAAGATATTGGATGAGTGGAATGGGCTTCCATCCAAGAAATTAGATCAAATATTGGACAAAGAACTTGGACATAGATATTGAATGAGTGGAATGGCAACCTTATCAATTATTAACATACCTACAATACAATATACACCTGACAATAACCGTAGCTGATCAAACCTTTCTGAATGGATCTGGCAGTCATCCTATACTTTACCTATCTTTGCGCTATAGGTATGCACCTGATAAGCTGCGTTTGTACCTTTAAGTAAACTACCTTACATAGGTAGGTACCTACTTACTAACCGTAGCATGGCACGTTCTTATTTCACGAAGTGACTGATATGCCTAGTACAGTCACTGCCTAAGTTTTCACTTTTATTTTATTCTGAACTTTGCACACATTTTTTCGTAGAAAGTTGTCGTCGTAGGTACTTCTCAGAATACGGTATATTTATTATCACAATAGGGTATATTCCATAAATAATCTAATTACTTCGACCGACAGTTAGATTACCTATCAGAAAATATTACACACTGTAGGTACATATTTTTTCTTCAATTATGAAGTTACAACCAGATTAAGTTCCACATGACGTCACACCGCGACACTTTTCAGCGACTTTGTGAGTAGTTGTGACGTCACGAGCCCCCATTCCCAAACTTTGACGCGCTGTATGATGTATCTTTGTACTTTTTTGTTTTATTGACAAAAGAAAAAATACGTAGTAGTACCTAGGTATCTAATATCCTATAAAAAACTTACAATACCAGAATAAAATAATTTCAACTAATATTTACAGTTATCTTCTGATAATCTAAATAACAGTTATCTGGCGGACTAGATAATTAGATATTTTTATGAAAATAGTAGGAAAATTGCCTATTAGGTACCAGCTGACTGTAGGTAAGTACACTTACCTAATACTGATCTAATCAAAAACTTGGGAATGTCAGTCATATTTTTGCAGCTGACTGTACCTATACCGAAACAGTTTTGGACTGAAATTTGTGAGAACTGAGTTCTGGACTGCGGCACGCGGTGCATAGCGGCGCGCGGCGACGACGCGACGCGACGACGACGGGGCGGCGGCGGCGTAATAATCGACCTCGCCCGTGGGTGGATGACGTAAGAGCCAAATGCAGCAACTTTCTTCCGTGTATCATACACGGGTTGCTTGCATTATACACGGTGTACCTATAAACTTTAATCGACACCACTGCTATCACCAATGCGCCTGCCAACTTGGTGTCGTGATTATGGTAAAACCCTTCTTCTTTTGGGGAAACATGATACCTATGCAGTCGGTACCTATTCGTTACGTACCTAGGTAAGTACCTACCTATATAACTACAGATATAACTACCTACGTATTAAATGGCTAGTGTTCTGATGAAGTAGACGGGAATTAGATAATAATAACCATCATAGGTAGGTAAGTACTTAGGGTAGGTACAAGATCAATGTTAGAGCGTAGGTACAAGATGCTAGCTAGGCGATAGAATATTCATTGAATGCTAACGAATGTTGACTGCTCTCTATCAACCTAGTACGATTATGTACCTACTTACCTACCTAGGTAGGTTACACAAAGATATAGTCACTACGACTTTAAGTAAGTACCTACGTCAAAGTAACTGAAGGTGATCTCAATTGTGAAAAATGCAAATGATGAACAAACCCTGAACCGGGTTTATTTGGGTCACTGAACACGGTGCGCGGTGTCACGATTAGTTTCAAGGGGAAGGAAGGTGCCTATTTTAAATTGTACCTATGAATAAGTAAGTAGAGCTAATATTTCCTCCGTCCACATCGTGCTTTGCTGTCAGAGCTTAGAGTACACTCTAAGTGTCAGAGCCATACTGATTGTCAATCAATATGTCAAGTTTCCCTACCTCAATCCAATCTGACAAACAAAGCATTGGTTGGACGCCTGGTACATATATAGTGATCTGTGGTTGGACGGAACGAGCGGGACTGTCAATTTTCTATTTTTTCTAAAAATTGAAGAATTGCTTTCTATGCAGGGATGTCAGACGTACCATAATCCAGGTCTTCGTACCATGTACCATAGTACTTCTATTATGGTACGCAAATGTACCATAATTTTCAATCATCAAAATTATTTTGTCATGTAATGGAACGAACGACAGAAACGTGCTGCTAAGCACTACTCTGTACGTATATGATCTGTGCTATGAAGCCTTACTCTTAATCTCATAAGAATAATTTTACAATCGATGTATTATGCTTAGAATGAAACGGCCTCTTTAGGTAACGTTTGACGTTGACTGCACTGGTGCGAGAGAGATGGAGGATAGCCAATACAAGTTGTGTATGTTGCATCTCTCTCGCGAACCGAAGATTTCTTTCTTCATTTCATTCATCCGTTCATACGGTTCGTTCATTCGGTTTATGATAATCTTGTATTGACTGGCTTGAGTAGTAATAGTAACTCTTGGTTTATCTATAATTTTGAAACTCGGTGATTGTTGATTTGATTGTTTGATTGTTCGATCTGTGACTTGCGTCGCTCGTTATCCCGAGTTTATATACCTTTCTACTTAGCTAGCCATGTTTCTAGAAAAAACTGGAATATTAACTCAAACCAAATAGTAACCGTGTGTGTGAGACTTTTAGAAACCGTACCTTAATTTTCTGAAAAGTACCTACCATATTTTTGACAGACCGATGTCATAATTTCTGAGTCGGCATCTAACATCCCTGTTTCTATGTAAAACGACAGACTGATAGATGAATTAAAGCAACAGAAAAATGGCTCTAGAGACTGCACAGAAACCTCGCGATTGTCTGCCGTGCAGAATAATCAGCTCTGCTGGCCTTGTCGGAATTGGCGGCTATTTAGGGAATATTGCATTCAAAAACAAAACATTCGCCGGGAAATATAGCATCTCTTGTCTGTCCTTTGGTAAGTTCAAACAACGTCTCTGCATGCATACTTTTATAGCTTTATAGCCTTTATAGCAGAGGCCTGAATGTGCCTGTAGATTTAACTGGGCGCTGCACAAACGTGGACACTTATGTGTCTTATGTCGTATACAAGCTACTGATAAATAATTGATTTAGTATGAAATCATCCACTCCCTGCGCATACATGTGTCCAGTTGCTCCCACGTAACTTAAACTCATTGCACACACAATCAAAAAGTGTTTGGTGTCGGTAACTGGAAATTAATAGTCGTCAGTTGAAGACACAAGCAACATTAACAAATTCCTTTACAATTGTACTGAGCCGAACACAGCAACTACGGTTACCAGTGACCAGTAGTAGTAACGGGCGAATGTGTCCGATCACCGCTACAGGACACAGAAATGGTTCCCTGAGATGGTGTGCCGTGTCAGCAACAAAAAGTGTCTACGTTTGCGCCGTACCTCCAGTGCATCTTAGACTAGACACTGAGTGCATTCGAATAACTACATACTTGATAGATGGTGATGGCTAGATAATGATCTGTGAATTGTCCATTATTTATTATTTACTAGCTGTTGCCTGCAGCTTCGCATGCACATTTCAAGTAGCCTATATCCGGCCCCAGGATACCATTTACCGCCAAATTTTATTTAGATCCATTTAAATTAAAAGGTAACAGATAGACAGAGTTACTTTCGAATTTATAATATTACCAAATATGGATATGGATATTGATTTATTATGTATGAGAAACATGCCAACATATTATGTTGTTAAAGCAATTCTATTTATTTACAGTGTTCATCGTCTTGGGAGTGGCCCGATTTAGACAAACATATCCATTTGATAAGACAAAAGAAGTTGCAGTTTAAAGTCAGAAATCATAAGTAAATGTAGGTATATTAATGTGAAAGCAGTGTTTATGTATTTCTAAATAAATTAATGGTAGTAAAAATATTTGATTTAATTTTACCATGTACCTAATTACAAGTTGCTGTTGTGGGGTAAGTTTACAAAAAGATAATGCCAATGCCAACCCATAAGCTGCCATCACATCCTTCCTACTTTTCACATTATAAATTGTTTTTCAGAGAATGAAGAAAAGCGCCATCTACCGTGGAATAATTTAACAACATAGTGAACTAGTTTGCAGACTACCTTGAAGGGTTCTTAAACTGTTCATTCTTTCATGACGAAATGGTGAGATTGTTTTGTCATAGATGGCAGTAATGCCAATGATTTCTTAGAAATCAGGAGGTGAACTTTTTGTCCGACTGCGAAAGAGGAGGTTTTCGAATGTTAGTTCATTCGAAGTCACGGGATCGATCACACAGCAACTTTCTTGGATAGTTAGGTCACGGTAATGTTACCTAGTTTAGGTAGTCGCCTGGCGTGGTGTGTTTTTAGGGTTCCGCACCTAAGGGGTAAAACGGCCCTATTACTCAGACTCCACTGTCCGTCTGTCACCAGGCTGTATCTCATGAACCGAGATGACAGTATATATTTTCACAGATGATGTATTTCTGTTGCCGTTATAACAACAAATACTAAAAAACAATAAAATGAATATTTATATTTTTTTTGCCGTTTTTATAGATATTGGCACGGAACCCTGCGTGCGCGAGTCCAACTCGCACCTGGCCGGTTTTATTTGTTTTTACCTTTATGCCTTGCCATACGATGGGACGAATCTGGCTGATGAAAAAAACTTAGAGGTAAGTATTATACCTCTGCCTTACCTAGTTTTTACAGTCCCCAAAGCGGCCGTCAAAGTATCTTACGAATCTACGGGATAAGCAGGGGTTAGGGTTGCCACCTGCGCTTTTTGAGCAAATAGAGTATACTTACCTGTAAGGGTTAAAAAAAGTATGGTACCTATGTAAATTTAAAGTAGGTACTTTTTTTAAATACTTATTTTTGATTGCTTTTTGCAGCATTTAGTGAGTAAGTATTTGTGTTAATAGCATCTGAGCTGAGCATTCTATGTCGAGATTTAGGTAGGTATCTATTCAAAAAGTTCGTTTTTAAGTTATTTTGGGCGGAACTTTGTGAGTTCTTCAACAAACAGAACACCAAACAGTATAAATAAACCACGAATTTTACATATGATGTGAAATTTAGTTCAGAAAAATGAAAAGCTGGCGTTGCCGTAAGAACATAGGTACAACTGACATTATCTTATGTAGGTACCTATTACTAATAATCCAGATCTAACCCGTTAGTTTTTTTTATGGGGTTACGTAAAAAATTTAGTTTACAAGAACCACCAAGATGACTCATTTTGAGCATTTGATAAATTGATTGATTTTGTATTAAAAATGTTAAAATTCATGGTCTTCCTTTTATGTTATCTAGCAAAAAATAATCCTTATGATAAAGCCTTTCGATCGGTATGATAAAGCTACAGGTGAATATTTTTCTCGTGTAACGGGTTCGATTTCCGGTTCAACCATGTAATTATTTAAATATGAATGAATGCAGTTTAAATTGTTTTATAAATTCAAATAATGTCTTCTCTCAGTAAAATGTTCCATATTCAAGGTACTTTTCCTCCATGTAGCATATCCGTGGGACGCCCTGTAGAGTATGTAAGCCCGAAATAAAGTACGGGTGGCAACCCTAGTTCCTATCGATCGATGGTAGACGATCCTATCTACCTGCGAAGCAAGAGGCCAATGCCACACCTAGGCGCTTGGCAGTGCAGCCGTGGCCTACAGAATTTAAAAACAGTTTTAAAAGCTTTTCAAGCCTTGCCATTACTTGAATAGCGTTATTTAACTGAGCCATTGGCATCGGTCGTAACTTCGCCGTTAAACTTCAAGCCCACTTAAAGAAGGTATATGGTTGCTCATATATGACTAGGTACAGTGAACGTCGAAAATCACTTAAAACCAAAAATTCTACTTAATCGGGTAAATCCGTCAAAATCCGGCATTTTTAGATGAATGAACACATTTACGAGTTTTCTGGTCCTAAACTAACGAAAGCTTGTGTTCGGTACCATAGCGTATCAATAGTCATCCATTAGGTACCCATACTGGATGACTGATCATCATCAGCCTATGTTAGTACTACTGGGCAATTGGCCATAGAGCTTCCCAAATAAGCGTCATAGCGCCCTGTCGTCAGCTTACCGCATCCGGCGTCTGCCTGCAGTCTTTCACAAAAAGTCATCCCGGAGAGCGTCCACTCTAGAACACGTTTACCCCAGCAGCGGTTGTCGGTTCTTCGCGAATTATGGCCGGCCCACTGCCACCTCAGCTTGCTAATTCTTGACTGACTGTTGGATGACTACTACTGATATACCCAGTTCCAAAAGAGAGATCATACATAGTATATTCTAAGGTTATTTTCGCGAGAACTCATAATAAAACACTGTTTTAACCGGATTGATCGCGTATATTTTATATTTTGTTTATAACCTGACGTTTCGGAGGCTTTTCAGCTTCCATGGTCACAGGCAGACTGAGGTGACATTTGTCTTTACAAGTAATTTGAATTTTGCATATCTACCGTCAATTATACAACTTTAATTATAACGTTAGAGATCATACAGCTATTTGTAAGATGTCAGCGGGAATGGAAACAGCAACCTCCTGAGTCGCAGGTGGACCTTCGCCCATTGCGTCACTGAGGTAAATGTAAATTATTCCGAAGTCTTCCCAACTGTTTATGATTCCGCGCAGGTCCTCCGCTCGCAATAAATAAAGATAAGGCCCATCAATCAAGATTAGCTAGGTTCACTTGATAAAACGCTGTTTGATGTCTTAAAACGAAAGAAGATAGGAAGATGGGCTGGAAATCGAAGGTAAAGGAGTTAAATATATATTTTTTACAGTGTCACACCAATTTTTGTGGGTGGGATGACAACCTGCGAAAGACTGCAGGTAGATGCTGAAGACAGGGCGCTATGGCGCTTATTTGACTTGACGACTTATTTTGATAACTTTTTTGTTGTGTAAGGAGGTAGGTAGTTTGTTTTATTTTCTCTTTTACAAACTTCGATCAAAAATAAGTAGTTCGCGGCCAAGCCGGAAATTTTTGATCGATGTTTACAAATGAATTTGTTGGCTCTTATCCGAAAAGGTTTTGCGCGGAATCGTCATATAATTTCAAAATTATAGACCTGGAATAATATACGAAGGCTACTTCTTATTTAGAGGCTAGATGAAGAGGCTTGAAATTACCCAGCATACAACAAAAAAAGCAACGCCCCTAGCTTTAGCCGAAACCTTATAAAAAACTCATCAGCAAAATGAAAAGCCACAGCACATGATGATTGAAATAATATCCAGCTATGATTGTAGGTTGCGCTGCGACGCAATAACATCGCGGCAGATCACGGACCCGTCGGTAAACAACTCTAGAGATGCATATCTACTCCGAACGAATACTTTTACAAGACTCCGAAAACCCTTATGACTTAAGGTTTTTGTTATTATAGGTATAAAGCTTACCTCGCACTCTGGGCAGGTACCTATCTCTAAGAAATGAAATAAGTTCCCAAAAATGTTCGGTTTCGGCGGGACTTAGTTGGGTGGGCCGCGGGTTCAAATCCCGCCGAAATCGAAAAATGCTGTAATCGTTTCGGTTTCGTCCCAGTTTTTAAAGGCATGCTTTAGTATCTACTGTCGACGACACGCTTTATCCATTTGGAAAAGAATAATGTCACTGCCATAGACAGAAATACTTTTTTTATCGTCAATACAGATCCTACAGATTTTTTGCAAGTACGAAGAGTAAGGCACTTCATCATCATCAGCTCTTGTAAGACAATTAAGAAGAGTAAGGCACTTCATCATCATCAGCTCTTGTAAGACAATTAAGAAGAGTAAGGCACTTCATCATCATCAGCTCTTGTAAGACAATTAAGAAGAGTAAGGCACTTCATCATCATCAGCTCTTGTAAGACAATTAAGAAGAGTAAGGCACTTCATCATCATCAGCTCTTGTAAGACAATTAAGAAGAGTAAGGCACTTCATCATCATCAGCTCTTGTAAGACAATTAAGAAGAGTAAGGCACTTCATCATCATCAGCTCTTGTAAGACAATTAAGAAGAGTAAGGCACTTCATCATCATCAGCTCTTGTAAGACAATTAAGAAGAGTAAGGCACTTCATCATCATCAGCTCTTGTAAGACAATTAAGAAGAGTAAGGCACTTCATCATCATCAGCTCTTGTAAGACAATTAAGAAGAGTAAGGCACTTCATCATCATCAGCTCTTGTAAGACAATTAAGAAGAGTAAGGCACTTCATCATCATCAGCTCTTGTTGACCCTTTGCCAGGCAGCTTTGATAGGCATCTGTCTCTCGGTCTCTTTGTTTATACCATTCACCTCGATCCTCGCTTGGTACACTACAGTAGAATACTCAAGTTCATTTGTTATATAGCAGACATAATATTACGGAGACCTACTCACATACTTGCTTGGTACTACATGACCAAAAACAAAAAATAACTAAGAACACAACATGACACATAATAAAACTCGAACAAAATTATAAAAAAAACAACTAAGAAAACAAAATAAACAGCTTGTCCAGAAAATAGATTTTGTAAAACTGACAAATCAAATCGGCACTCTATCTTCTTCAATAGAGATTATTATGAATTATTATTAGAGTATTTAGAATATTTATAAAGCTGATTTAAGGTGGTGGTATGCGTCAAACTAGCGCCGCCACCTATTTTATCTTATTATTACGTTGAACAAAGGTTATTTCAAAAATCCATCGCACAGGGCCATTATCATATTTTTTTAATGCCTCTGTAATAGTTTTATTCTATTAGGTTTAGGTAGAATATCGAAGTTGCCCTTGGTAACCACCAATATCTATTTTCGATTTTCTGGCTAAACTAGAATAGAACTATTACAGAGGCATTAAACAAGCATAGAAAAGGTATTACAAACTGTACGATGGATATTTGAAATTTCCTTTGTTCAACGTAATAATAAGATAAAATAGGTGGCAGCGCTAGTTTGACGCATACCACCGCCTTAAATCAAAACGGAACTCTACCTTCCTCAATAGAAAGTAGTAGTAGTAGTAAAGGAGTAGTTCCCAAGTTTTAAAAGGAGTAAGATTAGGAGTCCGAGCGAAGGACCAAAACATCTGAGAAGGACAGAACATCCCTAGAGGTGGGTAATGAAAGGCGGACTGCCGACACACAGTCGTGCGCCCGCCCGCCCACCGCACGTGTATTGTGCTACAGAATATTGCAGATGGGTAAGTAAAGTTCTAAACAACTTTCTAAGTACCTTCACAATTTCTTGGTGTTTCTATGTACTACAAAAAATATCTATCAGTTATTTTGGACGATTGCCACCAAGCAAAATGTGTATTTTTAAACACTTAGTTTTATGGAAACGAACGTAAATGTTTAAATTAAAAAAATACGATCTGTAGGGAAAAAAACCTGTGGAAGTCGAGTAATCGAATAGAAGTTCGGTTGAAGACAAAAGCTCAGCTTATTTTGGAAGATGATGCTGTGTGAATCGTCCAGCATTTTTTTTAAATTTATTTGCTCTTCTAACTACATCATTAAAGACAGTTATACTAGGTTACGGAACTGTTAAGCGTGTTTTTACAGATGAAATTCTGGTCAGATTAATTGGATTAGATACTCATTGTTGTATCAATACTGTAAATATGTTAATAGTGTAATAACTGCATTGACAAATATTTTTCTACAACCAATCTATTATAAGTAATGAAACAAATCACAAAATATGACCAATATATATTTACTCCAATTACATAGCTACATAGGTACTAAAAGTGTTTCGTGTCTTATCGTAGAAAAATCCGTTAGAACAATATTAGTATCTACGTACTTCGCTCAGTGTAGGTAAGTGATTGCTTCCTGCTTGCTTAGTAGAGAAATATCAACTTTTTTCCAATAATAAAATTGATAACTTGAGCTCAGTCAACATGATGTGACGACCACCTAAGAGGTGTTTCACATTCAAGCCTCATGAGCTGAAAAAAACGCCTATAAAAGTTGATAACAGTTTTTTCTTAGCATTGAGTAACGTTAAGAACGTTTGGTATCGAATGACTTAAAATTAATGATCCTAAAATTTGTCTCTGGCTAAACGACAAACCACTTAAACACAAAAAAATTAATTTAAAGAAGTGGTTTGGATAACTCATAATTTTTAGCTAGAGAATCTGAATCTGAAACCTTTATTTCGATAGGACCAAACTCATAATTTTGCAAAAACTCGTAGACTGCCGACTCACGGTGCCACAAAAATACACACTTCAAACTTAAAACACCGTCTCCTTCTGGGTCGGGGCTTGAAAAGTCAATTATTTTTAAACTAAACACCTTGGGAAACGGGTTTTTTGAGGCTGAAATTCAGAATCCAAGCCTAAATCCTCATTAGACGACAAAGGGCAAGGTCTCAAGTTAACGAAAAGTGTTGCTCATTATTTTTTATGTGTTAACTCTGACTCGTTGACCCGTGAATGTCTTCCGTGTAACGGGTGAGTCTATTATTTTGTCTTAATATTATAGTCGACGTTGGAAATTTAAGACGGCGGTTAATGCCGAACTCAAGCAAAATGTGTATTCTTAAACACTTCTTTTTATGGAAACGAACGTAAATATGCCATTTAAAATATGATAGCTTGATAAAAACCTCTAGAAACCGAGTAATCGAATAAAAGTTGTGAAAATAAACTGGTGTCTGTAATAAAAAATAACTAATAATAACAATAATAACTAAAAATAAAAAATAATAAACAAATTTCGCATAAAAAACGGGTTTAATTGAAAATACTCTAAATGATCAGCGATAATTTTTTACGAATTGCATAGCCAGGACTTATGTTTTATTTGACAAATTTTTTATATTGACTAAGGTTATAATATTTTGCTTGACCATCGTCGTCGTTTGGCTTCTTCCAGCCAGATAGTTGTATGTTTTTTTTAACCATATTGGAAACCGAAATCGTTTATTACCGTTCTCCCCCGGTGGACCATTCAGTAGAAATGAGAGATTTTAGCGTGTTCGCACTGCTGGGTCTAGTTCATCAAAGAACTGCTAATAAATGTGAATGTTTCATCCGTATACGTCCACTGCTGAGCATAGGCCTCCCCCAAACGATGTCACGAAAAGCGGTCCTGAGCCTGAGAAAGCCGTCTCCGTCCATCGATACGCAGCGACCGCTACAATGTCGTCTGTCCATCAAGTGGGTTAATTTATACTAATTGTCCTTGGACGCCCAAGCTGGTCGCGGTGGCGCATCGAAAATCCACACCTTCAACTAGGCTGAGTTGACGGGGTCGATTCTTACGAAATCCACGGGCTCATGGATGTCGTAACCGTAAGAAGCGACTAAGGGTGCTTAGCAGAGAAATGGCAACAGCTTCCTGTGTATTTTTAACACCTTTACTGCGAACGCCAATCCGCCTGGCAACCGTGGTGATTATAGAAAAACTAAGGGAAATTTGGGGGAGGTACGCCCAGCAGTGGACGTGAGTACTGATAGGTATACTTGTCCTGTTAAATCGTAAAGCGTAAATGGTCCCTTACTCTGTGCGTCACGCACATTTATTGGTGCGAAACCTTAGCACTGTTTGTCATTTGCATAATGTGATGGGTAAAGCATTTGCCTTCATAAGTGGTAGCTAGTGCGATAGTCGTGTATGTGGTTATATTAGGCCGAATGGTTATAGCCCTGTAAAAACAGTGTGTAAGTGCTCCGAAGGTTTTGGGATCCGTTAGGAAATTGTATATTGTGATAATATAATCCGCATTGAACTTAAACTTAATAACTTTATTTCTTTAGGCTTACAAAATAAGCACTTAGACATGTCAAATTTTATACAACTTTATATAGTAATTATTAATAGTGTTTATAGTAATAGTAACTATTATCAAATTAGAAACAAAATGTTATTGATTTTGTTCGCTTCAATTTTTTGTCCACTTGTGGAAGAAGCGAAAAAAAAAACACTAAACACAACATTGATTACATTGGAAAGAGAAAAGTGAAGGAAATTGCATCATGGCCCCGACAAGAGCTAGGCTCTTCAATTTATTAATAAGGAAATTGTATCACGAGGAAATAATATTGTAATGGTCCGTTATGGCACGGTAAATGTCAAACTCGGTTCTAAGAAAACTTGTTGATGAAAATTTGCCTCTATCACAAGTGACTATGAACCTTTTCTCCATAAACATAAAATAGCGCTAAATTACCCCCACTGCCCCATCAATGACTCTATATCCGTGACTGTTACACATACATACCTATTACCCCAGTAAACATACAAAAAACAACCGTTTCCCAACTGTATAAAGACCACAACTAGCCCAGCAAAAGTTTTTCACTACTCAAACAATGTTATCCATGTTGTGATACCACCATACAATTCCCGATCGATGTAGTCGCTAATTTTGTTATCTGACAGATAAGCTGTGGGCAGAGAGGCGTTGGCTTGCGTCGAGGGAATACGAAGGAACAGATTGGAAAACAGACATGACAGCCCCTGGCAGGCACATAATACAAAACAAAGATGTATTGTACCCTTTATACCAAGCGAGAATAAGCGAGGGTGAATTCACTTGGAAAGACAGCGCATGGAGCGCGACTTTAGGTGCGATCGGTGGGGCTGGATTGGTGCTATTGGTCGCTCTGTTGGTACTTTTGCTGAGGAAACCGAGGAGACGCGAACAACCCACCCTGGCTCCGATGAATATCGCGCAAAATGTAAGTACCTGCATTATTAAAAGGTAGATATTTGTTAGATGCTTGTACACACTCAGCGCATCTTTCGGTGCCTATTGTGATAAACTTAAATGTGTCTGTACGTGTACTCCTAAATGGATATGTCGTCGCCGGGTCGTAGAATCAGCCTGTTTGTAGAATGGCTTGCAAAACGTCGCAAATATCGCAATTCAATTAATTAATTAAGTACCTATGCCGTTTGTTCAACGATCAGCGTTCAACAATATGGCTAAATTTTACTTAGCCATCTCGACGAAAGAAATTAATTAGATATTCCCAGCAAATCATCATTCGTTTTGCAAATCGGTCTAGCCATTTTACAAACGATCTGATTCTACGTTCCGGCGGCGACAGATGCACCGATTTTTATTAAGTTTAAACTGTTTGATAGGTCACTTTATTGGGAGTGTTGTATCTTTTGCTATGTTTGTTGAAATAACGTTGCACCTGTTGATGCTTTAAATACACAACCGTTTATCGATCTTCAACTTCAACGTAAAAAATGTGCTTAGACCGCACCCAGGTTTGTATGTGGAGCAATCTTTAATATACGCGTAACTCGATTAAGTGAGTCGAAAATATCTCAGTACGTTTCGGTTCTTACTATGACGTGTAGGACGTACCTGCATATGTACCTACTAAGTATTTATCTATGGTGATATCATTCACGTGAAAGGTCAAAGATTACGAACGAAAACATGGTGATGTACATTTAATGCTTGTCTAGCTAACGAGAACGAAAGCTTTTTCGAATTGTCTGATAGGAAAACAATTTATGTAATCGTAAAATACATCGATGAACAGTTAGTTATTGTTGAGTTTGACTCAGGTTTGACTATTGCTTTAAAACTTTTTTGACTATTGTTATGTTTTACTCACTGGCGTTTTCATCTACACTAATAAAAAAAAAAAAAGAGAAAAAAAATATATTTTTGTATGTAACGAATAAACTTAAAAACTACTGAACCGATTCCAAGAATTCTTTCACCATTAGAAAGCTTCCTTTTCAGGGAGGGAATTCCAGGATAAAACATAGCCTTGACATAGGCTATGTTTTATCCTGGAATTCCCACGAGAACGGGAACTACACGGGTGAAACCGCGCAGCACTGCTAGTTTATAAAAATGATAGTTTTGAAAAAAGACACCGACTGTAAGTTTTTTAGTAGTTACACAGTTTTTAAAGTTTTTCGGTACAAATACATGTTTTTTATAGGACCACCTTGGGATCATTCTCCATACATTAGCATTTTTCAAATCCATATTTTGTCGGAGAAATCGATGAACGTGAAAAACATACATAAGTTCAATAATTTTCTAACTTTGTATTCAAACACAAGCTTATTTTGCGCGCCTTGGCGAGGCAGAACGTATGGGCTTAGCATTAATAACCAAAAAATTGTATTTTATACATTCCTGCAAAATAAACGATTATGATACCTCCTAAAAGTTTACCTTGGTTGAAGGGCAGAGGCGGCGTTAGGTCTGGTTGGGCAACCCAAACAAATGCTCGTAATTTCTTGCTTGGCATGATCTGCTGAGATTTATATCTTTAAATGTGTTTTGATAGCTTAATGTAGCATTGTATTATTATATCTGTGATATAGATATTCCTAGTTTAAAAAGCTTAGGCACCAAACTGGAAAAATTTTGCGACGCGCTCGCCTGTTTTTGTCGTGTTTCACTTGGACGTAAGGCCACATTGCTGTAGCAGATACAAATAGAAATACAAAGTATTTATTATGAACAGAACATTATAGGGTACAAGTGGGCTGAATATCGTAAGAGTTAATACTGTGTAGCGGAGTCAGCGCCCTTTACAAACAAACTAATTAGGAATGTTCCATCTTAAAAGATAAAAAATAACTAACCTAGTTACATGACAAAGTACAAAGACGCCGTCGCCCCGTATTTCGCCCCGGGCGTCGGTAGTACTAAAACCGGCTCTGTTGAAGGGCTTAGCTGATGATGATGAAAATCTGTGAATGACTTGACTGTGAAAATCTTGGTATACTCATAGATAATCAGCTGTCCTGGGGACCCCAATTGTCAGAAGTTAGCCGAAAGATCTTCGCATCGGCGGCTTCGCTCAAACGGTTGCGAAATCTATTACCCACATCAACCAAAATTGCGCTCGCTCAGTCACTTCTTCTCCCTATCCTAGACTACGCCGACGCCAGCTATCCTGATTTAACCCAAGTACAGCTTGATAAGCTTGAGCGGCTTCAGAATCTCTGCTTACGCTTCATTTTCGGTCTGCGAAAGTATGACCACATCTCAGAGTACCGCAAAAAGCTAAAATGGTTGCCCATCCGTCTTCGCCGGGACGCGCACATCCTCTCACTCCTATATTCTATCCTTTTCGTCCCAAATACACCCAGTTACCTCAAGGAACGTTTTGAATATCTCCACCAAACCCACAGCCGCTCCCTCCGCTCAACACACACTCTTCAATTGAAAACTCTCCGTCCCTTCCATTCCTATAGCTCATCCTTTACCGTACATGCCATAAAGCTGTGGAATGCTCTACCCACTTCTATTAGACTAGCTAAGTCCCTCCCTATTTTCAAAAATATGGTTTACGAACACTTTCTTACATCAACATTAAACTGTTAATTTTAATATATATATATATATCTAAACTATATTTATATTATATATGTATATATAAATATTATTTATATTATGTGTATATAAAAATATTATTTTATTATATATTTATGTGTGTATTAATATTTATAGTAGGTATCTGTTCATGTGTTCTTTTTTTTTTTTTTAATTAAATTGTTATTATCCTTTTATAACACGCCACCGTCTACACTTGTTACACCACTCCCTGTCCATCCAAAGGTTGCCTGGCAGAGATCGCTTAAAGCGATAAGGCCGCCCATTGTACAACGAAATCTGTTTTTTAAGTTCTTTCCTGTCTTATGTATTCTTTTTAATTTGGTGTGCAATAAAGTGTTATTGTATTGTATTGTATGACTATGAACATGTAATATTTGTAACCACTTTCACCTGTTATCGTAATATAAGGAACTGGTTTGGTATAGAAAACATGACATAATTTTTAATAAGTATTTTTGAACGAAACTTTTCTTAAAACAAGCTTTATATTCATCTAGGACCACAGTACTTGGGAAGACAAATCCAACCCAAACTCGACGGGGTTAAGGCGTGTAGGAGTTCCTATGGCCACCTTCTGTCTCCATCATCAGACCAGCTCGATGGTATTATGTATGATATTGTAGTGTCACCAAACTTATATAAGTATGCGAAATTTGGGCTCTATCGGTCGCAAGATTTGTCCCACACAAACTAACAGGGCAAATTAAGCAAAAGGCAAACATTTTTTAGAAAACTTTTGTCTCAATATATATTTAACTGTTCTGAGCTCTTTGGTGCATTATTTGATTCAGTGTTGTAACCACGTTGTACCTGCTATTATTACGAGGTCTCAAGCTTGTGTTTGAGATTTCAGCACATTCGTAAATACGCCATCTAGCGTGAGAACGCAACATCACATTATATAACCGTGGAAAAACAGACGCTGTTGCCACAGAGCACAAAAAGCTCCTGAAAACGTTGAAATTGTCAGTCACTGCTAACGCAATTCAAGAAAGATACTATAGATGGCGCCACTTAACGGTCTCTCACAGTTTCTCAGACCCATGATGTCTATTATCCGACTACTTTTCATCTTGGCATGGGCACATTATAATCTTTCGTTTTAAAGTATATTTTTCAGGGACAACCGTATGTTTATTTGGGCAACCTGACTTTATCGAAACCTTTCGTGTCGTATCGCCTCTTCATAATAGTGCCTGCAATTTGACCTCCGAGGAAACCGCTGTCAAAAGCTTTTATTTTTAGAAAATGAATGGATTGAAAATGACCCCGTTTATTCTTTTGTTTTACTGTAGTAGGTTGTAGAATGTGCTACGCCGTAGCAGTTGCTACGCCTCGTAGAGGTTGCTACGCCGTAGCGCTACGTTCCGTAGATGAAATACGGTACTTAGCAAAAGCCATTTGTTCTTCTCGGTTGATGTTTAGTTTAATATTCTAATTAGTTGTCGCTTCAGGCATGAGATACTTTCAGCTTCTGTTCACTTAAGTAGATTTTGAATATTATTATCAGGTGCTAATTGAATTAATTGTTTTTGACTGTATATTGTAGAAAGTTTGTGAATAATGGCTATAAAATTGACGATGGGAAGCCTTTTGGATATTTTCATAAGGAAGGTAGTTACTTGAGTAAAAACTTCAAAATATATATCTATGTATTGTATTTTATTTATCAGTCATCAAGTACCCATAATATAAGCTCTGGTTAACTTGGGGCTAGATGACGCTGCGTGGATTGTCCAGGATTATTTATTTAATCACTTTTATTTATTGGTTTCGCAAGGTACCAACGCGACAATCGCTGGCGAAACATGTTCTTGAGTGGAGACCACGACACGGCGAATGTAGTGTAGGACGCCCTCCAGCTAGGTGGGATGACGACCTGCGAAAGACTGCAGGCAGGATGCGGCAAGCTGCAGATAGGGTGCTATGAGGCTTATTAGGGGAGGCCTATGTCCAGCTGTGGACTTATACAAGCTGATGATAATGATGATGATAGCTTTACTGTGTAGGTACGTGTCTTTGGTTCCGTAATTGAAATACCATTCAAGTCGATTCTATTGGAAAGTTCTATCAAAATTCCCGAGTCTAACAACACTTAACACTGCAAACTTATCGAAGCAGCGCGGATCCAATCGATATAGAATATTGCAAAGTTTAAAACACTTGACATTAAATTTCGCATAGATAAAGGTTTATAGGTTAAGTGCGGGCAAGAAAGGTGCCATTGGGGAACCACGAAGCTCCGTAATAACTGCTGTTGAATGAAACTGATCACTCTGCTTCGGCGATAAGGTTTATTTTAATGATATTCAGGCGTATATTAAATGTTACCGACGTTATTGGAAGCTTTTAACGCAAATGGGTCTCTAATGCTCTTAAGATAACGTATTTTTGGTACTGCTTGAGTTTTTTGCGGATGCAGCTATTTTGGGTAGCCTGCGACGCAGGAGTTTGTGGGTTCGATTACTGCTTGGGGACAAAAGTTTGATTATTTTTTTTATCTGCAAAAGAAAACACCTAGAACAAATATATTTGTCCTAGGTGTTTTCGATAAAAAAAATTTAGCGAAAATTCATTTCAATTCATTTTCAAGCGTTTTTATGACTTTCACTAATTTACTGTATTTTTATTATCTTTTTAACTAAAACGGTGCAAAAATAGCTATGTGTTTTCTGATTATGTTTGCGAAATTTTCTTAAAGTCGGGGTCGTAGCTTCCAAAAGAATTAGATAGTACACCTGTTTGGGGGTTTAGAGGTTCGCACGCACCTTAAAACGGCATATTTCATTCTAGAGAAATAGAGAATAACAAAGTCTTCCACAATAACCCGTATTTTTCTGCACAAATTTATTTCCCGCAGTCTATTTTTAGTCCGGTCATAGCAACAGCAGACGATGTAAAAGAAGGCATATTGAAATCGGAATGAAAGAATTTCGTAGTACGTTGAACATGAATTGGACCTTCGAAATCAGCCGTGCGTCTAACTTCACGAGTAGATGGGCACAATGGTCTTTTTAATTCTCACAGACGTCAACTTTTCCATTTCATGCATTGATAAGACTTTTTTACGACCTACCTACATACATTTATATTTTGGGCTATTTTTATCGAGCATTATCAACCGTAAACACTGCAATATAAATTAAGACTATACCCTACTAAAGAATGAGTATCCATCACGCATCTTTGTTATCCAAACGGGATGCTGGCAGCCATCGTCATCATCAGCTTATATTAGTCCACTGCTGGACATAAGCCTCCCCTAATGAGCGCCATAGCGCCTGTCTTCAGCTTGCCGCATCCAGCACCTGCCTGCAGTCTTTCGCAGGCCGTAATCCATCCTCGCTGAAGGGCGTCCTACACTATGTTTCCAGAGACTCGTTCTCCAGTCAAAAACACGTTTACCCCAGCGATAGTCTAGGCTGATACTTGTAGTAATGTATGTATGTATACTGTAACTTTTGTTACCAAACAAAACCAAAGACAAAATAGTCACCTGAAAGTCCTCAATTCAAAGCCGCGAGGAAACTCGCTGTTCCGACTCCAGCGGACGGAAAGACTATGAATAATAAATCAGAACGCTGTAATGTTATTAAACTTTTTGACGCTCCAAACAGCGCGGGTTAATTATTATCTCTGCGAAATGACAAGTATTTTCGCTCGTTTTAGTAGAATATTGGATTATTTTATCAGCCAAATGATCAGTTAACCGCTCAGATGGTCAGATGGTCGAAAACAGTGACTGTGAGTCACTGTTTTCGACCAACAGTGGTTAGCAGCAACGTTGTGAAAAACCACTATAACAGATCATAAGAATATATATCTCTGTAGGTTTAATGGGAACTGAGACACACTATTCTTGTATTCAAAGTAGGGTGTTACTGTATACAAGGGCACACTGTGTAAATGTGGACTACATAGCAGACACGTGACCTTTTTCATTTGAAAGGAATATAGCTTGGAAATTTTCATCTTAATACATCACTCGATTGAGTATGATATAATATGATATAGATTTCGGATCATGGTTAAGGTTACATTTATTTTTGTACAATCATCTTTATCAGCTGGATCCCATTTCTCATCCTACGCTTCCTTATGCTTATGCCAGACAACATGCTACATCCCATCATCAGCATCAGCCGGTGTTAGTCCACTACTGGACATAGGCCTCTCCTCATGAGCGCAATACTGCCGCACAAAAGATAACCACAGTAAGTACGATTTTTTGCGGTATTGAGTTATATATATATTCGAAATCAGCACAAAAAGATCTATATTTCTGTATATTCAGAGTTTGCAAATGTGGCTTATAACCTCCTGTTTGAGTAAGCAAAACTACAGTAAGTCTTGTTTGGTGGTATGGAATTCTTAATTTATTCATAGTAAGTAAATTTATTCATAGTGATAATTTACTTTTATTTAATTTCTGTAAATGATAATTAAAAACCTAAAACTTTTCTTTAATTAGTAGTTCCATGCCATAACTGCAGCAAGTTACAGTGAATATCAAGTAGATTTTGCTCAGCTATAAACAAATTGTATGTACTTGGTAATCATTGTTACAATATGTTCTTCTGCCTAAATATTCTTACAGTAAGTCACCTTCTTACAATATTTATGCTTAGGAATGAAAAAAAAATAATTATTACATTCCTAAAGATAAATATTTTTTCGAGGTTTTCTATATTAATAATTTATTTATTGACTAACTTAAGTCATTCCACTTATAAAGCAAACTACTTTGCGTAATAAAAACCGACAAAAATAAAAATATGCCTAATATTTGGACCATGGTAGCAAAAACCGTAAAAAAACTTTAACCGTCGTTTTCTCGAAAATGTGCTCGGAGGACTTACTGTGGTTATCCTTCGTGGGGCAGAATAGCGCCCTGTCTTCAGCTTGACGCAACCAGCATCTGCCTGCAGTCTTTCGCAGGTCGTCATCCCACCTGGCCGGAGGGCGTACTACGCTACGTTTACCGAGTCGTGATCTCCACTCAAGAACACGTTTACCCCAACGGTTGTCGGTTCTTCGCGAGATATGGCTAGCCCACTGTCACTTCAGCTTGCTAATTCTGAAAGCCACAATCCGTGTTTCTTAGTTTCTATCGTTAACGACATTACACACTATGCAACATTGTTTATGAGAACTCGACGTCCCACGTAAACAACGTTAAAGTAGTCGATAGTTTGTGCATCATTGTAACAAATGTCTTGCGAAACGTAAAGGTGGGTCCTGGTCGACGCGTTACAGGGCGTAACGTAATGTGTTACACAACAAGCGTTCGTGCATTCAGTATCAAAGAAGGTGTTCTGCACCAACAGTTCTAAATAAATATTTATAAAATTAATAAATAATGCTGGACAATTCACACAGCATTATCTAGCCCCAAGCTAAGCCGAGCTTTGTGTTATGGGTACTAGATAACTGATATACATAATACAAAACGACCAGAACACCCGGAACAAATACCTGCAGATCGAATAAATATTTGTCTCAATGCGGGAATCAAACCCGCAACCTCCTGCATCGCAGGCAGACCTTCGCCCGCCGCGCCACAGAAAGTCAAAGTTCTATAGAATATTACTAATGGGAGTTACCAAGTATTATTAGTTAAATTGAATAAATGGGCCAGGTTTCGTTTTGAACTATTATTGATGGTTCTACCATGGAACTGCAGGGATAAAAAGTGGTAACAGTTCTATAACGTCGCAGTCCTATAGAACAAATGGGAGTTACTGTTCGCAACAAGCAACGAGACGGATTGTAGTACATGGCGAAACGTATGATGCTCGCTGCTAACAGTGCATTACGCCCCGGTAACACCGATCAGTAACCACCTTTAGGTTGGCAGCTTTATAGTGCAGTGATAATATCCTCATGGGATTCATGTCTAGATCTCGGGGCTAGTATTCCTACAATGTGCAGAGTAAAGTGTAGTTGAGCTCTTAAAGTTCGCCCTGGGAGGGCGATGTGCTTAATTCTATGAACAAGTAGCGTGGATGTTTCAGTTTTGAAACTTACTTTACTTCGCTGTTCTCTTTGTTTTATATTATCTGTGTTATCCTTTTTGGCCTTATTTTAAGAATTATAATGGAAACTGTAACGCTGTGGTTTACCTCAATAATAAAAATATAAAAAGGTTTTTAGTGAAATAATGGAAATACCTTATGTGGAAAAACAAGGATACGGACGTCAAGCTTTCCCTTAAGTGTTTTCTTTTTGCAAAAAAAGACTTAACAAATTCAAGGAAAAACAAAAGACTTTGGTACAATGGTAGTAGTAGTTGAGCTTGTTTGAATGCTTTTCCTTAAATATATCAAACATCCATTAGGCAACATTTTGATAATTTATTTACAACCTCGTTTCAAATGGAATGTTCACGAAAATGCTTTCATAGAGAGGATACGTCCAAAGGTGACATAATTGAATTTTTATTGAAGATCGCCCAGTAAATCAGTTTTGGGAGCCGATTCGGGCGGGCCTTGGGTTCCTTAGGAACCCAGGGGCGCGGGGTGAGGGGAACCTGCGTCACTGATCGATGCAGCACTTGTTGCTTCGCTCAACAGGCCAAATAATCTATAATCGTAGCTTCCGACCTCCTCATTGTTTATGATGACCTGGTATCCTGGTAACCTAAATCTCAGTCGAAGTCATTTAATTTATCTGACACATCGATGGGTGGCGTTATTATCTTGAATTCGAAGGCCGTAGATGAAACGTTAATCGGTCGATGGATATCTATGTACTGGAAAGACATAGAAACCATGTAGAAACGGTCTCTCGATGAGTTAAATTGATGGTTTAACACTCTGTAGCAGTCCTGTACGTCGAATCATCTTGCATCTTGCGCCTGTTGTACATGCGGATCGCAAATGTCTGCTGTTTGACGTTAGACCAATTCTACAGGATGAAAAGGAAGAAATGAATCAGCTAAGTGAAACTCTAGTCCAGTCACCGTAGCAGAGAGTACTGGAAAGACATGGAAACCATGGTCTCTCGATTCGTGTACTCAGACGCCCTAGCCCTGAGTCTGTGTTTCAGAGCTTTATTTCCAACTGGCATCACCTCAATCCGCCCGCAAGTGGACATAATAAAGTACCTTTTCCGTTATTTGTATAGGTACTTTTTGTTAGATCCCCAACCAATCTTAGATATCCTATAATAACATTTGCAGATAATTCAAAAAAAAAATTCTAAAGCAAATTACTGGCAATAACGTACAAAACGTAAAAAGAAAAGTTGTAAGCAATTAATGAGAGTATTTTCCCTTACTTTATTTTATTTTCCGAACTGAGACTTACATAGCTTTATTTATTTTACGACACCATTTAAATAATTCCATTTAAACTTACTTATTCCTCTTACTCAGCTGCGGTCTGCTGGTGAACATATTATAAAAATGGCGAAGTCTGCATGTCTGTTACTTAACGAAAGTACAAACTTACCAAACTGCAATACCTACTTTAATATCTGTTAATAATGAATATCCCATTAATTATAGCAAAGACAAAACTCCTCATCAACACTAATACGTTACGTTCACTTCTGGACGTGTCTTCCCAAAATTTTCTAGGAAAACGTTGCTTTGCAATCAAAATAAATATGAAGTTGTTTATAAATTAGAATCAGAAAATTTGACTCTATCGAGTCGTGAATGAATAATTTTACGGAGAAAATAACAAAAAGTCGGATTTTTCAACGAAATCACAAGTAATAGTACAAATTAGATATGGAGAGAATTGGACAGACTCATAGATTCGATTCCAAGTATAAGTATTTGCAAGAATAATAATAGAAAAGTACAAAGATCAATGATCACATTTACATTTTCCCTAAAACCCCTATGTGTGTAATTATGCGAGTGGTTGATGAATGTATGGCAGATTTTAAATCAAGGACTTATACGTAACCAAAAAAAATTACAATGTAATTTTTTTGCCTTAAAATATACAACAAATTGTGGTCATCTTATAAAAAATATTTCACTATATTATAAACTAGAATAAGTTAATTTTTTGCAAATTACAAGATTTAATAAAATGTTCTCTGTGACGGGAATGTCCTGTGATTGGTTCCAACTCTGGTGAAGTCACAAGCATGTTACGAGTATCATAGCTACCTCGACTGATTGTAGTTCGCGTTTTACGTTTTTGGGTGTTATATTCGAGCTTTGAGCTATTACTGGATCAGTTTTCTAATAATTTTTGATTAGTCAGTGATCGTAGTAGAGTGTCTAAAATGACGAAACGCCCAGATAGAAATTTCAGCATAAAATTTGAATTTACTTGTTCGGACCTATTTGGATGAACACGGAACACCTCAATGTTTGTGTTGATGTCAAGGGAAACAAAAGACGAAAGCTAGTCTATCAATTCAATAAAATATTCTTTACAACGGCCAGAGAGCCTCGGAAACTTTGTAGCTTACTCCGCAACGCGGTGGAGCTGCAATAAAATTCTGCGTACTTCAATAAAATTATAAACCAATGTGCCGAAGCCATCTGATCTAAATATCGCTATTGTCCCGTACGACAAAGGATCCAAATTATTTGACAAAATACCCCACGTTCCCGGTCACTCATCTTTTTTTTCCGCTCATTAGCCTTTCGCGATGGAAACCCGGCTTAAATGATTTAGTTTAATGTTTTATGAATCGTTTGCTAGCTCCTTGCTCACGGCTTCGTACAAGTTCACCCGCGAAGTTATTGCTTGACAACCACCCGTGCTAAGGAGAAAGTTTTGTACGTTCGTCTGATTATTTTGAACTTTGTTAGTAATAAAGTTAGGTACTCATATTTTTTTTAATTTCTGTTAATGTATACCAAAAAAAATATTGAATAAAATTCAGTAATCTGCCACTATCTATAGTATATAGTGAATTAACAACTAATTTATGTTTCTCGGATTTTCCCTTTATGAAAATTTTACGATTTTCATAATTTTCCTGATTCTGGATCAACGGGAAGTACCCTATAGGTTTTTGGTCCAAAGCGAAAATCAAACATTTTTCTCGTGAACTAACAAATAATTTTTTATAGAATTGGATAACTTCATTGTTTCCTCTGTAGGTGGCGCTGACGGCGTAAGTGCCGAAAGAACTCCCAAAGATTTTCGGGCCGACTAGATAAGATCACGTAGCTTAGTTGGAAAAAGAGCACCCCTGCGCTGAAGGGGAAGGTGCGGGTTCGAATCCCGTCGGGATCGTAAATTTTTGGGATTTATTAATTTCTTAGAAATTACCCAGAGTATAATAAATAAAAACCTTAGAATCAAGCAACGGCAAAACCTCTCGTCAAAGAACTAAATGTAAATTTGGTCTTTGAGCAGAATTGGATAACTTCATTGTTTCCTCTGTAGGTGGCGCTGACGGCGTAAGTGCCGAAAGAACTCCCAAAGATTTTCGGGCCGACTAGATAAGATCACGTAGCTTAGTTGGAAAAAGAGCACCCCTGCGCTGAAGGGGAAGGTGCGGGTTCGAATCCCGTCGGGATCGTAAATTTTTGGGATTTATTAATTTCTTAGAAATTACCCAGAGTATAATAAATAAAAACCTTAGAAATAATTTATGTTTTTCGGATTTTTCCCTTTATGAAAATTTAATGATTTTCATAATTTTCATGATTCTTGGTCAACGGGAAGTACCCTATAGGTTTTGTGTGCATGTGATTCCATAAAAGGTTGCTTTCTATGTAACATAAAAATAAAAAATGTATATCTTCATACGTAATTTATCATGCAGGTAAATCAGATAACTAGTACCCATAACACAAACACTGTTTTCTTTGGAGGTAGAAGATTCTGTGTAGATTGTCCAGCATTATTTATTTATTTACTAGCATCTGCTCACGGTTTCACTTCCACGGAGCGGATGATAAAAAGTCGACGATCTTCGTTATCTAGAAATAACAGTTAAAAGACACTCCGCGGGGATTCGGGCTGTGATTGGTTTGTCCCCGTAAGGCAATTAGCCGTCAAAAATTGGTTTCTGAAAGCCCCCGTGACCTTCTGTAGTACCTGTTGCGTGAGCCTTTCTCTAAATGCGAGCAAAAGCGATAAGGAAACAAGAATTTTGCTAGCCCATCCCGTTAAACATTGATAGACATCAAGTTAACATTTATTAGTTTTAGCCATTGACAAAAAAGAGGGGTTTTATTTTTATTGATTAAAATAAGTAAATAATGCTGGACAATTTTTACCGCATCATCGAGCCCCGCTTGTTTTTTTGATACTCGAACTTCTAATTAAATAAGTATACTGAATTTGTTTTATTTACATAGGAACTCATCTCTTAACAAGATTTACTGACGAAAAGAAAAAAAATCGATAAAAAATTAATTCGGGCATTACTGGGTTAATAAAGTATAAGGTAATAGATTAAAAAAAACTTAATAGTGAGCGAATTATATATTTATATTATTTATTTGTTACTTTAATTATGTTATGATATTTTTAGTTAAATTATGTTATGATGTTATTTTTCTGAAGCAAGAGAAAAAATTACGTAGTGAGTTTTATTTTTTTTGCAAATTAAGCTAATCAGAAACTAGCAAGAATAAAATAGTTTTTTCTTTCATGAGTTGTGGCGTTTTGAGTTTAAAAAAAACTATGAAAACGGTTTTAAAATCTTTTTCTTTCCAATAACAAGGACGTTCAATAAGTACATATCATCATAAAGCATTCGTAACACAATAGTTGTAACTTCGGGGCCATTAAGGTTTTTTAATTTCTTAATATTTTATTGAACGAAATCAAAAAAATCTACATTTAAAACATAAAACTAGAGGAGGCATGACAAAGGCAAGCCTAACCCTAAAAAGTGTTCTTTTCCAGCAAACCTTACGGCACGTTTTCACACGTGTCGTAACCGTATATTGTTGTTGTACGACTATCTTCTCTAGCTGTTCCCATTACAACGACTGTTTGTCGTCATTGTGTCGTCGCGCTTTTTTAACGTTGAAGGACTATCGTATCAATATGTTACCGTTGTTTCCATTTTACGCTTCACGGCAGTCACCTTGTCGTTTGCACATTCCAACGACACAATATGAATCGTGACGTTTTTTATCGATATAGTGCGATAAATAATTATCTATCGTCACAACAAAACGTGTATCGTGCACGATAGTTTATCGCGTCGTTCTATATATGAACACCTCCATTTAAATATACAAGCCACGAAGCTTTAAACTGCACGTCTTTTTGTCGTCACGACACAGTGTGAGCGCGCTTGAGTTGGTATCATCAAAACAAGATTAATGTGTCTTCTAAAGTTGCAAAAAATATCAATGAATAAATTCAAACAAATTGTCAAACATATTCTTTGTAAAAAAGGCTTACTACAAAATATCAGATTATCTAGTGTAGAGGTAAAAAAAACTTGGGACGAGTTTTGCTTCAACTCGAAAACTATTGTTCTAAGAAGGTTTCTTTGTGTTATAGAGGCTTCCTTACTTTACCTTTAAAAGATTGAAGTGAATAAAATACTAAAGTGGGTCTTAGTTTTGCTAATGTAGGTAATTTGAATTTTGTGACGTGTTCAAGAGTCCTGTAAGGCTTAAAGGAAATAAAGCACTTTTATGTTTGATGTATTTATTTAGTGTATTTTATCCATCCATATAATTTCACTGTGTAGTTGCGGAAGTAATTTAATTACAAGAATCACATATCTAACCACAATTATGTCTGTATATATTACGTAGATACAGGGAAAGCAATCACTGCTTCTGAGCAACATCACACGCCCGGCTGTAGTATTTAATTATGACCCACGCGCGATAAGAATGGGATGGAACCATTTCGAGCTGAAAGAAATGCAGTCGGAAATTTACCTTCAGAAAAATTCGATCATCAAATTTTTTGATGATTAATCTATAAAAGCAAAGTAATAAGGGTCGAAAATATTTTACGACACTTGTAGGTATCATTCGGTGCAAAACGCAGGTTAATAATCTTTTAGTTTTGACAGCTTTCGTTCATCATTTTCATTTGTCTCTCATTCGTTTTTGAACTGGAATTTGCACTGCGGTAGGTATTGACGTTTTTAGTTTCGTAATTATCTGGCAGTCACCGCATTGATCTTTGTTATTGTTAGTAGTTTTAGTCAAGTTTTAATTCTTAAATGTCTTTGTATACAAAAAAGTATATTGGGGTCTAGAATTGAGTATCATTTCACCCCTTTTTGACAACGCGCGGATTGTATGAGAAACGTGACATAATCTATTTCTATATTGTGACAAGGTCCCGTCCCATTTTTGACGCGCGCCGATTAGACTTGTGGCAAGACACCTTATCCGCTTTCTACCCTCCGCTCATAATTGCGACCTAGATTTCCACACCAACACCTGGTAGAGCTACGGGAATTCATTCTATTAACGTTTTGAATGTGCCCATTTTCAGGTGACAGGCACTCCATGAAATATTACCAATAAAGTAAAAAATCCCTTACTACGGAACCTAAAAATAACTTTCTTGCCGTTGATTTTTAAACGCAATTGAAAGTGCTTATCGATTTTAAATAATTTCGTCAATAAATAATATTAACAATTAAATCTCCATCTTAACTCCAAGCATGTGTATTTTTATTTCAGAATTTGTTGACATAGTTTACAGCTAGCTCTTAGTTCGACTACAGTTACTATTTTAATTATTCTTTATCAGTTTTTGCTTTTCTTTTCTACCACTACTCTAGTAGGTATTTTTACTTATTTGGGAATAACAATCTGTAACTACAAGTAACACATTTCGTCACATCATTTCTCGCAAAATTTATAATTAAATACACCTCTCCATCAACAGAAAATCTCTCCTATATTTCTGTGGAAACGGGTGAAAATCACCAATTAATGCTGGCGCTCGTTGGGGTAAGTTCGTCAGTTCTCGGGCAACACCGAATGCCCGGGCGGCGCCAGTGTGCGCGAGTCTCCCGCGACAACCGCTCCTTTCAAACGACCTTTGGAACAGTCGCCGTGTACCTCACCCGCCCCTTTTAATACTACGTCCTAACTCCTTAGTGTATGAGTGTACCTACCTATAATCTGTACCAGTGGTTATAACCAATATCCAGTGAGGTGTGGTGTCAAAAATCGTGGTTTTATTTCATCTGTTGATTGCTTTGAGTAAGCGTGGACCTAAATAATTTATGTCGTATTCAAATTTCGCCCTTACCAAGTCGTACCGTGAGCCATTCTCGTTTGTAGAGGTATAAAACGAAACGTTAAATTTTACTCCAACCCTTAACGCACGATTCAATCGTATTAAAAATAATTTTGACGCAAATATTCAAAAGCAGTACAGCACACGCAAATAAGTAATTAAATTTTCTAGTTTCTGTAGGCACCGTTTCATGCAAAATCCAATAACTGAACATTTCGCGGTTTTAGGAAAGTGACGGTAATCGTTAGATAACCCCAAGAGCACACTATAGACGCAACAGTTTCTTTCTCCAACGTGTAGCTATAACACTCAAGGCTGTTCCAGTTCACGAGCGGCCACAAGTGTCTAATAGAACTTGAGACAGAAAGGTATCTGCTGGCCAATTATATGTAGTGTTCACATAGCTAGAAAATAATATCCACGAAGTTTAAATCACTTTGAACCAATTCGAAAAGCTTCAACGTAGAGTTTTATTAAATTTAGAGAGCTTAAAGAAAAAGTTTTGGTAATAAATCATGGCAAACAACAGTAGGTAGGTACAGAATCGAGGCAATCTGATAATACGAAATCTGAAATTGATATATATGTGCGTGTTACATAACTGGTACCTTTCATGCTAACCATCCCATAGGATTAAGTTTTAGTAGTTATATCTAAGGTAGGTGTTGCATAAATTTTACCTGGAATATTTTCCTTAGGATAAATTAATAAATGATACTGGACACTTCCACGTCATTAATTTTTTTTAGCATCATTTAAATCCAAGCAGAGCTTGTGTTATGGAATGGGGCTCATGAACATAGTTTTCATTATCAAGATTATGGGATGTTTTTTTAGTTAAATGATATTGCTTAATAAATAAGGTTAACTGCGCACAGAAACACAATAAATAATGAGTTTCGTAAAGCTTACGTGTAAAATGTGTCTGGCTAATACATTTTGTACGAAGAAAATACCGAGAAGCGAGATTTTGCTTCACGACGAGAACGAAATGTTGATAACAATTTTGCCCGAGCTCGTTTTCTGACATTGAAACATTCTTTACTCGCGCTTTAAGCCTGTCTACGCCGATTTTTCTTAGGATTCGAATTAGATATATCGAGCGCGATTTTTAAATATTGGGTTTTTTTTTCTGTGTGCTACTAAGTAAATGGGGCTTGAGGCTCTTTCATGTGAGATTTAAATCACTGCTTCAAATACATTCAAAATCTCTAGAGGTGAATAAGCAAGAGAATAAGTAAACAAACGCTACGAGATGGGCCGGGCGCCAGGCATGCAGACCTGTAGTAGCGTAGCGCACCCACGCACAACCGTCTGTGACCCCTACTGATTGTTACTGTTGTCTGTTCTGAGAACCATAATATATAGCTAATTATACTGCCCCACGAAGGATAACCACAGTAAGTCCTCAGAGTACACTTTCGAGAAAACGGCGATTAAAGTCTTTTACGGATTTTACTACCGTGGTCCAAATAATAGACATATTTTAATTTTTGTCAGTTTGTATTATGCAATGTAGTTTGTTTTATAAGTGGAATGACTTAGTTAGTCAATAAATACAATATTAACACAGAAAAAAATTAACCGTATGTTTACTTGCTATTAATATATTATGAATTCCATACCACCAAACATGACTTACTGTAGTTTTGCTAACTCAAACAGGAGGTTATAAGCCACATTTTGCAAACTCTGAATATACAGAAATATACATCTTTTTGTGCTGATTCCGAATATATACCTACTTATATAACTCAATACCGCCAAAAATTTTACTTACTGTGGTTATCTTTTGTGCGGCAGTATAGTATTACGTATAGCAATGAAACGACACTCTTAAATTTAAGTTTGTTCGACGCGGGTTGGCGCGAGATTCAAATTTTGTGTGGCCTTTAATTTTTCTGTGTTCCACAAGCAATGAAACTAGCGGAATAGTAATTTGCCGCAAATCGTAAACCATTTTCAATGAACGAATGGTAAAATCAACTTTGATTCGTTTGTATTATGTGAGCATTTGTAAAAATGTTGATTTTTAGCACAAATTCTCTTTTTTTCAAATGCTCAAAAAATACTAGCGAATTTGGTTTTTAGTTGGTTTTATAATGAGATCATAGAAAATGGTTTACGATTTGCGGCAAATTACTATTACACTAGTTTTATTCCTTGTGGAACGTAGAAAAAATAAACCACAAAAAATATTGAAAGTCCAACCCACGTGGAACCACCGTACAGTTAATACTAAGGTCTCGGTCTCTGCAGGAGCTTTGATGGTTGATAAAAAATCAAAAGCATAAAAATACGTACGTAACTGGTCACGCGGTAAGCATCTAGCTTAGCTAGTCGCCTGGATGCAGTGTCCGTATGGCGTGGGTTCGTATCCGGGGCGGTTTTCTAAGCAAAACCCTTCCCCTCCCATAAAAAAAACCGAAATAAAAATTATGAAGCTATTCCGAGCTCAACCCCCAATAGTAGTTAGTATAAGTAACGGCGAGCGGAGCGAGAGAATTTTGTTAGATGTTTGACGTCACTTCTCGGAGCTTGGTACCTACCCGGGGCGGACCGCTCCCTGCGCCCAAGGCACCACCTGCACAGGCGAGCGTATCGCTGCATAGCCTTGCCTTGTATCATATTATCATCGCGATAATTTTTACATTCACTCGCCTCAAGGCTTGTCGTGGAGGTCCCTTACCCCAGGCCTAACGATTAAGGTCACAGACTTGAAGTTTACTCTGGGGGCATTAAAAAGACGTTTAGTCAGAAGGAATCGCTGACTTTCTTTCAACTAACAATCGGTAGTGAAATAGGTTCTTCTATTTACCAAGAAGGATTTACTTGTTTCTTGTTGTTGCCGTGTTTCTGCCTGCGGCTTTGCACGCGTCCTATGGAAACATTTTAGTTAAATTTTATAAATTTTTCGTGGTCACTGTTTTATGGGATAAAATGATGGGATGTGTTATACCAGGTCTAGTAGCTACATCTATGCGCATTTCAGCCCAGTCCGTACCGAAGTTTTGGCTTGAAGAAGGAACAAACATTACATCAAAAAACAAATAGCATTAAATAACCCTTGACAGTGTATTGCAAAAAGCTAAAACCTTTTGGAAACATAGAAAATTCCATCAGCGAAATTGTATGCGATACTACGTTTGTTTTCTAGGTTTACTCAGCGTAGGCGTGTTGTACTTGTACAGCGAGCGGTCTAACGTAGACCAAAATCGACCTTTACAATTACAAATGTAGACGTGTTGAAAAGGTCGTTGTTCTTGGAAAAAAACAAAGTTTCAATGAGCATTTTTTTTTCAAAGAATTTTACACTGGTATAACTTTTATTAACATATTTTAACTTTTGGAGCGTCTGAAACTATGCCAAAATTAATTTGAGTAAGTTTGTAAAAAAAAATATTGCGAGATAATTTTGCAATTGAATACCATTTTTATTTTTCGAGTAGAACGTGATTTTAAAATGACGATCGCTCGAAAAATTTACAATCTTGCTTTTAGTTATTTTTATATGGATTAGTTTTTAGCTTTCATTTGTAGTTTGTACTTATTGTTTTCAATATTGTATATATTTACCAATTCGGCGATGTGGTCGCTCAGCGACAAAACCTTTTGTTGTGTTGAATAAAAAAAATGTATATCCGTTTCCTTTAGTGACAATTTAGCAAAAACAAAAAAAGATTTATGAAAAAATTTCAACTATTGAATACCTACTTAAATAAAAGAGTTCCTTCTGAAATAGAAAAAAAGACTGAAAAAAACCTATGTTCGTCATACAAAATAAACCCTGTCCGGCTTAATACACATATTTCTTTTGACACCTTGTATCAAAAAGTAGATAATCATTTGCTAGGATACCTACCCATTACGTTAATACTATTTAAGTTCTTCTGTGCTGACTGCCACGCAAATGGTAACCTACTAAAACCTCACGTTAAATATTCAAGCTAAACATAAAAGCACACTTACACTGACTGACGTCACGGACGTTGATACGTAGACATACGCTAGTCCATTTTATTTTAAAAAATATTCGAACACGAGTGCTTATAAGTTGAAAGTGGCAAAAAGTTGTGCGTCACCTACGAGTCCCCCTGGGTGAGTGTGCGCCAGTCGCTCAGTGTCTGTATACGACTATAAAACTGAGTTTTATAGAACACTATCACAGATTGTTTTTTACATCTCGGGGGTAGTCGTAAGAATTCCAAGCCATAGACACGCAGATTTGGGCGTTCACTTAGAGCTAAGAAGCCATTATCGATCTTCGCAGCGCCATCTATTGTTGAGTACCGGAATCTAGGTGCTGCCATCTGTGTCAAGTTTGGTGTACTACATTATCAGCCTAATAACTAGAACCCTAAACCCAAGATGGGCAAATCGTGTGGAGCATGCGGCAAATTTTTATCACCAGTAGATAGCGCTACTTGTAGCATTTGCGCCGCTATTTACCACAAAGCTTGCGTGTCGATTCGGGGCTCCGTGACTTCCGGGTGGGCTTGCCCTGGCTGCAAAGCGAAACAGAAGAGAGGCGATAATAGCGAAACCCCCGTTAAAAACGTATCTGAGGGTTCTTCTACTTCTGCGCAGGCGACATCTCGGGCAGCCCCGGTCTTAGACGCCGAGATGCAGGAAATGCGTCGTGAACTCGCCGAATATATGGAGGAGTTACGTACTTATCGTCGGGAGATGGCGGATTTTCGTAGCGCGGTTGCGGCCATAAATGAGAGGCTGGACGGTTTTGATACGCGCCTTGAGACAATTGAGCAGAGGAAGCCGACGTCTGCAGCGATCGAGGTGGTTGAACTCGAAAAAACCGTGGTCCAGCTCAAGAACGAGTTGAATGATAGGGACCAGGAGGCGCTTTCTTCAGACCTCGACATTGGACATCTGCCCGAAATGAAGGGGGAAAACATCCTGCACACCGTTATTCATGTGGCGGCAAAGCTGGGAGTCACTCTCGAGGAACGCGACATCGTCTTCACCGAGCGAGTTGGCGTTGCTGATCGTGTAGGCGAGGAGAAGCGCGCGCGCCGAGTCGTCGTGCGTCTGGCGCGCCGTCAGTTACGGGATGACCTGCTGAGCGCGGCCCGAGTGCGCCGCACTCTTACCACCACGCAGCTCGACCTAGTGGCGCCACCGCAGCGGATCTACCTCAACGAGCGTCTGACCCGGTACAACCGGCTGCTCTTCCACCGAGTCCGAGAAGAGTGCCGCAAGCAGCAGTGGAGGTACTCCTGGACGAAGAGGGGCCGCATATATGTTCGGGAGGCAGACGGGAAGCCAGCCTACCCGATTCGCTCGGATGCAGATCTAATTAGGGTTTTTAAGATTGACACTGTTTGAATTGTTCTTGGATAAGTTCTCGTTGTCATGTTTCAAGTTTTTTGTAATTTTGTTTTATCGTGTTAGTTTTAAATTTGTTTTGATATGTTTAGTTCAAATAAGCTACGGGCGGCTTGTTGATGATTTCAAACACAGAGAAACTAAAATTTTATATATATTTGATTTTATTTGCAAACAAATCTGTTTAACGTACACTATTTACAAAATATGTTCTGCCAATTTTACATTAATTATATTTTATACATTTTACAAATTATACATTATTGCTATAAATAAATTATTTTACAGTGCTACTTATTCTACACATCAATATTTACGTTTTTATTTGGATAAAAGTATTTTTAAATGGTATCTATTTTTAGCTACATGCGTTAATATCTATGTAATTTGCTGTCTCGTTTTTATGATTCTCATAATCTTGTTTTTGGTCGACTAAGGATTGGTTTGTTTAATGCAGGTTCCTTAGGCACCAATCACGACAATCTTACTGCTTCTATTATAAGGCACGACTTAGATGTTCTAGCTATAAACGAGACTTGGCTTAGAGCGGGAGAGGAGAGTCGTGCCCCAGTTGTGGCGGGATACCGACTGCGTCACATTCCGCGGCCGCGCGGCGTGCGCTCACGTGGCGGTGGGGTGGGTTTTTACATTAAACGCGGTGTAGCCGCGCGTACCTGGCGGCATCCAGTAGACCCATTGCATGCGTCGGTTGAACAAATGTGGCTTACCATGACCCTCAACGGCAGGAAACTCGCAATCGGCACGGCCTACAGGCCACCTTGGTTGGACGTAGATCTATTTTTTGATGCAGTTACGGACACGGTAAATTCTCTTCCCAGCTGTGAAAGCGTAATTTTGCTGGGTGATTTCAACATTAACTTGCTAAATTTAAATGAAGTTAAAACCACAAAACTTGTATCATTTCTTTCTTGTCTAAATTTTTCACAATTAGTCACATCACCGACGCATTTTACTCAAACTTCTCAGTCTTTGATTGATGTAGTCTGCACTGATCTAAGAGCCAAAAGCGTTGCAGTAGAGCCGATAGGCTCTTTATATGGACACTCTCTCGTTTTTTGCGAGTTTAATCTAAGACGCTCCAAAGTCAAACCCTATACTGTTTTTTATAGACCCATAAAGCATATTAATTTAGAAAATTTTAACATTAGCCTCCGAAATATCAGATGGGACCTTATTTCGACGCTTGGTAGCGTTAACGAAATGGTTAACGCATTTACGCAAAGTGTCGTGACACTTTTTGACGTGCACTCACCAGTGACCTCAGTCGTTGTTAAACCTCACTCTTACCCTTGGATCACTGACATCATCAAACTAATGATGAGGCTTCGTGACGAGGCTCTGGCGGAGTATCATAAAACTAAGCTCGACTCAAAGAGAGAATATTATAAAAGCCTTAAATCAACAGTGAATCAGGCCCTTTTCCACGAAAAAACCGCTTATGTTAATAAAAATATAAATAATAAAATACATGATCCAAAACTTCTTTGGAAAAATATCAAAAGCACAATTTTTCCTAAACATACCTCTGAGCTTCCTCCACATTTAAATGACCCTAACGTTATTAACGCACACTTTTTAGACGTTCCAGGTGCTTCTGATGTAAATATCTCGCACCTTACATATTTTGAGTATCACACTTTTGGTGAAGCGGTCTTTCAATTGCAGCCTGTTAGTCTGGACAGAATAGGTAAAATTATTTACAGTTTAAAATCGAATGCTGAAGGTAGTGATCACATAACGCTAACCATGCTCATGTTAACACTGCCTGAAACGCTTGATGTAGTAGCATGTATCGTTAATACCTCGGTAGAAACGTCAACTTTCCCGGATATGTGGAAGCTAGCAAGCGTACAGCCTTTGCCTAAAATAGCTAACCCCACTGAACCAAAAGATCTGCGCCCGATCAGTATTTTGCCGTGCTTGTCAAAAGTATTAGAGAAAGTGGTCCATAGTCAAGTAACGGAATACCTTGAACGTAACTGCATATTGCCTAAAGAACAGTCTGGTTTTAGAAGGGAACACAGCACAGTAACTGCACTGTTAGATGTAACAGATAATATTCTCTGCGCGCTAGATAAGGGCATGTGTACCTTGTTAGTTCTTTTGGATTTCTCTAGGGCATTCGACTCAATCAACACTAATCTTCTCTTGTCAAAATTACATTTTTATGGATTTGATAATAAATCGATTCTCTGGTTTCACAGCTATCTTAGTAATCGCCAACAGTACACTAAGCTCTCTCGCGAGGATGGTTCGACTTTGTCATCCGACATATTACCAGTCGAGACTGGAGTTCCTCAAGGATCCATTTTAGGCCCGCTATTATTCGTACTGTATTCGGCAGATATACAGCGGCATATAAAGCACTGTCAGTTCCATATTTACGCAGACGATACGCAGCTATATATATCGTGTAAGCCCTCGGATGTTGATGAGGCAATAAGGAAACTCAATAGTGATTTATGTAATATCGCACAGTGGTCTAAAAATAACAGTCTATTACTTAACCCTACAAAAACCAAATATATGGTCTTTGGCAGCAAACACCAACTAGCTAATTTCAGTCCAAGTGTTGATGTAGAGCTTATGGATGCATCTGTTGAACGCGTGTACGAAGCGCGTAACTTAGGTCTACTTATGGACTGCAATCTTCGGTTCGAAAAACATGTAGCTGACACAGTAGCCAACTGTTTTTACAGGCTGAAAGTCTTGTATAGAATGAGGCCGCATATTCAAATAGACCTACGAATACGTCTGATTGAGTCACTCATACTATCCAAGTTGAATTACTCTGATACAGTCATTAGTCCTAGATTGCTTGCTAGAACGCAAAAGTTGATTCAGCGAGTACAAAATGCCTGTGCTCGTTTTTGTTTTGATATACCGTTGAGAGGTCATGTTACACCGTTTTTGAATCAACATGGCATTATGAAAATGAGGCATCGTAGAAAATTTCATTTAGCTTGTTTGCTCTTTGGTGTCGTCAACTACCAAGTACCCTCATATCTCTATGAGAAACTTTCATGGATAGGCAGCACCAGATCGTGCGGACTCCGACAGAGCGCCAAACAGCTCTCGATGCAGCGTCATAGTTCGGCCTCCTTTCGAGGCAGTTTCCGCTACGCTGCATCGCGGTGCTGGAATAATATTCCCCCACCAATAAGGAACCTGCAAAGTTTTTATGGTTTTAAAGTCAAACTACGCAATTTTATTTTTGAAGGTCAAAAAAAACAAGAGAGTCATAAAAATGATATGAGTATCATATAACGCTATGTACAATTTATTATTACTTACACTATATTTAATTTTTACCAATATATAAAAAGCAAACCATGCTTTATTATTTGTGTGTTTTGTTTCAATGTAATTTCTATGAAGGCCTGGCTGCCGGTTAAAATTTTTTTTTTTGATTAGTTTATTGGCAGAAACGTGTACCTACTAATTTTCTGTCTTGTTTGTATGTGTGTACTTACCTACATGGAATTTGCCCTGTCAGAAGAAATCACTTATATTCGTATTTCAGCGTCTCATCGTATTTCATAAAATGTGTTTATAAATGTCACCTGTAAAAGTAAATAACTACACAGACTGTTGTGAATGCTAGATGCCCGTATAGTTATCATCTGTTGTATCTATTTGTCAATCGTTGCCGTAGGTTATTTATCGTTATATTTTTGATTGTGTTGTGTATAATATATGTGTTATCTTCCGTGACGTCACCAAACGGCTCTGTCGGAAGACCAGCGTTGGTTGTAAAGTGTTTACAACTAACCCATGCTGAGACAGGGACCGTTTTGTGACTCTTATCGACAGTAGTTTTGTCTTATCGACAGTAGTTTTGTCTTTAAATTATGTCTGTACCTATATGTTGATGGAGTTACAAATAAATATTATTCTATTCTATTCTATTCTATTCTATTCTACACTTGGGCAATCAATCGAAATACATTTTATTGCGACTATAGCGGGCTCTCAATTTCCGAACAGTCATTTCCCGCCAGACTCATTGCCGTCCGGTGGAAACACCGGAACCGTCTCGGTTATTTTTATTCTGCTTTGCATCTACTAAGGACTTGTATATGATAGTCATAATGAATACAAAGCCAAGAAATCAACAGTTTTCTTCTTTTCAGTTTGAATGTGAACAATTTGACTACGATACAAACCTTGACTTTTAACTTTGTGCTTAAGGCTTCAGGAATTTGCCAAACAACGGTTAATAGAAGACTAACTGCTTCCCGCGGATTGGCCCGCGCTTTTCAATGTCCTATGTCCTTCTCCGGGATTCCGTCTAACTCCCTGCCAAATTTCATAAAAATCCGTTCAGCCGTTTAGGCGTGAGGTAACAGACAGACAAAGTTACTTTCGAATATATAATATTAGTGGGATAGAGTAAGCATAAATAAGTTGATGAATGTGAAAAAAATATAAACTGTCTTCGAATCTAAGGTTTTTGGTTGTAGTGCTTACCCGCACTCTGGGTATCTCTAAGAAATGAAATAAGTTCCCAAAAAAAATCGGTTTCGGCGGGACTCGAACCCTGGGTCCTTTTTAGGTATTGTCCCGGAAAACCTAAAAATAGTGTTAAATTACGGACAAAAGAAAAAGACTAGGAAAAGGACTGCAGTCTTTTTTTTAGTTTTTACAAAACAATCATAATTAATAATCTTTTTTCATACACAATTATAAAATCGTATTGAAAGTTTTTTGTACATGAAAACAATCGAAACCTTAATTAATAGTAATAACACAATCAAATTATTAGTACATAAAGCAATAGTGCAAGTGAGGAACAGAAATAAAGTGGAGTTTAACCAGTGAAGTGATGGTTTAGCCGAACAATGAGCGGTATAGGTCCGTCTAGTGTTTGGGCGGCTCAGAAGCGGCTGGAGTCGTGGGCGCGAGCGGCGCGCGAGCGGACATCCAGTGCCAGCAGCGGACAGAGCCACAACTCAACTGACAGCTACGGAGATGACAAATCGCATGGAAGTCCTAATGTACGAACTTAAAACTAATTTTCCTCTTCTTATTATAATAAGCTACTTGACTCATATCAAAATCATCATATAAATAATTTTTTTCTGTAGTACCTATTTGACTTAAGAAACCAGCATTTATCGACTTCAGATGTTATAAGTGTAAGATGACTACATATTATTTTCAATCATAGAGTAAAAAAGCGCTGCTGTCTCAGTTTTCAATCTATAGAATGTTTTTTTATTTTTGTTTTGAGTCTGAAAACGCTGTCGGCTATGTTGTGACGTCATACGGCTCGAAGCAAATTTCATGTAGTTAAAATACACTAGTCCGTGGTGTGACACTGCTAAATGGACATTTGCTAAAACATGAAAAATTGTTTGTTGTGTCGTATGACACACAGCACAGATTTTATAGACTAAATTGGCTGTCAGCGTTTTCGTCTGCTTACGAAAACTACACTTTTAAAAGTTTTGCGGTGTTCTAGGTCAAAAACCGTGCATCTTTTTGGCGCCACTTCTGGTCGCGTCGTAGAGGCAGTGAATGCGTTTACGCTCTCTTTTCGGGAGTTACAAATAATTACAAATTGACAAAATAACTAGGTACTTAAAATTATCTTCTCACAACTGGTCCGCGAAAAAACGCACCCGCAGATGAGTCGCCCACTTCACTTTTTGGTATGGTACGCATCCGAATAAAATTCTCTTGGTTTTTGATTCGGACGAGTTGTACCCCTATCCAAAAGTAAAGTGGCCACCTCTTCCGCGACATACTTTTCAATAGCTCCGCATCGAAATTTTATAAACATCCAGTTCTCACTTCCTTGTTATTATGTGTAGACAACAGCCTCCGATCTTCGGAAACATGAAAATAACTAAATACCTTTGACTAGACATACTTCGAGACTAGTTTTTGCAAGACGTACAGCCAGCAGCGCTACCTTTTTCTTTTTTTAAGATTTCACTTTTCACCCTAAGTGGGTTTTCAGGAGGGATTTATGGAACAAGCCTTTTCTTCATACTTGCGTCAACAATAAAAGCTTACTACAAACCTTAGCCAAAACGAACTTCTTCTCAGAACGTACCTAGCCCATTCTAGAGGTACAAAAAGCAACTAAGCTTACGTTTGAACAATGAAGTTGCACCTCTTGACAATGCTGCACCACATATCTTTTTATTTACTTATTCTTTTCTATTTTCCGCATTCGAAGATAAGAAAGCATTTAACGTTCTGAAGGAGCTATTCGCTTCGCTGCCTAAAAGGTCTAGCTTCGCCAGTATTTTCCGTATTCTGAATTACTAAGGAATTGAAGGGATAGTGAAATGAATTTAATACACTGCACGGTTTTAGCTTGTAGCGATTCTTATAGCGAGTGTGTGTTGAGTAGGTTTTTTAGTATTATTGAGAATATTTAATAAAGATGATAATTATCATCTTTTTTTATTATCATCTTTTTTTAAATATTCTCATTTTAATAAAAATTCATTAAAAGGGGATTCAAGATTCAAGATCTCCATTGGCTAGCAAGAATTTTTATTCAATAATCATAACGCCAATACTCCGTTCTAGAATCTAAGATATTTTATGTCATCAAAGACATATGAATGAAAACATCTTTTTTTTTTTTGAGTTTTTGTTGTATTGTCCAGGTACAAATAACAACAAGGTGATAATCATCACTAAAGATCACTAAAGACTATACACAATAAATAAGTACAGCGAAAAATGTTTAAATTCGGTTTCAAAAACGGACGAGACGCGAGGTAAATAATTAATAAAGGCTTTCAAAATCAAATATCGTTTCGGCCTTCGATTTGCTTCAATACAATGTCGTAAAATATTTTCCAACAATTATATTTTATTCTGTGGCGTTGTAAACCCTATGTTCACAAAAAAATCTAGGATTCTAAGTCCGAGTAAAAATCATCAATAACCATTCCCGTTCTTCACCAGGAGATGCTGATTCCCAAGGAGCAATGCCGCATCCAGCCTCTGAGCATGGAAGGACGGGCAGCTATCTCCCTCCCTCACGCGCGCCTCACCAGAACACCCTCTATATCTTCGCAGAGCAGCCTGGATAGCGGCACTTCTAGAGCTACTGTGAGTTACCTATACCGTTGTTTATTTTTCAACTGTTTAGCCCGTTTTGGTTCACAATGCCGTATCCAGCTTCTGAGCGTGGAAAGGCGGGCAGCGATCTCCCTCCCTCATGCGCGCTTCACCAGAACATCATGATCATCAGCAGCCTATATTGGTCCACTGCTGAACATAGGCCTCCCCTAATATCGTTTTCTATGTATAATAAAAAATATCTATTTATGTATTGCTTCTATGTATATCAGTTATCTAGTTCCCATATAACACAAGCTCTGCTTACCTTGGGGCTAGATAATGCTGTGTGAATTGTCCAGCATTATTATTATTATAAGCGCCATAGCGCCCTGTCGTCAGCTTACCGCAACCAGCATCTGACTGCAGTCGTCTCACCTGGCTGGAGGGCGTCCTACATTACGTTTGCCACCAGAAAACCCTCTATCTACATTTTCGCAGGGCAGTCTTGATAGCGATACTTCTAGAGCTATATTAAGTTAACATGTATACTAGTAGCGCCTGGTAGTTAGCCTCCTACGATAATTATTAAAAAAGAATAAGAATTTGAAAATCTTTCAAGTTAATATTGTAGGAGTGTTCAAGTTAATTTTTTACTGTAAAGGAATACCATACGTGAAATCTGTGAAATGAAGATCAATTCAATGTTACCTTAAATGTAGTTGACGACCGATGTGGCGCGGCGGGCGAAGGTCCGCCTGTGACGCAAGAGGTTGCGGGTTCGATTCCTGCCTCGGGACAAATGTTTGTACGATCTGCAAATATTTATTCCGGGTGTTCTGGGTATTTTCTATGTATAAAAAAACTATTTAATGTATTCTATTAAGTATATCAGTCATCTAGTACCCATAACACATTTTTATTTTAATTTATTCGGAGAACAAACAGTTTTACACACTATTTAAGTAAACTTACATCTTAACTATTAATTAGTAATATGGCATCGCATATTACATGCTCTGCTTAGCTTGGGGCTAGATAATGCTGTGTGAACTGTCCAAAATTATTTATTTATTTAATACAGGAGTAGTATTATAATCCTACCTACTCGTACTGTTTTAAATCATTGTACTCTGAAAAACTATAATGAAAATAAGTAAAAACTTTTTCCACATTGAAACATCAAAAGGGATTTCCACGAAACATATTCACAGAAATTCACAATTCACAAGGCTGCTCTGGACACATATCAAGCATGGCACACGCTGAAGCTCCGAATACAACTCCATGTAAATTCACCGAGCATTTTGTTATTTTCATTTCATCCGAGCTATTTTTAGACGGATACATTTAAAATGCTTTCGAATATCATTCAAATCGTGGAGGTATTACAATCCTGATCACGGAAGTAAGCGGGTTAACATACGAAGCTTATTTGTGTTAGAAGAACACCAACGTTGTGAATGTGTTTGGAGGTATGCGGTACGCGCGCGTCCAGAACCGCAGTCACCTTAAGAAGTTCCTCGTCAAGGTATGAAAATTTGGTGTTCTTCCAACACAAATAAGGTTCGTAGTTAACCCGCTTACATCCGTAATGAATTCGTCAAACTACTATAGTTTTTATAGTAAAATATAACAATCCTGCTTTAAAAGAGCGGTATAAAATAGGTCTGTTAATGCATTCAAGGCCCGGTCTCACTAGTGATCGATGCTAGGGCGGGCGCGGTCGCTGCTTTTCTTAATCTGTGTGTAACGTGCGTCATAAGTGCTTTATGATTTACTACTCTATGTCAAACCCCTAATTTTAAGAGAAATTACTTACAGGCCATTTTTACGATTTCATAGCCATTTATGGAAAAAAAATCGTTTTGACGTAAATATGTGGCAAACAAAAACTCAACTCTTAAAATTTTTGCATGTTATAAGTGTCAAGTAAGAGCCGAATAAGAGTATTTACCAGAAGAAAGGACGCAACTTCCTTCTGTATATTTTAACACCTTCACTGCGATTACCAAGCCACCTGCCAAGCTTGATAGTTTTGGCAAAAACTCCTTGTTTGGAGGAGGCACGTTAAAAGAGAACGTATTTGTGCTGATGAGGTAAGTAGCTGTGAGTAAATTTAAATGCATAGATACAGGCATAAAAAGTAGGCAGTGTGACGGTCGGTAAATATTTAAATGCAAACAGAAACACCCCTCGAATAAATCACACAAACATTTCACCCATACGCGTATACCACACGGGCTTACTATCCAATTAAAAGCTTAACCACATACGTAAAGCACGTACTCACTTGCGAGCTAAAACAGAAACCGTTGCATGCGGTTATTTGTTTTCATCAAAATATCTAGCAGGGATTTGAAAGTACCTAAATTAAAAACTTAAGACAATGTGGTATGTTTTTTGATTAATTTAAAAGCTGTATCAATTTTATTTTTATTATTTAAGACACGCTTAAATCTTGTACAATAACCAGACGTAATTTTTGTTAGGGGAAGCACTCAAGTCAAACCACAAGTTATTTTCAAAATAAGTCACATTACCGCGCAGTATCGAATTTGCGGAGCCGCAACTCGAGGTCCGCAGCGTGTCCGCGACAGTTTTACATCTGTTCCGCATCTCGTACGACGGACAACGTCATTGCGAAACTCTTGCGGCACCGCACCTACGGTACCGCGCGATAGTATTAGAGCGCTCTTAACGTCGCTCGTTGTACGTCACGATCATACCTACGGACCTACGTGTTAACGTTTACCTTACTAGAGACTCGTTACGATATCGACCTGGTTACCCTTACAGCTCTACCCGGCGTTTCACATCGCATTCAATATTCATTGAGTTTGCCAGTCGTCAGATTGTTTAACTTATGCCGACATTGATATATAACTGGCCTTTGTTTTTAATTTCTGACAAATGATAGGGGTTGTTATAAGTTTGACGTCTGTATCTGGTTGTATACGACGCCATTGTAGCGATCGTAAGAAGTGCTCACAGCGGTGCCCACAAATTGACATGCCATGGGCACCGCTACCGGGCGATGCACGCGAATTACATTAACTTGGATCTCATCAGAGAAGGTTTCACGCGTAATTGTTAATAAATAATTTTTATCCTAATATTTTACTCAAACATAGTAGTTATGTAATCTGGTAATTAAAAAGTCGACTTTGCTCAAAGAAGGTTGTCCTTCTTTAAGCAAAGTCGACATTTCTGGCTTACCCGAAATGGCGCCAGCAATATCATTACTGTCGTGTTTTGCGGCCGGCAATTTCCATTGCATATTTTATTAATTATATTAATATTTATTTATATATTATTTTTGCATTGTTTGAGTAAAACACTATACAAGCCTCGGTCCGCAATGACTGCCCTGCTGGCCACGCTATGATGGCCTCAAGCTAAGCTTGCTATGGTTTCGGCCTTCAAGCTTGCTTGGTCATCATTGCAGGCCGCGCTATAAAGGCGACTTCGGTCTCTTCCTTCATTTCAGCTTGTCCATCAAGGGCTGCAATACTGACCGCGCTGTAATTGCCTGGACCTGCGCCCGCTGTGCTTTCAGCTATCATCGGCCGCAGGCAGCAACCCACCTATTACTTAACCTCGTCAGTAATGTACTATTTCTTTAACATGCGTGGAAATATTGTCATTACGTTATATTGAGGCAACCTAGTTATGACTATTTCAGCTTTCTGCTACAAAGCTCACACAAACTGGCGTTTTTGTTAACTGATTAAAGGTATAGTAGCTAGCGTAAAGCTCTTGTTAAAGGAACCAATCATGTCTACACGCGATAGGTACCTACTTGTTTGCACGAAATAAGCCGAATTGGTGCTAAGCTTATTTTGCCCGACTGAGAAGGGGGTAATGTTTTCGGGGTGTTATACAGGGTGCCACGTAACATGTTTACTAAGCCGAAAGGGGGTGATTCAGGACCCTTTGGGTTTAGTACCTACACATGTTTCGTCGCGCCCTGTCTACAACTGGATATGTGGTTACGTACGTCCCGTTGACTTTTGTTTCTATAGCCCAAAAGGCTGAACGGATTTTGATAAATAATTAGATTGTTTAAAAAAACTAAAAACGAACTTCTAATTTCTTAGTTTTTACACAGTTTTCTTTTAAGTTTTTCGGGGAAGCACTTTTTGCTGAACTGAACGGCGTCACCGTTCTGTTTTTCAACAAAAAGTAACAGAAAAAGTGCACCATTTTTATCACCCAAAACTGAGTGCAGCTTTTTTTTTCGTTCTTTCCTTAATAATAAAAAAAATATGCATTGCATATATATATATCTATATATTCCTAGGCCCTGATAAGAAACATATATGCAACATGGCGATAACTTAAACCTTGCAAGCTATAGTATTTACCACTATTCCGATGTGTGATTCCGATTTAAACTGATTCTCCATTTGCAATTTCCACGAATGTGTGATAAAAATCACAGCAGGATTACTATGGCTATATTGAACATTCATTTCTGCTTGAAAGCTTCAGCGTCCATGGAGCTAGGAAATTGAAATTGTATTTGTACCTATCCCAAGAAGCGTGCCGAGCGGTAGCTTGACTTTCAATGTAAAAATAGAGAATAGGAATATGCGCATTGTATCCATGTGTATACATAAATATTTTATTAACAAAGATAATTTATTAATAAAAACAAATTAGAACTAGTATTTACAATGTACACAATTGAGCTAACTGCAGACTGTTGCAAACAATCTACAGGTAAAAATCATTTATAACGGGATATTACCATGATCAGATTTTTGAGTTTTCCAATATTTCGGGTTATGTAATTCAGTTAGATCGGTATGTCTGCCAATAGAAACCAACTCGCAGTCACTTAAGTTATTCCGCATGTAATTGGAAAACTTAAAAGTCAAATCATGGTAAATATCCCGTTATAATGACTCTCATGTTAATAACCATGATAGTTTCAAAATTTTAATCTATAGGTATCTCAACTGATCCTTATCAACACCTTAGATAGGTTCTTGCAGGATACTGTATCCACTTTTATTTTCGTTTTGCCACAAAATTTGTCCATAAAAAACTAACTCAGCATGATTTTTTCGCTTCCGCCTCCGGCATAGTTATAATTATTTCCTCAAACAAAGAGAACCACAGAAATTGCTATTTTCTTTTCCTGAGACTCAATTAGTTAAAAACTTTGTACCCGTTTGCTCAACCGTTATTATTTGATAATACACGCCCTGCTTGGGTACCTACCACTGTGTTTCTTATAAGTACCTCTAGGCTACATTGCTTAAATACTAAGTACTACATTATGTTCACAATGACTGCAACAAATATGGAATACAAACTTGAGAACCGAATATTTCATCAGATGTGGTCGATGTGCATAAACTCATGTTAAGCTTTAACGTTAAGCGTTTACTACTGTGTAACCAAGGAGACCAAGGCTGTGGTAGAGTACCTAAAAAGGAAAACCGGACTCTCGATGCGCGTCGCAGAAGCTGGACTCTCGCCATAATGTGAGCTTCAATTCATTTATGGTCAGAGTTCCAACTCAACATCTCTCGACGTACTTAAGCGCGGAGTTTTGGCCGAAGGGTGTCACGTTCCGACGGTTTACTGGCCGCCTGCAAAGACACCCCCATGCACCGTTGTCAGCTGACACCCTGATTGCGTCCTCTACACGTCGTCGCCGTAATCATAGAAAAACGTGTCATTAGTTAAGTGTGTATATTGTATGTATGTATGTTAGTTTTTAAGGTATATTATCACTATGGACTGTAGCTTAAGTTAAATTAGATCTGTATTTTTTCTATGGTCTGAAATAAATGATTATTATTATTTAAAAGCTTTTTGTCTGTGGCAGACGCTTAAGGTAGGTACCTAATGCCTGTTATCTGGTTTAAACGAGAGAAATCTGTAAATTTCGAATGAAAATCACAGATAGGTGGAACTGTTCTGCAGATGATGTTGCTGCCGGCTCCCCGGTGGGTATCCCTATAGGCACCACTTACGACATTTATACAACACAATACAAAAAAAAATTGACTAAAACAAAAAACGGATTTCGAATTCATTTAGATTTCAAATAATAATTCCTCGGAAATAACACTTTTGGACCACACCCCACACCCACACCCCTGGATCAATCTCTATACAAAACCATAGAATCTCTAAAATCGATCCACGAAATCGGTGAACTAAAAAAACATGCATATAGTCGAACAACGTCCTCCTGTTTTCGAAGTTGGTTAAAAATGAGCTGACATCAAATCAAAATAGCCAATATATTTTTACTACGTAGGTATTAGGTACCAGTGTTCATAAAAAGACATTAATTGCCATAATAAAGGTAATTATGAGCCACGGCGTAGCCATTCCTTGCTATATTAAAAGACATAAAACAGCCAACAAGAGGCACCCCTGTTTTAATATGGCCGTATCGCCTTACCTTCGGAGATGTGCGAGGTGCGGCGAGATTATGAAAATGAAACGTTCCTATAAACCTCAATAGGACTTTCTGAACTTCTTGGTTTCAGACTTCATTTCTAAAAGAATTTCAGAACGATGAGGCGATTTGTCACCCGGAGCAGTCTGTTATGTAAATGTCAATCTAAAGGTACGTTTATATCTACAGACATTGAGCGTGCAAGACAAAATAATGTTTTTCTATACAGTGTGTATTAACGTATTTATATCTACAGTGCTTACGCCGACAGACACAGACCGTACTGGCGGATGAATATTTAGTCTGCGCCGGTCTGACTTGCACTGTGCCGTTAGATGGACCTTATAACGGCAATCGGCTTAAGATTCGATGATTGATGAGTTGTGCATTACATTACGGTACTGACTAACGAGCAATTTAACAATTTATTCTCTGTTTATTTACATTTATACATAATCTAACTAACTATTATATCTAACTAAAAATTCTATAGTAATTATATTATTAATATTAATTTTTCTCTTTGTCTTTGTTTTGAAATGTCTCGTTATATAGACGCGATAGTGACTCGTTATATGGACTGTGTTGTGACATGTCTGAAATAAATGTGATTTTATTTATTAAAACCTACTGCAATTAGTATAATTGGCTTAAGGTCGTTCTAATTACACCAATAAATAAATTACAAATAAATCGGTTTTCGTTCATAGCATTTGAGTCCATACATTTTACCGACATTACAGGTTGCGCAATGTGATTGCTTTGTTCTCCTCACTCACTGATTCAATGTTCGAACCTGAACTGTTACATTCAAGACGAATGCTTCCGGTGGAGAACCGCCTTTAGCGCGGTAAGGTTGAGATACATAATTAATTCACAAGTTTGTTAATAAAAAGCTACTAAAAAAATTCGTACAATGTGAAAGGACATGCAATAAAATTAAATACTGAATAATAACATTAAATTAATGTTGGTTGTTCCAGAGCCACCGCGGTTCCTCCCCCGCGATCCGCACCTTCGCTCCCGACGGCCGTACGCTGGAGGCCGGTGCCGGAGCCCCGCGCTCCCCGTCCCCTCTCCGCGCCGCCTCGTTGGACGTCCGGGCTGCGCCCCTGATGCACGGCTCCCTGGCTTCCCTCGCTGATTCTCCGTCTTCGCCGAGGAACATACCACCACGTTGCCTCTCTCCCCTGCTGATGCCTCCGAGGTAACTACTCTAGTTTAGAGTACTACTGATGACTCTGAGGTAACTACTCTAGTTTAGAGAGACTTATTCTCAGCTCGCTGCCTTCCCTCGTTGATTCTTCGTCTTCACCAAGGAATGTACCACCACGTTGCCTCTCTCCCCTATGTATACCGTCGAGGTAACTGTGTACGTCGCCGGCACACATTCGTCCACAGCTGGATATGCCACCCCCGAACAACAAGTTCAACGAAGTTATAGGGGGTCGTAAATGGCCTGAACAACTAAGAATATGGGTGTTAGTTCTGTACCGTAAAAGCTAGTCCAATTTGCACAAAGCACTAGTGACAATGGAAAATATCACGAGAAATAAATAAAAATATGTAGGTAGTCGTATGGAACATACCTAACCCTTATTACGACTGACTCCCACTCACTAACAAGCTGGAGAGCCCAATTTGGATCACTCTTTGTTCCGGCAGCAGGGCCATATTGCATCATGCATGGCTGCCACTTGTCGAAATTCAGTTATGCACGGTGTACGGTATTGAAAACCTTTTTGTTAATAAAGTTGCCGGGCTTGTTTGATATGGCATTGGATATAAAACTGCGAGGCATTTTAATCCCAATAAAGTAACTGTAAAATGGTTGTTTTCTTTTAGTGCGAATAGTAGAATAGGCATAAAGTTTTCAAAACTAACGCCAATAGAACATATTGTAATAAATGCCGTTCAAATCGCTAGGTCAAGATGCATTACAGGGCTAGGTCTACTTTCACACCAGTCCACGCAGATGAAGTCGCGGGCAACAGCTTGTAATAAATATTCTCGACGACCTCTGTGCCGCGGTGGGCGAAAGTCCGCCTGCGACGCAGGAGGTTGCGGGTTCGATTCCCGCTTCGGGACAAATGTTTGTACGATCTGCATCTGATCTGCAGATATTATGTGTTCAGAGTGTTCTGGTCGTTTTCTATGTATAATAAAAAAATATCTATCTATGTAATGTATTATAATATGTTTATCAATTATCTAGTACTCATAACACAAGCCCTACTTAGCTTGTAGCTAGATGATGCTGTGTGAATTGTCCAGCATTATTTATAACTAAAAACAATTCAAACATAATTCATTCACGGGTTTTTATTAAAATAGGTAAGTATCTCACTAATATTATAAACGTGAAAGTTTAGATGGATGGATGTTTGTTCCTTTATCACGCCAGAACGGCTGAACGGATCTGGATGAAATTTGGCACAGAGATAGATAATAATATAGTCTGGAATAGAACATAGGCTACTTTTTATCCCGGAATTTCCACGGGAACGGGAACTACGCGGGTGAAACCGCAAGGCGCTGCTAGTAAATTATAATAATGAGTGAGTGACAGGCGGCAGCCTTTTAGTCTCACCTTGTTTTTTCTTTTTTATTCTCTTTTATCATTGTATTTTCTTGTGTCAGGTGAACCGTGAATGAAGCAATTAAAAAATGTCTTCTTCTTAAATTTGATTATAACTAAATTCATCGATTAATAAGTCATTACCGTTGAGTACGAATAGGTAATAATCATCTTCGACTTTTTTTGATATCGGCATTTTTATACTTAGTTAATAATATATGTCCCCAATTTTCTTTCTTGACAATATCACGTCCTAGTAATTTTTATACCTAGTCATTTTTCCTGATAGACCTAAGTCGCCAAAAGGGAAATGAAGTCATGTTGTAAAAACTCAAAACTCAGTGCTTTATTTCCTTTAGACCTTACAGGGCTCTTGGACACGTCACAAAACTCAGATAACATAAGTAAAACTAGGAAATAAAGTGATCACTTTGATTTTTTGTCCGCTTCAATCTTTTTAAGGTAAAGTAAAGAAGCGAACAAGAAACATTTACCTTGTTAGAATGTTAGTTCTCGAGTTGGAGCAAAACTCTTCCCAAGTTTTTTTATCCTCTACTAGATAATGTGATATTTTATAGTTGGCCTTTTTACAAAGGATATGTTTAACAATTTGTTTGAATTTATTTATTGACAATTTTTGCAACTCACTTGGAGTTTTGTTCTAGAAGCGTATAGGTACCTACAACTTAATTATTATACTTGGAAATTAAGTGGTGTTTTTTATTATGTTTACTTAATCAAAAATAAGATTTAGATAGAAAATACCCAAAACGCCCGGAACAAATATCTGCTTATTGCAAAAGATAAGTAAAGAGATACTTCGTACCTAAAAATTTCGTATAATGAATTCACAGAATAAATCTTACAGAATTTAACTAAGTTGCTCTAGTTTTTCATCGTGTTCATTAAAAATCGATAGGTATCGGTAAAAATCAGAGTTTCTAAAAGTTTGTTTTTATTTCTTCTTCGGAAACTCTACTTTCCTACTTTCTGAACTAATGGAGTACAACGAGGTAATTGGTGGGTTTTACTAAGAACTTATAATTTAGTAAAGTTAAATTGGTTGGTTCCATTTTTAACCTTGTTTTCTTTGTTTTTTCTAAATAAATTGAAATGTCTTGAAATATGGGTACTATTTTTTTACATAACATATTTTTTTCGGTTAAAAAGAAAAATCATGCAGTAAGAAATTTTAAGTCGGTTTTAGTTTGTATTTAAATAATCAAATTATTTGATATTTTGCCCATTGCTGATGTAATCTGAGACTGAATCTGAAGACTCGTTTACTGCTTTACATGCCCCAAACAAGCAGTTATCCACGCTTGGCAAGCAGATGGATGTACGCGTGAAGGTGTTAGAATACACAGAAAGAATTCGTTGCCCCTCTGGTAGGTTCCCTTAGTCGACTCCTACGATATCCACGTCAATAGGCTAGTATCCTAAATAAATTAAATTAGTTCGTCAGTTAGAATAACAGAAGATATTGGAAACGTATTTTTTCTTTTCTCTATCAAACAAAAAATGACAAAGACACAGACGCGCCATAGTTCCGAAGTGGGAGCTCGTGTCGTCACAAAGTCACTAAAAATTATCGCCCTGCGTCATATGTCACGCGGAACTTTAACTGGCTATATTTTTATAATTTTTTGTTTGATTGACGAAAGGAATTATACGTGTCCAATATCTTCTGTTAATCTAACTGACGAACTAATTAGGTATATTTTTTTAGGAAAGTAACCTATTCAAGGGCTGCGTGTTGGGGTGTCAATCGCGTAACAATTACCGCGACCACGACGGTCTGCTTATTATTCTACAAATTTTCTTTCTTACCTTATGAAATAATCTATTGTTTAACAAAGGCTTGTTTTGAAATGTTTAACGAAATAAGTCTGTACTAAACGTTAGAATATAAACCTGTTTGTGGTTACGGCTTTTACGAAACAAATTCTAGTTAAATTTTGCTCATAAACAAAGCCTTTAGTATTTCTGAGAAGATAATAATATTTTCTTTGAAATCACGTTTCTTTTCACGTTACTTTTAGTTGCTAGCAAAATTCCACAAGTTCTAGAATCGAGAAGGCGCCTATAAGAAATGTTTAAGGCGTATACTAAGGCAAAAACACGAAAATTAGGTGTTTTTATCCCGTTTTCTGACGAAAATATTGTGGAGCTTTGAAATTTATATATCCTGTAAGACATATCTTGAAGGGTTTCTTGGAGGTCCCAAATGCTTGCCGTTAATTATAGTGTAGTTGCTATAGTGTTAGTTTAGTGAATGTGTAGTTGCTTCGAACCCACTTTTTATCGGTGTCTCTAATTAGATTAGTACCAAATTCAGTATAGTGATTCACATAGTTCATACCTTTTTCTTGGAAGTCTATTAGCTGCGAAAAGCAGTCAAAATAACGATTTTAAACGTAAAAACGTATTTGCGCCTACAAAATCTGTGATACAAACCTGACCAGTTACACGTCACCTAACCGCAGAGGATCGTATTATTTGGTTGATTAGGGCACTACATGGTATGCTGAATCGAAAACACTCTTTGCTGCATAAAGGCGCGCGGAAATGCCCAAAGTCATTTGCCTTACTATTCGCCTTAATATCTAGGGGGTTGTCAAACTTTTCTATTAGTATTTATCATCATAATGCCTATTGGCCTAGCTTTAGATAAATAAATAAGTTATAAGTAACTACGACCTTTTTTCAATCTGTAAACATTCAACATACGAAAGGAGGATTCAAAATGGCGCTCATAATAAATTCAATGAACAGTCCCAATTCCACTCAATCTGTACGTCTTTCTACTCAATCCCTGTAAAATTGCGAATCATCGCATACGGTGATTTATTCTGATTTTTACTGACTTCAGCAGGAGGTTCTATGTTCGGCTGTTTGTATTTTTTATATATTGTACTATGTTCATCGATTTGTCCGTCACATAGGGATCGATTAAAAACAATCTTTAGCTATTGTATAGGAAACTATTCCGAATTGGTCCGAATTCTTAAATCCCTAAAGAAGGAAAATGGGTTTGGAAGTATGTAGTTTTAAGCCCGGAATATTTCGATAGCGTGTTACAGTCTGCTGTTACACTAGTGTGTAGCTCTGTAGTATAAAATTGAGCACCTAACTTCGACGGACAAGAACAAAGGACAGTATTCAGAGTAGACAATCCAAGTTTGAGTTGAACGTCAAAGGACAAAAGTGTCCTCTGTTTTCGCGTTTTTTGTACTTTTCACTGAATTTTCGTAGTAAGTATTCTATTATGGATTCTCGGAAGTTTGTCGCAACCATTGCTTCGTCGTAGAAAAAGCTACGCCGTAGACATAACTACGTCGTATACACAGCGAAATTATTGGAAAAGCTTTGACGTAGACACAGCTACGGCGTAGACACTGCTACATCCTAGACAAAGCTACGGCGTAGATACTGCTATATCGTAGACAAAGCTACGGCGTAGATACTGCTACATCGTAGACAAAGCTACGGCGTAGATACTGCTACATCGTAGACAAAGCTTTGGCATTTAAACACAGCTATGGCGAGGTAGACTCAGCTATGTGGTAGACAAAGCTACAGTGAAGATACGGCTACGGCGGCGTAGACTCACCTGCATCGTAGGGATAGCTACGTCGTAGACAAAGTTACGGACTAGTCATTATGTATGTTTTCTTCGTAAGTACTTATGTCAATTCAAAAGGGTTTGAAGATTTGTGCATAACCTCCATGCAAAAATCTTCAAACCCCTTTGATTCGATTTGGTCCTACCATCTATTTTTCAGCATTCTTCTAAATCGCAGCGAACAATTGAATTTATTTATTTGGATAAACGTCACTTACACACAATAAAATCTGTAACAATGTCCTAAATCACCAGGTTTCTGCGATATTTACAGATGAAAATAACTATTGCTCTTATGAATTTTTTTCATAATATGTGTATATTTCAGAAACTTGAAGCTTTAGGAAATCATGTATCTGGTTTTTTTTGTACTTATAAGTGTCTTCTATCCAAACCTAATATTAATTTCTTCGACGCGATAAAAAAAAAGCAGTATGGTAAACCGATGTTAGGGTCAAAATGTTCAAAACCCTTTTATCAATTTCGATTGGGTCCAATTTACAATCTTTTTAGATACCATCAATCATGTAAGTAATCTTTTTAGACATAATTTGAAAATATTTTAGGTTTAAATTAATAAAAAAAGAAACACGCAAAAGCCAAGGAACTGTTTGAAATTCGAACGCTTCCCTAAATAGCGATGTCGACACACAAAATATTAAAGAGACTCTTCGGGAAACCTCCCAGAGGGGACTTAAGGATAGGTACTTGCATAAGTAAAACCATTCACATAAAGATAGTGGTAAGTTCAAGAAACCCTTGAATATTTATATTCCGGTCTCTGGGCAGGGTGGCAACTTGAAAATTTAATTTGCTTTCGCCATAAATTATACCGGTAAAACTAAAATAGGTGATAACCATATAGTTAGGAATTTAGGATGTGCTACGTATAATGGTGGTTATCGTTAGCTGACCCCTGTCAGGTTCCATATCATTAAATTCGCCATTAAATAGTTTTATAATATCAAATTCGTTGTTTTTATATAAAACGGCTTGCTATCTCTCTTTTTCTGGAATAAAATAATTCTGAATTCATAGAAATTGACCTCAGATGTAACAGGAACTATGGTGGTAAGTACACTATATAAAATACTAGCAGCGCCTCGCGGTTTCACCCGTATAGTTCCCGTTCCCGTAGGAATTTCGGGATAAAAAGTAGCCTATGTCCTATTCCAGACTATAATCTATCTCTGTGCCAAATTTCATCCAGATCCGTTTTGCCGTTCTGGCGTGATAAAGGAACAAACATCCATCCATCTATCTATCCATCTAAACTTTCACGTTTATAATATTAGTGAGAAGAACACTTTTCGAAAAATGATCAAAAACTATCATAGTTTGATGAATTAACAATTAATGTAAGCGGGTTAACTACGAAGCTAGTTTGTGTTTACGTACATATCGAGTCCGTGCTGATAAATAATTCAGTTTGGGTATGTTCCGTGTCAACGTTGGAGTCTATTGTGCAATGTATTATCAGGTTAGGAAACTGCACGTTCGGCCCTTGATAAATGGATTATTGCGAGAGATGAAACGGATTGGCTGGGTATTGGATATTCAGCCAGCTTCGACACAGGGAATTTATACTTATTACGATACAGGGTGATTTTTTGAGATGGGAGTGTAAGTTCAAATTCAAAACCATGAGAATTAGAGGAAAGGTGTAAAAGGATTCATGACCTTGATTATTGAGAAGCTTTATCCACTCTTCCTATTGACTATTTCGTCCAACTGATCATTGGGTGGGTGGGCTGCCTCTTTGTTATTTAACCTCTCTGGGCTACCATCGTTACCTAAAATAATAAAATAATGCGTTTAATCAATTATTTTTTGCCAGACGGATAGACAGAAGCAACTCCTTAGTAGAAAGCAGCAGTGGCGTAGGCCCTCTCAGCCCAGGGGCAAATGCCGCAGCTGTCAGCGCCCTGGGAGCCCTACAGCCAGACCTTTATACAAAGAGGGAAGCCCCGTTGGTCATCGAGCTTGAAGGCACAGGCCCATCACTTGGGCGCATCCATTTGAGACTGAAGTACGACTTTGATCGGTCTGATTTGGAAGTGCATCTTATTGAAGGTTCGTATTTGTTGATTGACAAACATTACAATAACACCGCAGAAAAAAATAACAAAAAAAACGTACCCTTCACAATCAGCTCTCAAATATAACCAATCAATAACCTTTCCAGCTCACGACCTAGCCGGCTACGAAGCAGGCGGGTTCAACGACCCGTACGTGCGAGTGACGCTGATGCCCGAAGTAGACACTCGCGTACGTCAGACGCCAGTCCATAGGAACGAGGCGAATCCTTTCTTCGACCAGCATTTCAAGTTCCCGGTGTCGCATGACGAGCTCGCTGATAAGACTCTACTGCTGCAGGTCTTTGATTATGACAGGTAAGTTAAATAATGCTCGCGAAACATCATTTTCTTGAGTTATTCCCACCTATTGCGGATTCGGTGTTGGTTGTAGTACCTACTTACCGAAGTATGACAGTAGCAACAAAAGCCTCGACGGTACTTTCTTGACTTATGCTTCTTAGGCTGACCGCACATTGGTTAGCACTGGTTACCTAAACCTTAGGTAACCAGTGCAATGAGGCCTTAGGTCCTAGGCCGTAGTCCTAGGCCCTTAGGCCTCATTTACGGAGACGCGGAGCGTCGCGCGTTGCGTTGGGCGGAGCACCTCTCATTGAATTAAAACATATGGCGTTGTAGCGTGCGAAAGAGAAGACACGCCACGCCACACGCAATACGCGCGACGCCCAGTGTCTCCGTTAATGGGGCCTAACAGTGCTAGTCAAAGCGTTGTCGTGGAAAAGGGAATTCCTACATACCTAACTTATGGTCGACCTAAAGAATTCAGCATCAATAACAGACTAAAATGATCTATCAGAAAACTCATAATCTAGAGTTTTTCATCCACATTCCAGATTCTCTCGCAACGAAGTGATGGGATCAGCAAAGGTGCCCCTCTCCAAAGTGGAAGTGGCGGGCGGAGCGGAAGTGTGGGCCGAGCTCTCCCGAGAGCGACGTCCGCCAGAGGAGCTGCAGGAACTGTTGCTGTCTCTCTCTTACCTGCCGTCCGCCGAGCGCCTGACTGTCGTCGTGCTCAAGGCAAGGAATCTGCTGCCGCCGCAGGAAGGGAAGGAGCCTCTAGGTAAAGCTGCACTTATAACCGAGCCCTGACCTCAGTGACTCGATAGATCGTGTCAACGACAAGACCGTTCATTTTTGTATACGATTGATAGGTATCTATATCGCCTCTACCGTGCGAACATGCAACGCAACCACTTACTACTTATCCCATTAGGAAATGGAAAGTCTCGTAACATTCACCAGCCCAGTTACGTGAAGTAAGTGGGCTGGTGAATGTTATGATGTTGTTAGGCTAGAATAGAGAAAATCTAGAGAAAATGTTATACCTATATTGCACAAGTTTTTAAAGGAACATTTTAAATATTCTACGCCTTTAATAACATTTTCGTCTATTCCACCCGAAAGTAAAAAATTTAAGCTAGGAAGAGAAAATCGTCCCCATGTTCCCACCACAAGCGGCAGAGTTTGAAACACCCTGAGGGTTTTTGTGGGTTGGAGTCCCACATAATCGTACTGCCTCCCCGTGGCTGTACAATATGCGTGCGCATTACCCTCAGGATAATAAAAAAAAAAAAAAAGGCCACCTTATATTTACCATTAATAAACCCTATTTTCGTCACGTAAAATTTAACTATTTATAGCACATCTCGATATAGTAGTTCTGTGCTCTGCTCTCATTACTGAGACGATGATTCGATATATTTGGTTATGGCCACAGCATACCCTGCTGGACATGAAAGTCATAATGACTCGCATTCCGAATGGACTAAAACAAGTCTCAACTTCTAAAATTAGGAATAGAAGGTTCTCAATTCAGCTGTAGGAATTCCAACTGGTATTTACTTCGACTGTTCGTACCTACGTTTTATTAATAATTACCTTTTTCCGGTTACAGATGTGTTCGTGAAAGTGTATTTACTGGTGAACGGCAAACGAGTCAAGAAGAAGAAGACCAACCGCAAAGACCTCAATAACCCTGTATGGAACGAGGCGCTGTCTTTCAGCCTCCCCTCAGCACATCTCCAGGAGGCTTCTATTGAAGTAAGTGTTAACGGTCTCGGTCTGTTGACATTAGTCCTTCTGGCTTATCTTGCTGGGCCGGGAAAAAATACTAGAAAAAAAAAATTCTTTGATTTGGGAAAAGATCCTAGAATCTTACATGTATTTCTTCCCGGCCTAGAACGATGAGCCAAAAGGACTGATGACTTCTATTTCAACGGAAGAAGACAGTTGTTAGCCATTTAGCGCTCTGACGGACAATAACAAGCTGGAATTAACTTTCTTGCGTTGAGATAGCTGCCCTCAACGCAGTTGGAGGGGTGAATTCTTGCGGCGCGACCGTCACCGAGTTCTAACTATAACTTTGAAATAATGCTAAGTTTTTACCTAAGTACCGCAAAAACCTTAATAACCCTGTATGGTATGAGGTTCTGTATTTCAGCCTCCCTTCGGCAGACCTCCAGGAGCAAGCCTCCTGATTTAAGTATCAAAGATTTAAATTTTTACTTTAGATAGGTACGCCCTGACACTAAAAACTAGCATTGTCTTTGAATGTGTGCGTAAACTACTTTTTTGCGACTAATCTGATATTAATTATGGCGAATAAAGTAACAAAACTAGCGCTATTAAAAATATTCTTCCAAATAACGCCACAGACTAAGTACATAGTGAGGGTTAGATGCTCCTGCTAGTTAACTTTGCTGTAGTCTAAATATTTTATCATTTAAGTTGGTACCTATTCAATTCCAAAAGTACAGAAAACCTTACCTACCTATCTAATAAAACTATGATCCCAAATGGTATAGATAAAATAAAAGCGTGATTTACTATTCGCCCCAAACTAAGTTTACTCCAAAGAAACTAGATGGCGCTCTGAAAAAAACTTGTTTTACAGGTGTGCGTGGTAAGCGGCGGTAGTAACGCCCTCGTGGTTGGATGGTGCTGCGTGGGAGCGGCCGAGGCGGGCGCGGAGGGGCGCCACTGGGCACAGATGTCGCACGAGACCCGCAAAGCAGTCGCCATGTGGCACACACTTAGATAGAATCACTTAACTTCCTCAACGGCATCTATCTGTCCACTTCATCCAATGAAAGCACAAATGTGGCACGAGACGCGCAAAGCAGTCTCCAGGTCATGTGGTGTGGCACACACTTAGATAGAACATCTATACACATTTTCTTCTGTATCCACCTGTCCACTTCACCCAATGAAGGCAAAGATGTCGCACGAGACGCGCAAAGCAGTCGCCATGTGGCACACACTACTTAAAACGACTTTCACATCCTCATTATATCTACAAGTCGACGTCCTCGCTAAAACGCTGTTTAAAACCCAAAAACTACTGCCAAAACGGGTAATGCAGATTCAGTCGCCATGTGGCACACACTTCGATAGAACTACACACAACCTATACACATCCTCGTTATACCTGCAAGTCGACCTCCTTGACAGGCGAGGCCTAAAAACTCTTGTGCTGAAACAAGACAATCGCTATGTGGTACACGCTAAAAAAAAAAAAAAAAAAAGATAGGTTTCCTAAATAGGTCCTCATCCTTATCTACTGAAACAGGCCTAAAATCGCTTAGAAATCACAAATTCGCTGATTCGAAACACTGAACCGTTTGTAGGGTTCCGTATCCAAAGGGTAAAACGGAACCCTCTTCTAAGACTCCGCTGTCTGTCTGTCACCAGGCTGTATCTCATGAACATGTTATAGTAAGACAGTTGAAATTTTCACAGATGATGTATTTCAGTTGCCGCTATAACAATAAATAGGTACTAAACAAGATCCGTCAAGTGCGAATGTAACTCGCTCGCCGAGGGTTTCGAAAATTAGCCAATTATACAAATATGTACCCACCGGTTCGACACTAACACTTCTTTCACTGAAACAGGGCCCTTACTCGTAAAAACTAAAATCAAATTCAAAGTGAAAGTCTACACACAATAAAATATTAGTAGGTCACCATTATCATCATCATGTTATCAACACTTCTTTCACTGAAACAAGGCCCTTACTCGTAAAAACGAAAATCAAATTTTCTGTTTTGCTTACGAACAAATGATATGTAGCGTAAGTGACATGACTTATGACATGGCAAAACATAGGTACTCGTAAATTGTATGGGTAGGTTTTGCACGAAAACAAATCAGGAACTTCGATTTTCGCTTTCAGTGTAGAGCTCCCAGGCCTAATAACTCCAGTCATACATACTTATCACTTCGTCAGCTTATGCTAGTCTCTACGGCCATAGCGCCTTGTCTTCAGCTTGTCACATCCAGAACACACATCTGCCAGCAGTCTTCCGTAGACCGTCCATCAGGACACGTTTACACAGACAGCGGCTGTCAGTTTGAAATATGGCCAAGCTCAATGCCAGTACAGCTTGCAACTTATTGGCTTAAAAGCAAGTCTAGAGAATTTATGTACTTAATTCGATATTTTAAGAATTATCCTGTAGATTCAATTCTGAAAAAGTTCGAATTCGCACTCGAATTCACTCAAGTGACCAAATTCGATCGCTCCTTTGTTACCTTTTAGTTGACAAGTAAGTTTGATTCTAAGGTTTTTATTTATTATAGTACTCTGGGTAATTTCTAAGAAATTAATAAATCCCAAAAATTTACGATCTCGACGGGATTCGAACCCTGCAACCCTGCGCTGAAGGGGAAGGTGCGGGTTCGAATCCCGTCGAGATCGTAAATTTTTGGGATTTATTAATTTCTTAGAAGTAAGTTTGAGTTACAAGTACCAAGATGATTTGTGAATTCCCTTCCAGAATACCAAATTGTACGTCATTCTTTAGCGTAAATGTCAAAATCTCACTCAAATTAGTTCATTTCATTACCACGCGCTCGTCACTGAGCACTATCGAGTTTTACAGAATACAAAACTTTAAACTCACTGCGGACTCAGCTTAGCGAGGTTCGAAATGAGTTTATAGAATGAGCCTGCTGATCCTGATGCATTTTCGTAAGCACATTGTTAATACCCTTTAAAAGTTCTGGTAGAAATTTACTCAAAAAGGCCTATCTACTTCCTAACATGTCAGAACGTATCTACGAACTTACCAACCATACTTTATGAGCTAAGTGGGCCTTAGCTCATAAAGTCATGTTAAATGTACCTAGATAACTACATATAGGCACTTCCTGCACACAATCTGTTTTTATGGATATCGACACTTTTAGATACTTAAAATGATTATAATCCATAGTATTTCGAAAGTCACGTCTGTCTATCTGCGTCTGTTACCTGAACGGATCATAATGATATTTTGCAGAGAGGTAGAAGTATCCCAGGCACAGGCATAATGCTACTTTTTATCCCTTAAAATAAGTGCGAAGCCGCAGGCAGAAGCTAGTATAAAATAAGCAATTATGTTTTGAATCTATCTACTACATACAGGCCTATTTATCTATTCAATGTGTACTTATAGTTCGATAAGTACTATCTTTTTGAAATTATGGAATTGTAGGTACTTAGATATCTGTGTGGTACCTAATGTACATTTTTAAGTGTATAACTATTTTAAGCAGGTATGTATGTAATTCTACCTTTATTATATGTATATAGGTACTTATACTGGTGACTTTTCTCGTCTATTTTACCTAAATCGCCCATATTGAAAAGGGTTTGTAAATTGTAAGCCTTTACTAGAAAATAAGAACAATATGGAATTACTTATACAGAATTGTAAAGTGAATGTTTGTCGGTTTGAGCTTACTTAGATCAAAATAATACTTACTTAACAAACCAAAACTGTTTTAATAAGAAAGCCCCTACAAATCGAAATCTTCGTAGTAACCTGTTAAAACGCGCGGGTAAAAGCACGTTTAAATAATTATATCGAATTTTATCCAAATACATATTATGTATTATACTACGTATTAAAAAATGTCTAAGTGTTATGATAAGAGTGGAAAAAAGTATTTTACTTTGTATTTTCTTTACAATTGTCTGAATAAAATGTCTTTTAATGTAACATTAGCTCTGGTTTTATTTGCCTTGTGAAATGAAAATCAAATTTACAATTTATTTTACCTCTTTATTAAAAATAACTTTTTACACAACAGTATTTAACAATTCAAATGTCTTTTATAAATTAAAATAATAATAAATGTAACACAGCACTTTACCGAGTTGCCCGCGGTTGTGCAGAACGTCCTTCGATCTCGTGGGGCCATTAAAATAATGTTTTAGAGCACTATGTACTAACTCACATATTGTTATGATCCGTAACTTACCAATGGCGATGACTGCTGGCTGTGATGCCCTCCTGCTGACACCACCTAGAATTTGAAAACACGTGATTATAGAAATGCTGAAGATAAGGACGAGAAGTACCTATGCAATAACAAAATCAAGGGATAAGCTAATGCAAGTATCAAGAATTAACAAGTATGAGATAATTTTATTAATAGCGTGATAAGAAACATTTAAAACAAAGATATCGTTAACAAATCGCCCGAAATGAAAGATAAAAATAATATTTTTTAACCAATATCTTCTGAATGATGATCAGACGATCATCGTCTCTAATAACAATGACGTTTAAATAATGAAAGAAAAGTTTTGTATGAAACGTCAATTCAAATGTACTTATTCGACCGATTATTTTTAAGGAACTTACACCCTATTGTTACGTGTAGGTAGGACATTCATAACTTTTAAATAATAGTAAAATACTTTACACATTGCTGTTGAATCCAAGAGCGGTTGAAAAAGGACAGGAAGGAACAGGATTGTGTAGGACTTTGTATTGTAGAGTATGTGTAGGTACGAGTGTCGAGGTATTATTGTTTATGTATTTTGTGTGTGTAAGTATTTGCAGGTGGTGTCCTTGCACTGGCCGCCAACTTCGAACGGACAGAGAATTGCGTTCGGATCTGAAGTCCAACTGAAAAGCATGACAAGTAATTTAGTATATGAGTACAGATATCGAGTGGAATGAGCTTCAAGGCATACTTACATCGCAACGGCGAGGCGATGTACGAATACCGCCATCCACTTTGATAACATGCACTTAAGACAAACGGCTATAAACAGATTTTCTTGAAGTTCTACGTGTACACCTAATAAAAAATTACATGTAGCGATTAGGTAAACCACAGCGCGTCGGCGCGTATTCGATCATTTTCTACTGAAAGTGGGAAATACCAAATCAAAATCTGTTAGAATGGAATGAAAGGAATTATTATTCTATTGGTAGCTTCATTTATCAGTAGGTAGGTACATATAACGCCAAATTCATGCAAGATTCCAAGATCAAGTTAATATTATGTTATAGGCTATAGCCAAAAACAATTAATAGAACCATTGGAAATGCAAACACGTTAAGAAAACAAAATGGATCATTTACGAATGTGTTCTGATATATATATTTAGTAAATAACCAAAATTATGGCGAATAGAAATGTTTTGAACACTTACTCGTACTTAGCCTGATGAAAATGATCGAATAGCGCCTACCAAAGCAAAGCTCAAAGGTACCTTCCTATTTATTAACAGTAAGAACTTACGAAACATCTCCAAAAGCATCTAACGGAGACTTGTAGTCATCGGTGTTGAACTTGCGCTGGGGATTGTTTTCCTCTTTAGAAATATCGCCTTTATCTACACGTATGTTTTCCTTCTCATTCGCTGGTCTAAGTGACTCTAATTTAGGTACTTGAGTTATCTCAACTATTCTTTCGTTAACAGAGCTCAGCCGTTTAACTGCTTTTGTATCACTGTCAACGTTCACTTGAACTGTTATTTGTTGACAATTTTCATCCTTCTCATGTTGCAAATCATTAACAACGCTTATTACAACTGTCTTTTGAGTTATTGGATTCTTGTAATCTTCTTTATGGTTATTTTCGTTTTGCAACTTTGCTGTAGTAGCAACTTTGTTTGCAAAATGATTATAGTGATCGTTGACTTTGGAATGTAAAGTGGAGGAGCTGAAAATAATTTTGTAAAAAATGTTCCAATAACAAAAAAACAAAGCAAATTATCTATGGCAATTTAAAATGATTAGCCTTAGGTTTAACAGGGTAGGATCAAGTATCTATTTGTTTTGATGACTCCAAGGAATTAAAGTAAGGCGAGAGTGACAGTTTAGCTGATTTGCTTACCTTTTGATCAAAAACTGATGCTGCTGCCTTATTTTGGACAAGGATATTTGCGCTGCCTTCTGTTGCTTCTTATTTAACGTTATAGCAGTTGAAATATTATGGAGCTCAGTAGCAACTATTTTATATTTAAGTGTTAATTTTGTAGCCTCTTCTCTCAATTTTAACATTTTTGCAGACTCATTTGCGATTTTTTTTCTGTAAAAATGCGAAAAATATTTAAGTCATTTTGGTTTCAAGAAGAAATGTATCGAAACAAAACAAATATACCTGGACTGTGATATTTTTTCCTCTAAATTGTTATCAGCAATTATATTTCTAGGAATTATGGTATCTTTTAGAGGCTGTGTAGCTATGTCTATTGATGTCTGTCTTAGTTGCTTCATCTTTTCTAATTCAGCCATTCTTCTTACTAAATTCTTGTATTCCAACTGTTCAGACTTAGGAAGATGATTCACGACCTGAAAATTTTTTGTAAACATTAACATAGACCTTACTTATTAGTTTTCTATTTAAGTTGTTAAAGTTGAGGTAGAAAAAATTCAATAACCTTGGCGATAAATTTTTCATTTTTCTTAGGCGTTGCTTGTTTCTGCACAACATCTGGTAGTTTGCTGTTTTCCACCTGTTTTCTAGTAGTTTTCAAGAACAAGTCTAATTTCTGTTGGAAATCTGACGGCTCTGAGAGCTTCATATGCATTTTGGTTAAATTCTTAGTTGCCTCATGTTCTCCCTCTGAATCGGAATCGCCCAATTTTATAATAAATCTCTTTTCTTCAGGTACTACTACTTTGACTATACTAGGCTTTGTTTTGGCAGTTTTTGTGGAAGCAGTATCTTTTTTACTATCAATGTTATTCAAAATCTCAGGACTAACTAGATTGGGCAAGTTTTTGGTCAAAGATGTAAGCAATTTGGCTCTCAATAAATCTTCATCTTCATCTAATTCATCTTCTTTGCTAGTTACACTAGGTATGGCACTGCTAATTATATTATTGTTAATTATAGTATTAAGTCTATCTACTTCAATCTTCTTTTGTCTTGCATTATCATCTTTTAATTTCTCATCTTCAGATCCCATGTCCATATCCATGGATTCAATATCTGTGTTATTACCAGAATCTACTTTGGGAGGGTAAAAGAGGTTTTCACTGAAGAAGATATCATCTTCTAAGGTTGTCTGTGAAAGTCTTTTATGTAACTTTTGTTTTTGTTTCATTTCTATTGCCCTTTTGAGAAGGGTTGATTTTAGGCAGATTAGTCTCAGTTCTGTGGTGTCGCTGTCTTCATCATCAGATGGTGCTTTAGCCTCTTTTTCTACTGGTTTAGCTTTCAATGTTTTAGTGCTGAGGACTTGTTGTCTCAATTGAGCTAAATCTTCATCTGAATCATTGTCTGCTGCATTGTTTTCCTGTACTTTATTATCACACACTGTAGAATCCGGTTCTGCAGGTGGCTGATTTACAACTTCCTTGGTAATGAGCTCAATATCATCATCATCAGATGTTACTATGTCTATTGGTTCACACAGTTTTGATTTTTCTGAGGGAGTAACTTTTGGTTGTAACTTTTTTAAGTCACCACAGTCAACTTCATCTATACTATTTGAAATTAATGGTGTGCATTGTTCTTTGTCATTGTACTGGTTTTTCTCATTTAGATATTCAATTTCATGAGGTGCATCTTCAGGTTGATTCAGCATTTTTTTCAATCTTGCACTGAGTGTTGTTGTATCTGTTTTACCTCTATGCCCAATAACTGCATCAGCTAATTTTTTCCTTTTATTTTTATACTCATCCTCAGATTCATCGCTAGATTCACTTATTATTTTAAGAGGTTTTCTTTTTGAGGAGATTTTTTTTCTAGGTTCCTTCTTTTTTCTGGGGTATGCTTCTTGGATGTTTTTGTATGGTACAACTTTGTGTCTGTGTTTGTGTTGTTTGGAATGCTTTGAAAACTGGTTTTTTCTGTTTTGCTTCTCTTCTAACTCAGCTGCAGATATTTCAGACAGATCATACAGTAAATCTTGCATTTGCTTTGTACCTGAAATTTAATTTTTATTAGGGGCATGCTTAGTTTCTTTATAAGAATACTAGGTATACCTAGTATGTCCCGTTGTTAAATGTAATACCAGTCATATCCACTCAAGTAAGCTAATAATTAATTACAAATGTAAGCGGCTGATCTATGTACTATCACAAAAAAATTCACTTTCCCTTTTTGAAACATTGTTGCTAGCATGCAGTTAGCCAGCTGACCCCACCTACTTCTTTTTTGTTTTGTGCCCTTGTTGTATGACTTTTACAATTTTACTAAAGTTACAGCCCTTAATTCCACCACAGTTTAATTTCTTAGATATTACCCAGAGTGCGAGAGGGCTTATGCACCATAATAACAAAACCTTAAAACAAAATACTAACTGATCTTGAGGGGATTAGTTTTGTATTCCTTATATTTATTTAAAACATCACCAATAACATTACAAGTACACATAATACAAAACAGTAGGCATCATCAAAATTTCAATGAAATAATAACAAAATAATCATAATTATTCTTATGTTTTTGCACGCACAAACACTTTGTCTGTCATTAAGTTCCCGATAACATAGTATTGTTCACAAAATAGCAGGATGTGGGCAGTGGGTACCTGCAAGTCGATTCACAGAAAAATCACCCTTATAGGGTAAAGGTGTTATTTATGGTGACAGTACCTTAGGTGTGTTGGAAGAACATGTTTGTGTTCTTCCAACACAAATAACTCCTACACTAGTTTGGATCCTGATCAGGACATGGTTTTTATGAGTATGGTAGACTTGCATAATCCCTGATCAGTGTCTCCTATAGTCTAAAAAACCGGGGCTAAGCCGCCTACATTTGTAATGAATTCATCAAACTACAACAGTTTTGATAGTAAATTAAGCTAGTCACATTTTTTCATAACATTATACTAAGTTATCATATAAATGGAATGCTAAATATATTGTAAAACAAAGTAAAATTAATAAACTAACACTTTCATTGCCTACGATGGACATGCCCACATGGAGCTCCATCAAGCGACACGACGGCCGCGGCGCGCCCCACCCTGTGTCGTACCGTCGAGGCTGAGCAGTGAATGTGTTAAGTAAAGTATGGTTGACCTACTTGTAGAACGTTTCCTTTTAGTGCGCTCAAGGACATTATTATAATCCTCGAGAACCTCGAGCCTCTGACGTAGTAGGAACTCTTCCTCAGACGATATATCTGACAGATCATCAAGCTCGTCCACGATTTCACCTTCCTCCATTTCTGAATCGTTGTTTATTGGTGCCGCTTTTGTAACACTTGCCATTTTGACCTTCTTCAATACAAAATACGCGAAAGTTTGATCACGCAGTGAGGTATATCGGTAGGTTGTAGGTGGTTGGTGATAGCTGCAAGTGCGAGATGTCTTTATTCAGGGTCAAACATCGGCAAGAAATGTTTTTACTCACGCTCTTTCTTTCCATATGATAGTAAGTACAAATAAAGTTGGAGAAGGAAGAATAACAATAAAATAATCGCCAGTCAGTCAGTCACCATCATCGTCAACAAACGTCAAATCAACTCAAGTGAAGTGACATGATCGGTGTTGCCATGTCATGATGTCGAAACAAGAAAAATTAGAGTTGCTAGAATGTAAAAAGATAAGGTAAAAGTGGCCATTTAGTTATGAGCAAACAGCTCTATTCAATTCAATTCAATTTATTTATTTGTAAGTAAGTTTACAGAGTTGTAGGTACACAAGTAAACACACATTTTTACAATGTCAGGTACTTAAAGCTATGAAACAAAGAGATAGATAGATAGATAGAAAATGCTTTATTGCACACATTACCTATAAATAACAGACAAAGATAAAATGGAGTAAATAAGAAAAATGTGACAATTGGCGGTCTTATCGCTCAGGAGCGATCTCTACCAGACAACCGTAGCCAGATATCGTTATGTACTTATAGGTATAACAAAGACAATGATATCAATGATTTTAAAGAGTTCTTTTAAGGAAACTCGAGATCCAACTTTATAGATAGCTCTAATAGCTCTTTTCTGAATAATGAAAATGGCCTCTGCATCAGCCACGGTGCCCCACAGTAGTATGCCGTACGACATCATAACGCTGTGAAAATAGCTAAAGTAAACGAGGCGCGCTGTGGTAACGTCTGTCAGTTCTCGTATTCTGCGTACTGCATAAGCTGCTGAGCTAAGTTTGTTTGACAATGTACCAATGTGGGGTCCCCACTGCAGTCCCTGATCAGCACGTAGTCCTAGAAACACAGTATCAAATACTAGTTCGAGTTCCTTATTATCTATAAAAATGTTCAGAGCCTACAAAGGGTGAATTTTATACTTATAGTAGTAACAGCTCTAAGAATAGCTAGCTAGCTTTGAAACGTTTTATTAGTCATCTAGAACTAAGGTTAATTCAACATCATACTTGACGGTTATGAATATTTTGGAAAAATTAAAGAACATTTTTCTTAGAAATGAAAATAAGTTCCAAACGATTTCGGCGGGACTCGAACCCGCACCCCACCCTCAGTACGGGTGTGCTCTAACCAACTAAGCCACGAAACCCTAGTCGGTTCAATCGAAAATCTTTGGGACCTCACATAGAGTTAGTATAGTACTATAATGGGACCTCCTAAGGACTATAGCTATTATTTTCATTTCATAGAGATACCCAAAGTGCGGGTAAGCACCTTAAACAAAAAACCATATTATTTTTCTTGATTTTCGACTTGATCCAGCACTTTCATGGGTATTTTGGTATGAACGCATTATTTGACTGTCAATTGCAACTGTCGCTCTAGTTTCAGTTGTCAGTGTCATGTCAATCTACAATTTGAAATATTTTGTTTTGTTTACGTAAATTTTATTAGAAATTGCTAAGATCGAGCCTACGGGGAGTTGGAAATAAATTTATGATAAACTGAAATAATATTGAATACAGTGCACTGTACCCACCATAAAAAAATACAATATGTGAAAGGACACCGTGTCGCGGCCACTTCACAGATTCCGCTCCGTCCGCTCCGCCCAACTAGGTAGGGCTCCGGCAGGCAGTACGCAGATCGCTCCGTTTCGCTGGCGTAAGTAGAAACGCCCACTTCTTTTAGCAGTCCCACTCTGCAGTCAGCTTCAGTGGGAACGTAAGACCTAGGTAGCTACGTACCTACATGACCTACCCATTTCGGCCGCCCCCAAGCAATGCTCATCTTTGTGTAGGTAAGACCTCGTAACATCGACACAAAGGGACTTCTTCTGAACTACCCTGAGATCCTCCCTCCCTATCTACATAGGGGAAGCTAAAGGTATTATTTCTTATATCACTATGTATGCAATTCCCATTATGAGATGCCTTTACTTTTATCTGTGTAAAAATATATAAGTTTTTGTTAATTGATTTAGATATAACTTGATGTTGCAATAAAGTTATATTCTATTCTAAAATTTGCAATCAATGATACTTTGATTTTAGTTAATTCTTCTGAGTTTCACTCCCTGGAGCAAGTGTATGAAGTGAAATAACTCAAAATGTATGAAGAAAATGAAGAGGATTATAAATTCGCCGCTTGCACATATTTTGCTAAAAACCATCCTGGTGAAACTTGTGGTAGCAATGGCCTGCCACTTACACCCAGTTCCATAACTATTCTCGGACGAGCCCAGAAGTTACTGACTTTAGAACATATTAATTTATGTACATACCTTGATGTTATTCGTGGTAAACATGGTAAGATACTTTATTGACCAGCACTGTATTCAACTTAATTTTAAGGCTCACAGTGGTTTGCCTTTGCATGGCATGTATTCATAAGTAATCTTTGCCGACATGTTATAATGCAATAAGTAAAGCACCTAATTTTGTCTATTCTGTTTACAGAAAGGATAATAGTTGTAGCAGAAGTGATAGGAAAGCCTCTATCAGAATGGAAATCTAAGTTTTCCAATAAAGATATAACTAATATTGCATATCAAGTCGCTTCTGGCATGAAATTCCTTCATAAACAAGATATAACCCACAGAACTCTATCAGATGACAACATTCTGTTGGATAGTCATGGAAGAGTTAAAATGTTCAATTATGGAATGTATTATATGACCGGAGGTGGCAGCGAGGTACCTTTTCCTCTTGGGTAAGAAATATGTCAGTTTAGTATCTATTATCTATCTGCGCTAGATGATGCTGTGTGAATTGTCCAGCATTATTTATCTATTTATTTTTTCTAATTTATCTATTTAAGTGTAATTTGTTTTTGTATGATGACATTTAGGAGAAAATGAAGACGTTTGTCCAGCAGTGGGTTAGTATCATTTAAAAATTAATAATGTTGACATACACCAAAATAAGAAAAAGCACATAGCAAAGTTATGAGTGTTCACCACACCTATACTGCATGCTTATACCATGAAGGAAGGCTCAATGTCGTGATCTTATTTAATAATGAATACTTAACACAATTTTCAGTTTGCCAAAATACTTTAGTCCGGAAACAATAGTAGGAGGAGGTGGTCCTGCCGCTGATGTGTGGGCATTTGGCATCCTCCTTCTAGAACTGAGCCTCGGGAAACTCTGGCAGAACCTAAAGCCTGGGCCTATTCTGAGAAGAATCCTTACACTGGTCCATGCCAACAATCCAGCTGAAAGAATTGCCAGGGAGCATGACTATTTAGATGCTTATAAAGTAAGTTTAGTATGCAGGGTTATTGATAATTCACTAAGGCCTGTATTATGAAAGCTTGCTCAGTCATAGATCTTTACTTGAGTGACATTTCTCAATTTGCTTTTCTATGGCATAAACGTCACTCTTGCAAAGATCTATGACTGAGCAAGTTTTCATAATAAGATTAGGACTGGTAGGTATGACTCGGCGCGGCGCCCGAACTGTCTTGGCCTCCGATACAAGAAGTCGCCATTTTTCCCTGTCCTGCGCAGTTTCCCGCCAGTCCTCCGCTTGTAACACACGCAGGTCCGCTTCCACCACATCTTTCCAGCGGTACCGCGGGCGTCCCACGGGTCGGTCGTCGGCCGAGGACGGGGCATCCGAGATAGACGTTTGTAGACGTTTCGGTCGACAGTCATCTCAATTTGTATCTGTAAGATGTAATTACATCAACAAATTGAGTATTGAATAACAAAGAAAACTTATTTGTTACTAAATATGATTTTATTTACTTACAGAATCTACCTGAAACCCTTCGAAACATAATAGAAAACTGTCTCCAGATCTATCCCAGTGAAAGATCAACATTTTCTAAGATAGTGGAGGAGATTTCTAAATGGGATAAAAAACAACTTTTGGAAGTAGAAACCCCTAGAGGTCTGATGGGTATGAAGCTGCAGTTCTTGTATTATCTGTGGCAATTGGCCGGAGGGGATATACAGGCTGAGTTGAAGAAAAACTATTTGATAAAGAATAGTCCTCCTATATTATCTATGCCTTTGTAAGTTCTCCTGTTTTTTTCTGTTACTTACGATTAAAGTTCTAGGGCTTCCCATACCATGCTTTGGCTGTTGTTTAAAGAACCGCGTGGCGCTGCTAGTTAAAATATAATTGCCGACTTTTTTTTAAGAACACATGCCTCAGTCACCTGCACTTATAATGATCACTTATATTTGAAGACCTCTGTGGCGAAGGCCCGCCTGCGACGCAGGAGATTGCGGGTTCGATTCCCGCGTTGGAACAAATATTATATTGGAGAGGCGAGCAGTAACAAGTATCAATTGAAATGTATTTTGATCTAAATGGGTTACTAACATGACCTTGGATGCGGCAAGCTGAAGACAAACTCTCATTATGGAGGCCCATGTCCAGCTCTGGCCTGATGGGCGGATGATGATAATGAAATTTTACTTGTTTCACAAAATAATAAATTATACAAAGATTTAGGTCGACTACCTTATTTAAACTGGTCACTGATCTTGCAGAGCAATACTCCTCGACGGCTGTACAGTCGGCGGAAAAACCGGCGCGTTATTCGACCGTCGCATCGCTAAGTACAGCTTAGGTCTGCTAAAATCGCGACTAAGTCACATCACTCCCTATGATTTTTGCCCGCTGATGCATGACCGGAAGACTGACTATGACGCGATGGCATTGCCCAAAGTTATAAGGGAGCGAGATACAGAATACCAGTTTCATAGGCTGATTTGGTTTGATAGACTTTTACGGGTAAGTTAAAAACTAAGTGTGTGTGTGTGTGTGTATTGTAGTGTCCACGACGTTCTACTCCTCGTCCGGGTAGTTGGCCCTACGGGTAGCGCCGTGGAAGCTGGGTAGTTACAACGGATCAGCTCATACCGAGACGCGACGTGACGCTGCGCGCTTTATTGCTAAATATAACTAATTACTACGTAAAAAGATACAAATCGGCGCAAGCGCGGCGCAGCGCAGTGCGGCGAGGAGTTTTCGTTATAATGTCAATAAAATTTGTACCTTTTTACGTAGTAAATAAAGTTTTATTTCGAATCAAAGTGCGCGCGGCGTCGCGTTGCGTCGCGTCTCGGTGTGAGCTGCTGACCTAGCAGACTAAACTACCCACTCCAATGAACTATACGTCATGTGGTAACCAAACTTGATAAAAAAATTACATGGCCAGATAGCTGGATACAGATATATGTTAAAAGACGATGTAAATGTTTGTACTCCTCTAATAAATGTGTGATACGTCGACGGATAGCGACGTATCACACATACGAGAGTGAGCTCGCCTACTTCGTCGACCTATGTATTTAAATAAGTAATGCACCTTATATCTAAGGTCATAAAGCTGTATTTACAGGCGTACCCGCACACATCTCAATACATAAGAGCAGAGGCAGAGATCGATATACCGCCGTTGCTCCGAGGCGACGTCTGGGCGGCCTTGCTCGGTGTAAAAGGAGATATCGAGGAACGGTACGAGCAGATTGATAAGGAAACGCCTACTCCTACAGATAGACAGGTAAACTAAAATAAGCGATAACTATACCACTTCCAGGCAACTACCTCCCCTTGGTACTTTCTCGCACATCAATCCTGAGCGCTACAGTGGAAGTGAGGCAAGCCGCGAGAATGCTAGCTCGTAGTTCTAAGCGCGGCACGGTGGTAGGCATGGTAAGGGCAACACGTGATTTTGCACACAATTTCACAGATGATGTATTTCAGTTGCCCCTATAACAACAAATACTAAAAAACAGAATAAAATAAACATTTAAGGGGGCTCCCATACAACAAACGTGATTTTTTTGCCCTTTTTATAGATAATAGTACGGAACCCTTCGTGCGCGAGTCCGACTCGCACTTGGGCGGTTTTATTTAATCTGAACATTTACGTTCGTTACCATAAATCTAAGTGTTTAAAAATACACATTTTGCTTGATTTTTGCATTAGGCTCACTCTTCAGAAAACGCCTAATATTAGATTAAATTGAGCTTCTACTCACAATCCAGTATTTATTTTCTGCATAAAAAACTCACAGTCAATGAACTTACATACTTAGATTACGTACACTTTAAAACATGTTTTGCAGTAACGCAAGTTTCAACCAGTATTTAAAACTCTACCTAAGTCAAAGTAGTTTATTTCCTTTAGACCCCAGGGCAAGCGTCATATAAGTTCTAAATGTAAAGGAAATAAAGCCCTTTGAGTTGAGATACTATTTATTTTAGTTTTGAATTCTAAACTAGATGGCGCTGCTAAATTCTTCCAGATTGACGTGGACATCCCCCGCTGCCACCAATACTGCTGGCTGCTGTGTGGCTCAGCTGGACATCGGACATTGAAGCGGCTGTTGAAAGCGTGGTTACTTACCAACCCGCAATATGTGTACTGGCAAGGGCTGGATTCTCTTACTGCCCCGTTTTTGTACCTTAACTTTTGTAATGAAGGTATGAATGTTTCTTCATCATTTAAGGTTTATTTATTTTATGAGCCTGATCTGTCCTTCTGCTAGCCAAAGCCCTCTTTAAACTCTTCTCCATTTTTCACTACCATAGTCCTATGACAAGGGCTGATGATGATAATGAAGTTCTTCCTACCCTGAAGCTATCTTAACTTAACTTTTTATTTCCAGCCCGTGCCTTCGCCTGCCTATCAGCGTTCGTACCGAAGTTCCTGCACATGTTCTTTCTGAAAGACAACAGCGCCGTCATAAAGGAGTACCTCGCTAAGTTCTGGCAGATGTGTGCGTTCCACGAGCCGGCGCTCGCCGCGCATCTGCACGAGATCAACTTCGTGCCGGAGCTGTTCGCTATTCCCTGGTTCCTGACTATGTTCTCTCGTGAGTATGATCACAGATTCTTTCATAAAATACAAGCTTCTGTCAGCGTTATTTCACGATAAAACACTTAATTTGGTAAGGAGAATATGTATTCTTACACATAAGTACATAATATGTACATCCCATTTCCGAATTTTAAAATGATCCGTCTTACTAAATAGAGAACACCTACACGAACAAGTACTTATTAAATGATTGAGTGAATGTTTACCTTCCAGACGTGTTCCCCCTCCACAAGATCTTGCACCTGTGGGACGCCCTGCTGGTGGAGGGCCCCCCGCTGGCGTTGTACATGGGCGTGGCGCTCCTGCGGCAGCAGCGGGACACGCTGATGCAGGCCGGGTTCAACGAGTGCATCCTGCTGTTCTCAGACCTGCCCGAGATCGACATCGGACACGCGGTCAAGGTAAGTGCATCCTGTACATGGGCGTGGCGCTTCTGCGGCAGCAACGAAACACGTTGCTGCAGGTCGGGTTCAACTCGTGCACAACTGGCATTTACACTGACATTTTAAAACATATTTATTGTTTCAGCAATCAATAGAAATGTTCCGCAGCTCTCCAAAAAGCATAAGCTACAGGAGATTTACAAATGAAACTCTTACAAAAGATCCTATGGTAAGAACTAAAACATTCACCATCCTTTAATTAATTTATTTATTTATACAGTTAGCCTTTGGTGAGTGCATCAAAACTTACAAAAAAGACTCTAAACAACTAGAAAATTGATATTGAGTGCACCAACACCAACCTATTACAGGCCGACACAGCATGCATTAATGCTTATAAATAAATAAATAAATAATGCTGGACAATTCACACAGCATTATCTAGCCCCAAGCTAAGCAGAGCTTGCGTTATGGGTACCTACTAGATAACTGATATACGTAATACAATAGAATACACAAATAGATATTTTTATTATACATAGAAAACGACCAGAACACCCTGAACAAATGTCTGCAGATCGTACACACATTTGTCCCGAGGCGGGAATCGAACCCACAACCTCCTGCGTCGCAGGCAGACCTTCGCCCACCGCGCCACAGAGGTCGTCACAGAGGTCGTTATGTTTATGAGTCGTGTAGGTGTAGATAAAGAATGGGACTGAAAATGACCGCTCAGGACAGCATGCTGTAGGGTGCGAGAACATTTCGATATTAATTTAGTGTTGACACATTTGATAGGAGTGCAAGTTCGTTTATGAACCTTATAACTTTGTATTTAAAACTCTTTTCTACAGGAAATGGTCGAAATACCAATGGAAACGCTTTTCGCTGAAATCAGCCCCAGAATAAGCATACTGGATTTCTTCACGTTGATATGCGAAGATAAATGTTGCTGTATCGACATAAGATCTAATTTGCTGTGAGTATTATTTTAGCTGAAGTCAAATATGGTCACGCACGAACCTGATTAAAATTATTTCGTTGTAATCACTTTTATATCAGTAAGTCATCACATCAGTATTTGGCACGATCAATTGGAATTCTTGTAGATAAGTAAACCAACACAAAGTCAAATGTACCTATCTAGATGACTACTTTTGTATCTTCTTTGTTATCGCTTAATGTTGTTATTATCTACACTTCGATTCAAAAACATCGATATTTTTTGTAAACAAAAGGGGTACAAAACCCAAGGAATATTGGTGGAAAATATTTAACGACATTGGTATTGAAGCAAAGCACAGAAGCTCGAAACAATTTTGGTTTTGAAAGCTTTCATTAATCATTTAATTGACCTTTCGTTAATTATCGAATTCAAATTTAATCATTTCTCGCTGCACGAGTTTATGCGTTGATGAAGTTTGTGTTTTACTTTTTGTGATAACCTTGCCTTTGTTGTTTTCTGTTATTGTTATCAGTTTTTGTAATCAAATAATAGAAACATATTAGAACTAGTATTTGCAATTGAAAAAAGTTAACCAACTGTTTTTTTTTATATAATTTTTTTTTATACAGTTAACTTTTAGTACAATAAAATGTTCGTTCATTCATTCATATCTGGAATGTTATCCCCCATCAGATGTGACGTGTCAAATCACAGCTATACTAAAAAGGGATTTATTAGAATTTTTATCCGTGTAAAAAGTTATATCACGTTATTTTTATGTTATGTTTGAGTAAGTTCAAATAAACATAAAATAAAATGCCTAAAAATCAAATAGATTTGTACCTATTGTCAGTACAATTATATAGTTCACCTAAGAATGTAAGTAGATATAATTGAACGCGTCTTTATTGTTATTTCATGTCCAATGAACCCTTAAGTTGCCTGAAAGACATCGCTCACAGCGATAAAGGCAGTAAAAGTACTTTGTACTTCCGCGATTATCGGTATTTCTCGCTGTATTGTTTGTGTCTGTGTTAGCAGTTTACAATTATAAATAAATTTATAGGATTTAGGTATCTTTCGATGAATGATCAAAAAAATAAAGTCAAGAGAATTCATCAACACTTTATTTCCCAACACTTATTTGATACAATAAAACACAAGAAAAGTTTTCAATCAGTACGTCCTACCCGTCGTGACCTAAGGAGCTGAAACGTGGACACTCACGGTAGGGCTTGTCCACCAGTTTAATTTAAAGTCGCCCAGCGAGCTATGGAGAGAGCTATGCTCGGAGTTTCTCTGAAGGATAATAATGATATTAATAATTTAGTTTGAAATTCGAATGAACGTCACGTGTCATTTTTGTTTGGAATTTTCGTAGTTCCCTGTCCGCACGCTAGAGGCACCGTACTCCATAAAAAAAGGAGACGCACAATCATGTCTCGTATATCATATCGTCAACCGGACTCAGAGTCTGGTCTATGAGTTTATTTTGTAAGCGTAAAGAAATAAACGTTTTTGATTTCTGAGTTTTTCTTTAAAAGGTTCGAGAAAAGCTGCATAGAGGGCAGTATAAACGTGCCGTACAGCGGCGTCCACTTGGGTCAGCACGAGCTGCGTGCGCTCGGCCTGCATCCTTACAAGACGCTGCAAGAAGCCATTAAGCAGAAAAAAACGGTGGTCGTAGCCTCAGCTGAAGATGAAACTGCTCAATTGGTACGAATTATTAATTATTTATTGGAAAAAAGAAATCTGGAAATCGCTAAATAAGGGAACGCTTAATTGGCCACTATAGAGATAAATACACTATAGAGATAATTTAGGGGAAGCCTATGTCCAGCAGTGGACATGTCGGCTGATATGATGATTAATTATAAGGTCACGTCGACCGACTTATCAGTTATTTTTCAGTTTGTTTTGGAGTCTGCAAATAAAATCCATCTGGGAAAGTGTGCTCTATCTTAGACCACATCTACACTCTTTATTAATATGATATCCAAACGCTTGACCATTTCCAATAAAAAATAAGGTTACAACATAATATTACAATTTAAAATTTACAAGTTTCAAGTATATCCTTAACATTAAAATTCTTAATGGTATGTTCTCTTACAGTTCAGTGACTATCTGGTGAAATGCAGCGTGCCCCGAGTATGCATCCTTCACGGAGGGATCTCAGCTCTTAACTGTCATCTCCCGTCGCTGTTCACTGTGCCTCCTGCTAAGAACGGACACAAGTAAAGGATGTAAAGGAATAGTACAGTTCAGTAACTATCTGGTGAATTGCAGCGTGCCCCGGATATGCATCCTTCACGGAGGGATACTCTAAATTGTCATCTCCCGTCGCTGTTCACTGTGCCTCCTGCTAAGAACGGACTCAAGTAAAGGATGTAAAGGAATAGTACAGTTCAGTGACTATCTGGTGAATTGCAGCGTGCCTCGACTCGAGTAGGTAGGTATGCATTCTTCACGGAGGGATACTCTGTATTGTCATCTCCCGTCGCTGTTCACTGTGCCTCCTGCTAAGAACGGACTCAAGTAAAGGATGTAAAGGAATAGTACAGTTCAGTGACTATCTGGTGAATTGCAGCGTGCCTCGACTCGAGTAGGTAGGTATGCATTCTTCACGGAGGGATACTCTGTATTGTCATCTCCCGTCGCTGTTCACTGTGCCTCCTGCTAAGAACGGATACAAAAATTAATAGTAAAAATTACGCATTTTGCCTACAGGAATTTGGATGAATTATTTAACTTTCATATTTAGAATATCGGAAATCTTCCTCTATTAAAGTCGCTTAGGCTCAATTCATACCGGAACGGCAGCAGCCGGCAGCGACGCAGCAAGCACTGGTATAAAACTGGTGTCAAATAATTTTAAACTTTATCTATGCACATAAAAGACCAGTACCTACTATGGTTCCTATGGACCAGTATTATGATTAAATATGAGCTGTACATTTGGAAATGGACCCTAAAGCTTCGCCCACACCTGCGCGACCGGGTGCGACTGTGATGCGGGAGCGTCAACAACGCCAAACTTTTCCCTATAAAAGTTCCGGTCTTCGTAAGTTAAAAAAAAGTAGTTCGGTCGGTGGTTCGGTTCTCGGTCGCGCAGGTGTGGCCGAAGCTTTACTGCTGCAACATTTATTTAAATTAATTTGCACTTAATATGTACATAATTTAAACACATAATATTATTAAGTGTTTAAATTATTGTTTTTGAAATTCGAAATTCGTGTCACAAATGCGAACTAAAATCCTCGTAGTTAGAATAACGAATTGTTAACAATATTTATTGTTGAATAGATCTCAAATCAACACGTATAGGTTACTTTAAATTGTGTTTAAAAATCAACGTTAACAAAGGTATTCTTTATATATAGCTCTTTATAATATTACCGTTTTGCATAAAAACAAAACGGATATTATGTGTGTGGAGAAACACACAGCATTGTTGGAAGAATGGTTTTTTAGTATTTGCCTTGATATACCGACTTCTAGTCTGTTTTGGGCCTAATCTTCCACAGAAAGTAGTCGATCCAGTTGTCACGTTGGTCGGCTGTCAATGTCATTTCATAGTGTCTCCCAACACCAGCAAGCACCTTGCTTATGCTGTGTGTTTCTCCACACACATAATATCCGTTTTGTTTTTATGCAAAACGGTAATATTATATGTGCTCCTAAACACACAGCATTGTTGGAAGACCTGTTTGTTATCTGCTGGTGAAAGAGTAGGCACAAACGCTATGTGATCTCCAAATAAAAATTTAATATTATTTCTGTAATTTATGCAAGTGTGTTTTTATAAAATTATAAATTTACATACATATCAAATCAGTCACAGGTAGGTAGGTACTAAGACTCATAAAGAAAACTAGATGTTTGTAAATCCTTAGAAACATTAACTAGTTTCTAAATTATAAAAAATTCTATGAATTAAATAGGTAGTTATTTAATAGCTTTAATGCTCTATTTAATATCAATTAAGATCAATGTTAATCAACACCTCTTACTAACAAGAAATGCAACATCAACTTTGTTTCTAAATTTTTTATTACAAATAGGTAGGTAGTCAATTTAATTATGGTACAAGTACCAGAACTTGACTTTAAAGTCAAGCTCTCTTCTAGAATAAACATGAAATCTATGTTATTCAATACAACATTTCAATTTAGTAAAAAAGAAAAATTTAGTCCAAACAACTAAGATAGGTATTATGAAATTATTAAACAACTGGTCAGGGCCAGTGTTATGATTTTGTAGTATAGTGCTGTGTAGTGTAGTGCTCCTTTTATAACAGCACGGCGTAAGACGGTTTGAGAGCTTCTCCAATTTCCTCTGCACAGAATCTCCTCAATAGGTCTTTTTTCTAAAAAATAAACTTCTAGAAGCTACTGCTGATCTTAGATCAGAATCTTAGCATTAGTACTACCCGGAGATATATGCATCTATTCCAGTATCCTTTAGTATGAATTTTATCCAACCAGCTATTATAGTCAAAGTAGCTGGTTTGATTACTGCTTCTATTAAAATCAACAAACTTGTTAATCCGGGGTTATTTAGCTCTCCTGTTCTCAGTAGATTCTATTAATTTCTTCTGGATGTAATTTTAGTAGCCAACCAGACTGTCAATTATCAGCTCAGCACTGTCTTTGAGCCAAATCTTGGTCAAAGCAGTATTTCATGTTCTTCATCATCAGCAATTAGGTTGTCCTTTTTTAGTCCAGGGTTATTTAGCTCGCCTGTTCTTAGTAGATTCTATTAATTTCTTCTGGATGTAATTTTAGTATCCAACCAGACTGTCAATTATCAGCACTCTGCCTTTGAGCCAAATCTTGGCCATAGCAGTATTTCATGTGTTTTCATCATCAGCAATTAGGTTGTCCTCGGACAAACCTAAAGGGGGTCTACTTCACTGCCCCCCCCCCTTAATTTTTTCCAAAAGCTCTCATGTCTCCATCTGACGAGGGACTCCACCGGGGAGAGAACATTGAAAGAGCTCAGACAGGACCTCAATTCAGGATTTTAAATGTTGGAAAGCCAGACGCATTTGCTGAGATTGTTGTCAGTGAGCTGAGACGTAGCGGCGCCTGGTGTGTATGCCCCATTATCTGGATACGGTCTCCGAGACCGAGGGCAAAAGGTGCTATAACACTTCGATTGAAGTGTGTTATAAGAGTCGATTGGCCTTGCTATAGCGGAATACCGCTTAGTTTGACAAGCCTCATCATCTGCATATGGCCTCCGAGGCGGGTATCATTAACCTCCTTTTGAGCAATGATTGACTCTCTCAGCTGAGCATAATAAAAATTAGATTAACTTTGTTAAAGCAAAATTTTACTTATCAGGATCCATCTAATGAATACGGCTCTAGTGGCCGGAGTCTATGTCCAGCAGTGGACTAATATAGACTGAGGATGATAATGATGAAGGATCATATGGCAAAATTTCCTTTCTAAATACGGCCTCCGAGGCCAGAGATATTAAGTGCCATTCGGGCCCTTGATTGTAGGTATAAAAAATAGACTCCTCAGAACTGGAGTTAACATTGTTAGTGCCCATGAGCTAGTTTAACCTGTCAGGTCTATCAACGGGGCAACAACGTCGTGCGCCTCTGTGGGTCACACCGCTGAGTCGTGAATTCACGGCCTAATGAGAATAATCTTATACTGTAACAGCCTCCTTCATTTGATATTATCTATAAAGCCACGCCCCATGTTCTGGATACAGCTTCCGAAGCCGGGGGCAATAAGTACCGTTCCGATACTCTGTTATATAATTTGGCTGGCAGTCGGCCATGCCGTTATACCTCCCCGAGAGGTATGCTGCCATAGCTGAATCGTCATCAAGACAGCTCTTAAACATCGTCGCTAGCCCGAGCAAGCATGTGATGGCCCCAAATTCAGGATTTAGCCTCCGAGGCCAGGGGCAATAAGTACCGTTTTGGTACTATGTCATGGTTATGGTTATGGTGAAGTACTCTTGTATCCACATTTGGACTCCATTTGGTCCATTATGCGTGGTACTAGGTATGTCATATTATTTGTCGGGCAGTCGGCTATGCCGTTATACCTGCCCTGAGGGGTATGATGCCGTAGTGTCCTGAATTGTCATCAAGACAGCTTCTACAACTTCGTCGGCATTATAACTCTAACTCTAACTTTGTTTCTGGCAATAGGATAAAGTTTCCCTTATAATTATACTTAAAATAATAAGTTTCGTTTACATATGAAATGGTATAGTCAAACATTTTGACTTGTGTCATAAAATATATTTGGTTGGGTCACCACCCATCTGACCGGAAACTTTTGTTTGGATGAGTGCAACTGATGCATCTCGGCAAAAGTTGGATCATATCCCAGTGAAACCAATTGTGATGGTTTGGTTATGTTATCTAAGATGTCAAAATATTTATTGTACATCATGTTTTTTGTATAATCAAGTTACCGTGTACTGATCTTCTGCTACTTGATTTATCAAAGCTTAGGGAAAAAAAATAAAAACTTTAAGCTCTTATAACTTATAAGTACTTACACTTTTCTGTAATAAAAGTTAAATATACCAGATTCTAATGGACTGTTAGTGTGCACTAACCTTCACCTGTAGTGAGATTCATTAACTCAAACAAAATAGCAGTAGGAATTTGTCTTTATTTGGGCCATTGCCTTGCAGTTGGTTGTCATATGCAGCTAATAGTAGTAGGTATTTGTCTTGATGTACCTGCATTCCAACTGTTGTCAACATTGAAGAAAAATAGAGCTTCACATCCTTCATCTAAGAAACTTTATAATTGTGTTCATTTTTAATGTTTTTATATAATGTTGGTATAGCCATAAAAGAAAATATAATATTATAATAAGTTTCATGTTACTTCAAATGAAAAATGTCAGAGCTCACCATTACGATGATCTTGCACCCATTCAGTTTCAATCTCAATGTGAGTAACTTACAAAAGACTAAGGTATTTTGCACTCACTCCAAGTAAATTTAAGTCACTTTATATACCTCCAACAAGCTGTAATATGAAAGGTCCATTTGCAAACCTTATTAACTTAATAGTTATGAGATACTGTTCTTCAAAGAATGTCTACAATAATTTTTACAAAAGAAAGGTAACAATTAAAGTTAGTGAGTCAAAAATCAGTTCTTGTCCTGATATTTTCTCTCTGTCTTCTGCCTATGCTGAAATAGCACAATTCTGAAATGGTAACTTTGCCCCGAACAGTACATACCGCGCCTTGGGTCTTATAATTAGAACTTTTGTGTTAATATTTAATCTTCTCGGTGAATAACCGGTGGAAACCAAACTGCACAGGCCTAAGTCTAGTGCACTGCAGGCTATAAACTAGGTGGTTCATTTTGCAGGAATTTCAGAACAATCCTACTATAATAGTTTTTTATCTATTTTATTTAAACCACAACAAAAGCTTTTTTGCATTATTCTGACAACTTTTTATTTAGAAACACAAAACTCTGCTCTAAGTTTGGTAGGTACATTATTCATTATCTTGTCATCAGAAGTTTGTTTTTAACACTCAAATAAGTTTGTTTGAATTTATAACAATATATAGGTATTAGGTACTTACACCTAAAATGATTAAACATGAAGTAGGCAGTACCAAACCCCAAAAAAAAAGGTGGCACAGCCAGCACCTATTGTCTATACTATAGGTTAGGTATCTGTGTTGGTATCGCAATAACTTGATAATTCAAGCTGTATTAGAAGAGTACTCACTTGTGCTTGACCGGCTTGATAGAACCGGCGACGTCCATACAAAGTAGACCATCCGATGGTAACTTTGAGTGACGCTCGTTGAGTTTTCCACGCTTACCTCAGCAGTGGTCAGGCGGGATTATAACTCAGAAAATGTATTTGACTAGATGCGAGGATACGGACTCCTTTACTAGGGCCGGCCAACGCGGTGTTTTATTGCGACAGACAATCTGTGATGTACCCAACTTGGGTAATCAACGTGTCTCTTTTATGACCGCGCTGATCGCGCTCTTTATCTTTATAAGACTTACCCACTCGGTGCTTATTATTAGGTAGCGGCTCTGAGTACTGAAAATAACTAAGTAACCAGTTTCAGAACTCAAAGGGTGGCGAAACTAGGCCTACATCACCCTTCGAAGATGAGAAGTAGTATAATCAGATCGGTGATCACGATCAGACAGCTCCTTGTCCGAAGTAGCAACCTGCTCCATCTGCTCGGGCGCACTTATTCTGCACTCCAAACACTTTTATTACGTATAAATCACTGTTTTTTCACTAAAAAAACTTGTTATGAAAATAATTTGTTGCTTTTGCGGCAAATTACACAAACGCTATGAAATGACATTGACAGCCGACCAACGTGACAACTGGATCGACTACTTTCTGTGGAAGATTAGGCCCAAAACAGACTAGAAGTCGGTATATCAAGGCAAATACTAAAAAACCATTCTTCCAACAATGCTGTGTGTTTAGGAGCACATATAATAGCATATTCTTAAAAAATCGAGTATATATAAATGTTATACGCATTCGAACTAGCATATTATCATCTAAACAGCGTAACGCTAACAAATTGATAAATTTATCAAAGCTTTGATAAATTTAATAATGTGGAAGGCAGATGTTCGTAGCTCGGACACATGTTATCTCGTAGTGAATACCCAAGACTTGTATTTCTCAAAACGATGTCACAATAGATAAGAAATCAAACAATAATAAAAAAAATTTCTTGGAAATCCCAATAATTGTAGCATTGTGGTGAATTATCGCTACTTAGATTTTTGAAATATCATATTAGTTAATTCGAAGGTCGAAGGTGCGGGTTCGATTCCCTCTGAATGAAAAATATTCGTTTAATCTGGAAATAGGCTTTTGTTCTGGGACAGGATATTTTCTATAATACTTTCTAAAATCAAAATCAATAACATTTTGTTTCTTATTTGATACTAATTACTATTTACTTATAAAACTGTTTATGTATAAAATTTGACTTGTCTAAGTGCTTGTTTTGTAAGCCTAAAGAAATAAATTTATTGACTTTTGACTAAAAAAACCTACGTATAACCTGTCTCCCATAACATAGACTACGTATTTTAGATGTATACCTAAATGTCCAGCATTGTGTGCATTTCATTCGATGCCTTTTTATAAATGCACTGAAATAGAAATTCAGCATTTCATTGTATAAACTATCTCGATCGTTATCCAAGGATAATATTTTTATTGTTGGCAATTGATAAGGCTTCTGATGAATGTCTGAAATAACAAGATAAATATTTAATAAGATAAGGAAATTACTATTTATGATCATACATAATTATAATGACCAATGTAAGATTATTGTTTACTCATTGTTTGTTATTTAGGTTATAACTACAACAAAATATAACTGTTAAAATTATGTTTCTTTTATTTAGGTAATTTCTTAGGAACCATTAGTATCTTTTGCGTAACATTTTCTGTAACCTTCATACGCAAAATGCCCGCGCGTTAGTTTTTAATGCATATAAGAGACGTAAAAAAGAGTCGAAATAAAAATCAAGGAACCCAAGCGCCGCGCGCAGCTAGTATATGTCTGTGAAGGAACCAAGTTTAAATTTCGTTCTTCTGTGTGAAGATATTGCATAGCAATTGATTAACTGGACCAGAAACTAAAGTGCATTGTTCGAAGAAATATTTACAAGCATAATTTTAGACCAAAGGTCGTTTTAATGCCACAGTTACGCTAGTGAAATAACCACTGAAAGTAATATGAATATGGATGTGAAACTCAAAATGCTATATGATATATAATTAGCTGCATGAACACGCATAAAACAGCGTAAATCACTGAGGTATTATGTATTTTTCTAATACCTAGTACATACATACGTACCTAGGTATTTTTAAAACCGAACCTGTAGTTCCTGAGAGGTAGGTAGTAGAATCCCCTGGTTCACAATCTCATTAAATTTCTAAATTATAATAATATTCTATATGTTATAGATTAATAACAAACAAGGTTCATAGTTAACCCACTCAATTTCATAATTAAATTTTACCTACCTAATAAATATGTAGATTCTGTTGCAATGCTTTGTTTTCTATTATTTATTTATTTTATTTATTTATTTATTTAAAAAGAATATACATAGGACTTAATTTATAACACTCTTTAAACCCGTAGGGGTTTGACCCGAATGTTACATTCCTCGGGTTTTAAAATTAAAAAAGGAAGTGTACCTATCTTCGTTCACAGGTACGAGTAAGTAGGTATGTTACAGTAAGTATGATGGTACTCAATCATTACATATCATGCTCTAATCACAGTTAATTCTTACTCGATGCTTATAATAACCTATTTTATGGAGATATAAACTTAGGTAGGTGTTATTAGCAAAACAATGAATGCAATGTAGAGTGGACTAGTTGCCGCAGCGTTCGGGCATCCTCGGCTGGCTGGGCCACCCGAGCTTGCACGAACGCGGAATGCACCGATCTATTGATCTAAGTAAGCCTCAAGGTAATTAAAAAACGTTTGCCATTGGACGCCGAAGGCGTAAATTTTTCTTATTTTGCAACACTTGTAACAACAACTTAACGCGATAGTTTCAGAAGATTTTGAATATAGACAGTACTGCATTACTTGCGTTGCACCATTTGTTTCTTTGATACCGTCAGGACTTGCACGGCGAGACACCCCGAGACAGGCCGAGTGTACTGAGTTTATGGTGCACTTGTCTTGTTTCGGCCACAGTTCAAGTGAGACATCGAGTGTGTACGTACATTTTGCCTCTCGTTGAGTTGAGAGGACGAGGGTGCGAGACTTTCGACGTGACGTCTCGGTGACTGTGTACTGCCGGCTGTGAAAGACTTTGCAATGACGCTAATGTGGGTACCTACATAAGCGTTAGGATTTGCACGGCGAGACACCCCGAGACAGGCCGAGTGTACTGAGTTTATGGTGCACTTGTCTCGTCTTGTTTCGGCCACAGTTCAAGTGAGACATCGAGTGTGTACGTACATTTTGCCTCTCGTTGATTTGAGAGGACGAGGGTGCGAGACTTTCGACGTGACGTTTCGGTGACTGTGGCTGGCATTGGGTACATTAGCGTAATTGCAAAGTCTTTCACAGTTTCATATCTATGTCTACTATACATTTTAACATAACAGAAAGAGCTAATTTGTGCGAAATAGCTAGTTTCTAAAAATGCTGTTGAACATTAGTGAAATGAGAACTGCAATACATTGTTTACGATTGAAGTCGTTATAGAGGTCATCAGGCTAATTGTTTTGCTAAGTCATTAGAATCGGCATCTCGACCGCAGATGTTAAAATATCTGTCTGGTGCCTAATTAAGTTAATTAAATGGCAATGCGGAATGCAATTTAGTCGTTGATCTTATATTGTAGAAGCACCTATCTATGTATAGGTATTATTTCCTAACTTCTGGTCACAGCTTCGCTCACGCAGCGAGCGACTACCTAGGTTAAACAAAGCCAATGTCTTACTGTAAGACATGGGGTATGTTTTATCAATCTTACAGGGCCTGTAAGTCCCTATAAGACAGGGCCAAATTCGAGGATAAAGAATATTTCTATAAAAAAAGTTTTCAAAATCGGACAGTACCTATCTATTTTCAGAGAAATCCTACCTTCAACACACAATCTCATAACTTACGTCCCTACAAAATTTTGTTTAGATTCGAAAAACATCAAAATCATGCTGTTTTATTTTAAGTCTACCAGAATTTTAATTTGAACCAAAAACTGACTAAAAGTCCATTCAATCAAACACAATTTTGTCATTGCTGTTTCCCACGGGGGGCGGCGGGCGGCGCGGCGACATGGGCATCCATCAAGCAAGTCTCAATCGGGACAGGACAAGTAAAGTACCCACATAATTAGCGCACATTGTGATGCTGCCGCGCGCCGCCGCCCGTACCGCCCCAAGCCCTGCCTAAAGTTACGCTTGCCGCTTGTGATGTTTTAACCCCCTATCTCGATATGAATGAGAGATACGTACGACCCAGAAGAAACGCTAGTTAGTAGCGTACCCCCCCTCTCGAATGGTCGGAGAGGGGCGAGCGGGGGGCAGCCGCCGGCCCCGCCACAGTTGCCGGCCGACACTCGCCGCGAACGCGTCTCTCCGCGAACCAACCTCTCCCAAACATTCCTCGCGCAAGTGAAACTTCATAAACATATTTTATTACTGAAACAAATGGACGGCCGATAGTGAAACCTGAATTGTGATGCTCAGTGCTCCGTGAACTCAGCGCTTGAAGCTTGAACCTTACCGAGTTTAGCTCGGGGAAAGACATCATCGTTGACAGTTCGCGGTGTTGAGTGAGAGTGGAGTGGTGTTTGTAAGCGGAGACTGCCGGCCCCAGTATGGAGGCTTACTTCGACATTTCTAACGACCTGAAGGACGTCTGGGAGGCGGACATCGACCCGGTAAGTTGACCTTCTCTATTATCTTGTATCGCGACGAAAGGACGCGGGCGCAATTCGAAAAACAATTGTACCCTTAAGTAGCCGTTCCCAAATCTGGCACCTTATCCTCGACATATCTAGGTACATGAAGTTTAATTCTGAAGCTGTAGCATCATGCTCCCAGCGATTTCTCCACGAGTCGTTTCTTACATTAGGTACTAGGCACCTATTATTAGGTAGGTAGAATAGGTAGACCTTAACGCCGGCAGAATGAGGTGTATAGCGGTGTAGATGTGAGTGGGGATTTGATAACGGTGATAACGGATGCTATCACCGCCGCCATGGAGTGCTGTTTTGAAATCTACCTGCAGTTGTCGGGTATAAACAAACAGAGTCCGTCATCGCGCATCGCCTACCGATATGAAAACATTCCGAGTCAACAACACCGCCTCATAACTTTATGCAGCTAAACACCTTGGTAATCTAATCATCCACCGATTACTTAATTGATTTTACATACTTAGATAAGTTATCTTATACTAGGAAGGCACCTAGGTACCTGCTGGCGTTCTTACCAGGAAAATCGCCCTTCGAAAACAAATCTTGGGAAAAACCGCAAAGATACTTAACCAACAATTCCCCTTAGTAATTCGTTACTTGTTTATGTTTCCATGTTTCTGAAGATAACTAAGATCAAGTACCTACTTACATAATTTTATAGTTTGAATGATAATCTCTTTGTAGGTTAGGTAGGTACCTACCTACTACTGGTAGCTTCGCTATCTGTGTATGTATATACTTAGGTACCTATGCCTTAGTTTTAAGATGTTATGAATATAAATTTAGAAATTATCATGTTAATTATTAATGTCAAGTCAATGACTAACAATGTAAATTGCAGTGCCCATCTACTAACTTAGACTAAAATTAGATCACATATTGGCAAATAATAAATGATATGAAATGACCTTATAAATAAAATGTACCAAAAAAAAAACAACACTATCTAGGTATTAGTTCAAATTCCAAAGTAAATACTTATGTAGGTACCTAGGTACCTTATCAGGGGGGTTTTTTTTTTATTTTGAGGTTGATCGTTTCATGTTGGCGCGGGATTCAATTTTTTTGTGGTTTTTAATTGTTTCTGCGCTATGCAATGTGTAAAACTAACGTAAAAGTTGGTACCTTGCTGCAAATCGTAAACTATTTTCCATGAACTTTAAACTGCGTTCGAGTAGGAACAATGATTTAAACTAACGAAAAGTTTGCCGCAAATCGTAAATTATTTTATTTTTTACAATGTTAAAAACTAACGGAAAAGTAACTTGCATCAAATCATAAACTAAGTATTTTCATTTTATCCCAAAATCTCGCATTTTCCCTAATGCTCCAAGATATTGGTATTTTTGGATCGGAGTTTTTTTTAAATATGTTAATGGAAAATGGTTTATAATTTGCGGAAATTACTTTTCCCTGTTGCTATAAAACAAAAACAATAAAATTTTGCTTTTGCCAACACGAGACGATCAACCATCTAGAAAATACCTCGCTATGAATGATGCAAGAATAAAATTTCACAAATTTGCAGTGAACTGGCAACCCCGTAAGTAATATCATTATTATTTACAATTTTGATTTACGAGCTTCGAGCAAAAATCTAATTTTTGTGGATGTTTACGAGACATTAACGATCCGAGACGAAATCTGATCGAAACAAAATAAAAAGCCAATCCATTTTATAGATTTGACATTTTTAAGCTTCCTTGTCCATTTACATAGTAATGAAGTCTTTTTTATATAAAAAATGCTTCATAGAATACAAATGTAGAAACTTTCGTAAAATCTCTAAACATCTCGCAAAAAAAGCACCTTCTTAATATTTAGCAAATGTAGCAAAACTCGCGTTGCTTGACTGCAAAACCATTTTTTGTGGTCTCTGCATTTAAGTCAATATTATAATGTAGGTTCACCTTTTAAATTCATCACGATTCCGAAGTGCATACAAGAACAATTACCTACCGAGGCTATAATATAAATTATGATCTTTGATTTTGATGGACACCGTTCTTGGAATTCAAAACCAGTTTTAGGCTATCAATAAAAACTCTCAGCTTCGTAGGATAAAACTTAAATGTCGAGAATATCTTCAGCTCGTTTTAAAAGGCCGTGGCTTATTGAACTTTACCTTTTATCAAAATACTGCTGTTAGAACAAGAACGATAAATACATTAGGAATCTTTGTTAACTTAACATTATTATAGCCTTTATTAATAGGTGATAAGTTTCTGCCCTCAACTTTGCACGCGTTGTTTCTTTGGGGAGCCAAGTGCGAGTCGGACTTGGACACGCAGGGTTCCGTACCATTATCTATAAAAACGGCGAAAATATCACGTTTGTTGTACGAGAGCCCCCTAAAATATTTATTTTATTCTGTTTTTTAGTTGTTATAGCGACAACGGAAATACATCATGTGTGAAAATATCAACTGTCTAATTATCACGGTTCATGAGATACAGCCTGGTGATAGACAGACAGAGAGGCGGACAGAGAGCGGAGTCTTTAGTAGTAGGGTCCCGTTTTACGCTTTGGGTAAGGAACCCTAAAAATATGGGAACCCATTTATGTGATTTTTTTTTTAAATTCCAGGTGCTGCACCTATGCAAATTTAGATCTTGATCTGTTCATTAGTTTTGTCGTGAAGAAGTATCAAACATCCAAATTTTCGCATTTATGTGCCAACCAACGTTATTATTAGTGTGATAGTGTGATTTGATACTTGAGCTCGAGCTGCTTGGACTTTGGGAATCCCATGTTTGGTGGAATCCCAGTTATTCGGGAGGGTCAATGCGTTCTATGAATCCGGTAATCCGGGCACCTGTAACTCGTTTTCTCACAATGACGTCAGGTTGTTGAGTGGGCGATAGCCCGGTGCCGTTGTGGAGGTGATTTGCATCAAGAGATTTGTGGCGTGCGTGAGCGCTTCTGCGTTTGGTCACGTTGGTTGGCCATACACTTGTTATGGTTGGCGTACGGTACAACGTGGTACGTCGACCTGTTCATTGAACTGAGACCTGACGCTATGCTCAGCTTTTTTATGCTTTATGTACATTTTCTTTAAGGCTAGATTGGTAGCTCTCTGAAACGTGTAAAAAAGTCGCCATGAACTGTTTGAAAATTGTGGCTAAGAAACCTTGAAATGGAAAAAGCCCAGAAAGAAGTTTTACTTGTAACCTAAATTGAACAATTTTTAAGGTTATCTAAATGTTATACTACCTACATAATTCCCATCGACCTACTTGTGTGCATAAAAATAATAACTTTTTTAATACCTTTTAAGTAGCTAAGTATTAATAATTTTATTGTAGTGAAAAAAAAACAAAAAAAAACGACTTCGAGAATCCCTTATTTTTTAAAATAAAAAAAATAAAAATAAAAATCATTTATTTCAGACCCAGTTGATCCATAGATGTACATACACGATTTCAAAATTAAATAATAAGTTTTTAAACTGTTTTTTAAGTTTGGCAGGATAAATAATCCCTCAAAAATATTTTTTTATCGGACAACTTCGGAGCCATCTTCTATACAACTCTGTTAAAAAGAGGTTTAAGATACTGGCGAGGTGGAAAAAGAGGATCAAGATTCATAAAGCAAGTTTCCACTTCAACGCGTTTACCGTTCCCGTAACTTGGTAGGTACCCTTACCTATGGATGCACATCATGCACATTAAATGTACAATGTGTGTTGTGTGGTGTGTCCTATTCCAAAATCGTCAAGTGCAATACGTCCGGTGTATGCGTCATCAATGTCTAGGATATGCTAGGGCTGTCCCGTCTCCAGTCTCAACTTTAACATTCCTGATTATTTGTTTCCACTTTTTCCACGTTTTTTTTGAATATATATAAAATTATAATTTTATGAACTAAAAATTTAAAGACTATATTCAGCTCTGACTTTTAAAAATATAAAAAAAAATTAATATAAGAAAAACAAAACACGTTCCTGTTACCAGTTGTTGAAAATAGTGATTGGTTAATTTTACTGACAAGGCAAAAATACATTCATCCAAATAAAGATTACCTAAAATTATGATGATGATGATAAATAAATAAGAGCATTAAGGTCATAAGTTGAGGCCTAGGTCTAGCTCTGGACTAACATCTAGGCTCATGATGATAATGATGATTAAGGTCAACTCCGATCAGTCTGTTCGGAGCTACTTCTGCTGTTTTTTTTTAATTTGTTCAACCACACAGTACATGACGTCTTTTTGCAAAATAGCACTGACATAGTTTTGAATACTACTTTTGAAAGTAACAAGCTTTTTTAGAAATCCGTTTTCAAACAATTTATTATAATTATAAATTCTACGCTCCACGCTGACTAGCTGGGTTCAATCAAGCAATTGACTACACAATATTTTTTTTACGAATCAAATTAACAAATGCATAGTTAGACTTAGTATTTAAATAACTGAGCATGACTATTAATAGTGAAATGTTAATTGACTTCAAGAACGAGTTTTTGTATGTGTTACTAGCTTATGCCGGCTTAGCTACTTGATAAAAATAGTCTGTGTTCAACTTCATCCTACAACTCTTTTTCAAAATGTTTATAAATATAAATAATAATGCTGGATAATTCACACAGAATCATCTAGCTCCAAGCTAAGCAGAGCTGGTTTTATGGGTACAACTAAATGACACTCCATACAACGGTCGTGATTCAGTCGTTAGAATCCTTCACTTGCTCGTGATTCATCTATGGCACTCGCTTTAAATCCGTCCTTTATTCACCAATTGCATATTATACAATTGACAACCCTAATGTTCTACTAAGTAGGTAGGTCTCATTACTGTGAGTGCGGCTGCACTAGCACATTAGCTAATTGGATTTCCTAGGCTCAGGTCAATAAGCTAGTCTCTATGCCAACCATATTATTTTTTATTATAAATGAACTACCCAAAAAAACATGTACGAAACCGCGGGCACAAGCCCGTGGTTTCGTACACGTTTTTTTGGGATAAGAAGTAATAAGTACCTCTTTCCTTGGGATAGGTGCCATGTAATGTATCCCGTGCCAACATCATGTATGAGACATAATGAATTTCGAAATTGTAATATAATACGACATTAACGCCTTCCTCGGAGATACCGCGTGACCGCACCGAGTTGAAAGTTTTGAAGGAGGCTTTCGCCGAGCTGTGGGAGCGGGACGGAGTATGCTACTAAAAAAATATAATAAGTATGGATAATACTGGAATCCTAACACAGCATCATATGGCCTCGAAGTAAGCTGAGCTTGTGTTATGGTTATGCGTAACAGATGACTGATTCTTAATACACCCAGACCCGGAACAAAATACGAGTGGTTCCCGTTACGTCGCGTCACGTTACGTAGGTAGCGAATTCGTTTGACGGCCTTATCTGCAGTTCATACAAATATTTCTAGCGCACAATGAAGGTATCAACTTTGTCAGTAAAATAACGCATTTGAACAAGTAGAAAGTACAATATGGGTACTTCGCTAGGCAACGCAAATGTTGTAGAATTTTCAATTTCTTGTTTATGTAAACAAGAAATTGAAAATTCATCGTAAACATTGCTTCTTATGTTAGTTATTCTCTGTAATATTTTGAAACAACTTCGCAGAGAAATTTCAAGTTTAAGTTACGCTTGGTTCCTCTGTCTATAATATAAATCAACGCACATAAAGTACCTATCTATTATTTACAGTTGCATGCAATTCAATTTACTTAGTCGCCTAAATTTACGAAGTTCAAAAAGGTCGGATGTTGCCGTGTAATTTTGTTTTCATCGCCCCATCTCGGAATGAGTATTTTTGCTCTTCGATATCTGAGTGCAAAAGCCGTTTTTATCCGCTAGAGCTACTTTATCCTCTAGCGGATAAAAACGGTTTTTGCACTCAGATATCGAAGAGCAAAAATACTCTTTCCTCGCTGAGGTGGGATGAAAAGTTACGTGTGCACTCGAGTGCAAAGATTTTTTTACCTCGTGCTCTTTTGATTCCCTCGCTAACGCTCAGGATTCTAATTTTTGAATCAATTTTAGAATCCTTTTTGTTACACCCTGTATACCTTTTGTAATTTTCCAATAAAATTAAGCAAGCTTTAATTTCCAAATGTTAAAGCAACCCTATTCAAATATGCAATCACCAGTCCACCGCAGAACGCTATAACCGGACTCGCCCTACATTTCACCGGGTGTCCGGCTTTGCTTGATAACGACATTGACGTCGTCAAACGCGTGCTGCGGTTTAAAATTATTATCTTTGTTATGTTACCCTTGCTAATTATCTGTGTTATGTTACCTTCGCTAATCTGATGATCCTCAATGAAATATTTTTTATTTTTGTGAAAGCATTATCTTAATATCTGATTATTGTTTGAATTTGAACCTTGACACGATTTGTTTTATCTTCGCTTCGTAGAATTGGTTATAGGTAGTTCTAAGGTTTAATTGTTACAGTGCATAAGCCATAAATATTGGAACGTAGTTTTCTTTTATCAATTAAATAAAAAATTATGAAGAATATAGCCGTCAGATTATCATAAGATATTAGATACGTATTTTTTCTTTTGTCAATCAAACAAAAAATGACAAAGATACAGGACGTCAAAGTTTGGGAGTGGGGGCTCGTGACGTCACGCCGTCCACCGGGCGATACTTTTTAGCGACTTTGTGACGTCACGAGCCCCCACTCCCAAACTTTGACGTCTTGTATCTTTGTCATTTTTTGTTTGATTGACAAAAGAAAAAATAGGTACGTATCTTATTAGATACGTACCTATTTTTTCTTTTGTCATAAGATGTGATTATCATAAGATATTTCTTATGATAATCTGACTAACGGACTAATTAGATTTTTTTAGGAAACTAGCTTTCTTATTCGCGCGCCGTCGGTTATCGCCGCTATAAACCCGAAGACGACGAAACTAGAAGACTATCCACTGTAGCCGAATATCGGCCACAGTGGATAGTCTCCGTTGAGACTGGCCACTGTGGCCGATATTCGGCTAGGCGTACGTTGTGCTCGTAATACACAGGTTCATTCTGTATTCCCTGACTCTCATAATCCAATGGGACAGCAGACTGAAACAACCGGGGAGAAGTCAGGAGTAGAACCAACGGCTAAGCGTGCTTTCTGCTTTCCGAGGCACGCGTGTCTAAAACCAACTGCTGACTCCGGGCTGCTTCTGTGAATTTTAGAATAGCCTACCTAGTCAATCAATAAATAGTCACATAGCGCATAGAAAGAACTTGATAATACTTAAGAAATGAAATAAGTTCCCAAAAATTATCGGTTTCGGCGGGATTCGAACCCGCGCCCCACCTTCAGTATGGGTGTGCTCTAACCAACTAAGCCACGAAACCCTTTGTCGGTCGGTTCAACCGAAAATCTTTGGGACCTCTTACGGATAATAGCGCCGGTGCAGCGGTGGTTGATAATACTTACCTTAAAAAATTATCTATCTAGCAATTTACATTCGATCTAAGGTACCCGATTCCGATATCTTAGGAATAGATCAATAAGTGGACGGCCTGGATTCCTAGGTGGAATAAAATGGAGGTAGAAACCTTCCTACATCGTGAAGTTATATTCAATACCTGGGAGTGAATGTTGTGTGTACGTACACTACACTCGCACATTTCTTGTGGCCTTGCCATAAACGTACCTGACCTTATACAGGCTGTTCCTTTCATAGGTAATCAAACGAAGTTTGTGTTCGGGGGTTCCAATCTGCATCTAATGCACCCATATTATGTATGTCGCGCCGGATCTTAGAATCTGTTTGTAGAATGTAGAATGGCTGTGCCGATTGCAAATGTGAAAATGATAGGCATAGGATTTCGCGTTCATAGGAGAGAGAGAAGTAGAGCATGCGTTTTTTGAACGGCGCAAGTGAAAAAATGGAGTTTTTGCTTATTTACTAAAAAACTACCACAACTTATGAAAAAACTGTCAGAAGGAACCAAGTAATTAGTAATAACTTACGAATCAAAACGTAAGTAATTTCAATAAACCGCAGGGTTCCTGAAATCTCGACACAAATTATGTGCAAAACAGTGTAATTTCATGATTTTTTTCTATCGTTATTTTTTTCTTAATCGTGTTTTCACTACAACAAATCTCAGACCAGAATAGGTTTCAGTTTGAGGCAAAAGCCCATAACAATATCAGGACGGTATAGTTCTTCTCGATTGCGTCTATGAGAGTGGAGCTTTGCAAATTTACAAATACAAATACAAAATGTTTTATTTCGTTTACAATGTACATTTTTATCTTACATAATATTTTGAAGCCTCCTTTTAAGTATAAAATACTTGTGCTAGGAGGTTTCGCTCTTCCTTCGTTACATTAGCCAAAACTTAACAAAATATTTTTTACGGTAAAACAATTTGGTCAGTACAAGAAAATAAAAATTATTAAAATAATCAAAGACAAGTTAAAAGTTGAGGGTACCTAGATAAAAGCATAGCGTTGAGTTCTATTGTTGAGTTCTATTGTTGAACCCTCAAAACCCCACTACGTTTGGTCCTGTAGGAATTAAACATCCTATACGTTCTAGTTCTAATAGCTCTATCCTTATCTTTCAAGCAATTTAAAGAGTATTTTACCTACATGCCTACATTATGCATTCGGCACGCCTAGAACCGTGGCTACTGATTATTAACATGGTATTTTTATGATATCTATTGGCCCAGATTCTGCTGCTAACTACTTAACTAATATACCTACGTTTGAAACTGAAATAATTTTCTATACTTATTTATTAACCAAGCGCGTGAAGCGTCCTCGATGTAGACCACCTGCCAGATGGTCGGACATCATAGTCAGGGTGGCCGGAAGACTGTGGATGAGGCTCGCACAGGAAAGAATGATCCCAAATTAGTCCCATCAAAATGTATTCCCGAGGGATTAGTGTTTAATCCGTCAAGCTGAAAAAAACAACTTAATACCTTTGAAAAATCACGACCAAAATCACAACAATTTTGGTGATATCTTCGCCAATTCATAATAGATTTTGGATGATTCTTTAGTTGTTGTATAAAGGTTTAAAGTAAATATGTATTTTAGATTATATTTGGTACACCCCTGCCTTTCTTAAATTCAAATCTAAATCATCGAAATTAAATTATTTCCATACAAAGGTTGCCTGGAAGAGATCGCTTCTAAGCGATAAGGCCGCCCATTGTACTTATCTTATGACTGTGATGTCTCTTTGTAATGTTATTTTCTGGTGTACAATAAAGAATTTTTGTATGGTATTGTATTGTTTAATTTGAAGTGGTCCCATAAAAGTTTGAACCTCGAGGAATTGAGCTGTTTATAGATTTTTTAAACGCATATACATAGGTACATAATATTATAATAAACATTTGTATGTATGTGAATAATAATTAGGCGACGTCGTATCGTCGCGTCGTCGTCGTCGTATCGTAACTATGTAGTACTTCATAGCAAAAATCTTGTCATGCTCAAAACGTTTTTGGAAATTTTACTATTTCTACACGGGGATGGTCGGCTGCAACGAGATAAATATCTTTAATAAGTATAAAATAGATTAATTGGTTAATTCATAAGATTAAAAAGTTAATAAGATGAAGGTGGCACAGGGCCGGACTGAATAACGCAAGAGAGGCCTGGGACTGCACCTGTACCTGGGTCTCTTCAATACAAGAGTGAAAACTTGTCTAGAAGACACCTTTAGACATTCGTGATACATTGTCGGCCACATCGTCCCTACCATCAGGTGAGGTTTATTCACAGTATAAAAAAACCAGCAATGTTCATAAAAACTTCTGCAAAACTGAACCTTAGCTATTGTATTCAATAACCGATTGTATTCAATTTGAGAAGTTGAATTTGATTCGAGAAAGATTTCGAGTGACCGGATAACACTCGTGTGATTAAACACACAGTTTGTGTGCGGAACAATGGGTTGGTTGCGTAAATATAAGCCGAAGTGGTTGCGTCACACCACCACGATGTTTCCAATGGTATCATTTCAAAAACAAGCCAGGTTGCCTATTTGTTCAAGTGTCGCTGTGACTTTGTACTGGAATAGGTAGAAACATGTACTTACTGTAACCAAGACGAAAACAACCTGACTGAATACTTGAATACCTAACATACCAATACCAATACATAAAGGTGGTATAGAGGAAAGACACAATTTCTCCAAGGTACCTACCTAATAAAAACAGTTTGTAAATGTCTTGTACAACTAGCCGGTATTGCCCATTTTTTTTAATAAATTTAGTCCCATTTTTTTTAATAAATTTAGTAATTAACAATGGTGGAGGTAAGTCATCAATCATCATCCAATTGTAAAAAATCGTTGGTATGCTGCAGTAGCAATTGAATCTGTTTTCTTTGCCGATATTTAGAAATGGTTTAATTAACCAGATTTCCAGCAAAGGTATATTTTTTAAACTTTCCATCTCATCTGGTTTTCTGATTACAGATATTATTCTGTAATCTGTGGTTTATAGATGTTTCAAAAAAGTCTAAACCCACTTCAAATTTCGGTAAATAGTATTGATCTGTCTCGAACTGTCACATTAGGTGGTTGCTAGGGTAGTTTTTTAAGTTTTACGGAATAAATACTAATCCCTCGGGAATAAAATGTACATGGGACCACCTCGGGATCATTCTCTATACAATAGTGAGAATTATCAAAATCGGACTACTCTGTAAAACTCTGTACTCTGCTATAGTCCGTAAGAGGTCCCAAAGATTTTCGGTTGAACCGACTAAGGGTTTCGTGGCTTAGTTGGTTAGAGCACACCCGTACTGAGGGTGGGGCGCGGGTTCGAATCCCGCCGAAACCGATAATTTTTAGGACTTATTTCATTTCTTACTCTGTAAAAAGTTATGCGTTGTCGAACATAAAAAAAAATATACGCGTCGACTTTGAGAGCCTTCTCCGTTTTTTTGTCGGTTGATAGCACCTAACTAAGAGTGCTTGCACGATAACTGTCTGTGAGAGCCTAATTAAAATGGAGCTCCGGTTTCGGACAGTCAAATAAAGATGTACTGAACTAACGGTGGCTCGTGAAAGGCCGGACTGGGTCGCATTCCTCTTACTACTCGTCTTCGTGACTATTCGAGACTGTTCGAGACTGCTGATGGGAACTACACGGATATGTTACCGAAGTCATGCCTTGCTTCTTTATTTAATCCCACTTATATTATAAATGTGAAAGTTTGGATAGATGGACGGATGTCTGTTACTCAATCACGCCACGGCTGAACGGATCTGGATGAAATTTGGCATCGAGATAGATTATAGTCTGGAATAGCACATAGGCTACTTTTTATCCCGGAATTCCCACGGGAACGGGAACTACGCGGGTGAAACCGCGAGGCGCTGCTAGTAGATTATATGGGATATTTATTTATCAACATTACAATAACAAAATAAAACAATTACCAACTTACAACTAGTTTATAAACTTACTAGTTTATAAACTTGTACAGGTATAGTATATTCTAAGGTTATTTTCGCGAGAACTCATAATAAAACACTGTTTTAACCGGATTGATCGCGTATATTTTATACTAGCTGTTCCCGCGACTTCGTCCGCGTGGAGTGGAGTTGGAGGTGGTCTACCGTCAAAGTAGACTTAGACCTGCAATGATTCTTGACCTAGCGGCACATTTAACGTTTTCCCCTCTGGAGCGCACACAAAAATATGACGGGCACATTATAGTAGGCCGTAAGAAAACCAATGAGACCTTAGGCCGAGAATGTTATGGTAATACTAACTTAGGTCAACACCTTTAATTTGTGTCCCTGCGATTTATTAATTGTCAAAGCAAAGCACACGGCAACAGGGGTAGGGATGAATGGTGTACGCGGTTTAAAGACACTTTCGCCTGAGCCACATCCAATGGGAATCGCAGCCTCAATAAAATTTCAATGTGAAGCAGTTACTTTCAGTCGCGTTCCATTGCACAATTTTGGTAGTGTATCATATTAATTAACAGCATTATTTGAACGCCGACCTTTAGCGTGACATTGTGTCCTGAAAGACCACTTGTGGTAGCAAACTGAGAAATCTTAATGGGTAACTTGTTGCTTTTTCCTGGGTATCGATGTGTATTACTACCTACTATCCTTAATCATTTTTGCTAAAATATTACATTTATTGAAGCGGCTTGGCACCCCTGCCCATTCACTCCCCCGTTTTTCTTACTAACAGGTACCTACTTAGCCCTCCCATGTTACATAATTGCTTTTGCGAACATACTGCCTGTTGTAAATATAAGCGATCATGGCCCTAGTAAATTTTTTTAACCCCCCGTTGTTCTGTCTTACTGGGACATTGCCATTGCCATCCCAAGCCACCTAATTGCTAGTTGATCACTCTAATGTACAAATGTTTTTGTGACCATACTGCCTGTTGTAAATTTATGTGAACATGGCCCAAGTAAACGTTTTTTTTTAAAGGGGGGGCTCCGCCCCTCCAACCCCCCGTTTTTCTGTCTTACGGGGACATTGCCATCCAAAGCCACCTAATTGCTAGTTGATCATTCTAATGTACCTACAACTGTTTTTGTGAACATACTGCCTGTTGTAAATATAAGTGAACATGTCCCAAGTAAACGTTTTTTTGAAAGGGGGGGCTCCGCCCCCCCAACCCCTCGTTTTTCTGTCTTACGGGGACATTGCCATCCAAAGCCACCTAATTGCTAGTTGATCACTCTAATGTACCTACAACTGTTTTTGTGAACATACTGCCTGTTGTAAATATAAGTGAACATGGCCCAAGTAAACGTTTTTTTTTAATGGGGGGGCTCCGCCCCCCCCCCCCAACCCCCCGTTTTTCTGTCTTACGGGGACATTGCCATCCAAAACCACCTAATTGCTAGTCGATCACTCTAATGTACAACTGTGTTTGTGAACATACTGCCTGTTGTAAATATAAGTGAACACGGCCCAAGTAAAGGTTGTTTTTTAAAGGGGGGGCTCCGCCCCCCCAACCCCCCGTTTTTCTGTCTTACGGGGACATTGCCATCCAAAGCCACCTAATTGCTAGTTGATCATTCTAATGTACCTACAACTGTTTTTGTGAACATACTGCCTGTTGTAAATATAAGTGAACATGGCCCAAGTAAACGTTTTTTTTTAAAGGGGGGGCTCCGCCCCCCTAACCCCCCCCTTTTTCTGTCTTACGGGGACATTGTCATCCTAAGTCACCTAATTGCTAGTTGATCAGTGAACATGGCCTAAGTAAACGTTATGTGTTTGCTAACTCCTGCTCACTACTGCAGATTTTCTCTTGCTATTAAATATTTTTAGTATATCAAAGAAAACAATTATAATTATCATCATACTATTTGATTAGCACACATTCATTGGTGCACTGTTTACGAATAAGTCGGGCATATCACTAACTGCTTCAATAGTACCTACGTTTTGCAGTATTTACGCCACGGCACCAAAACAATACACCACAATATCACATACCTACTGCTTATTTACTGGTACCTATAGCACTGAAAAAAGCGGAAGTTCCTACGGATTTTTACTATCGCAGATGGAGAAAGGTTCCAGTGACTCCGTAGCGCGGTTTTACCGTTGTTCCAGCCATTCTGAGGGCTCTTTCATCAATATTTCTCAAAAAAAGTCTGCGCTGATGTCGTAGCAAGAGGTTCCACTATCGCAATTCGCTGATATCTCCTACGCATTAATGTTAGATTTGGTTCATCTTTAAAAATTAAATAAAACGTTTTGTAGGCTTATTTGGGATTAAAACTCTTAATCCTGTCTCCTATGTGCAGCGTTGGTAGGAACATGCAAAAATTCAACTTGATCCATTCAATATTTTTGGCGTTTAGGTGCCTTAGCCAAACATCTTCACAACGGTTCATATTATGTACGTGTACTGATGAGGAGTTTCTTCTTACTGAGTTTTCTTGCTTTATTTATGCTGCTATTAGATAATTTCACATTTTCATTTCATTTCGTATTTGAAATTTTGAATTGTTTTGTTTGTATACATTGTGTAATGGCATGCCACTCCAGATAGCATGACAGGCAAGACAAACTGACGGATGTGACAGTGACATGAAATAGTGGGTTGATAATGACAGTAGGTCGTATGTTATAGGTAGTATATGGCTAAGTTAGCTCTATGAAAAATTAAAACAAATCTATCCCACAGGAACCATCCATTTTACCGGGATAAAAAGTAGCCTATGTCCTATTCCAGACTATAATCTATCTCTGTACCAAATTTCATCCAGATCCGTTCAGCCGTTCTGGCGTGATAAAGGAACAAACATCCATCCATCCATCTAAACTTTCACGTTTATAATATTAGTGAGATTTTGTTTATAACCTGACGTTTCGGAGGCTTTTCAGCTTCCATGGTCACAGGCAGACTGAGTTTTTACAAGTAATTTGAATTTTGCATATCTACCGTCAATTATACAACTTTAATTATAACGTTCCGCATGTACGCAGTAATCACTAACAGTACAGGTATCTTACTGCCTTAAAATCTAAGCCGTCACCAGAAGGCAAAGTGGCCAGAACGCTGCGCTGGCAGCATTGCCACGCTGAATGGCAATGCTAATTCGTTGACCGAAATAAAAGCCAGCATTCCGATCACCTGCGGACTGTTAACAGAAGTTTATTGTCAGTTTAACTATCTATTACCTTAGCTTAGACACAAGAACCTACAAGGAGTACACGACCAGATCTTAAAACGTACTTCATAAGAACATTGAATTTTATCAGAAATCATATAGGTACCTAACCTACACCTTTCTCCAATTTTGTCAAACTTAATAGGTGACTCATCTAATTAGCGAACTAAGAAGGTATTTTTTATTGGGAATTTATGAATATTCTCGCGTGTAAGGCACACCCTCCCACGAATTGACTTTTGTGGGAGTGTGATTTTGGTCGATCTTATCACAGACGGATTCGGGCGGAATTGTTCGGAACATAACCTAAATAGGTCTAAATTAAATTCTGATAACCTACATAACTCCAGCTTGTCGGTTTTTGTGGTTCGCTAAACCAGTATCATCAAACCATGGTATGATCAATTCGGCACTATATTTAGGTGCATGTCGGCCTTAGCATCGCAACCTCCTTTCTCGTAGACAACTCTGCTTAGCTTGGGGATAGATGATGCTGTGTGAATTGTCCAGCATTATTTATTTATTACTAGTAGCTGCCCGCGTCTTCGCACGCTATTTGCCGAGATAAAATTTAGCCTATGTCCGTTCTCCTGGATACTATATCTTTCGTATATTCTATATATTTCATTGAGATCAGCTGTTTAGGCGTGAAAAGTAACAGACAGACAGAGTCACAATTTTTTACGATTATAGTATTAATTTTTATATTTAGTTTACTTTCATATACTTTTTGTCAACTTTAACCTACGAAGATGCTAATTGTCCAATTATCTTTCGAAGAACACCACCCTAAGGCCCGTATTATGGAAGTATGCTGAGTCATCGATCTATGCTCAATGATATTATACAGAAATTTTTAGTTGGTTCGATTCCCAGGTGAGACAAGGAATTTTTAGAAAATCTTTGAATGAAATTATGTTTCTTTTTAAAAATAAAGGAATCTTCCTTTCAGTTAAATTAGCTAGCTAAAGGATTTAAGGTAGTTCCCCTCCAGGGCCCATAGATTCTTTCCACCCTGTATATGAACTTTGTAAAACCTCATTGTCTATGCTTGAGTAACGTTTTTGCCATAGAGATCAAAGACTGAGTATACTTTTATAATACGAGCCATAATGTTTCAAGCTTGGTTCAGATTTAAATTTAACAAAGTTATTTTTGTTTGAGTTCTCCGTGCAGCTGGAAAATTAAATCCAATTATGACGCCTCGTGTATGGTATACAATAACCATGGTCAATAACTTTATTATGATAAATTCCTTCATACATAGGTACTAAATATTTTCCTGTTGATGCATTTTCCTGGTGCTTGACATTCTGTAGGCATCAAATTATTTCATTAACGATGAAATAATATGATGCCTTAACACGGGAAGAATTGGGGTGTTGCAAATTCTAAGCCGGCTTTTTATTGACTATGGTTAACATAACTGAGATTCTATTTACGTACCATCTATTTCCCTAATCATGCAAGCTTAATCAGACTGAACCCTTTTGTAATTTCAGCAGGATACGTAATTCAAAGATTAACAAATTTAAGGCTGGATTTCCCGCTGTTAATACCAACCGGCATCATCTTATTATCAGCCCACACATGTCCACTGCTGAACATAGGCCTCCCCCATACGACGCCATAAATAGCGGTCCTGAGTCGCTCCCATCCATCGACTCCCTGCATGACACCCTTCTCTTAACACCACTCAACCCCCCCTCCCCCACGTCGTTGACGCTTGTTTTCTCTTCGTTCACCAAACAGGCTCGCTCGTACGCCAAGAAGTTTCGCGTCCGTAACAATAGCTTTGGGCAACGCAACCTTCTGTGGTAGTTTCTAATAAACTGTCTTACACAAGATATCATCTTCAAAAGCTATTCAACGCTCTATTTCAAGCCAAACCTGAAAAATCCAAACCACAGATGTCGTAAACAATTTTATTCTGAACTAGCAGCGCCTCGCGGTTTCACCCGCGTAGTTCCCGTTCCCGTGGTAATTCCGAGACAAAAAGTAGCCTATGTTCTATTCCAAATTATAATCTATCTCTGTGCTAAATTTCATCCAGATCCGTTCAGCCGTTCTTACGTGATTGAGTAACAAACATACATCCATCTATCTATCCATCCATCCAAACTTTGACATTTATAATATTAGTGAGATAAATCATGATGAAACCAATATAATAAGATTAAGACCGCAAACAGTAAGATCGTGATGTCTGATGTACCGCTGAGAATTGAAGGCAGTTCCCACGACTACCCTCAATTAACTTGACTTAAATTATATTAACAAATCACGAAACACTTTAACTGCAACTGATGGAGACGAACTATCCTACATCAGGACCAGCTCGTTGTACGATGCGACGCGCAACGCGCTTCTCCCCGAGTCGCATCGCGGGTTGCAATGTTATCTGGAAGAGATCGCTCTTAGCGATAAGGTCGCCCATTGTGCAAGTCTGTTATCTCTCTCTTTTCATGTATTTTTGTATTTTCTTGGTGTGCAATAAAGTAAATGTGATGGTGATATTATATTTAATTTTGTATTGCATCGCTAACACTTTGCAATGAACGTGTTTATGATTTAAACGGTTCAATAATGGTTACTATACTCCGATTACATTAAGATAGGCTGATGATGATGATACTTCGATTGGGAATCCAAGATATTTTACGTCAACAAAGACATTTATGAATGAAAACTTAACAAAAACTGATATGATAACAATAAAAGAAAACAACAAAGTAACACCAAGGTTATCAGTAAAAACTAAAACACAAACTTCAACAACGCATGTTATCATGTGTGCAGCAAAAAATGTGCAATTTGAATTCGAAAACGAACGAGAGATCAATATAATGATGAATGAAAGCTTTCAAAACTAAATATAGTTTTGAGCTTCTGTGCTTTGCTTCGATAATACCAAAGTCGTAAAAAATATTTTCCACCAAAATTCCTTGGCTTTTGTAAACTTTTTTGTATAAAAAATATATCCAGGTTTTTGAAATCGAACTAGATACCTTTATCTAGGTTAAAACTTATTAAACAAGCGCCCAGGTACATATTTAAAATACTTCGCGTTATCAAAGAGCCTCGATTATTCGGTCCAGCGTGAATAAAAATTATCGTACCTACCGTACGATAACAGAACAATAACTAGCATTTTTGTATTCGAGTCGCTTATGTAACGCTTTCGCTGCGAACAGTGAAATTGTCGTTCGCCATTCACAATATCAACTTGTCTTTTACCTACGAGGTTCATTTTTAGCGTGAATTTTCATTTTTAAAGAAAGAGACTTATACAGGTACTAGATATAAAAAATTACTACATTTTAAACAATATAAGATAAAAAAAAAACATAACAAAACCCTTCAAGTATGAGTGTTACTCGCGCGCCGAGGGTTTCGGACATAATGTCAGTTAGAAAAGTTTTAAAACCCGTCCCAAGCTTTTTTCTCTTCTAAATAATCTCCAACTCGAAAAATAACAACTAACAGACTAAAGGTTTCTTAGTCGCTTCTTTACTTTAGTCTACATACCGAAGCGGCAGAAATAAAAATACCACTTTATTTCTGTGTCAGTGTTTTATTTTAAGAATTTGACCTTTTCTAAGTGTACCTACAGTTTTGTATTTATGTAAATAATGAATTTTTCATTTTGATTTCAAATCCAGGGTGAATAAGTTCCTTCTGGGAAAGCGGTATCTTATTAGGCCACATTATCACTTATCAATATCATTCAAGTAACCAATAATAATAAAAAAACTTAAAACCCGAGGCTTCCGTCAACTGGGACCGCTAGGTATTGAGACCGCGGTCCCAGTCGCCGGATAGATTTGAGTTTGTTTCCGATCGTCATTTATTTAAATTGTCTTATCTTTTTCTAGGTTTTGATCTTTACGCTATCAAAAGTTATACTTAGTTGCAATGTCACCTTTGCAACTGTAGATTATTAATTACTTACTAGCTTCTGCCTGCGGCATCGCACGCGTTTGTTCCGGGATAAAAAGTAACCTATATGCTATTCCAGGTCCATATCTTCATATGTGCAAAACTTCAGCCTGATCCATTCAGTAGTTTTCGTGTTTTCTTTGGCCTCTTTATAACGGCACAACTCACTAACTTTCGCTTTTACAATAATACCAGGATTATATTTATTTTGATTACTTCTTCCGATGCTTATATAAACATTCGAGTGCATTTATTGATGGGTTAAAATCTGCCATTTTGCATTCTTGATTCGCGAGTTCTCTTGCAACTCAATTGCGTAACTCAGATGAGCAAATTGCGCAACGGGTCCCTTCCTCCGAACTTATTTTGTTCCCCATTGCTCATCCCAAGTTGCTCAACTCTAAAAACCAACCAGGTATAAATCAGTTAAGCTACCTGTAGATTGTTTGCAACAGACTGCAGTTATCTCAACTGTTTCAATTGTATACACTATTTCTAAATTGATTCTATTACTTGATTATATTTTATAAGATAAATTAGTTACAAAAAAATCGAATGTGACAATGACAGTATAGAAAAATAATAAAAAATTACATACTACATTTATGTCACAGCTTGATTTATATGTTGGGGAGTGTGACGTAATTTCTGAGACAGTCAAGTCTAGTGACCTTATCTGAACCTGTTTTCTGTTACTTTTATTATTTACCTAATTAGTTTTAATTGGCTTATCTATCACAGTTATCAGTTATCACCTAGGCACTTACTCACGTATTTACAGCCTAAAGTCTGGTTGTATATTTGTCATGTTCGTTTTCGAACGTTGACAATATCGATAATTGACTAGGTACCTATAATATTAAAGACTTCATGTCAGACCTTCGATTACCAAAGGCTGCTGTTTAAATTTCCTTTCGCTAAATCCTAATTCATCTGAAATAAAAGTAGCATAAATCAAAAAAGCCCTATGTGCGACAAAGCCCTAATTAAAGAAAATAAAAAGACCAAACTACTGTGCATTATACGTACCTACTACCGAGCAACTGGATCAAACTGTATCTATCGAGCTATGCTAAATGCTAAGGTGACCTCGACCTTTACCTCCGCCTGTCACATTGACCTCTCAGCTATATGGTACTTGTATGTTTTACCGTACCTGCTTATTATGTTATTGTAAATACATTATCAACTAGATACAAGTGCTTGCTTCTGGCACCTTTCGTGACACAATGCCTAAACATCCTATGCTGCTAATATTATAAATACGAAGGTTTGTGTGAATGTTTGTTACCTCGTGTTTCTGTAACTACTTAACCTATTTAGGTGAAATTTGGTGTGTTACACAGTTTAGGTTCTAGAATAACACATAGGCTAATAATCTAATTCAAAAATTATCTGTGGGGGTTAAAAAGGGTGCTAAAGTTTATATGGAAAATTATTATTTCTTGGTTTGATTCCGTCAAAACTCGTTAAAAATAAACTATACAGTAAATAATAAGTATTTTTAGGGTTCCGTACCCAAACGGGACCCGTTTACTAAGACTTCGCTGTCCGTCTGTCAGCAGGCTGTATCTCAAGAACCGTACACAGATGATGTATTTCTGTTGCCGCTATAACAACAATTACTAAAAAACATAATAAATTAAATATTTAAGGGGGCTCCCATACACCAAAGGTGTTTTTTTTGCCGTTTATATATAGATATATAGATAATTGTACGGAACCCTTCGTGCGCGAGTCCGACTCGCAATTGGCCGGTTTTTATTTATTTTTACCAAACTACCCCTAAGAGGTGTGCAATAAATTTCTGAAATTTGTATGAAAAACATAAATTTCTACACGGGCGAAGCTGCGGGATGTATGTAGATAGTAGGTAATAAAGGTTAGCTAAGGCGATTCATAAAGAGATTTAAGTCTGGAATTTGCGCCTTTTTACCAAGATGTCTTGGAATGACGCCGCGCGGCCGTACGCGAGTGGACTTACTTTACTTTCCAATCAAAATTATATAAAGTTAACAAAAAAATTGTCTGTGGTAAAGATTTTCCGTAAAAGCCACCTGGAATCACTTAATTTTGCTTTCCAAAACGAATTTCACATAATTAACATGGAAAATGAAGCTCTCCGCTGCTCGTATCGAATTAGTAATGTGGTAGGTACCTCACGTATAAACTCCTATAGTTGTTGTGCTTAGTTTACGTAAGTCCATAACTTGCCACGTGATTCTTATCGAGCCCGTGGCATCGGTTCGCTACGTTTTACTCAAATCTAAGGTTAGTTTTGAATCTGGGTTCTGTTTAATCGAATCATACTAACTTAGCGTATTTAAGTCAAAGGTAAAAGAGCATTATCTCTCTACATTGTCAAGGATGTCAAGTATGGATATCTGCTATGAGCAGATATCCATACTTTACTCTTAATATTCAAATACAATTGTAAACATTGTTCTTGAATAAACTATCTATCTATCCGGAATACTGTCTGTTGGTTGAACTCTCTCCTACGACTAAACACGCCATAACGGAAAGAACGTATCCGGTAATGGATGCCTTTAGCAGAAAATAAAATTTAGATATGTCAGTATACAAGCCAGTCAAGATAGTAAACGTAAACTTTACCCACTGGTACTAGGTAGGTGATCTGCTTTTAACATTATTACTTTCTAACATTACTTTAGGTCTATCGTTATTTCGAGAACCACCTAACATGGAATGGAACTCTAATCTAAAACTAGATGGAGCTACCAGCAAACTACTACATTGCACTTACCTACACAACAAGTAAGTTAGTACAATATCCGTAACTGATTCCACGGAATGCTGTTTTAGTACCAGAGGATATTCGAAGGTCAATATGTTGATAAGAATTTCATTTATCGATAAGCTAGAGTTCTTTTCAATGGACTCGTCTGGGGAAGTTCTTCTACTTCTTTTTTGCTATCGAAGCAGGAATTATTATAATTCTTACGTAGTTATTGTATACTTTTTGGTTTATATTTATAAGTACTGTGTAACGGTTTATTTACCTATTTTTTACCCGACTACCAACAGGGGAGGGTTATGAGGTTAGCACCCTATGTTTGTATGTTTGTATATTTGTATGTTTGTATGTATGTGGCCGATTTCTTTGTTCCCACGTAGCGCTGAAACTACTGGTTCGATTTCAACAGATTATGTATCGATTGATTCGTCTCAATACCTCGATGGTTATAGGCTATAGAATTTAGGGCTCCGACCCCGAATAAGCCTTCAAAACGCGTACTAAAGTTTAGGTAGCCGCAGGCTGCAGGCCCCATAGAGAAAAATTACAATACCTACGACCTATTTTCATTTTCAACTCTATGCCTATCAAATATGACCGATACGTCATTCTATTTTGTCAATGTAAATGTTTCAAACTTTTATAACTTTCACGTAGTCGGGTTGTAGCTTTTAACTTTATCTTGTTCCATTATTATAATGTTCAGATTGCGTAAGTGCAAAAAAAATATGTTAGAAGCTGTTAATGCTTTTTCTTGTTTTTTTTTTTCAGTTTCGGTTTGGAATTGTAGTGAATTGTTAAGGTATCTGTGTTGCTCTGTTATTGGTGAAGGCATAATAATATGGCAGTAACCCTTATCTAGACTTGCTATTTCTTGTTCATTCAGTAACTAGGAAAAAAGGTAAAACCCCCCTCGGGTAGGTAAGGTACTAGAGTTCGGATACTATGCACCTACACACGTAGTGTCCATGCTAAACATACCTCTCCCAAATAAGGCATGTTCACTTGTGGACGTATGTGGTCAGGTCTTTTCAAATGGACATCGTGGGTCGTTGGAGAGTAGTGTCATCGATCACGTATGAGTATAATCGATTGGGCACATTATTTATCAACATTAGATAATGTGCAAATAAAGCCTCTGGCCCACCGCTGCGCACGAAGAGGCTATGCACGTGTCTAGCTTCGCTTTGCAAGAAAATATATGTATTAACGTCCTCTGCAACCCACGAACACGCTACGCACGAATACGAGATTGCTACAAGCGTGGCTTGCTCGAATATGGCTATCAACGCTATGTACGCGGAAAACGCGTGCGTAGCTTCTCTGGGGGAAGTGGGAAGTCAATACTGCGTTACAGTTGTAAATAGGCGTGGGTTAATGTATAGTGTTTGCTACAGTGGAAACGTAGACCCACGCTGTCAAACAAACGAACACACGTTGTCAAACAAACGAACCCACGCAGCCAAAAAATGCTGCGTGGCCGGGCACCAGTGGCGGCGCGCGGCGCAGCGTGCGCCGCAGTGGGGCAGCAGCTTAAAGTGGACCAACTCACAAATATTGGCGCAGAATAATAACATGTCTGTCAGCAGTCAGAAATGCAAATAGTAAGCATTTGAAATGGACATCTGTGCAGCATGACTTTTGGATAGTAATTTGTGTCTTATGGTAGTGATTTTTGTTTTACAATAGCGTTCATTTTCCCTCAACGAGAGTCCGGTGATGCCAAGGTCACGATTGCAAGGCCATCACGTCACGCGATAGAAATGATTTGATACTCTGTTTGTCATTAACATTCATCATTTAGAATCATTTATTCAGTTTTTACATGTTGTGACAATAATTTTACTTTTGTATAGAGATTGAAGGATGCGAATTTGTCTTGCAAAACTAAAAAAAAACAGGGTCAATAAATATTAAGGTAAGTAATTTGAATATTTTGAATTTGGTTTTAGTTTTTATAAAAAAAAAATTGAGGGTTTTCTAAAAATTTTAATCAAAATCGGGAATCAAATCGCAAAAATGCCCCTTTTTCAATAGGCTACGCCGATTAAATTTGGCATTAGGAATTCCCTTTAGAACTGGAACTGGTTTATTTGGAATTATGACTAATTAATTGTTATTATAATTCCAAATAAACTTATCATCGTAAGGTATTTATGGAGTACCGTTCGCAGGCATTGTTTAGAAATGCATACAACCACAAACGTTTACTGTGGTACCTACTACCTGCTTACCTACAGTACCTACCTTCCTAGGTATTCTGTGGTAGAGCGTGATTGCTATCCACGGCAGATATCTACCTCATCCGATACAAGAAAATAATTTCAAACGTAATCGGACATTCCTATCTTATTTTTTTTAAATCCTGCATCGTGTATGAAATCCGCATCAAAAAAGGTAAAAAGAAAAATCGTACACAATTCAGTTTTGCCATTGCCGTGTTAGTGAGTACTCAGTAACAGTTTAACGAATTTACTTCCTCAAAAGAACAATGTTTTCCTAGATGAGTAGTATAGGTAGGTACCTACTATTTCAAATTTACGTAGACACTTAATATCTTAATTTATTTATACTAAATAATTATTGTTTTCTAAATGTAGTAGCGTCAAACTGAAGACGGAGCGCTATGGCGCTCAATAGCGGAGGCCTATGTCCAACAGTGGACTACTATAGGCTGATGATGATGATGTAGTATCAAGTTTTATTCTCGTTACTTATAGGTACTCTGTTCTTGAATCCAATATATTTAATGTCAGCAAAAACAAGTCTGTTCTCATCAGTCATAGTCGTATGAAAACAATCTGTTATCAATAACAACAAGGTAGCAAACAGCAAAGTAATCCAATCACTAAAAACACAAACTACAAAACTTTCCTTTTTCGCTGCACACGCGCAGCGAAAAAGTTCCAAGTTAGAAGTGGTAATTAGATAAGTTTACCTACTAGCGAAAAAGGTCCAAGTTAGAAGTGGTATATAAGTTTACTAGCGAAAAAGGTCCAGGTTAGAAGTGGTATATAAGTTTACTAGCGAAAAAGGTCCAAGTTAGAAGTGGTGTATAAGTTTACAAGCGAAAAAGGTCCAAGTAAGTGTGGTATACATATAAGTTTACTAGCGAAAAAGGTCCAGGTTAGAAGTGGTATATAAGTTTACTAGCGAAAAAGGTCCAAGTTAGAAGTGGTGTATAAGTTTACAAGCGAAAAAGGTCCAAGTAAGTGTGGTGTATAAGTTTACTAGCGAAAAAGGTCTAAGTTAGAAGTGGTATTTAAGTTTACTTCGAACTTATTAGTATTTTATTTAGAAAGCGGACAAGAGACGAATATCAAATGAATCTAATATTATGTACATAAAACAAAAATAAAAAACCGACCAAGTGCGATTCCGACTCGCGCACGAAGGGTTCCGTACTATTATCTACAAAAAAGGCAAAAAAATCACGTTTGTTGTATGGGAGCCCCCTTAAATATTTATTTTATTCTATTATTTGGTCTATTATTTGTTGTTATAGCGGCAACAGAAATACATAATCTGTGAAAATTTCAACTGTCTAACTATCACGGTTCATGAGATACAGCCTGGTGACAGGCGGACAGACGGACAGCGAACTCTTAGTAGTAGGGTCCCGGGTTTTACCCTTTGGGTACGGAACCCTAAAAACGAGCTTCTGCGATTTCCTCCGACAATAAGCCTCGTAAATAATAATTTACGACATCATCAGCTTCCACCTATGTACTCCTTTAATTTTGTAACATCTTTGTTTAGAAAAAAATAATGAATTCTAGAATAGTAAAATAGATATCTTGTTTGTGAAACTCAAGAGACACGACGCGACCATTCTTCCTTCTAGGCACTCATCATTCAACTATTTCCTCATAAGTCATCACTAGATACAAGATGATGGCTGTAAGGAATCTAGGGAAATAATTATAGCACGACTGCCCTGTTATTTCGCAGGTATTGACGGCACTGAATAGTATAACTCGTGTTAAACATCCTTTACAATACATGTCGTGTTCCATTGTCACTTATTGCAGATATCCGGTGTCAGTAGTACACGGTACCTATATTCATTTAAAAAAACCAGGATATTTTTTGTATACAAAGGGGTTACAAAACCCAAGAAATATTGGTGGACAATATTTAACGAAATTTGTGTCATCGAAGCAAAGCTCAGAAGCTCGAAACAATATTTGGAAATTTTAAAATTTTTGAAAGTTTTCATTCATCAATAAATTGACGTTTTGCAAATCAAATTTAAAAAACTTTGCACATTTGAGAGTATGCATTGTTGAAGTTTGTGTATTCGTTTTTAGTGATAACCTTCTTGTTTTCTGTTATTGTTAACAGTTATTGTTAAGTTTTGATTCATAAATATCAATGTTGACATAAAATATCTTTGATTCTTAATCGGAGTATAGGTGCTGACTATACGTACTCATTTCTACAGAATTTGTGAGCTATCAGTTTGGGATGGAACCTCGTCAAAGTAAAATATTTGACATAGTTCGCGTGAGAAGAATCAAAGAAGCAGTAAAAATTTTGTACAATAATTTTAGTACCTTGATCAGCCAACCTTTCTGAGAGATTGGTGAAAGATCGTGCGTTTTGTTGTCATAAAATATCTTGGATTCTAAATCGGAGTTTAAGTATTGTGTAGATGAGGACTGCAACCTTTACTGTCACTCGTTTGGTGTAAATCATAATGTTTCTTAGCAGTTAGCATTGTAGGTACTACAAACAAGTCTCGACGGCTAGTCATCTAACGGGTAGCCATAATACCTACGCAGTTGGCATTCATAACTAGGAAGTAGAGGAAGGCATACTGCCTGGAACCAGACTTTACCGGCGACCATGATTTGCCATTACATACTATGGGTATGTAATGGCAAATCATGGTCCCACACCCAGCAATCCATAGCTACAACCCATCAAGACACTTAGTGATTACTGCGTACATACGGAACGTTGTAATTAAAGTTGTATAATTGACGGTAGATATGCAAAATTCAAATTACTTGTAAAGACAAATGTCACCTCAGTCTGCCTGTGACCATGGAAGCTGAAAAGCCTCCGAAACGTCAGGTTATAAACAAAATATAAAATATACGCGATCAATCCGGTTAAAACAGTGTTTTATTATGAGTTCTCGCGAAAATAACCTTGGAATATAGTATTCTCGAAACCTTCAAAAAACTTTAATTAGAAATAAACATTAAACTTTTCTCTTTAAACAAGTATCAATAACAATCTGAATATGTTTTGTTTTTAAATAAACACAACCAACTGCGACGAAAAATAAATGAAATAGCTGAAATTGTAGTATCAAAACAACTTAAGTGTGTGCTAACATACAATCAAATTGCAGTTCTTTTTTCTGTCCGTTAAAAATGAAGCGTATGCTTTCTTTAAATAGCTCGACCTTTCTCCGACAAACCTCTTTGCCATTGCCTATTGTAAGGGCTAGCCCACGCAGGCACGCAGTATCGGGAAACGAGGTAAATGGGACAAGAAATGGAGTGTACCTAATGCATCCAGACAGTGGCCCCATTACGTAAATCTATTGTCTGGATTTACATGCAACTAGGACATTGTATTGTGAACGTGAAAATAAATATTTTAAACATCCGTGCTCGAGGTTTTGCCTGCGTGGATTTTTAAAAATATAGAAATTAACGGCAAAGGCTAGATAAACCCTACGCTAGTAATAGTACTTCAGTGATAAACCCCCGCTTTTTATAGATAGTTTAACCTTAAAAAGAGTTAGGTTTTCATCGCTATTCTTGGACGGAACCTTATTTCTCTTTTAATATGTTACCCGCTATAACATCCGCTATCTGCTAGTGAAAGTCCCGTCCAAATTAAGAGATTAGCAGAACAGACAAAACTTTTATAATTTATTATTATTAATTAATTATTTTAATAAAAACTAATATTTTTACAAATTTTATCATTATACCTTTTACTAGGGTATATTAGAGTAGAATAAAGAGGCGTGTAGAAGTCTCGTATCGACTTGTTCGTCAACTCGCGTGAATGAAAATCGCGAGAGCGTGCGAGTTGGCACCTTCCGTTTTTACCTACTTTTTGTCGTCAACTTGCGATCGCGAATATCTGACGTATTAATCTGCAGTCATCTACAAAAACGTTTTGATAAGTTTGAAAGAAAGAACGAAAAGAAAATGATTAATGCACAAAGGCAAACATTTATTACATAATGTTTTTTAGAATTTAATATAGCACCTACTTTAATGAAAGTAGGTAAACTCAAATCGTGAAAAAAAAACACCAATATGTTAGACACGATACGATTTGAGTTTAAAATAAAATACTATTATACTTTTAGATATAAATATACATGTAATTTTAAACAACATGGCAAAAAATATAAAACTTCTGGTTTTCCTAATAATTATCAACAATATCTCAATGACTCAAGAATTTGGTTTATTACCATAGGTAAGTACTAATAGTACTTAGGTCTAAGAGAAATAAAAGATGCGTGGACGTTTAAGACGTGTATTGATTTATATATGAAAATATTACAGAAAAATGCAGCCACTTGTTATCGGCCATTGAACAGAGGAGAAAGCGGATGCAACAAAATGTTGCCTGCTTAAATATATATAAAATTAGCTTTTTGCTTTATAGTGCGTTACTCGCACTGGGTAAATCTTCTACGAAAACTTTTTAATAATATCCCAAAAAATTTCGATCTCGGCAGGAAAAAAATATATAAAATTTTTACCATATAAAACTAAATTAAGGCTATTACATACAGTCATGCCTAATTAGGCTCGGTTCAGACGATGTATGTTGAGATTGATCTAAACAGTAGGATGTAGGCGTAGTAGGCCAATATCCGCTTTGGTTCTAAGCCCCAGGATTTTATATTGCGAGTGTGTAGAAATACATAGTAACATACGAGTAGCGCGTACCAAAATGTAATTCTAATCAATAGGTAGGTACTTACCTAAATATTGTTTTTATGAGGACTTCCGATAAACATTTGATATCGCTTACGTAAGGTCATTATTATTATCCGTTATCGAGACCTTTTAGCCTGAATAGCATCAGGTTACACAATACCATCCGCTATATAACAATATATCAGTAATGAAGCTCTTCATTTTTTTTACAAACTTTTTCATACTGCTGATTCGTAATTTTTTTTATTAATGATGTATCAGAATGAACGCTTGGACTCCTTTATCGTTTTAGGTAGGTACACATTTGAGCGCGAAAAAAGAAAAAGGTTTAATAGCGTGTGAAAGATTTCCAGGACGGTTACGGCCTTGAGCAACGAAGAATACGACAACGAAGAGAGAGAAAGCGGCTTATAGTTTTTTTCGAGTCGAGTTTTTTTTATAGTTTTTGATTAATTACTCGTTATTCGTTAATTTCATATTAGTAATCACATTACCGCGCGAAATTGAATTTGCGGCGCCGCAACTCGAGGTCCGCAGCGCGTCCGCGGCAGTTTCGCATCTGTTCCGCATCTCGTGCAAGGGACGACATCGTCATTGCGAAACTCTTGCGGTACCGCACCTACGGTACCGCGCGGTAGTATGAGAGCAGCGGTCCAAAGAGTCAGCTTCTCTCGCTATTTGGGTTTTAGGGCCAGCATGAACGTAATGCAAGAAGCGTCAAAAAAGTAGGTTAATTAAGGGAATTATTCTGCAGTCATTATAATTATTTAAATTTCTTTTTTTTTAGGAGCTAATACGACGCTTAAGTCGTAAGAAGTCCCAGATATTTTCGACCAGGCACGTGTCGATCTCGTTGCTTAGTTGGTTAGAGCGCACCTGTACTGAAGGTGAGGCGCGGGTTCGAATCCTGCCGAAATCGAAATTTTTTGGGATATTATTAAAAAGTTTTCGTAGAATTATTTTAATGTTTTAAAAAAACTAAAAACGGACTTTATTTTCCTCGGTGTTTACACTATAAGTTTTATAGAACAAATACATATCCTTCGGGAATGAAATTTATATGGCACTACGCCGGGGTTTTCAAAATGAAAAGAAATTTCCAATTCTGTCCGTGATTGACGGCGATATCGGTCAACATTCATATAAAATACATACGGCTGAATATAGATTCTCCTATTTTGTTTTATTCGTTGGTTATTTATAAAGGAAATAACAATAACATAATAAAACAATTATAACTCGTACTAAAACTTGTATCTATTGCCTAAAAATCTAAGCCGTCAACAGTAGGCAGATTGCCCAGAATGCTGGCAGCATTGCCATGTTGAATGGCAATGCTAATTCGTTAACAGAAATTAAAACCAGCATTCTGATCACCCGTGGACTCTATTAGGAGTTTTGTTAGATCTTTGTATATTTCATGTGCACCAGGACCCCAAGGACATAGGGTTTCAACCCCAAACAGCTGGTTAAAAACTCGGTTTCTGAACTATGAAATGACGAATGAAATTTAATCGTGGTTGTGCATGATTTACTATGCGTGCACAGTTAGGAATGCCGCAGTCAAGACGAATCGACTCAGAACCGTTGCCTGCATGACTTTACACCATGCAAGATTTTACAATTAAAATACTTGAAAAGATTTCACCGATTAGTTTTATTGGTTGTATCTGATAGGCATGATAGTTGTACAGCCATTTTGTCACGGTAGGTTTGGGCTTTGATGATGCTACTTGCAATTTTTATGAGTCATTGATTACGGGCAATTATTTAGTCTAAAAAAAAAATATTTGGACCCTAAAGTTTTTATTAGTAGTAATTAGTAGTCGTTTTTTATTTATCTAGAGGATAAAAAAGCTTGGGACGAGTTTTGCACAAGGTAAAGGTTTCGTGTTCGCTTCTTTACTTTACCTTAAAAAGATTGAAGCGGACAAAAAATCAAAGTGATCACTTTATTTCCTAGAGTCCTGTAAGTTTTTTTGAGTTTTTATAATGATTATAAGAAATCTGTTAGAGACACTACGCTGTAATCCTTTATGGCACACAAAGATTTGGATTGCGAAATTGCACCGATACAGATTATACAGAAACAGTTGTGTACAATGGTCGGCCTTATCGCTAAGATCGATGTAGTAGAAAGTTTTTTTTCTTTTATCTATGCATGATTCTATGACGAAATCATTGTCATAATAAAGCGATTGGTTAGCAGAATTGGCCACAGATCACTCTTAGTGATAGCCAATGGTTGTAAAATTACTAATATGTAGCACTGCTTGCTCCGTCAATAAGTCGCTTAAAAATAATTGTACCCGTGTGTATTTTAAATTAAGATATTGTGAATGATGCAACGTCATAGAAATTCCATTCCTTATCATTACGTAGGTACCAGTACCACTTGTCGGCTCGTACGGTACGGCCTAGATCAGCGGCCTAGTGAGCGGCAATAGCTTATACAGGCTGGTGTTATCTGTAGCATTCCAGTGACCAACATCTGCTATTTATATAAATAATTAAATAATTCACGGAACTAAAAAGAAAAAAGTTCAGTACAAAATATTATCTACCGTAGTCTATGGCTCAAAGTAGGTAGGTAATCAAAAATGTAAACAAAGAAAATTTTCTTTGTTTGTTACAATCAATTAATAGAAACAAATCAGAACTAATATGTATAATTGAAACCATTGAGCTAACTACAGACTGTTGTAAAAAAATCTACAGAGCAACTGATCCATATCCCAGTCGCGCGCGTCCCCAAGACGTTGGCTGCATTGCCCCGCTGTATGGCAATGCTAAAAAAAGTGGCGTTATTTTTCTCTAATCTACCCTAGACAACAATATCATATTACTTGCCCTATTCTTTTTAATAAAAATATCTATCTAGTTCAAGAGAGTTTTAAATTGTTATTGATTGAATGTCAAGAGTATTCAATTGTTGTTCATATTTACTCAATTTATCATTCCTTTGCTCTCGTTGAAATGCCTCGACTAGGGAATTAGGTAGCATTTGACAGAAGGATAGATAGGTATAGAAAAAACAATTTGTAAAAAAAAATTACCTATTCGAGCCGTTTGGGGTGGAAACCCTAGGTCCTTGGGGTCCTGGGGCACATGGAACACCCACTGGTAGACCAAATAAAGAAAAATTAAAATTTGCTACTGCAACACACACAAACAATTATGTTTGAGAAAAAGTAACCTTCATACTAAATGGCTGTGTTCAGGTTAAAAATGTATGAACACGTGAAATTCAAATGTTTTGGATTATAAAAAAATGGCGGTGTGTGATGCTTGTAGCTTGGTCGCGTTTTTGCGATAACTATTTGCTGTGTTCAGGTTAAAAATTGTAGAATAACTGGTTGTCGGTGAAATTACTTTACGGCAACTACTCACTGCGTACGAAATTGGACTTAATAGGTGTTTAATGTACTTTTATCAAATAGTTTTGTGTAAGTTGGTAACTACTTGTGCAACCAGTTACTACTCGATTTGAAAACGGCGGATAACCACTATTAGCCTGCTTCCTCTGTCGAAACACTTTGTTTCCAGCGAATACAGGCTACAATGGGAAAATATTTTGACATAACAATTATTCTTAACGGATTTAAGTCGCTAAATAGGCAACTCGTAAAAATGGAAGAGCTAACCAAATATTGTAGGGTCAAGGTCCATAGACCATCACTAATTGTTGTAAAAATTATGACTCTTTTTGTTACTTTTTCCCACGTTTTCGAGGCCTCCCCGGAAAAAGCGACGACCTCGCGTCCAAAGTTAGACCTTTCATTTGAAATAACAGTTTAAACAAAAACCGTCGTGGGATCAACTGTTTTATTTCCGCGGTCTGACCACAGCACAGCAGCAAGATCACTAACACCAACAGTGGTTTCTACGTCATTATCTTGCCCTTTTCCCACTTATGCGAGGACACAACATGACTTTTCCTCCATTCACTTTCATGAGTCGTCCTCTCAACTCTCACCTTTCTCAATCATATCGTCTTTCACGTAGTCCATCCATCTTTTCTTAAGACCACCTTTATTCCTATATCTTCCCCATTCGTTTAGAATTCTCTAGTCTAAGTGCTTATTTTGTAAGCCTAAAGAAATAAAGTTATTGAATTTAGAATTTTTTGAATTTTGAATTCTTCTCGTAATTGTTTCTTCGTATTTCTTTAAAACAGCTCCTGAGAGTGGAACTCCAACTACGCTGATACAAACCTTGTTAATTTTTTCTTGTTTGTTACTTTGCTGGTAACGTTCCCATTAATAATCGTAAACTGTAGGTGTTAGGAATGCTTTACAATTTTAATAGACGTTCCTTTCCTTATTCAAATCATGTTGTCCAGCTAGTACAAAACAACATTATATACGGACTTACGGTACATTCGCCAAAAAAATTTAGTTCATTCACCGATCATTTGGTATTATTTGAGGTCATCGACATCACCGGTTCTTATTCTATTAGACTAAATAGCTTTTCGTTAGAGGCTCAATGTTGTTTTTTGATCTCATTGTATGCTAGAGCAGAAAGGCTGTATACAGAGTGCGAAAAGCAACTGTATTGATTGAAATTAGAGTCTGTTTTAGCTTGAATGTCTTTCGTGTTTCGCAGTCAGCAATCACTTTTAATAAAGCTACATTTTTTGTGTCACTATAGTGTTATGTTGCAGGTGTGACAATAGCATTCACTTTTTAGATAGGTAGGTACAGCCACAGCGTTGCTAGATTCATCTCTCGCCGTATCGTTACTTTCTTTATTTTCATTGAGATACCAATAAATACCTACCTACTGTAAAACATTAATAATTGAGATGTCTTTAACGAGTACCTACCTACCTACATTTTATAACAATGAATTATTTTCATTCTTTTTAACAAATAGAAATGTTTAAAATGCAACATATTTATGAAACTTACGACTTGTGATAAATATAATTTTATGTTTCAAGGCAATTTCGAGAAAATTATGTAAAGCAATTTATTGACCACACCTTGGTTTATTTGCATAACAGGATCGTGCTGATCATTTGCTTGACATTTTGAGCCGGTACTCTGTATGAGATTAGCCCGAATGAGCCTAAGCAAACGAAATTTGTATCGACCTCGCACACCTATCCAAATCGATCGAGTCAAAGAAATCAGATACCTACGTCCATTGACAACATACGAAATTTTTGGGATTTGGGTACATACCTACATACTTTCCTGCGGATTCTCCTGACGATTTATCCGAGTCAGCAGAATCCCTCAGGGCTCTACGCTGTGACCGCTCCTATATACGTTATACATAAGTAAAATTCCCGAACAGCTGATTCATTTTGATTCTCAGAATTTTTAGGTTGTAAGAGAGATGACTTTACAATAACCCGTTGACTTTTTAATGCATCTGCAAACCGTAGAAATCATCAAGTCGTCAGGCAACAGTGGCAGAGCCAACGAGTCTGCCACCATTTTAAGCTTAGTTTTCTAGCTGCATAGACCACGCCTGATATTATAATTTGAATAACTAATCGCAGGTCCACCAATCTCCGGCTCTGCATTCCGCGATACCGTTACAGCCAGTTCGACGACGTCGCTTTTATTTAACTTGTGCTATATGGGAAGCTAGAGCTTATATGGGGTCAAAAAGTACCAAGTAAAGTTGTTTATGTTCCGCACACTGTCCTTTAGGTCTAAAATACTTATAATCATATTTTGAAACTATTTCTGTCGTTACCGTATAGGCCTTACAAGTCATCTACATAAGTGCCGAAAAACGAACACTACATAATGCATTCGTCGTGGATGTGAAGTAATAATCATAATAAAGCTGGAAAATTCACACAGCATTATCTAGCCCTAAGCTATGCAGAGCTTGTGTTATGATGACGATGATGATTTCTGTTGGTATTGGTAGGTAGATTTGCGAGTTATATAGTGTTTTGCCATGTTTATTTATATTGAACTGATCTCCTATGGGAGTGACATAGTCACTTTGTGACAAAACTCCATAAAAATAAATAAAGATAAAGAAATAATAAAAAAATTGGTAGGTAGGTATGCCATATTAAACAAAACATACAACAAACACCAATGTAACTATGTGTGCATAGTGCTATGGGTGGGTAAGCTTCAACCTTTAATTTTACCTAACATTACATTTTACTTGATGAATTAAAACTTAATTCTTATCTCAATTTATTCAAACCGTTTCTAATACTTAACAATTAAGCGAAAGTACTTTAACAAATAGTTTATTAGTATGAGGCGTATGCTAGAGTCTTACCAACAGTCAAAATATAGGTACCTAATTCAATGGTTATATTACAGTTACTACAGTAACCTGTAAACTGTACTGCTGGCTTATTCCATAAACTCATTTCGAACCTAAGCTGAATCCGCTGTGAGTTAAAGGTTTTGTATTCTGTGGTAAGGTACTTGATAATGCTCCTCGGTGACGAGCGTGGTAATGGAATGAACCAAGTTGAGTGAAATTTTGACATTTACGCTAAAGAATGACATACAATTCTTATTCTGTAAGGGAATTCACAAATCATTTCGATACTTGAAACTCGAACTTACTTGTTAAATAAAAGGTTACAAAGGAGGAATCGAACAAAGAGAATACAATAACTTCCTACGTTGCGATCGAATTTGGTCACTTGAGTGAATTCGAGTTCGAATTCGTTCGAATTCAGAATGAACCTTCTGAACCAAATAAAATATATTTTATAGCTATTAACAAAAAAACTATGCCAAATTAACTCTATACCCTACGGGAATAAAATTGTATTTGCCTAGACTAGTGCAAGTCTTTGCAGACAAAGAAGCACCAGGTCATGATAGTGGGTCTTATTATTACCTACCTCAGGTACCTACTTTAAGACAGTTTTCCGAAAAGCCAATATTGTATCCACAATGCTGTTACAAAATATTATATCTACTTAGTTCTTCGGTTTAGTGAAATAGCTTCTGCCAGTGACGATACAAGACGCTGCTGTGAAATTGACAGGAACAAGAAACCTGGTATCCTAAAGTGTACAAAATATAATACTCGTATTAATCTGCTTAATTCTTCCTAATAGTGAAATAACTTCTGTTAGTGACGATACAAGATATTATATCTACTTAGTTCTTCAGAATAGTGAAATAGGTTCTGGAAACAAGAACCCTGGTATTTTAGTATACAAAATATTTCAATAGTTAAATAACTTCTGTCAGTGACGATACAAGTCGCGGCTGTAAATTTCGTGGGAACAAAAACCCTGGTATCCTAAAGGTGTACATAATATTATATCGGCTTAGTTCTTCCGAATAGATTTATCAATCTGACATTTAACATTTTTTGTTATTAATAAAGAACTATTAAACTATAGTGAAATAACTTATGTCAGTGACGATACAAAACGCTGCTGTAAATTTTATGGGAACAAAAACCCTGGTATCATAAGGTGTACAAAATATTATATCTGCTCAGTTCTTCCGAATAGTAAAATAACTTCTGTCAGTGACGATACAAGACGCTGCTATAAATTTTATGGGAACAAGAACCCTGGCGTAATTAGTTCGTGTTGCTATTCTAATTTTATTGTTCCAAACAAGATATGACAGCGTTGATGATGCACGACTCACGAATACATTTTATAGGCGAGCACTAAATATAGGTAGGTACCTATGAATTAAGAGTCTCACAGACTGACGCGGACTGCGGTGGCGGTCAGTACAATTTGACGAGAAGGTGTTGTCAAATTGTACTGACCGCCACCGCAGGCCGCGTCAGTCTGTGAGACCCATTAAAGGGCACTTATCATCATCATCATCCTATAATTGAAAGATGCTGAATGCGGCAAGCTGAAAACATGGTGCTATGGCGCTCATTAGGAGGCCTATGTCCAGCTGTGGACTAATATAGGCTGATGATGATGACGACTTGACACTGGCAGAATTGTGTCTTAACAGACCATATTCCTATTAACAAAGACTCATCATCATCAGCATAGCACAGCTCTAGGCGTCCAAAGAGCATGACCCGCGAATCTCACTTATCACCTCCAAGACTTTGGAGAATAGAAAGTGAGAGAGGTCATTTAATTCTGGTTCGATTACTCAGCTTATCAAATTACGCGGTTCAGCTAAAAGTAGTGGTTTTGTGAATTGCTGTAATTCCAAATTATTGCGTTACATTACAAAATGGGGTCGATGACTTCACTGAAAACAAAACAAAAGTTAATTTGTTTTGTCACTTCCAGTTTGCATCGTGGGTGGCACTCACCAATGATGCACTTTTTATCTTATTGAATTGTACTTTGCACTCAAAACAAAAAATTAACACACAATTTAAATGCTGAGCGTAAGAGAATTTCGACGCAATCTACTTCACTAGTTTAAAATTTTCGTGACTTTTTAATGTTTATGATAGGCTTTTAATGCGAGGGCATTTCCTATAATGTAAACTAGAAATTACCCAAAAAGAATCACATGGTATAATTTCTAACTAAGCATTTTTTAGGGTTCCGTACCCAAAGGGTAAAAACGGGACCCTATTACTAAGACTCCGCTGTCCGTCTGTCACCAGGCTGTATCTCATGAACTGCGATAAAAAAAAAACAAAAATTCAATAACTTTATTTCTTTAGGCTTACAAAATAAGCACTTAGACAAGTCAAATTTATAGAATAGATAGTTGGACAGTTGAAATTAAAAAAAAAACAGAATAAAAACCCATACAAAAAACGTGTTTTTTTTGCTCGTTTTTATAGATAACGGTACGGAACCCTTCGTGCGCGAGTCTGACTCGCACTTGGTCGGTTTTATTTTTACTCTACTTCCACGGGAATCGAAACCTTCTAAACTTACAAACACATGTGTGAGAAATTAATTTTAACCGTAATACCACATAAAAAATCTACATATGTTTCAAAGAAGAGCAAAAAAGCCATAAAAATTCACAGAATTCAAAATGAAGAGATTGTTGTTTTGGCTCCGTCCATGGATCCGGTGGTTTACTTTTCACGCGGCACAAATTACTCATTCCCATGTGAGAAGCAACGCACAGCAATCAACAGAGCATGTCCAAAGGCATTCTATTAACAAATTTGACGACCTCTGTGGCGCGGTGGGCGAAGGTCTGCCTGCGACGCAGGAGGTTGCGGGTTCGATTCCCGCCTCGGGACAAATGTGTGTACGATTTGCAGACATTTGTTTAGGATGTTCTGGTCGTTTTCTATGTATAATAAAAATATCTATCTATGTAATGTATTGCATTATGTATATCAGTTATCTAGTACCCATAACACAAGCTCTGCTTAGCTTGGGGCTGGATAATGCTGTGTGAATTGTCCAGCATTATTTATTTATTTATAAATCTATCTGGAACCGAGAATAACCCAGAATAAACCTTACGAAATTAATGGTTATTTTAAAATTGTTTAGAATTTAAAGAAGAGCGAAGTATATATATCATATCTACATAAATAATGTTGTAAATGCGAAAGGTTGTAAAATAAAAATATCTTGTTTCTGCCCGCGGCTGCGCGTTGTTTCTATGGTAAATAACCTCAATCAAACATAGGCTACTTTTGATCCCACAGAACAGTTTCTGTGGGATCAAAAGTAAAGTTGATTCCAGGCTTAGAGCTACATCTGTTCAAAAAACAGCCCAATCCGTTCAGTAGTTTTGACATGAAAATGTAACAAACATCCATCCAAACTAGCATTAAAACATGAGTGTGATGTGATGCAAGGGTTAAGTCAAGAGAAATCCTACTATTAGCTATAGGTGTCCAAATACCCCAGAACGGACTGAGCTTATGACATAAATTAAAAAAATAACGTTCCTTTTGGAGTTTTTGTGAAGTTTTCTGTCATAAAACGCTTTTGTTGACATAAAATATATACCTACCTTCGATCAAAAATAAGGAGTTCGCGGCCTCCCCCGTAGATACCTAGAGCCTTACAAAAATGTCACTCAAAATTGGGTTCGTTTTGTTTTGACGCAGACAGTTTGCGCAGAGCCTGACAAGTTTTTTCCATACGGAACAAGAGATTGGTGGAGTCGAATTCATTTTATTTTATTTTGTAAGTAGGTAGGTACCTACCTGAGAATTATATACCTACCTACTCAGTTTATTTTCTATAAGGATTAATTAACAGAATTCAGGTAAAGATAACGAATCATTTATTGATGAAACTATAAATTGGTGTCTCAACAGTAGGTATTTATACAAAAGGGTCATTTCAGACATACAATAATTTAAACTTACAATACAATTTCAGGCAGGCACTCTAGATTAAAAAGAACTGGTTCCTGTCTGCGGCTTTGCACGAGTTTTTTTTACGGGAAAAAAATAAACGTTTTATAAATTCATACTTCTGGTAGGTAGGTAAGTACCTAGTCTTTCTTATATTAGAGAGTCTACGCAAATGAAATTTTAGGGCGGGCCAACTAGTTATTTTAAAAATCATCAACTAGTAATATTAAACCTATTTTTATGAAAAATATATTAATACAAACTATAAATAAAAAAAAAATGTAGAAGAAATAGCCTCTCCATTTATCAATTTAGAACAAATTTAATATCTTAACATAGGCAAACCAAACAACAATATTTTATGCTGATTTCACAAGTATATGACTCACATCTCAATATACGGGTAAGAAATATATATAAACTTACTGAAAATAAGAAATTCCATCCTTTTTCAGCACTTTGGACGAGTGATTCTTGCATTTTTTGTACGAGCACTTACCCATGCTTTTTGTTTGAACGCTAAAATGACACTAGTTGAAAAGCTTTCCTAACATGTCAAAATGTTCCTCTTTTGCTACTGAAGGTTGTGGGCTGCGCATTGTGAATCTAAGGGGGGCCGGCGAAGCCGGAAATTTTTGATCGAAGATACCTACATAATTATCGGACAATTAGACAGTTTCATCGGTGAATAAACTTTATTAACAAAGAAAATTACGATCAAATAATAGAATTAAATTAAAACTAGTATTTACAATTGAAACAATTGAGCTAACTGCAGACTGTTGCAAACAATCTACAAGTAGCTCAACTGGTCCATATCAATACCAGTCGGAAGCGTGCCCAAGACGATAGCTGCATTGCCCCGCTGTACAGCAAACTGATGCGCTGCGCCAGATACTCACCAGCTCTCGGGTCATGTCATGCGTCGCTTCGACCAGACGCTCAGATAATTGTTTCATCGGTTAACTTTTAAAGTTTAATGTATGAAAATTTGTGTCAAAAACGTCAAAACAACTGTTTAGAATTTAACGATGTGTTGGTGAACTCTGGTTTTAGGATACTAAAACTTATAGGGCCGAAGCTGGTAATTGTGTTTCGTAATAATTAGTAGTAAAAGAGCGTAAATTTAATAAAAATAATCCAATCGCATCCTAACTTATCTGAACCTGTTACGTGCTTGAGCATTTCTTTTCGAAAAACCCGTCCACTTCGTTTACGAGTGTCGGAAACATTATTCGTTATCGGCACGATAAGAATTGCATGCAAATTTTTGTTCATTTCAATTTCCTGGCGGCTTTTGTAACTTTTGTCACTTACTAACGTACAAATCTTTTTCTTTTCAGGTAAGTTTTGGTACGAGATTTTTCGAATATGAATTTGAAAAGTTAACTGATGCCGTCTCCAATGAGTCGAGTAAGTGAGTCTAAGATACTACCAGAGCCTTGACTTCGTCCTTAAAAGATCTGTCAACTTATAACAGTTGCTTAAAGCCCACAACTGACGGAACTATAATATTAATATAGTAAACAGTATAACGGTATAGCAAGCTACCACAGACGGTGGCTATGCTTAATAGTAAATTATTGCAAAGGCAGCGAAATAGGCAATTGCAGGTCGAGTATGAGTTTGGATAGTGTCTGTTTGTCTGTCTTTTACCTTTTCACCCCTAAACGGCTGAAAGGATCTCAATGAAATTTGCCAGGGAGGTAAAATTATATCCCGGGGACTTAAAGAACGTGTGCGAAGCTGCTGGCAACAGGTAGTATAGTACAATTTTACAGCACTAACTAGAGATGGGCCGAACATGGGTTTCACCGAATACGAACATTCGGCCGAATATTCGGTAAAACTTTTACCGAACCGAATATTCGGCCGAATATTCGGTACATTTGATTCCGTTCCGTCGTATATGAGATGTCATATTTGTCTTATATCTCAGTAGACTATAATTAAGTTCCTAACTCTTAATGTGTAGATTAAGTGATTGATCTCTTAAATATCAACCTGAAAAGTACAAACAAATTACTAATTTTCTTTATAAAGAACTATATTGGTTGAATAGGATAGGTTTAAACGTTTAATATCAATAAATATATTTTGCGACGCTATGCTGAGTAGAAACTAGAAAAAAATATTATTCATAATCTACTAAGGTGTTGTGATTTGATTCAGCTATTCTATAACACAATAAAGACTGACCGAAATAAATATCTTGTTTATTTTCCTTCAATTAAGGCCTGTTTAATATATTATTATAAAGAGTTAACACAGAAGCCTAATCCCAAAACAGCTAGATACCTATGTTTTGCATTAAGTTATTATGGATTCCTTGCCTACCCTGCAAGGGATCCGGCGTGAAGATATTGATTGAAGTTATTTATTATCTTTTTACCAACCTACTTCAATTGAAAATAAAGCTTCAGTGACGACAAAATCAGAAAGCTACACTCTAAAATACTTACTTCATTACACTGTACACTCAAATCATGATAATACACGGGTCTTAACAGTAAAAACTTTGAGTATCACTTTGCCGAACATTAGGTGATTCAGCCGAATATTCGGCCGAATATGAATATTCGGTAAAGCTGCCGAATATGCCGAATACCGAATATAAAACGAATATTCGGCCCATCTCTAGCACTAACCATTATATGAAATAACTTTAAATAAATAATAAAACTATCTACTACTACTAATATATAATGCTGGATAATTCATCCAGCTTTATCCCAAGCTAAGCAGAGCTTGTGTTATAGGTACTAGAACTGATAAACATAGTACAATACAATACCCCGATAGATATTTTTATTATACGTTGAAAACGACCAGAACACCCGTAAATTATGCCAAAATATCAACAAGAAGAATGTGTTCGCAAGACTTGTTTTATTGACGTGTCTTTCGTTAATTGAATTTTATACTGCAATAGGCCTGTTAGGTCACCTTTTCGAAAGGTAAGCAAGCACCTACCTACCTTCAAGCAGGCACCTACATAGTTATTGACTATTATACTCACGTTAGCGCTAAAATTTGTGTAAATAAATAAAAAAGCAATTGGGTAGTCACGAGTGTGTGTGTGTGTTGAAAGTTCAATGATCTCCGAAATTCAATTCCGACTAGGAACAAGTGAATAACACTTTATAGGCTTCTATTCTTCATTCGTGGAATATAAATATCTAGAAGTAAGTACATTATCTATCAGCTATGGATGTTTTATAAAAAAAAGTATAGCCAAAATAGTTTTTTGCTGTAGTAGATACAACAGATGTAAAATCAGAAAAAACGGTGTAGCGTTGTTTCGCACCAAATTTTTCGCACCACACAAGCTAAAAGTATAATAATAATTGTTCGTTTCTCACCGGCTGAAAACTAAACTTCTCAAAATTTTATCCATTATTATACATATTAACAAAGAAAATAGCAATCAAATAAAAGTATAGGAATAGTGATACATTTGTAATTTCGGTTGTTTCGATAGATTTTCGGTTGATTAGTGAGAACGGAAGCGAATTTTCTATTGTTGCTGTTCTGGCTGTAGGTACCTATTCTGAAATCGTACCCTTCCTATACCAAGAGGTTAACAGGTCTCTAATATTATCTTTTCAGCACCTTTTGTACTTACCATTATTTTTATGAAAAATACCTTCATCAAAATCAAATCCGCACATTATAAGTCCACTGCTAAACATAGGTATTTCCGAAAAGAATGGCGTTCTAAAGCTTCTTCCATCCACCCACTCCTGGCACCGCTGCTATAGTGTCAAAGTTTTGCAATATTAAGGCCTTCTGCCTTCTGCCTAATGATGCACTTCTAAACTTTACTTAGGCTTTAGGTGTGAAAAAGTGGGGCGAATGTGGAATAAGTTATCTCACGATATACAGGGTGTTCGGCACAACGTTTGTGATGCGGCAACTGGGGGTAGGTTGAACCAAGTGCGATATGCACTATCATATATATAGATAGATAGATCATTCTTTATTGTACCTCATAAATACAGAAATAAATGCTATGAGTAGACGAAATACACTGGCGACCTTATCGCTATGAGCGATCTCTTCCAGGCAACCTTGAATATATGATATTATATAACCCTTTATAGGATAGTGTACATTTAACCTGGCGGTTTTTTAAACCCTGAAAAACCTCTCGGGTATGTTACGCAATTTCGATTTTTTCGGAAGTTTTAACTATTTATTGCTGTCACTTTATTTGTACCAGTTAACATGGCTTACACTTTTTCTAAATTACATTAGCATGCATGTTTAGACGACATCGGTCGAATATTTTTAACGTTGCAAAACCTTTATCGATTGATCTGATTTTGTTTTGCGAAACTTTTCACACAATACGGGTATCGTGACATGCAAACAATACGGGCTCAATTTTACCGTAGGTATTAGGTACTTCAGGAAAATTGTATGGATTAGTTTGGTACAAACATACCAACGTATCGAGACCTTACTTTCATTCATTAATCACTTAATAATAACAGAGAGAGAGAGAACTTACTTGTTGGGATTTGCCAGTTGCCGCAATAGTTGCTCTGTCTGCGTAGTGCATAAGTAGGTAACTTAAGGGAATAAAATATAAGGATGAAAATATTTAGTTACAATTCCGCGAAAAAACCTTCTCCGATAAGTTCTAACAAAATGTAGTCCGCGTTGTAGAAGAAAAACGACGCCAACTACAAAATGAGTACAAAGTGACTTTGAAAGTGGCGCCAATGGCGGAAAAGAAGACTTTTCCGCCATCATCATTATCAACCTTTATTAGTCCACTACTGGACACATAGGCCTCCCCTAATGCGCGCTGTAGCTGTCTTCAGCTTGCCGCATCCGGCATCTGCTTGTAGTCTTTTGCAGGTTGATCTTACGTAACTAGGTATTTAAGTCTAGCTAGCTAGAGTAATTGTAGTACCTAAGTAGTTAAGTACATGTACTATCTAAATTGTCCACGAGAGCTACTGCTGACAAACTGTTTCACAGTTTGGCAGAAATTATATTAGAAAATGTTAAGTTAAGTTGATAATAAATAAATAAAAAAAAATGTCATCCCACCTGGCCGCAGGGTGTTAATTACGTTTGCTGAGTCACCGACATGTAGGACAGACCTAATTTCGCCAACCTATTTCCTATATCCTGCGTGAAATGCTTGCTCTGCTTGCTACTGAAAAAAGCAGAGTTTTTGTAACTAAATTCACGATGCAAACGAATAAAATTGATTTTCATTTACACATCATTTGAAACACTAGACAAAAGGCAAACCAAAAACAAAATACAGCGTGATTGTCTTTTTTAATACCTTACTAATAAACTACTAAAGAAAATGAAGCTGGCATGGCGTAACCGGTAGAGAAAGAACCTTGAAAACAAACTCAGTTCAACGGCAGGTTCAACAGTCGAGCCGAGGTGAACAACCGTTTTTGGCACAACCTGTTTACTAATTCTTAGATAGTGTTTATTAGTCGGCGAATAGACCATTATTCTGCGATGGCTGATAAACATTTTCGGGTTGTCTGTCGCATTTTATTTTTATTTAAAGAATTTTCATGTTTTAAGCTTTATTTTGAGCGTGGCTTATGTTTTTCTGTTATAGTAATACGAAACTCACTATTCGATTCTAGAAAATATTTTACGTCAACAAAGGCATTTGGAATGAAAACTTCAGAATGAGAGAAAACAACAAGGCCACAGCAATATTGATAATTGATTGATTAGAACAAAAACAGAAATTTAGACAATGCATAATTGTACAAGCGCAGCGAATAAGATTTAAACTATACTTTGAAATCGGACGACAGTAAAATTAATTTAAACCTTTCAAACCCGTAAATTGTTTCAAACTTCTGGAATTAAATAATATCCATTATTATTTTCTTTGATATTATCCCTTTGCTTAAAAAAATAGCTAGAATTATAGAACTGAGTTAAATACAGTTATTTGCAACTGTTCTTTTCAAAACAATTTGGACAACCACCATAAATGTACCTTATTCAAATAGATAAGCGTTAAAATTGGCTCATTACGACCGATGAGTTGTTATTGATTGAGGAAAATTACAACAAAAGCAGAGCACGTAAATACTAAATAATATTATTTAACATACTAGGTTCTGCCATAGTTTAATCAAGGCTTAGAACAACATCAACGCAATAGTTCAGTCGACTTCGTATTGTACCTATTGTATTCTTCGCGTGAAGCGGTATCAAATGTTCATTCAAGCATGCAAATTTTCATTCAAAAATGGGTGTTAATGAGATATAACCAGAAACTACTTAGATATTAGCGGATATTAGATATATTGAGGTCGTCCGAAGCCGCTTGTCCGTGAAGAGGCAGCGCAGGGAAATTCTGGGTTTCGACACAGACAGAAACTGAATAGCTCTGTTCGCCACGCTTTCTTGGCCGGTGAACTTAGATAAAACGACCACGTAGAAGCTGGCGGAGCGAAAAACGCTACTTAAACAGGTTCAGATTCATTGATTGGTATAAAAAAATATACATGCCAATCATTTTTATGTTTTATACAAACTTAGTTAAGGATGTTTCAAATAAAGTACACTTTATTTTAAAAAATAACATTAAATATACAGTCGTTTCATACATTAAAGTAGGTACCTAATATCATACATACTCTATCTTATTATTTTGCTCTACTCAGTGCAAAATTATTATTCTATTGATGTAGGGTTATACTTGTTTAAACAAAGTTAAAAGTAGGTACACCCAGTTTGCGACAAGGGCTATATGTAATGGATATCATAGGTTACAATGGGAGTAAAAATTAGCAAAGAATGTGAAAAATCCGATTTTAAAGATTTAAATTTTTTTATCTGATTTTTCACATTCTTAAAGTAAAGTAGCTAGTAAAAATATCTATTTTTACTAACTACTTATTGATAGTTTTCTCAATCTATAATCAACTCAGCAAAAACTCTTTCATATACTCCTTTTTCCTTTGTATAAAACAATGTTTTTATGTGTGCGTAGGTAACTGCCAACCGCACTGCTATCCGATGCTTGCTGACAAGTTATTTATAAAATTATTTTTATTATTGCAATGCTAAAGACAAACCCTAGTTTCAAGAAAACCTTTATTAGGATTTAAGATTCTATTAATTGTAAAACGTAACCACTTTGTGTCAATAAACATAATATCTCTATCTAACCAGTATTGCCATAGCGATTTAGCGTACGATATCGTATGACTTGTCGATTGTCTAAGCCCGAGACTTAGCAGGCTATAACGAAACACGAATGACACATTTTTGCAATTTCTTTACAATCTAATGCGAATCAATAGAGATCGCAATAAAAGAGCTATTGTTATCTGTTTACTTTGTCGTGATGAAGATCCAAGCGTTGAAATGGTTTGCGCTATTGTTAGCGAGATATCTTTTTAAGATTGAATGGCGAAAGTACTTGCTCATTGTGATCAACTATCGTGATTTGTTTCAAACGGGACGATAAAACTAGTGTAATCGACGTTTTCTTTGGCGTGTTTTATTCTACATAGAAAACGACCAGAACACCCGGAACAAATACCTGCAGATCGTACAAATATTTGTCCCAAGGCGAGAATCGAACCCGCAACCTCCTGCGTCGCAGGCGGAACACATGCTTTGAACATGATGATGAGAGTGTTGCGTTCCTAAAAATACTATCTATAGTTTCGTAGAAAGCGCTACGAGGCTGCGCGGGACCCGAGTAACATACAAAAGATTTCAACGCGCACGCATTGTATAATATTTTCTACATCTATAAAAAATACTTTTTACAGCCACTCAGACTTAAATGATTGATTGATTAATAGTGGATATCCGTTTGTAAAAACTTTCACTTCATAAACACCTTTACAAGTGTCACTGGTTTATGGAGTTGATCTTTACCTTCATATAAACGACTCGTGATTTGTAGGACACAATTTAAAACTTGTCAGCATTTAATGTCAGTGTCGCTGTGTCGCTAAACGAATGTTAAGGCGTTTAATGTAGAATATGCGGGCCCAAAACCAAAATAGGCTATTCGACTACATTGAAATAAGTTTCAAATTGTTTTCATCCTAGTCAGCGACAACGTAACAAAGCGTAATCAGGTGATTTTTAATAAAAAATATGCCTTTTTTAGAAATAAAAAACGGGATTAAAATTACACATTTTTTGATATATGATCACGTGACCGAAAACGCTCTACGTTTGGTCGGATCGATGACGTCACCGATATCACAGATTAAAGTGTCAATGAGTTCTTCTTGTTAGGTGTGGTGTGGCGTGTGACGTCATTGCTCAGAGCACGGTAGCCATGACAGAGATTATCGTTTTGGCGCGCCATTATTTTATTCAGACTTTAAAATTAGTTTTTATAACTAATACGACTATCCTTGAAGAAATTTTAATTACACTGCATTATTTTTTTCAGACAATACGTTAGAATTATTTCCCAGCAGTAGTCAAGCAGCCTATTGTGAGTGGCAAACCACTGGTTTGGCTTCATAGATTTATTATATTTCATAATCTTTCTGTCCTTATCCCACGCCAGGCGGGGTCGGCACAACATGTAGTTTTCTTCCACTCTCCTCTATCTGCCGTCATCTCTGACCTTACTTCTATCATAGCCATTTATCCTCTTTCACACAATCCATCCATCTTCATCTTTTCTTCCTCTCCCTTATGTCCCTCCACATTCAAATTTATTATTCTTATTAGAGTAGACTCGTCCGTTTTCGAAAACAAGTATAATTTTTTTGGTTGTTTGTGTGTTTTACAATAGTCCCCAACGGAACTTTGATGATAATTGTGTTTTCGCTAAAAAATTATAAAAAAAGAGATACTAAATAATATGTTTTTACCTTGTAGTTCTGTTAATGTTATCAGTTTATATACAATTTTCATTCATGATATAACATTTTTTAGAGACTTCAGTACATATAGTTAGCAATTTTGAGACACTTATATGAAAACTCGCTGCATAGGTTTCACAATACAGTTTGTTTGTGGGCGCTATTGAATCTATACGACTTTGTACCTACTGAGCTTATCTATAGGAGCAATAAATAACCATTAACAACTGATAGACTGGATAATCGCACTGTTATAAAACAATAGAGGTGTCAAGAACTTCAAGTCTGGACGGAGTCGTAAATTGTTACTGGAATTATTGGTATCTCCAGATAAGCTTGGGATATCGGTAGCTAACTAGACTAACTAGCAGTAAGAAAAATAAATTAAATAAATAAATAAATAATGCTGGACAATCCACACAGCATCATCTAGCCCCAAGTTAAGCAGAGGTGTGATAGGTAGGTACTAGATTACTGATATACATAAAACAATAGTAAACCTTTATTAACAAAGAAAATTGCAATCAAATAATAGATTAAATTAAAACTAGTATTTATAATTGAAACAATTGAGCTAACTGCAGACTGTTGCAAACAATCTACAGGTAGCTCAACTCATTCATATCAATACCAGTCGGAAGCGTGCCCAAGACGCTGGCTGCATTGCCTCGCTGTGTGGCAAATGCTGATGAGCTGTGCCAGATACTCACCAGCTCTCGGGTCACGCGTCGCTTCAACCAGATAAAAAATTATAATATATAAGAAATTCCTATCTAACAATAGTAAGATAGTTTTTTTATTGTACATAGAAAATACCCAGAACACCAAATAAACAAAAAAATTATAAGAATAGATGGAACCACCTAGCATAATATTGCAGTGCCCTAGCAGGGCGCATGCTTGATACCATAAGTTATTGTAATATTTTTGTACAGCATGTTCCGCAATAAAATATCTTGAATCTTAAATAAAAAGTTTAAACTAAAATCACTCACTGCACTCGAACGTCCTTCAAAATGTTTTATTGACCGGTGCAAATACCTACTTGTATATTTAAGTACGAACCTGCATATTGCTAGCGCAAATGCATTCATAAACTGTGCGATAAGAAATCGGAATTTTTACACTACACTGTGAAGACTGTTTCTATGCTGTTTTATCGAAGGCTATTTATTATTTCATGTTGTAATTATTTACAGCAAAATAATACCTACTGATTTATACCATACATTTAAATAAATGTAAAATTCAAAATCTAAAATTAGTTGTGCTTGGTCGATGATGCTAATGAAAGGTGATTCTAGCTAGAGAAATCAAAAAAGTGGTATAAAACAAGTAAACAAACGTGCTTTGTTTGGTGGTAGTACAATTATTTGAATTATTTCAAAAAACTAAAATCGACCTTAAATTCCTTAATAATAAAACAGCTTTTAAAGTAATGTGGAACCAACACTAATCTATCGGGAATATTTTATATTTTTTATGAGACCTACTCGGTCTTAAACCATACAATAGCGAAATAATTATCAAAATCGGTCCATAATAGGATACTTGACTACGAAAACGGTACTGGGGAATAATTCAAACATATTTTCTGATAAAAATAATGCAAAGTGTAATTAATATTTCTTCAAGGCCAGTCGTATTAGTAATAAAAACTAATTTAAAAGTTTGAATAAAATAATGGCGGATAATCTCTGTGATGGCTCCGGTAATATGGATCGAAGACGTCACACCTTACACCACACCCTATCAAGAAGAACAACACGCACTACGATCTGTGATACATGTGACGTCACCAGCGATGCAAACAAATGCAGAGCGTTTTCAGGCACGTGATCATATACCTATCAAAAAATGTGAGATTTTAATCCCGTTTTTTCACCTTAAATGGGCATATTTTTTAATAAAAATCACCTGATTACGCTTTGTTACGTTGTCACTGACTAGGATGAAAACAATTTGGAACTTATTTTCAATGTAGTCACTAGCCTATTGAGGTATCGACGAACATAGGCACATAAACCCAAAATAGAACTATCTTTTATTTTGAAGTCTGTTAAAAAACAAAGCACACCAGCCAAACCAACCTTTGATTTGTGGTTGTGTTTTGGCTGGTGTATCCCACCATAGAAAACACTGAAATTAACTTTTTAATTGTTACAAAGACAATTAAAGACGCTTAACTGTAAAAAGCCGAATCGAGGGCAATACACCTACGGCTTAGTGATATATCCATAGATGGTAGGTGTCTACATGTACTTTCCCACGAGATAATGCTATCGGAGACAATACGATACGATCTGCTCACTCGATCGTGGTCACAACATCCGTGGCACGCCATTCTTTCATTCACGTTGGTTATATTACTGTTTTATATACTATAACGTTTAAATTATGGATATTATTTTCAATACAATCATGCTATTGTTTTGCAAGGGTTACCTCATTCCTGGCAGGCAAATATTGCGTTTTGTGTCTCCAATTACCTGTCCCTATCAAAGTGTAATAAATTATAGGGTTGTACAGCAAAATTATTCACATACAAACATTCCAAGTACCCTACATATACGATTTGGCCATTTGAGGGCTAAGATAAAAGTAAAAATGTTTTTTTAAATTTTATCTAATAAATAAATAAATAAATAAATGTTTATTTTCCAAAAACACATTGTATAATCATAGAGTACAGTGCCAGCGGAACTCAAACTAAGCAATGCTTGTGTCTTGAGGTCCTTGAGTGCTTTTATATAAGTGATTTAAGAGATTTTTTTTTTTTTTTGGTTTGATCTAAGTTAATTACTACCGAATTTTACTGAGGTCGATGTTTGAAGGTCAATATTTACCTACTCAATTAAAATTTGGTTTCGTTAAGTTCTAGGCAGTTTAAAAAAATAGCTAAGGTTAAGGAATTTGGTATTGAGAAAATCTGTAACCAATACACAAAGAAAATATATAGTCAATAGACTTAGAAATTCTAAGAAACTCGACATTTGACACAACAATGATGACTAATTTCTGGGAACGTCGTCGCAAAGTTGATTAGATAAAATCATAATTAACATAATGATAGTTCTTCCATTGATTTCATTTTGATTGGTTTGAGGAATTAAAGATAAGCAACTAGCTGCTGCCCGTGACTTCGCACGCGCGTTTCAAGTAGCCTATATCCGTCTCCGGGATACCATTTACCTCCCTACCAAATTTCATTAATATCTGTTCAGCCGTTTAGTCGTTAAAAGGTAACAGACAGAGTTACTTTCGAATTTATAATATTAGTATAGAAGATAGGTATCGAGGTTTCCCCTGTTTTTTTTTAACTCAAATACCTATCTAAATAAAAGCATAAAGTAAAAGTTACAAAGAAAGCTGGTAAAAGCCTTTTACTTTCTTTAGAAACCATTTATTTACTTTTATTAAAGCAAGCGAAGCTGCAACTCACCGAAATCGCATACCATTTTGTCCAGCTAATATTGTCAGCCAGTGTTATTCCGATGGGAATCACCGAACATTATTCAACGTTCAAAACACAGTTTCGGAATGCATTTCGCATAATGCCTCCATATCCATGTCCAGGGCGAATACCATAAACAAATGCATTGTTGGACATTCACCAAAACTCCCTGCCAATTATTGCGAACTCTACCAGAAGGACTCTCCTATTGCATATCTCCCTAGAGTCAGTGTTACCACATACCTACGATTTCTTTATGATGAAACAATTGCTGTAGGTAGGAATTTACTACTCGTATTTAGAAGGTAAGATTCATTCGATCGATCACTCGCTTCGTAATCGATTGTTTTGTTCGTGTTGGCGCAATTGCTATCGACACGCGGGATGTTGACTTGTACGCCTCTGTGCGATCCAGTGATCGATCATTATTATTTTATTCGATTACCACATTGACTGCCACCGACACACACGATCATGTCATCAGTTCCTTGGACAGCGACGACGACGCGCACCACTGACTCCTATCGCTAAAGCTTGACGATGATCTGTTTCACATAAGAATCCGGCGACAGCTGCTCGCAACTTCAATTCGTGAATTATTATGTTAATACCAAAAATGATGACTGAAAACTTTTTGTATTTCCGGCATTGTGTTGTTATTCTGTAACTAGACAATATAAGCTATGTTCCTTAAGAAACAAAACGTAAGATATTGTTGTTTTTAATACAAAACAAATAGGACGAAAACATGTCATTTTCGACGTAAAAATACGCAAAATTCGATGTTGAATATTTTTACTTACTTTTTATTATAGGTGTGTATTATTAAGAAAAAAAAACAACCAGGGACCTAGATATATACCTACTATTCTAAAAACCAACATGATTTGGTGGAAATATGCTCGAATTACAAATCATTTTGATAGTACGTTTGTATGGGCAAATCATCATCCGCAGGCCCCTTAATAACACATTTGACAGTACGATTGCCCTATTATTTGAGAGCTATTTTAACACGTCGATTTAATTCCATCTCTACCTAAATAGCTTGTAGGCCTCAAAAATTATTTACTTCTCCGAATCTAATTTATCTGAATACTAGTATAGTATCAAAAGCATTTTGTTTTCAATTTTTTCATCAGACCTTCAACGGTAACAACGTCAATAACTCCCTGAAGGCCCCTTTGAAAGGTCTCTAATTGCCATGTTTGTCAAAATCGGAAAATTTACATTATACGTCCTTGGGCGTCGAAGAGCATTGACACCGACCGACTCGGGTTCAATATGAGAAGTTCTGCGAGTGCAAAAATATGTTTCTGTACGACGATTGATGGTTAAGTCAATTTATTAACCAAAACCAGCTTTGATAACTGGAATTTTGTTATGAAACGCCGCGCTCCGGCCGCTTGATATGTTAAAAATTTCGTTGAAAAATCTATCAAGATCTCTTGACTCTATCCAAGGCAAGTGCTATTCCTTTGTAAATTAATCTACTTTTACCGGTTTTTTTACTATTTGCTATGATAATAATGACCAAATTGTGTGGTTACTTATAGGTCTTTGTTTTTAAAAATAATGGGCTTATCTTAAGCGTTATAGCGTGGTGTGATAATGTATGAATTTAAGGTGGATGCGAACCTCTATGGCCGGGAAAGTACGTTTTTTTAAGAGCTCAAAGGTTGGCACACACCTTAATTCGATAGTATTTCTGTCTGACGTGTTAAAAGCAAAAATATAAGACAAGATACTTAATTCACTTCAATGCAACGTGCACCAGCGTGACTGAAATGTTAAATTGACGTTCACTTGTGAAAGTCGATTTCTTTCGGAGCATTGGAGCGCCCAATTTCAAGTTAAGCGATTTCAAGTTAAGTGATAGCGCAATACAGATTTTTACCTCATTGCCTTAATATTTAGTCGGCATCTGAGCTAATGATCACCAACCTCTCGATTAGGCTGTTGGCTTTAAGCTGAAGATAAGTCTGTGGTAGAGTTATTGATAACGTCCTCTGTGATGTGTTGACAGATTTGACAGCCTGAACAAGCCCATGCTTGCCATGACTCGGTCAACACGTGAACCGACCCTAAGATCGATGTTAACAATATCATATTCTTTTTTACCCGACTATTCTATATACAATATAGACCTGTATCAAAACTACAAATAATTATTGATTATTTTAAAAGTACCAGTAAATAATTGATAAAAATAATTATTGATTAAATATAAGGTTTATATTTTACATAGACCGGTTTCAAAACTAAAGTAAACAATTGCTAAAATATTGACTAAAATTTAATCTTATCTTTAGTGAGTAGCTGTATGTCATAAACGCCAGTCTTTAAGTTTTTATGACCTTAGATTGCTACATTTGCTACCTATTAAAAAGTTTACAATTATTTATATTTTAGTAGGTTGGTAGTTATGCTCGATAAATTGATCCGACTGTAGGTTGATGAGTCACTAATGGTGTCATTTATTACCATCGAGTAAGGTCCAATTTCACCGTTTGTTAAACAAAGTTCAGCTGATCAAAGTGCGCTATGCGCTAAAGATAGATAATAAAAAACACATTGACCTAGGTATTTGCTGCTTTCTGAGATAATAATTTCACTCAGAAATTTATAAATCAATTCGTTTCTTCTATAATACTTAAAAAACTGATCGTATTTATCTAAACATATTAAATAGAACATAATTTAACTCATGTTGAGCTGAAGTCGTTCAAGGCGCTAGAGTTTATCATGTTAATCGCGTTCAATTGCAACGGTGAAATTCAACCTCAATAAATAGCTCTATGTTTATTTTATAACCATCACATCTTAGTTACACACTCACACCGATGTTGTGATTTTAATTAATAGCTCAACACAACACACAACTTATAAAAAGGCTTTTTATTTTAAGATTTTTTTTATTTTGTGGCGTTTGTGCAGCGCAGGCATTTTTAAAACTGATTCGCAGAAGGTAAATCAGCATTTTTTAAAAGTTCTATTTACTTTCGTGATGATTTCTTGCAATGCTTACCAATAAGCTAATGTGGGTTATTAAGGCATGCATGTACTGCAATATTTATCAGAATTTGCGTAATAATCAATTAAATTCTGTAGGCGTCTAAAAATGTTTTGCCTCCTCAGAAACTGGTTCTGTGACATGACAAACATATTAACATTAGGTACCTTCTCATAAAGTCAACCTCTAAATTAATTTTGTAATATTCTTCCACGCTAATTTACTCGTAAATTCTTCGTTAAGTAGTTTCACGTTAACCGCATTTATTAACAAAGTAAATTACAATCAAATAATAGAAACAAATTAGAACTATATAATATTTACAATTGAATCAATTGAGTTTACTGCAGACTGTTGCAAAAAAACTACAGGTAGCTCAACTGATCCATATCCGCCGCTGGCTGCATTGCCCCGCTGTATGGCAATATTGTATTCACTTTAATTACCAATGAACACAATATTGAAATCAAAAGTGAGAAACGCTTCGACCCTTCTCGTTTCTCTCACGACAAAGGTCAATAAACTATCAAAGGATGCCATAGTAGGACCAGCAAGGCCATGCCTACGAGTTTTTATCAGGGCATATAACATATCCATAAGGATAGGAATGTCGGTTGGACGGGGAACGACGGCCGGCCACCTGCTTGCTTACTATGCCATGTCTGTGCCATTATTAATTCTGTGACTCTACCTGATCAGTTTGTGGTTGTATTAATAAGGGTGTAGCTAACTGTATCTACTTATAGACTAGCCAAATTAGATGAAGAATGTATGTGAACAAACCACGATACCAATACTGAAGCTCACTTGCTTATCGCCGAGTTTCAGATATAATTGCAAGCAATATTTTTTGAACTCTGATCTCAAATCAACAATTGAAAATTGCGTTTAAAGAGTCGCCGCAACAGAGTGAATTTTAATTCAAGTAGGGGTGGTTTCTTTACAAACATTCTGCATCGACTTTGGCCAGTGTATAGTTGATGACTTGCATGGTGCGCTGAGAGACGCAAGAGTAAGGGTTCGATTCCCATCGTGGGTCAATGTTTCCGGATTGCCTGTGTGTACTATGTTTTTTTGGTATCAAAAATCTCTACCCTGTAGTTATATTGTAGATTACATCTGAATCTGAATCTGTAAAGGAAGTTTAACATTATAATTTCGCGGCCACGAGACAGATTGCGGCCGTCCACTTTTTTCGGTAAAATGAACCGCGATCTTGGAATGCTCATAAATGGTAACAGGTAATGTTCTTTATTGGTCTTTTGTAACGTCGGCAGGTTTCACTGTATAAGGTTATCGCAGTTACAAATTGATATTACTCTGCTTATTTATAGAGACGATATAAGACGGTCCCTTGCTTGCCTTGCCTACATAAAGACAAAAATGTTGGCACGACTCGAGTTTAACTCGACACGAACTTGTTAACGCATTATTATAGGTTTTCATTGACATATTCATTTGAAAACTATGGCATATGACTGTGGTATTATAATAGGGTATAATACTCTATATGAGAAAAAGATCTAAAAATATATTATTGAGATAGGTTAGGTAAAATGAAGTCGGGAAATGATCGTTTTAATTGATAAAATAACAAATTAAATTGTGTAATTCAATTTAACTTTCAGTTTTTTTATCTGTTTTTAAACACCATGAAATAAGTCACAGTGTTGTTATGTCATACGGCTGTGTAGACAAACTAAAAAGTATCAACTGTCATCAGCAACATCAGCGCATTTGTTTAGGTCTCACATCCAACTGACGTTATGACCACAGAGCAATATGGCGTCCACTGCGTCCAGCGTTTTCGGCGAGTTACGCGGCAACTTGAAAATGTATATTTTAAATGCAATTTTAGGGCAAAAAAAAAATTTTTAGTGTTTCATTTGCACTTTAGAACCTTATTGAGAAAAAATCGGTGTAATACCCTGTTCTGTAACGATACCATTCTCATAGCAAAGCGATAGGCCATTGTTAGAACCCAGATCATCTGTCAGAGCATGCAAAGGCCTGTACACCATTTTTTTTGGACTCTCAGTGTTAGCATTTGCCATTTCCTTTTTTTTACATATTAGTTTGAAGAAAATAAAATTGGATTTAAATCTACGAAAGATTATAGACAAAATACTCAATACTCATCATTTATTGCATTATATAGGTGTACAGTGCTTAAAATCTGGGTCAATAAGTGTCACTATAGACCCTGCAGCTGGACACACAGTATGTAGGAGAGAGAGGAGAACGTCAGTGTTGCTAGGTTGGGTATAATTTGTCATCGACCCACCTTGCTTCGGAGAGCGTCAATGGGCGGTTAGCACAGGACCGTGGTGGATGCCACAAACTTCGCCCATACCCAGCTGTGGGCAAAATCCGGTTGCGGATGATGATGGGTATAATTTGATCGTTTGTATTTTTCGTTTTTTGCGTTTAAATATTCGTCAATTGTGTAGAATGCTTTCGTGATTAATAAAAGCTTTAATTGTTTTATAAAGATTTTGTAGTTATTCTCATTTTTGAACACGACAGGTAGTTTATTATACAGTGTGTTAGTGTAAACAGTCTTATCCTTGAAACCAGAGGTTCAGAACATGAGCAGAGTCCAAAACCGATGGAAAAACAAAACTTTTTTTTTAACATAATTTTGAAAAAAAAATCCTCATACATCATAAAAGCATTTCACCCTACATTTTGTTGACTTTACATAGGGACTCTATGAGTGAAGTTTAAGTTTTGAATCTGGTCTTATAAGTTTGTTTTTATATCGTAAAGAACGAAATGGTGAGGCCTTTATGGAGTCACAGATGCAAAGGCGTATTATTATTATATCTAGATCAAATTGTTTTACACAGGTCCGTTTCCTGTCTCATTGATTGTATTCACAGATGATCTGGTATGAATGGGTGCGGGCGTGTGAAAGTAGGAAACCATTGTCCTTTACAAAGACCACACAACTAGATTGCAGTGAAAGTACCTAGCTGTGCCGTGGTCTCTTGACATTTAAGCACTATATTAAGAACATTCTGTAGTTCATAATTATAATTGCTATTTAACGGGTATTTATCGCGTTTGTTTACCTTATTTTCCCGACTCCTCCGTTTCGACAGGTTTACACACTGTAATTCTGTAGTTCTACTGGTAAAACTATGGGCAGAAAATTGTATCAGTAGATCCACGGGCACCAGACGTTGCTTGTGGGGGTTATGAAATCTGAGCTATATAATACGATTTCCATGTAAATTTAAACGCGAAACGGAGTGTTGAGTGTAGTGTTTTTTTTGAGTATTGCAAAAAAAATTACGCTCGTATAATTTCAGCCTTAAATAGTACCTAACGTCTCAATCATTCAGAAAACTTGACTAGCTTACTCTTAAATTTTTGTCCAATATATTATGCTTCATACGAGTACTAATATTTTAAATGCGAAAGCTTGGATGTTAGGGTGGATGTTTGTTACCTCTCCACAACGTAATGACTGAACCCATCGGACTGAAATTTTGCATAGATGTATCTCTGAGGAATCAAACCTAGGGTACTTTTATCCCATAAAACAGTTCCGGTGGGACAGAAATAACCGTTTAACTTTTCCATAGAAACACAACGTGCGAAGCTGCGGGCAGTAACTAGTATTATATTAAAAAACTTTTTTTCAGGAAAACAGTTACTATTAACATTTACTTAAAGTGTTAGTTAGGTATGTAATAAGTGGGTATAATTAGCCTAAACTGCAAGGTTATTCTCATAACCATTTAAGTTTAATGTTACTTAAGAAGTACTAACCAAGGTCGCAATTTTCTCTCCCATTTACCTAATTGATTCGTCATTGTCCACAGGTAAGTCTACCATGAGTCACAATCCCAGGAAATGCCTACTTAGGCGAGAATCGTACTCCAGTCCGTTACTTTCGACTGCAGTCCGGACACAACCTAGAGGCCAGACGGTGAGTGAGTCGCATTCTCAACATTTCTTGTCTTTGTTACGGTAAAACTGGCGGTTTCATAGGATCTTGCATGAGTTCTCTTTAACTTTGTAGAGGTATCTAAGAAATTAATAAATCCCAAAAATTTACGGTCTCGACGGGATTCGAACCCGCACCTTCCCCTTCAACGCAGGGTTGCTCTTTTTCCAACTAAGCTACGTGATTTTATAATCTTATCTTAGAATCAAGCAACGGCAAAACCTCTCGTCAAACGAACTAAATGTAAATTTGGTCTTTGAGCAGAATTGGATAACTTCATTGTTTCCTCTGTAGGCGGCGCTGACGGCGTAAGTGCCGAAAGAACTCCCAAAGATTTACACCTCGGCGAGATAAGATCACGTAGCTTAGTTGGAAAAAGAGCAACCCTGCGCTGAAGGGGAAGGTGCGGGTTCGAATCCCGTCGAGATCGTAAATTTTTGGGATTTATTAATTTCTTAGAAATTACCCAGAGTACTGTAATAAATAAAAACCTTAGAATTTGTAGAGGTACTCATAACTTGAATTGATCTTTTGATATTCTAACTATCTAACTAACCTTTTCCCGAGGTTTTGTACGCGCTTTTGAAGTAGCCTATGTCTGATATCTATACCGTTTAACTTCCAACCAAATTTTATTCAAGATCCGTTTTGCCGTTTAGGCTTAAGCTTTAAAAGGTAACAGATAGACAGACAGACAGAGTTAATTTATAATATATTTATAATTTATATTTAATATTTATAATTTATAAACAATTATAATATTAGTGAGACTAGCAGCGCCTCGCGGTTTCACCCGCGTGAATCCGGTTCCCGTGGGAATTTCGGGATAAAAAGTAGCCTATGTCCTATTCCAGACTATAATCTATCTCTGTGCCAAATTTCATTCAGATCCGTTCAGCCGTTCTGGCGTGATAAAGGAACAAACATCCATCCATCTATCTATCCATCCATCCATCTAAACTTCCACGTTTATAATATTAGTGAGATTAGTGAGATAGTGAGATTAGTGAGATAAAAAGAAAATCCATACTATAAGTATGGATTTTCTTTTTGTTGTCTACAAGCGGTCCGCCCCGGCTTCGCACGAGTATATTCTATCGCCTATGTTCATCAGGGATACTGTAGGATTCTAATGGTGAAAGAACTTTTCAAATCGGTCCAGTAGCTTCGGAGGCTATTCAATTCACGAAACAAAGAAATCTTTCCTCTTTATAATATTACTTATAGTACAGATAAAACGGTGATTACTGATTACTTAATTAAACGAAACACGACCATAAAATTAATTTTGGAATTTTATTTTTCGTGTAACTCCGAGCTATGTAGTTCAAGAGAATCATCAAATAAAAAAAAATAAAAAAAAAACAAAACAAAAAGACAAAAATGTATACTTAGAAAAGGTCAAATTCTTAAAATAAAACACTGACACGGAAATAAAGTGGTACTTTTGATTTCTGTCTCTTCGGTATGTCTAAAGTAAAGAAGCGACTAAGAAACCTTTAGCCTGTTAGTTGTTATTTTTCGAGTTGGAGCAAAACCCGTCCCAAGCTTTTTTATCTTCTAAATAATCTGATATTTTGCAACTCACTAGGAGTTTTGTTGTAGAAGCGTATACATTGCCCTTTAAAAGATACAGTAATTTTGTGAAGCCTGGTTGTGGGCACAGCGAGTTTATGTTTATTTCTTGTATTTATATTATGTATATCGCTAGAACGATCGACTCTATCGGTTTATGCTTCGCTTCAGTTAGTTTACATAATTTTCTACTAAACACACCGATTTCTACACTGTCTCCTACTTCCGCCGATTTATAATTTGACACCGTGCGGAAAGGAAGTTCCAAATTATGCAGTGCCTATTAATACTTACAACTCTTATATCATTTGACTTAATATTCTGAATATAGAGCCATTGTATTGAAATGACTTCACTTCCTAAATGGTTGACAGTCATTCACCACCGTTAGGTGACGGCCGCACTGTATAATAGTTTCGGTGGTAGACTCAGACTAAGTAGATTTAAATAAATAAATAAAGCTGGACAATTCACACAGCATTATCTAGCCCCAAGCTAAGCAGAGCTTGTGTTATGGGTACTAGATAACTGATATATGTAATACAATACATTACATTGATAGATATTTTTTATTATACATAGAAAACGACCAGAACACCCGGAACAAATACCTGCAGATCGTACAAATATTTGTCCCAAGGCGGGAATCGAACCCGCAACCTCTTGCGTCGCAGGCGGACCTTCGCCCACCGCGCCACAGAGGTCGTCGTTTCTTACTTAGTCTGAGGTGGTAAATGAAGAAACAAATGTATACCCTGCGTAAATAAAGAATGGGATTGATAATGACGTCATATCTCATTCTGCACTGAGCGGGACAGCATGAGAGGTAACGTTAATTCCATGCCGTTCTTTAAGTGCGCGGGTAATATGAAAATATACGGGACCGGCCACATAGCAGGCCTCTAGTTTAGTTAGTCGCCTGTATCCACAGACAAGTTAGGTCAAGCCTGTATGTAGCAAGGCCATGTTGGTATCCAGATTCGGATCTCTCAGATCCAATATCACCGTTACAATTAAACGCGATAAGTAAGATTAACTCAGTTTAGCGCTAAAAACGAGTTCAGTGCATTTTATCGACATAAAGTTGATAGTTGATCCGGTTTAAACGCTTAACCGAGTTAGAGAGCTGTCACACAATAGGTGTTACGAATTTGAACTCGATCAAGCTAAACCTAGTGTTGATGATCTTAGTTTTGGTAGCAAACGGAGACATTTTATTCTGTAAAGTAAGTTATTCAGTGTTTTTATAAACTTAAATTGGACCTAAGTCACACTTAGCTAATACCATCGAAACAACCAGCCAACCTAGCCGCATATCTACCATCCTGCAGTGCGGCCGTGGCTAACACCAACTGCTATTAATCTGTGGAACTGTATTGAATCAATAGTTTACTGTTATTTTTATCAACGGGTAGTTTCGTACTCGCGAAATTGCGATAAGTTTTACTCGCTCGTAAACTCTTTGCAATTTGCGTTTTTGTTGCCAAAGCAATGTTTTGAACGGCAAGGTTTGTGTTTTGACCGATTTCCGGTGAATTGTTGTACATTACTTAGGCGTGGTTTTCTGATGTGATTAAAAATAATGAAAAATAAAAAAGTCATCGAGTAAGTAACGTTAATCAGTTTTTAGGGTTCCGTACCCAAAGGGTAAAAACGGGACCCTATTACTAAGACTTCGCTGTCCGTCTCTCCGTCTGTCACCAGGCTGTATCTCATGAACCGTGGTAGTTAGACAGTTTAAATTTTCACAGGTGATGTATTTCTGTTGCTATAACAACAAATAGGTACTAAAAAACAGAATAAAACAAATATTTAAGGGGGCTCCCACACGACAAACGTGATTTTTTTGCCGTTTTATAGATAATGGTACGGAACCCTTCGTGTGCGAGTCCGACTCGCATTTGGCCGGTTTTATTTTTTAATGAACAGACTTAAGTTTCGTTTACTTACCGTGGTTTGTGGAATATCTGGTTTGACAAACAAGTTATTTCGCTGTCACAAAATGTAATGATATGGTCCCATAATTAGTGGTACCTATCATGCATGTGATTCAAGTTGCCTTGGAGTGCTGATTTTTTTATGACTCGGTTCAGTAATTCTTCTTAGCGTTCCTTTTTCTTCGCGACATTACTTAAGGATGTGGTATGGGTCAAACTAGCGACGCCACCTATATATATTATTACGTTGAACAAATAAATTTTCAAAAATCCATCGCACAGTTTGTAATAGCTGTTATAACCTTTTTTTAATGCCTCTGTAATAGTTTTATTCTATTAGGTTTAGGCAGAATATCGAAGTTGCCCTTGGTGGTTGGACCACCAATATCTATTTTCGATTTTCTGGCTAAACTAAATAGAGTAAAACTATTACAGAGGCATTAAAAAAAGCTTATTTATAATAGGTAGTATTCCGCCTAAACCTAATACTCGTAGAATAAAACTATTACAGAGGCATAAATAAACTTATAACGGGTATCACAAACTGTGCGATGGATTTTTGAAATTTTCTTTGTTCAACGTAGTAATAAAATTCAATAGGTGGCGGCGCTAGTTTGACCCATACCACAGCCTTAAGGCGAAAAGTCCCAAAACCAACTTTTGACTGTACGGAAAAACAATTTGAAGGCAATAATTTTTTTTTTGATTGGCATCGAAAGTTTAGGATTCTAGTAAGTACCTAAGTTACGGGAGTCGAAACACGACTCATCTTGACTCTCTCACACACACACACACACACACACCCACAAGACTGGAAATCGTTAAAATTTAACTTCTTGAAATTACACTTGATTTCAGTGAAAGAAGCCCATAAGTGTTAACAATTTCTGTGAATTCTGATTGCCCGTTACCGCAGCACTTCAAGCGAGCTTCGAATAACGTCTCTGTAAAGTCACGTTTTCAGAAGTCAAGCGAACACTTCGTTTTGAGCAATCAACATAGGGCAATCATCTAGATTTTGATAAATTTTAGACATTTATTTATAAAAAATTATACGTAGATACTATTCAGAGTACAAAACTAATTTAAAAATAATAGTAAGTAAGTACTTAGATTACTTCTAGAATCTAGAACATAGGTACCAATGCGAACATTTGCTCGCTCAGAACTGTTCAGAACGCTGTTAAAAAACGACTGTAGCGTCGACAATCACTTCTTTCTTACTATACTTCACGCCATTCACCTTTCTACGACCTACCTCTGCACAGCACATATCCAAACAAAACCGAACCTCGCAATATACCATGCACCAATATACCTATACTCAAAAAGAATAGAATACCTATTACCTACAGAAGTCGGTAAGCAATCAATTAATAAGGCTTGTGTGTAAGTTGTGTAACCGTTTTCTTGCCTTTCCATTAATAACACTTACTCGTTAGAACTCAGATGTACAGTCAGCGTCAGATGTAAGCGTTCAGCCTTGCCAAAAATATAGAACTTCTAGACCTTCAATTTATATACCTGCTCTCGGAATAACTAATAAATAAATTCAATAGTGTGCGTAAATTTTGATTTGTTACTACGAATTTAGTAGACTGAGTATCTATAAGAATACTAGATGGCCCGGCAAACTTCGTTCCGCCTTGGAATCAGAGATGGCGTTACAATACGAAAAATGATTTTCTCAACAGAATGTTTGAATGTTGAATGTTTCCTATAGTGAATTTTTCATATTTTTAATTAGTTATTCTACTATTTGGGACGAAGAGGAGTCCAACAAATCAAAGAACATTAAAACGGTCCAGCCGTTTTTGTGTTACAAATCGTGTAACTAACGAAAGCTACTTTAAATGAGAGAAATAAGATTATCATGGTTACTCTGATAGAATATATGTGTATAATAAAATTAATTTTCGGAAGCACGGTCAGAGTGTGGAATGGGCTTTCTGTTTTACCGCTAGAGTTAATTCTCTAGCGGGAAAACACATTTGATATTTGATATTCTCGGAGTCTTCAAGGTCGAAGCACGCTTTCCCAAAAGAACTTACCTTCTAGGAAAGCGTGTTCATCTTAGACTACATCTTCACTTACTTTAGTGAGATGGTGGCCAAACGCTCGATCAAATCCAGATTTTTTTTAAATATTTTTGGCTACGCTGGAAGCTTAGATCTTTCTAAAGCTGACTGTACAGTCAGCTGCGAAAATATGTATACACTCCCATGTTTTGAAATTTGACTGAATAGTAAGTGTATATTCATTGTGATAATTTATATATCGTATTCTGACAAGAACGATGACTACTTAGTATGAAAAATGTGTGCGTAGACTTTTATATGATAAGTTCCGAGTAAAACAAAAGTGAAAACTTGGAAGTGTATACATATCTGAGCAGCTGACTGTACCTACTACGTGTTTGAATTGTCCTAGTTAATTTGTAGTGTTAAAGATTCAGAATGCCTACATTGCTGCTTATTGACAAAGCGTGATGGCATGTGATATTCTCACGGCCCCGACACCGGGACCATCACGTACTGGCATAGCGAGCGATGATGCAGTGAATGTGAAATTATGTAGACGGACTTCCAATCCGTTGCTTATCGATTAACAACTTTATCTACAATGTTTTGAAGTTAAAATCACGTATTGATTTGCAAATTTCTAAGATAGAAATGTACAAACCATCATCGGATTTTATACACCTGGTGGTATGCCTCCCGAAATTTATGGATAAAAACTTATTTCAAATCTTTTTTTAGACTTACTTTTTTTATCTAACCTATGTTTTCCAGCAGTGGCTGGACGAAGGTCTCCTACACCTACACACCCTACATATACATCTTTGTAAAATTTCAGCCCGATCCGTTCAGTAGTTTTGTCATTCAAACTACTATCCGGCTGAAATTCCATCCTTCAAAATTTTACACAGCTACAGATAAACTATAATGACATGAACTTGTGATGAAACAATGACTAGCTGACCATTCTACCTTCTAAATTAAATTAAATTAATTATATTTATTTTAGCATGAAACTTATTTTATTGAATTTATGTTATTGTTAAATTATGTAAGTATTTTTAAATTTTATTTGACATATCGTGAAAATATAGTTAACTCAGTTTTGCAGTGCCCTTCCAGGGTGCATGTATGTACCTAGTAATAACCATTCATTCACCTTAGACCTAAGAATGAATGTAGAGTGCGCGTCAGAATTAAGTGTCCCCCAATCTCCCCTCTCTTAGACAAGGGGGATACTTAATTCTGACGCGCACTGTACATGCATGCAATAATTATGAAACTTTCGAATTTAAAATATAAGTGTAATATAGTTTTCTTTGCCAATTACAGCATTATTACTTTACATAAATAGCAAATAGATAGCACAATTATTTATTATCGGTTTAAAACTTCAAATTCTTAGCAAATAGTTGAACAACGAATTTCCCGTTGATAAACCAGCTTCCTTCCTGTCTTATCGTTAAAACTTTGTTTAGCGACATTGTATAATTAATTCGTCAGAGATGACAGAATGCTCTTGTTTTTGTGATTTTTCATGACATCACTATATCACATCATGTATCTCTATGCTAATAATGTAAACAAAGAACAAGAAAGAATAGGTATCTTCTAGACCTTCGTGATACATCGGCCACGTCTTCACTTTCCATCAGGTGAGATTGTGGTCAAAAGAAGAAGGTCTATAGACAATAAAAAAAATTGATTGGATGTTATAAAGAATTTAAATTAGTCTGTTCGTTACTTTTCTTGACAACAAAATTACTGAACAAACTAGCCTGAAATTTTGCATCACAGCTTTGTTCTTGTTTCTTGTTCTTTGAATCTTAAAAACATAGGTCGGTAATTTAAAAACAATCTCACGTTTTTTTGGAAAGCCATTTCTCGGCCAAATGTCTATATTATGTAATCGTGTTCAGGACTCATTAAAACTTTTCCATTTGGTAACATACGGGTTTGTAACCTGTATGTTACCAAATGGAAAACTTCACATTTACATTCTAATACCCATGACACAAGCTCTGCTTAGCTTGGGGCTAGATGATGCTGTGTTGATTATCCAACATTATTTATTTATCTCGGCAAAACGCGTGCGAATCCGCGGACAAAAACTCGTAAAAATTACCTTATGAGGGAAAGTCTAAATAATTAATTACAATCCAATGTCTCATTTTGCCCAGAGACAGTGTTATACGTTTATTTAATGTGTACATATGTCCGTTTGTCTGTTGTCTATGATTGTGTGACGTAATGCGACTAACAGTCTGTTAATAGCATTAGCAGTAATCCTGTTAAGTTTCAATAATTGGGTGACCGACAAAACAATGTTCGTGTAATGCGATCCAATGTCATGTAAATCTGTTTTGACATGATTTTCGTATTACATGACAGTAATAGTGTTAGGATTTGACTGTTTTCATGGTCGACTTTTGTAAGCTACTTAATTAATATTTTTGTACGTAGATTACGATTTTATGTAAATATATTATTTTATATATTTATTTACCAAAGTCATCGACTTAGCTCTAAGAATTAGCTACTCGTAGCTGAAGTGGCAGTGGGCCGGCCATATCTCGCGAAGAAACGATAACTGCTGGCGTAAACGTGATCTTGAGTGGAGACCGCGACTCGACAAACGTAGTGTAGGACGCCCTCCAACTAGTTGGGATGACGATTTGCGAAAGACTGCTAGCAGATGCTGGATGCGGCAATCTGAAGACAGGACGCTATGGCGCTCATTAGGGGAGGCCTATGTCCAGCAGTGGACTGATATAGGCTGATGATGATGATGATGATGTCCAGCAGTGGACTAATATATATATTCGTATATAATTCAAAGTTATGACATCTTCAATCGAAATATTGGGTATGTAGGTAATGAATGACTTCGTCGATAGTATCCAATGGTAACAGTTGGACTATACTACGCTATAGCATTCGACTCTACTCAAAACAAATCCCAAGTCAGATCTCATCTGTTTGTCCCTTAAATCGACGTGAAATAAAATTAATTTTGTTATTAATTTATTTTAATTCTATTAAACAAACCACTTGTTCAAACAAGTGGTTTGTTTACTATATTTTTCTTACTATACTACACTATATACGTTCTTACTATACTATACTATATTTTAAAAGATGGTTTAATGGGCCTACCTACTATCCTAGGTAGGTACTTCCGAACGAGCCCCTTCCCAAAGAGGCCACCCACACTCAAGGCTAATAAATTCTAAGAAAAGTAATTTAGCTTGGACTCTAACGTAACCATCTAGTTTTCTAGCACAGTGGGCGGCAAATTGGAGGGAAATGTCGTCAACCCACGTGGGAAAAGGTCATGACGTCACGTGCAGGACTGCCGCCCCCGGTTACGTCTGACAGGTCGCGGGTGGTCTCATCTGTATGGCAACCCCATTCAGATGAATAATATGTCCAGAATATTAAACCCATTTATTAAAAAAACACAGGCAACCCTTGTTTATAAATATAATTTATTCATAGCCACAGACTCATTTTACAAAAAAGGAAAACACAAAATCATACAGGATAAACAGAAACATACCTAATACTTTAAGATTTAAATTTTTAAACATTTAATTAAAAAAAATAAGCATGTAGTAGAGTCCCAAGAGTAGGAAAAATTGGTCTTTCCCTATGTGCGCGGCTAATCAGGTCCTGCCTCGGCTTATTGTCGTTACCATCCGAGGACGATAACGACGCTGGTTTTCAGTCAGAACCTATTAGGGTGACGTCGCGTCACGAGTAACAGTCCACAAAGTAGAACAAACAAGTAGTAGTACATAACTGACTGATACAAATTATACAGTCCAGCATTATTTATTTATTTAGAAGACTTCATTCTTGAATGCTCATTTCACCATCATGGGGGTTTCAGATCTTTATCTGCTTAATTAAGAGTCAGTTCAGGAAGAAGTAACTAAATATACACGTTCACTGGCATAAGCATATACATATATATATGGGTGTGTTAAATTTTTCACCATCTCCACTAAGTACTTACAACAATTTTGGGTCAAATTCGAATAATGTGAATTAAAACCAAAGAGTGGAATGACCTTCCAGCGTCTGAGTACAATCTTGGAGTCTTCAAATCCAGGGTGAATATTTCCTTCTGGGAAAGCGTACTCCATTTTTATTTATTTATTATTTTTATCGGACAATACGTTAGAATTGTTCCAGTAGTCATGTAGCCTATTGAGCTAACTGCAGACAGTTACAAATTGTCTATAGGTAGCTCAATTGATTCATATCAATACCAGTCGAATGCGTCCCCAAGAAGTTGGCTGCCCCGCTGTATAGCGATGCTGTTGCGCTGCGCCAGATACTCACCAGCTCGCGGGTCACGCGTCGCTTCGACCAGACGCTCAGATAACTTTTTAAAAACCCAGAGAACCTTGGTACTCCACGGATCTAGGGTCTGGATTCCAAGGGGGAGTATAGGTATGTGTAGGCTCTGTCGAATAACTAAAGTCACTGCGAGTGAGTTTCTATGAATTTCGAATAAAATAAATAAGAAAATATTTTATTTGTGTAACAAAATTAAATATGACAGGTACGTTGTTTTATATCTCATATAAAAGTGATTGATTAGCTATGTTAGTTTTTTTTTTATTTACATCAAGTTCCTGACACTAACATGAAATGCCTGTGCGAAAGCCTACGCATCATTTTCCAGCCTGTAGTTACAATTGAACCAACAATAAGAGTGGGTGTTATGACGTCACCAGGGCACAAATAATGTCTAGACCACGTGGTAGTACCTAAACGACTAACGTAGAGTGACGTCATAGAATTACATTAGGGCGGGTAGGTGTGAAATTTATTGTTTGCGTGGGATATACTTGAACGAAGTGTACGTAAGGTCTTTTGTGGTAAATTCGGATTTGGTTTTGTAGCTTTGGTTGATTATTTTTCTCATCATAATGGTATGAAAAAAGGAGGACATGGCCCGTGCTTTTGCTCAGCAGTGCTGATGATGAATATCTCATCCTCTATCTAGATACTTTCTATTTGCTTTTTTTTCATCATGGCTAACACGTGACTTTGCTTCCGCGAGCTTTTTCTGCATTTTGTCATTTTCTGTCGTACTTTTTCTGTAATTTAATTTAGACTGCACCTTCTCTAAAACTAAATCCCTAGGCTTTTTATTTGTTCTTTTTCTTTTCACCTACCTACATCAATAATCTAAGGTGCCCATTAAATTAATGGAAAAGATTAACAACAACAGAAAACAAAACCGAATTAACCGCGTTATTAATCTTATAATTTGCTATGATCCCATAAAATTTCACGCTTTTTGTCTCATCTTCTCCGAGCCCTTTATCCAAGGCTCGTAAATCTGAAATAGAACCACGCCATTAACTCCAATAAATAACCCAATAAACACTTTTCAGTTACTTTCCCGTCTCCGTCCAATTTTCTGGTTCCCTGGGCAGCATCAGGTTTCGGGGGGGCAGGCTGAGACGCAACAGGCTTCCCCCATCTTGCCACCCTATTGTAACGTAGATTGAATAGTAATTTCATTTTATCTACACTTTAGCTCGTCTAGTGTGAAATTAAAAGCCTTGGATTCTATTTTCAGACTGTGTGGGAGTTATTTTAAGCCTATTTCTCTTGTTGGAAATTAATGCAAGAACGTGGCATTGTACACATTATGTATTAGGTAGGGTTTTCATCGTGAAAAGTAAATAGGGAAGAGGGATTTTCAAATGGAAGGCACTAATTCGCATAGTAAAAACTCTCGGCTTACTTTTTGCATACCTACTTGTATTTCTTTTGTTGTACTTTTATTCACTTTATTATAAATGACGACGACCGATGTGGCGCGGTGGGCGAAGGTCTGCCTGCGACGCAGGAGGTTGCGGGTTCGATTCCCGCCTCGGGACAAATGTTTGTACGATCTGCAGATATTTGTTCAGGGTGTTCTGGTCGTTTTCTATGTATAATAAAAAAATCGATCTATATATTGTATTGTATTATGTTTATCAGTTATCTAGTACCCATAACACAAGCTCTGCTTAGCTTGGGGCTAGATAATGTGTGATTTTCCAGCATTATTTATTTATTTTATAAATGCGATAGTTTGGGGTGGATGAATATATGTTTGTTATGTCTTCATGCCAAAATTACTGAACGTATGAGGTTGAATTTCGCATAAAAACATTATTTCACGTTAAGTATTGAATATTTTCTATTGTATATTTTCAAGTCACAACGTTTCCCATCGAAAGTCCATGTTTATAAAATGAAACGTATGGAAAAGAGGTCACACAAAGTAATTTTCCTGGAAGGCATTAGCATGACATGGCGCCTTAACTTCGGGGCGTCTCTCCTAGTTACAAATAAACATTATTATACGGATCCAGCATTTCATGTTGAAGACAGGGCGCTATGGCGCTCATTAGGGGAGGCCTATGTCCAACAGTGGTGTCCCAGTGGAAGAATCATCGTCGGATCCTATAACAAAAGCCATCGAAGCTTCCTCGAATCATCTAAAACTCACACCTAACGAGCTTCAGGTAAGCCGCCTCTATCTCTGTTAATATAATAGTACTAGCTTCCGCCCGTGGCTTCGCACGCATATCTCCTGGATAAAAAGCAGGCTTCATGTTATTTTAGATCACACTGATCTTTTCTCCTAGACATCAGCACAAGAACCCGCCCCAACTTTTTATCCTCTTTATCCTCGTACTCAAATTGTTGGTGTAGTACTACTAAGCCCTAATGTTACTTAATACGGGCTAATCCAAGTTTATCTATAACGTACAATAGATTAGGTATAACCTTGCTGATATGTTTTATCGACACCTAAATTCACTTTATTACAAAGCAATAAGGTTCTTCTTGGATTCAATCACCTCTGTAATTTGATAAGACGGTTCCTTAATAAGAGTGAGTTAGCAATTACTGGATGCTGTCTAGTCTTGAGAGAAGAGTGTAAAAGATAATTTGTTTGTAGGTACTGAAAAATTTCAAACTTCAACACAGTTTTTTAAGTTTTTCGGGATTTATCCCGCTAGAAATAAAATTGTACGGAACCATCCCGGGATCAATTTCCATACAATAGCGAAAGAATTTTCCAAATGGGTCCAAAATCGACGAACATACAGAAAAAATACAAACAGCCGAACATAGAACCTCCTCGTTTGTTTTAGTTTCGTCGGTTAAAAGTTTTAACCGTATATATAATTTAATATTAAAAATTATTTAATTTAAAAAAATTATAATATTAAATTTATACCGCCCTCTGTGCCACTTATTCTTGACACAACCGTACAATAGTTTTTCATAGTGTTGTATTAGTTTTTATTAGTACTTTTACAAAATTTAATAACGTTGAACTTGTTTTATTGTAGGATTCAAAGTTATCGTAGGTATACATTTTTACAAAAAATAATATAATGTAAAAAATATCTTTCAACAGATATCGTCTATAGATATTTTTACAATACGTAGGAAACACACGGAAAGATTATTTTACTAACATTTGTCCGGAGGCGGGACTCGAACCCGCAACGCAGGCGAACCTTGGCCCGCTGCGCCACAGGTTGTCTATGCCATGGTCCTCTCATTCTGTCTACTAAAACTCTTCTCATTGAAAGAAAGAAAGAAAAGAATTTCTTTTTACCCATAATTATACACTAAAACTATACGAAAAAAACAAAAGAGAGAAATATAAAAACGAGTCCCCACCCCAGTGTAGGCAACATTCGGCTAAACCCATTGCTACGCTGGTTTCCAGGTAGAGCCCGGGTGAGGAGTGTTCTACTGAGATACGTACGTGGACAAAGAAATAACATAACCAAAAGGCACAGATTAGACATGCTAATTAACTTAAATAGACATAGAATAAACATTTGACTGTGAGCTTCAACTCGCTAGCGACTGGCATTCGATCGAGATAGTGTCGATGTCGATACGGAACGGTACAGCGAACCGGATTCAAACCCACTATCGCTGGTGAAAGTAGTTACAAAAAATGCTCCCATTCCTGCACCGGTTGATATTTCATGAGACGTTCACTTGAGACCTGATTAAGGGAATTCGCGAGGTGATTATGACGGAAAATGTTGAGTGGGCGCCGCCGCGTGTAGTTCGCTTCACGGGTTGTTTGGTTTCAGTGTTGATGATGATTCATTGTTAATCGAAAATGGTCTGGTTAGACCACAGACATGATACTAGCAGCGCCCTAAATGTCTGTGGGTGAAACACTAGTCTGTAATGGAAAATAATTGTAAATTAAATGACTTATCAAATTATGAAGATTGTGTGATATTTTCATCAGAGCCTAGTTCGTTATCTAGCAGGGTACACCACGTGCAGGTCCGGTTGGCTTGGGAGACGAGATGTTGAAGTCCCCATTACACCCTTTTCAGTTTGTTTGAACGGGTCTTTTGCGTGGCTACATGACGTTTAAAGATTTCTTTAACAAGTCATCATTTTAAATGCATTATGCACCTAGCTTTCGTTTGATTTGAGATTGGAAAATTTATTTTACTGAGGAGATTTCTAGGAACATATAGAAGTTTAAACTAAAACTAGTTATTTTAAGATCTTGCTGTTCCCGGAAAAACCTACCGAACTGTGCAAACATTTAAACCTATGTTCCCAACAAACGTTACAGGCCATTTCTTCACGCCTCATAACCATAGTTGTAGGAAACGGATGCAGCTCTTTAAACTATTAACAGCTTTGTGTTAACTAAATTTGGAATCTTAAATCTAGATTCTCAGAAGCGAAGCCTACTAATATTAAAAAGGCGAAAGTTCGTGCCGTTGTGAAATTTTTTGTGCAAAGATAAAGCCAAAACTAAAAAGTGAAAAAAAAAGTATGATCAAAAATTTTTATGAATAAAATCAATAACACCTTATTTCTTATTTGATGATAATAACAAAATAATAATAACCATTTATAAAGCTGTTTATAGTATGAAATTTGACTTGGCTAAGTGCTTATTTTGTTAGCCTAAAGATAGTATTGAGTTCGAGTTTGAAAGGATTGAGCTGAAATTTTGCACCGATGAAGTTTTATGCTTAGAGTAACATTAGGCTATGTATTATACCTACCGAAAAAACTTGCGAAGCCGCGGACTGAAGCTAGTTTTAATATTATGTTGAATAAGCGGTGAATGTATTTCAGATACTTTTCGAATAAACGGCCTCGCCTTTCAATCAAGAGCGACCGATACAGCTATAAACAACGTAATTCTGCTGCATATTTCGAATACATAACCTCCTTTTATGTCTGCAAACGATTACCTACCTACTTTACTTGTGTTATTTGCAAACGAAATACTGACAATCATCGTAATTTCTCGTAATCGTGTAAAGCAAGCTATTTTTGGATTGCGGCATTCGAGACAGTTAATTAAAATCTAATCTAAAATCTAGACATTTAAGCTCCACGTGTGATATCGTCGTTTGTAGGTTCAATAATTGACAACACGACTTTTCAGTTCAAGCATTAAACGTTTTTTTTTCATAATAAATTGAACATAACTAATATCAGTTTCACCAATTTATTATGCATTCTATTTTGCTTTCAAAATTTCTTGAGATATTGCAGTTACATAATTTCAAAGGAAATCTGAAAAATTCAAAGCTAAAATTTATAGCGTACTTTTTTAAATTTAGAATTCACACATTAACATTATCATGCCATTCGAAAAATCCGAAAAAAACTAAGAAAAACTGTATACTCAACACATTTTACGTGTTTTGTCAGTTACGCCAATTGAACCTGCAACCGACGATATAAACAAATATTTATGGGGAAAGTATGGTAATATTTTTGATACTTAACTACTTTCTTGGCGATTAATACAAAATGGTATATGTTCAAAGTAAAGGTACTTTGTATTCTACGTGTACGTAATGTGTCGCAATTCCAATTCTTACTCACACGTAAAATGTCGCATACCAAGAGAAAGCTGCTAGCTAATTGGACTAATAAATTCCTATGAAATGCCGATAGATTCATGTATTAATTTAAATCTACGGGTCGTTATCACAAGTGCTTGTTGTTGCGGTGGCCCGTTTGGGAGTAGTAGAATTGGAAAACACTGAGTTTAAGTAGTATAAACGTTTATTTCTCCAGAGCACATGTTACACGCATTTGAGTAGCAATCCGAAGTCTATAATAGATTTATAACGGAAGCGGAACTTACTCATTTCCATCAATAAGTAGAGGAGGCATAAACCTCAAATATCCATAGATAATAATTGTCATGTTTGTTGGATGCCAACATGCTGGGGGCGGCGGAGAAAGCCGGATTAATTAATGAATTTAAAATTTTAACTGAGATCCAGCATCTTGGTTTACAAAAGCTAAGAATTAATTTACATTACAATATTTTTATGAAAGCTTAAGTGATTTTTTATTACACCATATCCTTTAACAAATAAATGAGAGTTAATAATGCTACATTCTTAATGCAATACCTAAAATTTATGTTACATTCTCAAGCTAGTTACATGGCGTTGTTGGTACAAGTTAAAAAACTGTAATTTAATCAAAATTGTATGACAATTTTTAGAAGGATGGTAAAAACCAACCTATTTTCTTTTTAAGTGTTTAAATTAAATTATAATAAGCCTATCAAACTAACCTATATTCTTATTTCTAGGCAAACAAAATACGCTCTCATACCTATTAAGGCATTTTTTATTTATTACGAATCTTATTTTATAGGCAGAGATACCTACCTTATATATTACTCTAACAAGCTTAACTTTAAACACACAGTGATTCTTATGAGCACAAACTCAAAATCTTATTCTAAAGGTAAAACACTTATATTGCTTAGAGATCTTTTATACACCTTTTTGTTGGGCGTAATCACATCCACAACGCGGACCTGGTTGTCCTTGCCTGGGTACACTTTAAGGATTCTGGCCATAGGCCATGACAAAGGTGGAGAGTTAGGCTCTCTTAGTATGACTAAGCTCCCTTCTTTTACATTTGGCATACTATCACGCCATTTTGGTCTACATTGTAGAGTATTAAGGTAATATTTGTGCCAAACATTCCAAAAATGTGTTTTTATTTTGTTACATAGGTCCCAAAATTTTACTCTATTGGTAGGTAGATCTACCACATTTCTCTCAGGGAAAGAAGTTAATGCAGTACCTATTAGCCAGTGTCCTGGCGTTAAATAACTAAAGTCATTTACATCATCAGCTGCTACAGGTAAAAGAGGCCTGGAGTTTAATACAGCTTCTATTTGACACAAAATTGTGTTAAATTGTTCATATGTTAGTACATAGTTTTGCATTATGCGCTTGAGATGAAACTTCATGCTTTTTACAGCAGCCTCAGCAAGTCCAGCAAACACAGGTGAGTAACTAGGTGTGAAGTGAAAAGCAATACCTTGTTGAGTTGTAAAGTTTTGCACTTGTGTTTGGTGGGCTTGTGATGCCTGAAGTTCATACAGACGAGTTAATTCGTTCCTTGCTCCCCTGAAACAACCGCCATTGTCGCAGAAGATATCTGTGGGTAAGCCACGTCGCGCTATAAAGCGTTTAAAACATGCAAGAAAACTCGCTGTACTAATATCAGAGGTCAGCTCTAAGTGAACAGCCTTTGTGACGAAGCAGACGAATACGCAGACGTATCCTTTACTCTGTACTGCTCGTCTTATTCTCGAATTTTTTATTTGAAAGGGACCCGCGAAATCAATGCCTACTTTCTGAAAACTTCGACTGGCGGTTATTCTTTCAGGTGGCAAGGATCCCATTAACTGCCTGGCGCAGTCCGCTTTCATCCTAAAACAAAGTAAGCATTTATGAACAAGTTTTTTCACATGTTTATATGCATTTATTATCCAGTATTTCTGGTTAAGGCTAGATAGCAATAGCCTAGGTGCAGCATGAAGCAATCTAAGATGCTCATGGTTTATAATGAGATCAGTTATCCGAGATTCTTTCGGCAGTACGATTGGGTGTTTTTTTGAAAACTTAACAGTAGAGTTCTCTATTCGCCCACCTACTCTTAATATACCTTCGCCATCTAGGAAAGGGTGCAGTGGCTTCAGTGAACCATTGACGTTTTCTTTATTTTTTAATAAATTTATTTCGCTTGTGAAATGAATGCTCTGCTCATATCGTAATAGCCTATTCAATGCGTTTGTCAACTCTGAGGGTGATAGCGCTGTACCAGATTTTCGCTCAGTTTTGTTCTTTAGGTTGTAGCAAAACCTAAGAATATATGCCATCGTTCGTGTCATTTTATTAAGGTCGGAAAACCTATCTGTGAAGCTGAAAAAATCGTCCTTACGAGTGAGAAGAGAAACCTTGGCAATCGAGAGTGCTGCGGTCTTTTTTACCTCTGGCAAGTCATCTGTGGCGGGTGGCAGTGTGCACTGAAATTCATACTTACTATCACTTAAATATTGGGGGCCTAACCACCACAACCTGCAGTCAATCAGCTCGTCCGGATCAGCTCCTCTGCTAACTAAGTCAGCAGGATTTTCCTTTGTGTGCACGTACAACCAGCGCTATCTATTGGGCAAGTCTCGAATCAACCTTACTCTGTTTGCAACATACGCATTAAGTTTCATACAGTCAGTGGCTATCCATGCAAGAGCAATTTGTGAATCAGAAAATAGATACACATCGTTTATTGTGACTTTTAGCTTTAGAGTATCATACACTCGGTTCGTAAGCTTCGTTAATAATAGCATTGCATTGAGTTCTAAGCGGGGTATAGTTAAAGCCTTATTATCGCGGGGGTTGATTCGAGACTTTGAGCAGATCAAAGAAGTCGTCACCTTCCCTGCGTCGTCTACCACCCGAAGGTAAAGACAGCAACCATAACCAGTCGTGCTTGAAGCATCAGCAAAGCCTATAAGTTGTATAGCAGAAACACTGCTAGGAATGTGAATATTTCTCTCAATAGTGAAAGGTTTCATATTAGTTAATTTTTTGGCAAAGGAAAGCCATTCAGATTGTAAAGGTTGCGGCGGGACTTGATCCCATCCACATTTTACACACCAAACCTTTTGCATGAAGGATTTTGCCTTCATTATAACAGGCGACATGAAACCTAGCGGATCATAGAATTTTGAGATGTAGCTCAATATTTCCCTTTTGGTTGGTGTTTCAATTTGAAATGGTTCTGGGCATGAAAACAAAAAACAATCATTTGCAACATTAAGTGTTAGCCCTAAGGTTTTTAAGAATAAATCATTCTTTTGTAAAACTAAATCGTCAAACTGCTGTTTTTCTAGAGGAATACCTACTAAAATATCGTTACAGTTTGAAGCCCACTTGTGGGTATTAAAGCTACCCTTTTCGAGTAGCTCACTCAGCTGCCGTTTTGCCTCAATCACCACATGCTTATCAGAGTGCGCATAGCAAGCGTCGTCCACATAAGTGCAATTTCTTAAAATAAAAGAAGCTAGAGGAAATTCGTTTTCGTATTTTGTTGCAAGCTCGTGTAGACAGCGGGTTGCGAGATAGCTACTGCTCTTCTGGCCGTATGTTACTGTTTTTAAGCGTATGCATTTTAGGTTTTCTTTAACATCAGCCCTCCATAAAATATTCTGCAAGCTAGTGTGCGCCGGGTTTAGCTCAACGCAACGGAACATGCGACGAATATCGGTAGAGAAAGTGTATTCACCCAAACGAAACAAAAGCATTATATCAAACAGCTCTTTCTGCACAGGCGGACCGTTCAACAACAAATCGTTTAGCGAGATTTTTTTATCGGTTTGCATAGAAGCATCGAAAACTACGCGCGTTTTTGTACTCTTACTATTTTCGTTTATGACTGCATGGTGGGGCATGAAATATAGCGGCTCATTTTTAAAATCTATTTCATTAAAATCTAAATATTGCCCATGTCCTAAGTCTATGTATTCGTTTATGAATTTTTCGTATTCTGAAAGCAAGTTAGGACTTTTATGTAACTTCCGTTCAAGACTAAGGAACCTATAGAAGGCATATTCGAATGAGTTACCCAGAGAATCGTTAATTTCATTCAATGGTAACTTTAATGGCAGGTCAACCTGAAATTTGTTGTCCTTGTGCACCGTAGTGTTTTGAAAATTAGTTTCACATAATTGGCTTTCTGATATTTGTTCAGAAAATATTTCAGGAACCTTTTCAGTTTCAAAGAACTGTTTCAAAGTATTATTGAGATCCGCCTTACAATGATCTAAGCATAGCAGTGAGACCTTACTTGAGTTCCTTTGTGTGTGCTGGGGTAAAGCCCCAGCGATGACATGGCCAAACCTCGTGTTGATAAAGCATGGCTGCTGCTGCTTATTATATCGCGAAGCTCGTTGCTCTGTAGAAGCTCGTTGCTCCGACAGCAGTGCCTGGAAGAATACATCGGCTCCAATCAACATATTGATCTCTGATGGTAGATTAAAATCATCATCGGCTAGTGTCATCTCTTTTGGTATGTTTATTTCTGTCATGTCTACCTTGAACTGTGGAATTTTGCATGTAATTTTATCCAGGACATGACAGTTTATGGTCACCCTATAATTTGTGGCTAGTGAGAACACTTCTAGGGGGACAGAATATTTAGCAATGTTGCTTGCATTGCTGACTCCTACAATGTTTGTTTCATCTTTGTTTGGAATTTTCCCTAACACATCTAACACCTTACTTGTTACTAGGGATACCTGGGATGCTGAGTCCAAAATCGCCTTCACATGTACTTCAGTGCCGTTCTGAGAATAAAGCTTTATTTTTACAGTTGGTAATAAAACCCTATCTGTCTGCGTGTTTGATATCAATGTGACCGGGCTTGATGCTGATGATGACTCATCATGCAGTATTGTATGGTGAGCCTCCTTGCAAATATTGCATTTGAAATGGAACTTGCATTTGCCCTTGTGACTATTAAGGCAAATGTTGCACAGACTTTTTTCTTTTACTAACTTTATTCTTTCTGCATAAGGCAAAGTTTTAAATTCTTTACATGTGAATAATTTATGTTCAGACTTACAATAGGCACAGGTGATGGGTCCAGTTGTTGTTGTGATGTTCACCACTGCTCTCTGCTCTCTGGCGGGTCGGCTTGTAGCTGTTCGCTGTGACGGCTCAGCATTCTCCATTGCCAAGGCTCTCCGCTCCAGGAAATGCAAGAAGTCAAGTACCGCTGGATCTGAGTCAGTACTTCGTTCAAGTTGGTATGCTCGCAGGGTGTAAATATCTAATTTGCGAAACAAAATAGACAGTAAGATTGGATCCCAAGTCTCTGTGTTTATCTGTAGGTTTTTGAGGCTAGCTAGGCATTGTTTCACAATAGAAATAAATTCCCTCAAGTTTGTCGATGTAGATTTGGACAGAGCATTTAAATCAAGTAATGCATTTATATGTTCATTTACAATTTTAAATCTATGATTGTACCTATCATTGAGAAGCTTGAGTGCTTCATCATAACTACCTGGTTCCAGAGGAAGGTTTTTTATGAGATCAAAGGGTTCGCCTTCTAGGAAAGTTCGCAGGTAGTACAACCTTTGAATATTGTCAAATGCCCTGTCTTTGTGAATTATGGCATTGAAGAGATTTATAAATGGATTATACTCGCTATATTTACCATTGAATGGTTTGATCTCTATTTTAGGCAGTTTTGTCCTAAAAGAGGAATTACTAACACCCTCAAAAGCTGGGGTTGATTTCGCTTGTATCGCCTCGTTTAACGAGGACAAGATTAAATAGAATTGTGATTCAACCTCTTCTACATTCTCGGAATCTAGTTCATCTAAGCCTAAAATCTTTTGGTTGAAGCTTTCGTACTTACCGAAAGTCTCGGTTAATCTGTCTCGCTTTGCATGTAAAGTAGACAATGTCGACGTCTCTAACTCTTCGAGGTTTGTAGTAAAATTATACAGCCGTGTAATGGCTGATTTCGTGTAGCCACGGGAGGCCTTTAAACCTTTTAATTCTTTTTCCTCCATTTTAGAATACGTAGAACACCGTAATAACAATCAAGCACACACTTATTACCAATATTAATGTTATTATTGTCTTTAGAGCTCCAAACAAACTTAAAATCTAAGTCGGCGTACGCGCAACTTCTCTGAAAAACAAACGGCACAATACGAGGTAAACAATATGGCTGACCGCTTGCTTAGCGCTTGCTTGTGTCACCGGAAGCGATTGTGTGGCGCGGTTAGTTGTCGCTGCTCGCCGCTGTAGCGCGCTGCTGACGTTGATCATAGACAATTGTTGAAAGGGCCAATGATGTGGCAGAATTTTGACGCCAAATTTTGAAATTACGACGGTGCGATATTCAAATAACTCATGCAATTTCTTGATGACAAATTCCGACTTGATGAATGGTTTCTGTTCCGAGGAATATTAATTATTTCATGAAGGTTGTGTTGTAGCTCGTTGCACAGGATCGTGAGCTGGATCGCGTCGAAGCTGTACCTTTCTGTTTTGAGGTTATATCGCGTCACTCAAGCTTTTTCTCAATGACGAGCTTCGACGATTATTAGTTTTTATAGGAATAAGCTCCTTCGTGGTTGCTCGCTGTACGGGATAGTGAGCTGGATCGCGTCGAAGCTGTACCTATCTGTAACGAGGTATATCGCGTCACTCAAGCTTTTTCTCGATGATATTATATTTCATCGAGATTATAACGGAAGCGGAACTTACTCATTTCCATCAATAAGTAGAGGAGGCATAAACCTCAAATATCCATAGATAATAATTGTCATGTTTGTTGGATGCCAACACTTGTTGCCGTCATAAATATAACTGTTGTCGGAGTGGGATAGCGGCTACTATTGTTCTCGGATGCTCTCACACGCGTATGAATGGAGCTATGATAAAATGCTTTGATTAAATTAGTTACCTACCGCTTGCAGTATTTATAGTAGGGGCGTATTCTGCTATTAAACTAAAAGCTTCACTTTAAAAATGGTATCGTTATAGAATGAGAATTTTGGCATACTACCTTAAATAAAAGAGTGTACAGATAAAGGAACGCGCGTTTAAACTCAAAGTGAATGAATGAAACAAGAGTTTCATTCATTCATTAAATGAGGACTTTTCAATGCGACCTTAAAAAAAAGTGGTTGCCATAGACTAAGATAGATGGCACTGTATGAAACTCAAGTATCAAAAATCTGCCATCATCTAGTGGGAATTATTTCATTGTTTATTTTACGGCCGAGTGTCAAAATAAAAAGCGTGATTGGTTTTTTTGGTGGAGTAGTACATTACGCCCTGCAACTCCGGCCAGTAAGGTTCTGTAACCTTTAAGATTCTACGTGAAAATTGTGCGACGATACCATTGTCATAGTAAAGCGATTGGTTTTCAAAATTGGGCTCCAGCACCTCTGTTCGTATCGTACGTACAGTCATCTACACATCTCTGGCAATATTCAGGCAATATTGGCGAGTTATCGCCACCGTGATGCTAAAATAAAATCATGAAAAGGCAATATGAGAAAATAGAATAAAATAAAGGGTTTGAATATAACCTTCTTCCTCGGCTTTGCTCGTGTTACGTGTAAATAACCTGAAAATCACTTTCTTACTTTTGAGTTTATACAGTACGTAATTGCACTTCCTACGTTGCGTTGTATAGTGTTGTGTCGTACATAATTGTCAGCAATATACAATGTATATTGCACATAATTACACAATACATAACGTACATAAAAATCATCATCATCAGCCTATACATAAAAATACACGTACACTTTTCAAAGTCGATGCCACATGGACTTAAAGTGAAGTTTTTCACAAGAATTTTGAAGTTTTGTGCAGTGGTTTACAAACATAGTACTTTGTGAATGGCTAGATTATAGATAAACTAGCAGCGCCTCGCGGTTTTTCACCCGTGTAGTTCCCGTTCCCGTGGAATTCCGGGATAAAAAGTAGCCTATGCTCTATTCCAGACTATAATCTATTTCTGTGCCAAATTTCATTCAGATCCGTTCAGCCGTTCTGGCGTGATAAAGGAACAAACATCCATCCATCTATCTATCCATCAATCTATCTATCCATCAATCCATCTAAACTTTCACGTTTATAATATTAGTGAGATTGTAGCTTACGTGTTATTCAAGATCCAGAACTAGGTAGGTGTAAGTCAACACAAAAACACACCTTCACAAAATTTACAAATGGCGCAACACTCGTAGAAGTGACACCTTTTGGTTAGTGCAAAGTGGCAGTGGGAAACAATTCTAGTCCAGGTTTCGATATAAGAAACTATAAAAGGGAACATCTTATTGCGCGGCCACAGTATCGCGTAAATATTACTTTCATTGCATTTATCACGAACATTCCCGAGCGAACAATTCTTTTTTGCTAGTTTCCCGAGGCGTTTCAATGTGTATACTATAAGCTAAGTGTCAGCGCAAACTAGCCACTGATAATAGTGATCATCGAACACTGGCTTCAGAACCAGAGAATTTATCACTTAGTGTTACTTATTTACCAATAACCCTGTATAATGATTACTAGCTGTGGCCCTCGCCTTCGCACGCGCTTTTCAAGTAACCTATGTCCGTCCCCGGAATACCATTTACCTTCTTGCCAAATTTCAATAAGATCCGTTCAGCCGTTTAGGCATGAAATGGTAACATACATACAGACAGCGTTACTTTCGAATCTATATTAGTATGGATTAATCAGAGCCTTGGTAAAAAAAAAAGCTGGACGTTTCGATACGAAATGCAGGAAATAGAAAGCAAATATTCTACTCAAGTAGCAATAACAGGAAATTAAAAAAAAACAGGAAATTTCGTTTTATGAAGAACGGTTTACTGCCCGCATGCACCGACCCTTAAATTAATTAAAATGTGGAACAATGACTAAAGCTTACGCGACACAAATCACGTCATATCGTGTGCGATATTTAATGTCTTATGCAATGATCGACTTTTAGAATCAGGGCCCCGATTCCGAGGCATCACTGGCGATGCTACTTCTCTTCTCAACTTTCCGTCTCTTTTCAACGCTACTTCAAAAAATAAATAATGCTGGACAATTCACACAGCATTATCTAGCCTCAAGCTAAGCAGAGCTTGTCTTATGGATACTAGATAACTGATATACATAATACAATACACTACATAGATAGTTTTTTTATTATACATACAAAACGACCAGAACACCCTTAACAAATGTCTGCAGATCGTACACACATTTGTCCCGAGGCGGGAATCGAACCCGTAACCTCGTCGCAGGCAGAGCGCCTGCGACGCAGGAGGTTGCGGGTTCGCCCACCGCGCCACATCGGTCGTCAGTAGAGGCTAACCTAGCACTTATCATCTTCTCAATTCTACAATCTCATGGGGGGGTGAGTGCCCATACCCCCGCTGGTCATGCGGGTTGAGAATCGCAGTTCGGTGGTAAATCTATTCTGCAAGAGGCGCTGCTGCCCGCCCCCTGATGTAAGTCCCTTAGTTGCCTCTTACGACACCCGCGGGAAGAGTTGGGGTGTGAAATATCTGGTACTAGCAGCGCCTCGCGGTTTCACCCGCGTAGTTCCCGTAGGAATTTCGGGATAAAAAGTAGCCTATGTCCTATTCCAGACTATAATCTATCTCTGTACCAAATTTCATCCAGATCCGTTTTGCCGTTCTGGCGTGATAAAGGAACAAACATCCATCCATCTATCTATCCATCCATCTAAACTTTCACGTTTATAATATTATATTTATAGTGAGATTATTTGTTTATCGGCCCAATTTTGTTTCTCTCAGAGTCAGGGCCCGGGAGTCGAACCGGTTGGCAGTTGCATCACCACACGCTCGCCTATATGCCATGTGAGAGGGTGTGTGACTGCAATAGCTGAACTAGTCTATTAATATCGCATCCGGTTTGCGAAACACAATCAAGTATAGAGCTTTATTGTTTTTCATCTTAAAGCGAAATGAGTTCTAAAACCCATGTTTTGAGTGTCCGGAAAATCAATTTTAAGGCAATAAAACACTTTTTTTTAATATCTTTTGATGAGCATCAAAAGCTTAGGATTCTAGTAAGTTTGTCGAGGAGTCGAAACAAAACACGTTGGACTGTTGAATCGAGTGGAGTCCAGTTTTTTGTATCGATATATGTTGATGAATCGATACAAAAAATAAAACCGGCCAAGTGCGAGTCGGACTCACTTACGAAGGGTTCCGTATCATTATCTATAAAAAAGGCAAAAAATCACGTTTGTTGTATGGGAGCCCCCTTAAATATTTATTTCATTCTCTTTTTTAGTAAATTTAAAGAAATAAAACACAAGGTGTGCGAAATTCACGATAAATCTCACTAATATTATAAACGTGAAAGTTTAGATGGATAGATGGATGGATGTTTGTTCCTTTATCACGCCAGAACGGCAAAACGGATCTGGATGAAATTTGGCACAGAGATAGATTATAGTCTGGAATAGGACATAGGCTACTTTTTATCCCGAAATTCCTACGGGAACGGGAACTACGCGGGTGAAACCGCGAGGCGCTGCTAGTAATCTATAAAACCTGGTTATTGCTAGGTTGAGTAAATGTTGCTATCTTGTCGCGCAGCATTATTTGACTTTCTAATATTTTTTGCCAATATGTATGTGTATGTATAGATGTATGTATCTATAAATTTAGTTTATAGTTTTTGGTGTGAGAGAAAGTTGTCTTTTTATTCGACGAATACAGACAGATTGGATACATTTGATACTATGGGTTACGGTTAAACTCAGCTAGTGTTATGTCTGTGGGTTACACTCAGGTCCTAAAGACGTAGGTCCTGAGGACCTGAATGTAACATGTAGTCGTTCTTTTCGTTTTATGAAAGTTCCTTCTCGTTTAATCAGATTGGTTTCATCTTCAATGCTGTCGATGATATCACGCTGTTATAAATGCGAAAGTTTGGATGTTTATTACCTATTCACGACAAAACTAGAGCATAGAACTATCTAGACCTGGATTAACATATCCACGAAAAAACGCGTGTGAAGCCGAGGCCAAAAGGTAGTTATAATTTTAAAGTATTTTCTTACTAAGATCGCTAGAAAATCTCATAAAAGGCCCGTACACATTGAATACCAATCTTCAGGGCACATTAATTAGATGAAATTTCGAAATTGGTAGAAATTCTCTGTCAGTGGACAGAGAAATCGAAATCATACATATAGCCGAACATATTATGTAGAACCTCCTCCTATTTTTGAAGTCTGTTAAAAAAGAGGGGAAGAAAATGAGTTATGCCGGACTCGTCCTACTGGATTTGGCTCAAAGTGGGACGAGTCCGGGAACTAAAATTTATGCTGAAAACGTTTCGGATTCGTCCCATTGTTGAGATTTCTTACAGACATGCAGCTAAAGTACTGTTGTCCGCAAACTTCTCGTGCAAACCTATGTGTGCCCTAAGCTGGAAGCAAATTAGTAAGTGGTCATCGGCCATGAACAGTCATCGGCAGTCGAGGCATGCAGAGTTCACCGACCGGGTTCGGCACACGCGCCCGTTCGTTGCCTTCGCTATTCGCTAGTTGTCGGAGGCACCAAGGTGACGGTCATGGCATGTGTGAATCAATGGTATTGACTGACACCCACTTTGGAATTCCTAAGAATGTTAGGTAAATAAACTGCAAAGAATAGAGAAAAAACACGTCGCTGTCACAGTGCGAAATCAAATTTTCTGGAAATTCCTCTGCTTTGAATATGTAATTAACTTATTCAAAAAAAAAGCTTTTGGTATTGTTTTTGTTTCTGGACTGGTGTCCACAACTAGGCCACAGGTGGGCCCTTTTGCGTGAGCGTTTTGATATTATTTTCCTAAATGCTGTCCGTTTGGAATCAACACCAATTTTTTTAGTGTATTCTAAGGTTATTTTCGCGAGAACTCATAATAAAACACTGTTTTATTACTTTTCTTTATTTGCTTTTCAGCTTCCATGGTCACAGGCAGACTGCCTGTGACCATGGAAGCTGAAAAGCCTCCGAAACGTCAGGTTATAAACAAATATAAAATATACGCGATCAATCCGGTAAAAACAGTGTTTTATTACCAATTTTTTTTTTAAATGTTAAACTCATAAATATTAGTTAGATACTTTATTACATACTTAGAAATAATTTGCGAAAGCGACGATCGTCGGTTTTATCGCTCGTGAGCGATCTCTCCCAGTTAACCATACTAATAATTTTTAGCACGATGCTTTTCACAAGTTTAGTGACGAATCGATCATCAATTATTTTAACCCAAAGACGAAAGGTAACTTCAAGCTGGTAGAAATATACGATCGCTAAATTTATTGCCAATGTTAGTGCTATGTGGGTTTATGAGTTATAACAAATTGGCCTCTGCGTGAAGCCAGTTATATAGACGACCGTGGCGCATGGCGTCTAGAACAGTGGATTGGCTTGCCTGTTAGTTAGATAATACTATATTGTACCACACAAACACTGAAAATATACATAAATAAATGCTACGAGTAGACGAAGTACAAAGGCGGCCTTATCGCTATGAGCGATCTCTTCCTGTTTGTATGATATATGCATATTATCCTGCATTATCCCATATTCTACTAACTTTGAGGCCAGCTGTATTCTTTTTAAGGTTCCGTACACAAAGGGTAAAAACGGGACCCTATTACTAAGACTTCGCTGTCCGTCTGTCACCAGGCTGTATCTCATGAACCGTGATAGTTAGCCCCACTTGCGCCAGACTAGGTTAACACGGTTAACTCAGAGTTAGGTACAACCCTGGAGTTAAATTATAATTTTGTCTTGCACCACCAAGAATTAGGGGTTAACCTTGAGTTAAACTTTTAAATTTTTAACCTGCTGATGTGGGTGGGTTAAGTCAACTAACTCTGGGTCAGTAAGGTCAAAAATGGCAGAATTGAGGCTTTTTGGGTATTGTTGTGTTGGTTGGGTTTGTCCAAAAAGTATATTTTAATTTTGTTTTATTTTTTCCACTTCCAAACAGGCTTTTTGTTTCTGTAGGAGGTTGGCACCATCAGTTCTTTTATTTTCTATAATGTGTTTGTATTTCGCTACTGCGTCGCACAGTAGCAAATTGTTACTATGTGTGAAATTTGGGCCGCGTAACCGAGGTTTCTTATCCATTTTTCCGTACAATAAAACACCACACGCAGTAACAATGAAAACCAACCAAACAATTGACAGCACAAACAAACAGAACAGAACTGGCAGGCAAGAGTCAAAATAAATGCGACCAAGAACCACGTGTCATTTCAAATTTAATAGAAAGGGATAGACTTATTCAAAGTACTGTGGAGCGAAAGAGAGCAGTATACTCAAATCATTCAGCATTCCTCCTACTATATTTGGCCGGATGTAAAAAGAATGAATGAACATGACCATAACCTCGGGTTAGTAGACTCGGGGCTAATTTCTATTGGTGCAATAAAGACAGCGAGTCGAAAATTTAAAAATCTAACCCTGAGTTATCAAACCTCGAGTTATTTATTTAACTCGAAGTTTTGGCACAAGTGGACCTTAGAGAGTTGAAATTTTCACAAATGATGTATTTCTGTTGCCGCTATAACAACATAATGAAACACTAAAAAACAGAATAAAATAAATATTTAAGGGGGCTCCCATACAACAAACGTGTTTTTTTTTTGCCGTTTTTATAGACAATGGTACGGAACCCTTCGTGCGCGAGTCCGACTCGCACCTGGCCGGTTTTATTTATCTTTCTAAAGTTGACCTACGATAAGGAATTGAACTGATTTATGGGAAAAAAGTATCCTGTGTCATTCCAGGTCAAGACCTACATACAGCTGTGTAAAATTTAAGCCCAATCCGGTCAGTTGCTTTAGCATGAATAAGTAACAAACATCCATCCATCAGATGGATGGGTATTCATCTCAAAATCGGTTTTACCTTTACTGTAAGTAAGTGAGCCCAAGATTATGCGTAAGCTAATGTCCAGGGAGAGATTGCTCGCGTCTGCATCGCAAGTCTAAACTTAGAGCTTAGAGCGAGGAGTTCAAACTTAAAATCTGTTAGCGAACTAGGTCTTAAACACAATGTATTTTTGTAGGCCTTCCAATGTATTTTTGTATTTTATCCATCCATTCATCCAAACTAATTTATGTGTGGTTTGTCCCCAGGAGATGCAAGACGTACTAGACGACGACTCAGACATGGGCGACTGGATGATCGAACAGGACTCCAAGCTGGGCGTGGTGCTCCACGACCGGCTCATGACCGACGCGGCCCTCGGCGCAGCCCCCATCAAGACAGAACACTCCTACAGCCTGCACTCAGACAATGAATCAGAACCCTGCTCGCCGCATCATACCAAAGTTGACGGTGAGATTATAAGACACTTAAAAGCTTGCTCAGTCAACGATATAGAATAGAATAGAAAATCTTTTTTTGTGTAACAGAGTTAAATTAAGACATAGCTCGCTAGTATTACATTGCTCTTATAACTAGTATTAAATTAAATGTTACACAAAAAAGTCACCGGCTCAGCTTAATGCTGCTGTGGCACTTATGCCATAGTAGCGCTGGTTTTCAGCGGTGCCAGGATACTAAGTGCAGCGCTACTCGCAACACCAATTACATAAGTAGCTTTATACAAAATAAAATAATAAACAATTCCTATATTTAACTTTAAGTTTACCAAAGTCTAAGTAAGACATTAATAGGCCATAAAATAACCTGGTTTGTGGTGAGGAGTTAGTATGAGTATGTATGTTTTTTGTGTGCGTGGGTTGAGTATGAGTAACGCTTTTCTATGGCATTCACGTTACTCAAGCAAGCATATATTTATGACTGAGCAAGCTTTCATAGTACGGACCTTATTGGCTCCCAGTAGCTATCCACTAGCTATAATACCGCTCCTTGCGTCGTTTCTTCAATACTGGGGGTCGTGAGTTGTGTCCAAAATTCAAAATTCAAAATTCAATAACTTTATTTCTTTAGGCTTACAAAATAAGCACTTAGACAAGTCAAATTTTATACATAATCCCAAGTCCCATCATGGAAGCAGCTTCTCCCGTACGTTGTCGCGCCATCTGGTCCGGCTTTCACCTGTACCACTTCTGACACCCTCTCTCTCTCTTTCGGTCTACCTTAATAACACTAATATAATACCAAGTTTTCAGTCACGTGGAGTTGACCTACGATATAATTATGAGTAATCTGCTAAACTTCAAGATTCTAGACCTAACGGTTTGAACTGTGCATTTTGTCTTAATTAAAATCAAAAGTAAATATAGTAAGTTATAGCGAATCTATGACTCTAGTCGAAGTTCTTTAAGTACTTACCTAATTCCAGTTTCCTAGTGTCGAGTCTCCCATGCTAATTGTTCTTCGTTGTTTATTTTAACACTGTTACTATGACGCCATTTTGTTTGTTGTCGGCTATTCGTTTGTAAAGCATACCTCGCGGTGAACCGACTACCGCTGGGCGTAAACGTGTTCTTTCTGGAGTTTTCGTGGAAACCTCGACTACACGGTAAACGTAGTGTAGGACGCCCTCCAGGTGGAATGACGACCTGCGAAAGACTGCTGGCAGATGCTGGTTGCGTCATGCTGCAGACAAGGCGCTATGGCGCTCATTAGGCCTATGTCCAGCTGTCTAATAACATACATAGGTTGATGATGATAATGTAAGCACGCTCTGCCATCATCATCATCCTGACTCTACAGCCGCGGGTGGGCCTTGGTCTGGTCGAGTAAATTTCGCCATCCGATCCTATTCTTGGCTTTTTCCTGCCAGCCGGTCACTCCAATTGCCTTAAAGTCTTGCTGGACGCTCTGCCACCTGTACCATTATCCCTCTATCGTTGTTGTTGAGTCGTTTTTATATATTGATTAAGACAACGATAATAACTATTTGTTTCTAAATACATTTCTTGAATTTGATTCAGTTGTACCATATTACTAAGTAACTTATGCTAAAGTAAATATTATTTTCCTGCATACCTAACATAATGTGTAGAACACAACTCAAATGGTTTAACAATTGCCGCTTGGTTTTGTTCTCTGGTGACGTCAATAAATAAAACCATTAATCGTCGTTTAGAATGTTTACAACCAGTGTTGTTGTTAATGGTGGTTCGACACGGGTTGGCGCGAGATTCAATTTTTTTTGTGGTTTAGGAATTATCATAGTTCTGGGCAGGTCTGCCTTCTGTTTCAGTTATACCGAACGAAGTTAGAACTGTGTTACAGAAACCAGCGTCTTCTGCATTACATTGGAGTCATAGAAAAAACTATACCAAAAATAATAACAATGCTGGACAATTCACACAGCATTATCTAGCACTGGCTAAGCACAGCTGGTGTTATTATGGGTGTACAAGATATATAAATAAATAATGCTGGACAATTCACACAGCATCATCTAGCCCCAAGCTAAGCAGAGCTTGTGTCATGGGTACTAGATGACTGATATACAATAATACAATATATTACAAAGATACATATTTTTACTAAATATAGAAAATACATAGAACACCCGGAACAAATATTTGCAGATCGTACAAACATTCGTTCCAAGGCGGGAAACGAACCTACAACCTCCTGCGTCGCAGTTGGACCTTCGCCCGCTGCGCCACTTCGGTCGTTATTTATATGTTACCTGATTCAATAATTCCTCTGCCCTATTAAGCGGTACCCTGATTCACACTAGCGCCGCCACCTATTATTATTTCGCAAAGGAATTTTAAAAATACTACTGGGCAGTTTGTGAAACCTATGCAGAGATAAGAAGTTGCTCTTGGTGGCCACCAATTTCTGTTTTCGTATCTCTAAAACTATGACAGATATATTAAAAAAGCTTATGATAGGTATCACAATCTGCCTATTGGTTTTCTTACAAATTTCTTTGTTTAACGTAATAAAGAAAATAGAATAGGTGGCAGCGCTAGCAGCAAATTGCATCAACATCGTGTGAGTCACGATCGTGTAATGGCCAAGAAGATTAGATTACCGAGGCAAATGACACTAAACACGGGATAAATGATAAAGTGACACTGAACTTGGCATGAGATAAACAAAGGATTTGCGTGAAAAGATTGATCTTACACAGATATAATATGTAAATGATATAATGATATTCTATTTCTCCTGGTCACGCTACAACGGCTTTACCGATTTCATCCATCTTTTTTGGAATGTTTTCTACATCATAGAATACATCATACATCGTAGAAGGTTCTTACATAAAAAAAATTAAGAAAATTACGCAGAAAATCAGAAAATTTTACCTTTATTTTAAACTTTAATGTAACCTTAGCCCCAGCGTTATATACTCTTTGCTAAGCACGTCTGAAATAACTGTCAGTTGTCAGTTTGATTTGAATGTCAGTTGTCAGTTTGAATTGAATGAAGGTGGGGCGGGGGTTCGAGTCCCACTGAATTTTTTAAGGAACTTATTAATTTCTTAGAGATTACCCAAATCGCGAGGGCTTACAAACTACAATTACAAAACGTTTGTAAAAAAATTTTTTTGGGAAGTTATTTCGTTTCTTAGAGATACCCAGAGTGTGGGTAAGCACTAAGCACTATCACAAAAAACCTACTCAGTCATTGATCTATCTCTGAGTAACGCTTTTCTATGGTCTAAACATCACTCAAGCATAGACTGCTTTCAAAAGTCAAAAGTCAATAACTTTATTTCTTTCTCATACAATCTGTTTTTCTTTTTTAATTTAAGGTGATGATTAATGATTTATCTATCTATCTATCTTTAGGCTTACAAAAAAGCACTTAGACAAGTCAAATTTTATACATAAACATAAATACATAGTAATTATCAAACAAAAACACAAAATGTTATTGATTTTGTTCGCTTAAATTTTTTGTCCACTTGTGGAAGAAGCGAAAAATAAACCACTAGTAAGTTTGTATGATCCTTAAAATGTAATACAATATTATTTGCCTATCTAGTCTAAATACAATATGATATGATTTAGATACAGGTCAATGTTTATATAAAACTAAGCTTATGATTGTTCTCCCATGATACCATTGTCGGTGCGGAACTGGGCGACTTCTTTCATAATACGAACCATAGAATTGGTTCTCTAAATGGGATTACTTCGGATGGATGGATGGATGAATAACCCGCACTTTGTATGAAATGAGTATGATCTAAACAAATGACACATTAACGATAGATAAATATTATGCGGACCTCGTCATAACAACACTGTGATGAGTGTTAAATGCATTGAACACACACACAAAGTATAATAACATTCGGTTCAGCCATCCATTTATAATATCTAACTATCACACTTATATAGGGTGTTTTCAAATTAGTGCAGAATACTGATTGAGGTTATTCACCTGGTACCACAGATTAATATTCAGTGAAATAAAGTCGGACTCGTGCACGAAGGGTTCCGTACCTCTATAAAAACTATAAAAATTAAAAGTTCCAAACATTTTTCCAGCTTTTTTATTTTATAGTAAGCCATTGGCTTATTATTGTATAAATTATTAAACCATCCTAAACTTGACGACCTCTTTGGTGCGGTGCAGCACCCGGGCCGTCAAGAGTTTTCCTCTCAGGCCTTCAGGCATTTGACGGCGAGACAAGGCGACTGTTGTCAATGACCGCCCCGCCATATAAAGGCATTGTTTGTAATAAATATGAAATTCTAAAAAAAAAACGTTTGCGGCTTAGTTTGTTCACGGAATATTAGTATATAGAAGCTGGTGAATAACCTCCTTCAGAATTGTGCACTAATTTGAAAACACCCTGTATTATAAATGCGTAAGTTTGGATGGATGAATGTTTGTTACTTCTTCACGTCAAAACTACTGAATGGACCAAGCTGAAATTATGCATGTTCTATGTAGGTCCCGGAAATAACACAAAGGCGTTTTATCCCGAAATAACGCGTGCGAAGCCGCAGACAAAACTTAGTGTTTTATAAACAGGGCAAATGCTAGTTTATGTTTGTCATAAAAATTTAGTTAAGTGGCCAAGATGGGATTTAAATTAAATGAGAAATTGTTACGTTCTGAAAAGCAGATAGGGCTATTAAATTAAAGCAACTTCATAATGTGGCAAGGAGGTTCAATTCAACTCGCGATTTAAATCTGTGTGTGTACCTTTGCATTGAGGAGATCACACATAAACAGACGTTTAATTCTACGAAAACTTTTTAAGTCAATGAGCAGGTATGGATAATCTTTCAAGGTTTCCCCTGTAGGTGGAGCTAATACGACGCTTAAGTCGTAAGAAGTCCCAGATATTTTCGACCAGGCACGTGTCGATCTCGTTGCTTAGTTGGTTAGAGCGCACCTGTGCCTACTGAAGGTGAGGCGCGGGTTCGAAACCTGCCGAAATCGAAATTTTTTGGGATATTATTAAAAAGTTTTCGTAGAAGATTTACCCAGTGCGAGTAACGCACTATAAAGCAAAAAGCTAAGACGTTTAATTGTCCACAGCTGGACATAGGCGTCCCTCTAATAACCGGTATAGTGGCTCTTATCATACGGGTGTAATGACATTATTCCCAGCTGCTAGGCATGCGGGTTCTGTGGTGAATTGCTTTTTTTAATGCCCTTGTAATAGTTTTATATACTAACAGGCAGAGATGCAAAAATGGAGTTTGGAGGCCACAAATTGCGACTTGGTATCTCTTCCTAAACTATACAAAATAAAAATGTTACAAAAACATTAAAAAAAAGCTTATAATAGATATCAAAAACTGCCCATTGAACACTTTGAAATTACCTTTGTTCAACGAAATAATAAGATGAAATAGGATGGTGGCGGCGCTAATTTGGCGCGTGTTAGGTATCGTCTTAAGTGTATTGTATTAAGGGGTCATGTCATGATGATTTGCCCATACAAGCGTACTACCAAAATGATTTGTAATTCGAGCATATTTCCACCATATCATGTTGGTTTTTGTATTCGAATAGTATATATTATCTAGGTCCCTGGTTGTTTTTTTCTTAACAATACACACCTATAATTTAATGTAAGCAAAAATATGCAAAATCGAATTTTGAATATTTTTATGTCGAAAATGACCTGTTTTCGTCCTATTTGTTTTGTATTAAAAACAACAATATCTTACGTTTTGTTTGTAGGAAGATAGCTTATATTGTGTAGTTACAGAATAACAACACAATGTCGAAAATACAAAAAGTTTTCAGTCATCATTTTTGGTATTACGGAACGTAATAATTCACAAATTGAAGTTGCGAGCAGCTGTCGCCGGATTCTTAAGTATATCAGTCATCTAGTACCCATAACACAGGCTCATGGATTATCCAGCATTATTTATTTATTTATTGTCGAAGCCAGTGGGCAGCTCCGGTCACCTTTCTACCATGACCTGATAAAGACCAGTAATGCTTTAGTAGAGGTGATAATTACCACTTAGCACCCTGTGGATCAGTTTAGCCGTTTCTTTTTCTATCTATCTCTTTTTCTCGAATGCATTCGTGTTAATTAACCTAGTGTATTATCTTCAATGTAGACATCGCTGGGAAGGGAAGGCCCGCATTGGTGCGTGCTAGAAATCAACTGGCGCAAGTTAATGAGTCAATCATGCGCATGCGTCGCTGTTCAATATTCAATGATGTAACCGTAGAAACGGCGAACAGTTCTCTGTTGCAGCGGCTAGTAAAATATATTTGGTTGCCTTATCTTTTTGTTCTAGGTAGCTTTCATATACCAGAGCAAGCTTATATAATACCTACGCTATTAGACTCGTTTTATAAAAGCTTGTTCAGTCATCGATTTAAGCTTGAGTAACGATTTTCTATGGCATAAACGACACTTGAGCATAGATATATGCAAAGTAGGCATGTCAACAAAAACTTACAAAAAAAAACGAAAATTCACATTGAGATGAAGTTGTAATGACCGATAACAAGTTCCTATTTTAAATTATGTTTAAAAAAAATACTATCGATAGATGTGTGTAATTTATAGGAACTCATCAATCCGTGAATGCGGGGTTTATTTTGTCTGTCAGTTTTTAAAGCTAAGCGACATATTGTTGGTTTTATGTTAATGAAATTTGGCAAGGTGATTATGGTAGGTATCCCGGGTCAGGTCGGTACATACATTCCGGAATAGCGCTGCTGCGAAGCCGCGAGCAAAGCTAGTTTATTGTATTTTCAAGTATCTAACCACTTGAAACTTTATAGTGATGATAAACAAAAACCTGCCGGCAATCTTTGATTATTTATATTTAACTAGTTTCTACCCGCAGCGTTGCACGCGTTCTTTCAATAATGGAAACTTTTCAAGGTTATATTTATCCTTATGGGAACTGTTTATGGGTTAAAATATTTTCAGTACTTTGGGCGTTAAGAAGTAACAAACATCCATCTATTAATCCATCCATCCATACATCCAAACATTCGCATCATTTTTATTATAAAATGTTTGGATGAATGGTTGAATGTTTGTGACTTCTTCCCGCTAAAGCTACTGAACAGATCGGGCTGATATTTACGCATACAGGTAGTTCTACATAAGCCCTTAGAGCAAGAATGTTGCAAAGAGTTCGTATCTAAAACAAATGAGCCTGAAGTTTATTCAAAGTTTGACCACTTTGACCTCCTTTTAAACCTTTGTTACTTGAAATTTATGTTAAATCCAAAGAGTTTTTATCCAACTATCTCATGACCATAGAGCTAAAATAGGACAGTGTCAATGACATTATGTGGATAAAAACTCTTTGCTGGGAAATCCCAGAAAAATAATAATTGCAACCGGAGTTTTAAATTCTCTTTGGTAGTGACATTGACATAATCATCTATGTCAAAGCCACGATTATGTAGTGGTTTTAATCTCTTTGATTCTGGGAATAACGTAGACCGAGAAAGGCTTACCCGGGAATAACAAAACCATAGAAGAAGCCATAGAATAAGTTAAAAGTTGGGAACACATACTAGGTAGATGATTATTAACGTATGTTGGGAACACAAGACAACAAGAAGTCGAGTCAACTCAATGCCAAAAGATTACATAGACTGTGATGGTAATTGCCTACACCCCATCTACGGTTTTTTACAAATTTCGAGTTTAACTGGAAAAAAAAGCCTAGAATATTGCATTGTTTAGTTAGAACGATCCTATCCCATTCCAGACATGGAAGACGAATGCTACCCAGCCATGCCAGCATCAGCGTGGAGCAGCCGGCGGCGATGCAGCGACTCGCCCATGCGGGAGGTGAAGGAGGAGCCCAAGTCGGAGCCCGACTCCCCCGCCTCCTCGTGTCCGCCGTCGCCCGCGCCGCCGCTTACACACCTCGACTATGTTATTGATCACACGGTAAGAACAAGAACCGCGGCTAGTTTCAAGTTTGTATTGTGTAGATGTTGTTACATAGATCTTACAAATACATTAGGCGCTAAGCCGTTTCTTATTACGTTGAAAAAAGGATACTTCAAAAATTTCATGGGGCAGTTTGTGATACCTATTATATATATTTTTAATGCCTCTGTAATAGTTTTAGTTTGTTTAGTTTAGGCAGAGAAGCGAAAATAGAGGGTGGCCACAAAGTGCAACTTTGCATCTCTGCCTAAATGGAATGAATAACGGTACGATACCATTAAAATAAACGTAGCTACAGGTACCCATGACGTAAAAGTATCGTTTTTTTATACCTCTAGCGTTACCATAATCCTGAACCGGTCGCATAAGCTTGGCAGTGAACGCCTAATCGGCATAATATGTCGCCGCGCGCCGCCGGATCGTAGAATCAGCCCGTTTGTAAAATACCTAGGCCGATTGCATGGCAAAACGAACGTGGATTTGTTAGGAATAACAAATGAATTTCATTCGACGAGATGGCTTAGTGACGTTAAGCCGTCTTGTTGAATCGTTCTAAATCGGCAAAAGCAATTCATTTAATTTCGCCGTTTTTCAATCGGCCTATCCATTCTACAAACAAGCTAATTCTACGATCATTCTATCAATACACCTATATTTTGTTGATTTTGTATCTTTGATCCTCCATAATCATGAGGTCTGAAGCCCGTATTATGAAAGCTTACTCAGTCATAGATATAGATCTATCAAGCATAGGCTTGAGTGACGTTTATGCCATAGAAAAGCGTCACTCAAGCATAGATGACTGAGCAAGATTTCATAATGGGTCTCACAGACTGACCCGGCCCGCGGTAGCGGTCAGTAGGTACAATTTGACAACACCTTCTCGTCAAATTGTACTGACTGCCACCGCAGGCCGCGTCAGTCTGTGAGAGTCTTAATACGGGCCTTTGTTTTATGTGTTAATTAATCAATAACTTTCAAAGCAAACAAAATATCTCAGAACTCACCAGATGTATATATTTATCATTCTTAGTCAGCCCGGCTCCACCGTGACTAGCATGCTCAAACAGAACAATCATTTCAATGACCCCAAACAAAAAATACAATAAAAAATCTTCAAACTAAAGGTCAATAGAGTTTAATGTAGCCCACTTTGCAACTTTCACCAGACGCTTGTTTATCTCAATGAGAGAGATAAAAGATAATTATGCCCATAATTACTGTAGATAATCGTTCGGTTTCGGTAAGAATTTAGCGGGAACTCGCTAAAAGAATCTGCCGAAAACGACCGAGGAAAATCTTTTAGTGGCCGGGGTCCAATTCGGAGAACCAATCGGTTTAATATGTCAATGGTATAGTCACAGAACCGTCACGAATCATTAGTTGAAAGAAACTCTAGATAGTGCGTGCGGTGCTATTTTCACGGAGAGGTTGACAAAATAGTTTCAACCTTGACACTTTTGACGTACGGTGCGTCTCTCCATCTATAATTTCTTTCATCTAGAATGCCAAAATATGTCATTTTAGAAAATCTAGATAGTGCGTGCGGTGCTATTTTCACGGAGAGGTTGACAAAATAGTTTCAACCTTGACACTTTTGACGTACGCGTACGGTGCGTCTGTCCATCTATAGTTTCTTTCAGATGAAAGAAAAGATGGACAGATAGAACTAGATAGAATGACAAAATATGTCACTTTAGAAAGTCTAGATAGTGCGTGCAGTGCTATTTACACGGAGAGATTGACAAAATAGTTTCAACCTTGACACTTTTGACGTACGCGTACGGTGCGTCTGTCCATCTATAGTTTCTTTCAGATGAAAGAAAAGATGGACAGATAGAACTAGATAGAATGACAAAATATGTCACTTTAGAAAGTCAAGATAGTGCGTGCAGTGCTATTTACACGGAGAGATTGACAAAATAGTTTCAACCTGGACACTTTTGACGTGCGGTGCGTCTCTTCATCTACAGTTTCTTTCATCTAGAATGCCAAAATATGTCATTTTGTGACATTATCATAGTGAAGCGATTAGTTTGGCAGAATATGGATTGCATCGTTGGATATGCAGGGATAGAGTTGGCATTTAATATAAGTATCTTTCTTGTACAACGACGGCAGCAATTTATAAGTTTTCTGAATGTGGAATATGGATTGAATTGTTGGCATGCAACATATAGCGTAACTTGACGAAACTGCTGTGCGCAGTGGACGTCATATTGATCTGTGATCATGACATCAGTTGGTTGATGATGATGATGACTTTTTAGTTTGCCTACACAGCCGTATGACATAACAACACTGCGTCTACTATTTTCATGGTGTTTAAAAACAGTTAAAATATAGTGTATTATGTTTACAATAAATTATTTGTTGCCATTACAATCAGCATAAAATAAAAACAACTAATGTTTACACATAAATCTATAAAAAACAGATTAAAAATACTGAAAACTTTGAATTTAATTTTAATATTTATTTTGATATCCTAAGAAATAAAACGAATATTTTATCTAAATGATATATTTTTAGATATTTTTTCCCATAATAAGTTTTCCCATTAATATATTTTAGATTGTTTTTCCCATAGAGTAAAATAGGTATCGTATTATATGACCTTTATTAACAAGAAATCAGAGATTTAATTTTATGCAATAGGTAAAAATGCAATAGGCGAAGGCTAGGTGAGCCGCAAAATACATCACGATTCCCTTCATTAGTTTTTACCTCGAAATTGAAGAATCATCTATACCGACAATACTTTATACCGGTTCCTGGCGCATCACGACCTGTCCATTATCCGACCATGCAAGCTATTGTGCCATCATGAATGGCATAATTCTGCGGGTTTTTCCTCTTGTATTCCCAGACTCCGTTTGATGACTCTACCATACGTGTAGTTCAACTGGTTGTAACTGGTGAAAAAAAAATGTGGAACACAATTTACCAATGAATTCGTTATTTTCAGACGGGTACAATTCACATGCCACAAGCAGTGCTCCAGAAGGTGGGCGCCGCGGGCCTACTGCTCAGCGCGGCGCCACGGCTCGCGACCACGCTCAACAACAACAAACTATCTATTAAGGTCACATCTAGCTCCAGCGGATCAGGTCAGTTGGTTTTATTCATCATCATCGCCTGCTTGCGGCTGGTACAACCTATTGTTTGCTATCCGCCTCCTTTTTCTTCTAGCAGTTTTTTTTATTCATACAAGAACTTTGAAAAGGAACAACAGAAATGTCACTTACTTTAAGTGATCTTAGGAAGCTCGCACACTAAGGCCTCGTTTACGGAAACGCAGGACATCTCGCGTTGCGTTAGGCGGAACATATGGCGTTGCAGTGTGCGAGAGAGAGAGGAGAGACGCCACGCCACACGCGACGCCCAACTTCTCCGTAAATGAGGCCTAACAATGTTCACTAAGATGCTCTGCATCCGTCAATTGTGTAACCAGCGTTCTTAAAAAATAGGATTGAGAATGACGTTATCTCATATGCTGGTTGCTCAGATCGGATAATTTTTATTTATTTATTTAAACACAGCGGCAAAAACAGCGTCTACCGATAAAGCCTTTTACAAAGAACTACTATTTACATCACTGTCTTACTAAAGTCTATTCAGGTCTATTCAATGACTCTACCTCTTGACTCCACTATCTTCACCGTCTTAAATACATTCAGTAACCAACGTAGAAAAAGATAAAATAATATATTTCGTAGTCTTAACATTTTTATCAGTATTTATAGTGTTGATCTATCAAAATTCTCTAGACAAAACGAATACACCTTATTCTTAACTATGTGTTTTCTCTCTCCAGGCTTCAACCTGCCGCCAACCCCGCCGTCGTCTCTCTCGTCATCAGACAGCGAAGGCGCGCTCTCTCCCTCACACGAGGCGGCACCCCCTGCAACCCCCGCCGCCCCCACACGTCGCGCACACCTCTACGTCTCGCACCATTCCAGGCAACCAATCAACACGCCGCTCATTAGCTCTCAACCGGTAAGATATCATAAATATAAATCTCTCTCGTCATCAGACAGCGAAGGCGCGCTCTCTCCCTCACACGAGGCGGCACCCCCCACAACCCCCGCCGCCCCCACACGTCGCGAACACCTCTACGACTCGCACGCTTCCAGGCAGCCAATCAACACTCCGTTCATTAGCTCTCAACCGGTAAGATATCATAAATATAAATCTCTCTCGTCATCAGACAGCGAAGGCGCGCTCTCTCCCTTGCACGAGGCGGCGCCCCCGCAACCCCCGCCACCTCCACACGTCGCACACACCTCTACGACTCGCACGCTTCCAGGCATCCAATCAAAGCACGGCGCTGGTTAGTTCTCAACCGGTAAGATAGAGATAAGTCTCTCTCGTCATCAGAAAGCGAAGGCGCGCGCTCTCCATGACTCCATATTGTAAGATACAAAAGGCAACGATGAAATCCAAACCAAAACGGATCATTTTGACATTTTGCTTCGGTACCTAGATGAAACTTGCCTACCTGCCTAGATCTAGACCTGGAATAACTCAAATGCCACTTTTATCCTAGAAAATTGCAAACCCAACGGCAACGCTAGTCTACCTATACTCCGTCTGGCCAACGTTATGATACAATGTTTGTAAACATAGCCCTCATACTTAACCTAAAAATCACTTGATTTGATTCTTGTCAAATTTTCGATCGTTCCTAAAATGCATAATGATTTTTCGAACTCGACGCCAAATAGCTCGCTTAGGATTTTTGTGTTGTGAGTTGTTTACGAACATTGGATCTTGAAAAAGGCTCGATGGTAGTTTTTAAGGTTGATTTTCACAAACATTTCAGAATCAGCTGTCTCTGCGTGGGCTCATCATGTCTGATACTAATGCTTGTTTTGTTAATGTTACAGAAAGGTTCAACAGGCACACTCCTTCTGACAGAGGAAGAGAAACGCACGTTACTGGCGGAGGGATATCCAGTGCCGACGCGTCTGCCGCTCACCAAGGCTGAGGAGAAATCGCTAAAGAAGATCCGGAGGAAAATCAAGAATAAGGTGAAATACTTGATGTTATAAAAGTACTAGTTACTGCCCGCGGCTTCGTACGCGTTGTTTCTTTGGAAACCTTTAAAGGTTATGTATATCCCGTCGGAACGGAACAGATTTATGACATAAAATTTGCCTTCGTGTTATTCAAGAACTAGACCACAATGTATGTAAAAAATCAGCCCGATCTGTTCAGTAGTTTCGGCGTGAAGAAGTGACAAACATCCATTCAAACTTTCTTATGTATAATATTAGTGTGATAGTGTGATTTACGAACTTTATGCCCTCCTTACTGCCCCGCCGATGGTGGCCTAGGTGTGTACCTTAGAGTTAGAGAGAGACCTTGGAGTTCCGACACATAACTAGATGTCGCTAGTAAAAGTGTACGGGCTCTAGATTGGGCTAACGAGAACGCACTGTCTAGAGCAGATCTGATCTTATAGTATATAGTTTGAAAGGAAACATTAATTCAGTCTACTTCGAGAGTTCAAGGTGTTATTCAAACTCCTCTTCGGTACTGAAAGTCGGGGAAGGGTTCAAACACACTGTTTACTTATACACACCTCTAGTTTTTGCTTTCCAAGTATCCACCAATGAAAAAATATAGACCGTAACATCGTTATATCTTCAGTTTTTAATTACAGATTTCAGCACAAGAAAGCAGACGCAAAAAGAAGGAATACATGGACCAACTGGAGAGGAAAGTTGAGATCTTGTTATCAGAGAACTCTGACTACAGAAAACGAGTCGACAATCTAGAGTCTAAGAACGCAAGTTTATTGAGCCAAGTGGCCTCACTACAGGCTATTGTGGCTCGCAGCCGTAAGTGAGACTCTAAAGCCAAGTGACGTGCCTCATGAGCCAAGTGACGCGACTCGTGAGCCAAGTGACGCGACTTGTGAGCCAAGTGACGCGACTCGTGAGCCAAAGTGACGCGACTCGTGAGTGACGTCGCACCTCGCTCCTCATCGCTGAGCCCTGAATTGAACCCGAGATGCGATATTTGTCATCCGAAGCAAACAGGGCTCGCAACAAACCAGACGTCACGAGATATCAACTGCTGTCACAGCGGGCCAAGAGGTCTCTCTGTAGATATTACTGGACGAATCAGCGCTGACCCTTTCGGAGTGTAATATTAAACGATGTATATTTTGGATGTATTTACATTATCACGGACGAAGGCAGGAAGCAAGAGGGACTGCCAGCGCGGAATGGTTGCTCACTATACATATTTGTAAGATAGGTATTAATGTGGTGCTGGATCCGTTATACCTGATACGTTAATAGGTATACAAACAGTCAAGTGCCACACTAGATATTTATTTTATACAACTGGAAAATACAGTTAAATTGTCGGAATGCGGCTAACTGGATGAGACGACAGGGACTAGTACTGGGCTCTTATAGTATATTTAGGTTACGCGTGTTGTTTGAAATCTCGTAATATATTTTAATAGAGCTGTAAAGCGATACATGTTTAATTTTAAGTAATATATTATGCGTGTTTTATCAAATGTGCAATTAGGTTAAGGTTTTAATTGTTACCCAAAGCATACAATAAAAAAAGTATGTCGCTGTGTCTATTACGGGGACTCGACTCGCTCCTATATTTTTGCAGTAATTTCGTTAGTAATTGACGGTCTATAACGGCCTAACCGACATCGACTTTATATGATCCTAGATTAAATGCGACTTTTCGAACGCAGCCTACGAGTATAAACTCCGTACTTATAGAATGGGAAATGACGTCAACTCATGCTGTCCTGCTGAGTTCGAATCCGATTGGATTCTCAATTGCGTTCTTTAAGTACGCGGGTTATATTATCATTGGTAGCGCAAAGCATGTCCTCCGCATTTTGCGTGACTTTAACTTATTCAAAACATTGTAGAGTTTTGTGTTAAAGTGGTGCGTCGTTATAGTACCGAAATCCTTTTAGCATAATAATGTAAGGCAGAGTGACTCCACTCGTCTTACCGGTTTTATATTGAATTCCATGAATTTGCATTTATAGCGAAATGTGTATCGTCCTAGAGATTTAACCTTGAGTTTAAGATATCGTTAGTTATGTATCTGATGGACCCTACTTTGTTTGACAAGTATATTCGGTACGTCTAGTCTCTCGTAGGACCGCATGAGGAAGCCCCTAGAAAAGATCAGATGGTCTTCATCTCGGGTTATAATGCCTTCTCTAGATCCTCAAGTACAAATAGCACGCCTTCAGCGAAACCGACTCATCTCTCCCGAGGTGCCACTTCTATTGTAAGTCTGAACAGTATTTTATTGCTATAACAGTAAGGTTTACTTTCCATCGGTCATTACATGATAGTTGTTTGGATCCTGCACTAAGTAATGGCAATCTGGTCTTGCCAACAATTGTTTGCTCATAATGCGTGACTGCAATAACAATAATATTTATATTATCTACTCGCTTACTTCTAACATACTCTTTGTACTAAACATTCCATTTACTTACAAAATCTAGAATAAGAGTGACTTAAAGTGACCTCGAGTACTTATTTTAAATACATAAAATATTAAATGTATACCCCCTATTTAGAACATAAAAAGATTGATGGAGCTAAATTTGAAATTAAAGCTGTTTATAAATTGCTAGCATATTTTATAAAATTAGCAAATTAAAGAAAGAAATATATTTATTACCGTTAAATCATTGTGTATAATCTATTCGGGGTTTCTGGTAATTCACTGACACTGCGTGAATTGCATCATCATTCATCATCACAAACACGTTCGTGAAGAACCAGGTCCTAATTTCGAAAATGTATAAGTAAATCCTTCCATACAAAAATTTTGTACATCTAAGGTAAAAACACGTTTGTCCAGAACACAATTCTAAGGTTTTTTATTTATTATAGTACTCTGGGTAATTTCTAAGAAATTAATAAATCCCAAAAATTTACGATCGATCCCGTCGAGATCGTAAATTTTTGGGATTTATTAATTTCTCAGAACACAATTACTAAAGACCGATCTCAACTCCCACTGTTAATTCAGGAGAGCCTTTTTTATGTTTAGTTTCAAATAAAGCCTCTCTAATTACTAATAGTAATAAATAATTTATTTTGCTACACAAAGGTTCTCTTAAAGTAGATATAAAATATAGGCATCTAGTATACTAGATCGAACCTGTTCTGTGAAGATTGGTGCCTGATGTAGGTTTAGTAAAACCTGCATTACAGGTCAGCAGGGCTTCACTCTACGGACTCGTACAATTTATTAGTTATCTAGTACCCAAAATGAAAGCTCTCCTTCACTTGGGGCAAGATAATGCTATGTTAATTGTCCAGCATTATTTATTTATTAACGATTGTTGAATGGAGGGGGTACCTATTACCAGTACCAAGTCAAAGAATTAAGAGACATGGCGTCTTCGCGAACGTGTTTGTGATGAGGGGCAGAACCTGCAGTTCGGCCTCCCCTTGATAATCGCCTAATTGGCTTTATCTCATGGGGGTAATGCCTATAATCCCCACGCTGCCAGGCATGCGGGTTGGGGATCGCAGTCCGTTCACCCAGTTACAGTGAATTACCAATTACCCTGTATTATTAGGGTTTTAAGTAGGTTATTATAATCAGATGCAACTTTATCTCACTGTTATGTAGCGGCTTATAGTAAAAGCATAATAAATATTTAATGTACCTTCCACGTGCTGTACTCAAGTGCAATTACCAACTATGTTCTCATTTAACTAATGTTCTTCCATATTAGGTGTAAGAAAAAATATATTTATTCGTCAAATTCTTAACTCTGAATCAATTAAGTATATCGACATAATTATATCTTCTGATTGAGATATTTTAAACAATGAAGATAATATTTTAAGAGATTTTTCATATACCTATTTAAAATTTGTAATATTGTATACTTACATTTCGTGTATATATTGCTGTACGAGTTAGATCTCTTAAAAATATAAAGATTTATATATGGCATCATTGATTCCGTTATATCGGTGCAGAGTAGAATTTTAAACTTAATTATTTATTATTTACTTTAAATCTAAGTAAATAAATAAAAGATGATGAAATTCCTAATGGCATTTACCGTCTACTAAAGTGATTTTGTAATGAAGTCTTAAACTGTAATGTAGTTGAATGTATAACTGTTGCAATGAACGAGATAAGTAGCTGGCGAAAAGGTCTTGAAATACAAATGCCAAAATGAAACTTAGTACCGACCTTGCATCGCACATTTTGGGTGACAATGTACTAGGATTCATTCGAGATTTTATTAGGAAGCATAGTTTATTTATTGTGGTCGTAAAATCCAAATATAGAAAGAATTTATATTTTTTCTGGTCTCGAATGAATCATTACTACGTTAAAGGGAGCTTTGTGTGAAACAGAAGTAGAAGATAAGTGTTTACGTTACAAGATCTTTTTCTTACAATTTGTTATTTTAAAGCGTATTTTATTGATAATTTTGTTAAAAATATTAGCTGTTACCTTGAGTCATGATTTGTTAATACGTTTGTTATTATTATTTTCCAATGACATTTCGGATTTTACTGTCACCCTTTGAGCTAATAAAGCGTCAAATATTGTATATCGATTGTTTTTATTGATTAAAATAATTAACAACAGAGTTACTTACATATAGGCACTTAACAAAAATTTAAACTATGTACTACATTTCTAGTCTAAGAGTCAACCAAATAAGGTTCTTCAAACTTATACCTACACTTAATAAAAATAAGAGCCAATTTAACATTACAATACAAGAAAAAGTAATTCCAAGTCATTTGATGGCTAATCAGTCCTTTTATTTAGATTCTTAATTAACTATTTAATCTTAATAATGCACAAAGGTTGTAAAAAATGTAAGCAAAATCGAATTGCAGGAAGCTTACGACATCTCTAGCACTAGGTAAGATTGTTTTGGGTTGTTCCGAAAAATGCTACATTTTGAGAAATATTGAGCGACAAAGATTAGAAGCTGGAATCATCTCTTACCTAAACACATCATTTCTCTTTAGCAATTATCCTTCCCATCCACATCAGCTGTTCTCAATTGACAGACAAGGCACTTCATACCTATTATTATTTGGTTTACTCCCTCCTGTTCTGTTGAGTAATTCTGTTGACAGTACCTACTGGGTTTTTTTTCTTCAATTAGTTCTATTATGATTGAACTTTTTTTTTCTTCAATTGCTCTTTTAAAGCAGCAAATATTTATGTTATTGCCCACGAGCTGTACACAGCGTTAAATACAGTTGCTTTATATTAATTCCATTAAACTTTATTATTACTCCTTAAGGTGCACACGTACTGAGCGGAACTGCAATTGTATGAGATATAACGCACTCTCTTTTTTATTGCCCTAGGAGTGCAAACGCACTAAGCGTCAGCGGAATTGCACGGCTTTTAGTGATTTGTTTTAATTTGACGCACATGTGCCGTGGCCGCGCAGTTCCACTGACGCTTAGTGCGTTTGCACTCTGAAGAGAAAGGAGAGAGGCTGTGTTTATTCGCAATCTAAACAAGGTCTTATGAAACACACCTACAGAGAAATAAAGATCTTCTTCTTAGCCATAACATGTGCTATGATCACCCACAGCGCTGTCCCCCACACAGCCTCAACCAGGCTCAGTGTATGGGTCCTCATATTGGGCACCTTCCAGTGGAAAGGGAACAGGTGGGCACATAGCGAATGCCCCACGTACAAGGCTATAGCATTCAGTCCAGGAGCTCGGAACGGCCCGCCGGCCCAGATTCGCCATGCGTCTGTCAGGGTGTAGCAGAAACTTAGCAGCACGAGGCAGCAGGCTGAAGTCACCAGGACGAATGACATGGACCTGGAATGAAATGGAAATAATAACTGTTTTGGTAGTCGGTACCTAGGTTTTTTCCAACTTCTTTTTATTGACATCTGCCCGACAGGCGACGGTCAACATCCGTGTGAGAGTAAAAGTGTGTCACCCCTGAAGCATGAAGTAGACTTGTGGACCTCTGTAGTGACACGTGACGTCATCACTCACCATAGGTTCTTGTTTATAGGCAGTACGCCGTGTTCGCGGGAGAAGCCGGCGAGTAGCGCCCCTGCCAGTGCGAACACTAGCGCCCAGGCGAGCCAGCGTGACACTCGCGACTTGTGCGAGCGCTGCAGTAGCACTGTGGCGCCTGCTTGGACCCCCAGTAAAGCTTGCACGGCCGACGTTAGGCAACCTGAACAAAAAAACATCACTAGTTTACCCACAAACTTCATTCTCTTTCTCCTTCTCTTTTATACCTAAGCCCGCTAAATTCGTCTAGTCCGAGAAACGTAGTGGTTTTAATTTCTTTGGTCCGAGACGCCTGGTAAGAGAGGCGTAGCAGCGGTGCAGCGTAGCAAGTTCTACAAAGATCTGCACCAAAGATATATAAAAGCAGTTGCGCATATTTTGCTTGCTACACAGGTCCGGTTGTTGTCGAGTGGTTCCCGAGTTACGTTTGTAAGAATAGAGGATATCGGCCAAGGCCCTGGGACCAAACATATTGGCCAGCCTAACGCGGGGCCGAGGTGGCATCAACACGTACCTACCTGAAGAAGCCTGACCAGCCAGCCAGTGACAAGGACCGAAACCCACCTAACAGTCCCTCAGGGTCGGTGGCGGGTCCTCCATAGACCGTCCTCGCGTCGCTGTGCTGGTAGAGATGAGACTCGCCCAGCAGCAGTCGGTCGATGTAGCCAGCTGCGCCGCCGCTGCACTCTGGCGCCACCCAGTCGTCGTGCTTCCCACCTGGTCCTAGGTAGCCACTGAAACAGAAGGTGATAGAAGCTAAAGCTTGTCTACTATGAAGGCGTAGGTAAATAAAATAGTAGGTACCTACTAGACGTAACTTATGGTCCAGAAAAGCCACAAATAACGGTAAGTTGCAAGAAGCTGTCACTTCTGTAAACACTAAAGTAAATCACCCAAACTGGGGGTAGAGAACGGAGCCACTCCATTAAAAACAACAAATGAAGAACTGATACACAATTTAGCACTGCCACGACTCGTTGTGATGAGTTCTGACGATTTGTAAGAACTACCATTTATATTATCATGATATTTTTTTTTTTAGAAAGAAATAACTAGTAAGTACCTCTTGTTTCTATCCAGAAACAAAATAAAGACTTACGCGGACAATACAAATGGTGCACCACAAAGCTTGTGAAGGTGTGCGCCGCAACCAACACGGCGCCCACTAGATGAATCTCTTCACAATGACAATTGGATCGTCTCGGAATGACACATTTTTGCATTTTATGAAAGAAACTACCGGTGAACGGAAAAAAGAAACTACAGATGGAGGGACGCACGCGTGTCAAAAGTTTCAAGGTTTGAAACCATTCTATCAATCAACCCGTGCAAATAGCACCGAACGCACTATCTAGGCACCACAGGCAAGCGTTACCAACAGGACTTACGCTGGACAATCCGGATGGTGCACCACGAAGGTAATGATGGTGTGCGCCGCCACCAACACAGCGGCCAGCACCCAGCACCACAGGCAAGAGAGAACGTCTTTAAGGGCCTGGCCGCAAGCTCCCTGTAATAATTACATGAAAATTCCAACATAGTTTTGCAAAAATTCAACTCATGACGATTTAACTTGAAAGAAACTTGTCTAAATTTTCTCGAAAATTACTCTAGAATTTCTGTTATCATGGTAGCGCTTGAAACTGCCTCGAAATTACAAATAATGGAAAAAATCGTTATATCAATGCGTTAGTGATAAATGTGATAATTCGTATTTTATTTTTGACGCAATGGGGATTAATGAACTTTTTAGTTCACTTATCCCCATTACGAGTTCGAATCGGCGTCAACGGGGAAGAGTGAACAAAAAGTTCACTAATCCCCGTTGACGGGGATTTTCAACGGGGATTAGTGGAATAAGCCATTATAACCTTATCAGTATTAATTTTTTGAGATCTACAAACCTAAACGTTAACATGATGCAAAATATTGCTCTACCAAAGTAGCAACTTGGGTGTGGGACCCCTAACTTTGAGACTTAATTAACTTGTAAAGTACTTACTACGCGGTTGCTTACCCTCGGCGGTGTGTAGTACTTAGGCGCAGTTAGCGCGTAGAAGCCGGCTGCAATGAGGTAAGCCACCGCCAGCCGCTGCAGTACTCCAAATATTCTCAGCTCGTGAAGCATGTTCGAGCCGTAGATGGTGTTCAGAGACATTCCCAGTAGGAACATTGTAAATGAACGCTGGATAGACAAAATAAAATTAACTCATTACTCTCGTTAAAGAATAGGTTCATCCCACCAATATCAGTGGTAGAACGTTCGGGATATAATTTTTAACAATAAAAATACAATCAAATAATCAGTTGAGCTACCCGTAGATTATTTGCAACAGTCTGCAGTTAGCTCAATTGTTTCAATTGTAAATACTAGTTTTAATTTAATTCTATTATTTGATTGTAATTTTCTTAATTGTTAATAATTTATTGAATTATGTTATTGAAAAAAAAACAAATAATAGAAACAAATTAGAACTAGTATTTACAATTGGAATAATTGAGCGAACTGCAGACTGTTGCAAACAATCTACTCGTTGCTCAACTGATCCATATCAATACGTATAGTCGTAAGAGTCCCCAAGCCGCTGATCGCATTGCCCCGCTGTATGGCAATGTTCTAGGAAAACGTTAGTATGATGACTTGGACTATAGCGGCACAAGAAGGAGATGGGACCTGGCAGAAAAAAACGGGAAAAAAGGGGCTAACAACGCAACGGTCATCAAAAAAGTATCGGGCTATTTCATTTATATCGTTTTTGCCAGTCGCTTACCTACCCTAGCTACTAATTTAAATAAATAAATAAATATTGCTGGACAATTCACACAGCATTATCTAGCCCCAAACTAAGCAGAGCTTGTGTCATGGGTACTAGATAACTAATATACATAATACACTACATTACATAGATAGATATGTTTTATTATACATAGAAAACGACCCCGGAACGACACCCGGAAAACCCCGACCCGGAAATACCTGCAGATCGTACAAATATTTGTTCCAAGGCGGGAATCGAACCCGCAACCTCCTGCGTCGCTGGCGGACCTTCGCCCACCGCACCACAGAGCTCGTCGTTTATTTGTGTGATTTTATCTATTGGTGAACGCCAGCTTAAGACAATGAAGTTCTTTAAATTGGCTGTTATATTTACTTAATCTAATTTCTGATTTATATTCGTATTGGACGGTAATTTAAATAAATAAATTAAAAGTTAAACATAATCTAATTAGGTACCGTAGTATGCAATAAATCCACTTTCGACTGCTTTCGCATAATAATACTAGCTTTACGGTAATATTTACCTACCGGACTTAAGAAAATAATTTTAACCGTTTTGTTTGCCTTCAAGAAAAACTGGAGAAAATTGTTAAAGTCATTCATATGAAACCAGGTCTTTAGGCAAACGAGAAAGTCTGCTCTTATATCGCCTCGATCAAGAATGAGAAAAAAGATAATTTATATGCGAACAGTTACTTGTCTCACTTTGTATTTAGGCTCCATTCATGAATGGCACACTGCCATTTAAATAATGACATCAGTCTCTTTTTAGATGTGTATTTTAACTATACTACATTAAGTATAAATTTGTACTTATAGGCCGTATCAGTAGGTCAGTATATCTTACACAATAATAGTAATTGGAACAAAAAGCTAAGTATACGCAGGTACTTTAAATACCTAAAAAAAAAATATAGGTACGTGACAAAAAAGATGTGACAGTTCAAAGGTTTCGGGTGGTGGTTAAAATTAAATCCATACCACAGATTTAATGATGCTATTGTAACTTTGTCTGTCTGTTAGCTTTTCACGCCTAAACGGCTGAACAGATCTTAATGAAATTTGGTAGAAAGGTTAATGGTACCCGGAGACGGACTTAGGCTACTTAAAAAGTGCGTGCAAAGCCGCGGGTAACAGTTTCTAATATTATAAAATCGAAAGTTATACCTGTATAATTACTCTGTCTGTCTGTCTGTTACTTTTCCACGCTTGAACGGATCTCAATTCAATTTGGCAGGGAGGTTAATGGTATCCCGGTGACGGACATAGGCTACTTGAAAAGCGCGTGCGAAGCCGTTGGCAGCAGCTAGTGAAACAATGTATCAGCAACCGTGACTCTTAGGAAATTCGGTCAACCGGGAAAATGTAGTGCACGACCCCCACAACCCCCCATTCAAGTCGGTCCATGCACTAAACAGCATGTATAATTCTGCTCTTAGAAAACTTAAGAAATTATTGAATAGTATTCTGTCTTTGTCTTTGATTTGACTCTTTATTTTATTTCATGTTATTTCAATGTGAATAACTTCGATGATCCTGTATTCGTCTATACTACCTTAAATCAACTCCGCCGGATATCCATATTTTCCACACTAAATTTATATATGGGACAGTTCAGGGCTTACTCTATCCGTCATATGTTTCGAAACCATGATCCATTTTTCGATTAATTTCTCAATAAATTCTTAAGTTAAGATCTTGAGAATAAGCATGGTCTTTAAACTAAGTTTATAGAACTTTTTATATGTTGCGATTTTTTTAAATAATGTCCTAATAAATAAGTAATAAGCAAACATTTTATTTATGGGCTTAAGTTGCTCTGCCCTGTCCCGTTCCTATGAACGCGAAATCCTATGCTTATCCTTTTCACAAAATGGCGTCGTAGTATATCCCCTTAAGAACTTCGTTACTAAGACAAACAGACAAAAAAAAAAACAAATAATTCTCGTAGTAAAGTGATCGCTTCCGACAAGGAGAGATCATGCGCGCACGCACTCTACAGAATTTCCTCTGAAATATGCCGCAAAAACAACGCCACCGTCTCGGAGCGTTGCGAAACATCGGACTTAACTTTGAATATTCGATACGAAACTTAAAAGATCAAATGATGTAATAAAAGAGAACGTAAGAAATGCATTTACAAACCGCATGTTGACTAAAAATTCACATGTAGTACAGAATACAAAATTATAGAAACTTAGCAACTGAGCAGAAATTGAATCATCTGAATAATAATTATGATGTTGACTGTAACTCAAGATGCTCTGACTTTTATGACGCGTTGAGAATAATTTTCGTGAGAGATTGGGAATGAGCACGTCTCACGTGAGACGTTGGGAACAATTCGAAACATCCCAATCGGACCTGATTTTTACGCAACAGTGCCATGGTTTCACGATAAAGTGTATTAAAAAAGTTAGAAAATCAATCGTGGGAAAGAATGTTAATTTCTGTTACTCAATAACAATACATGGTAAAAAAAACCTGAGTTCACTGAACGAGTCAAAGTTTTTGTTTCAAGTTTTACTACACAGAAAATAGCACAATCAGAGAACAAGTTAGTAGCTCGGTACTTTTCAAGTGCCTAGTAAATTAGGTTAGGTACCTACCTACTCAATTTGGTATGATATTACTACTACCTATTAAACATCACTTCTTCCACAAGTGGACAAAAAAATTAATTAAGTGAAGAGGATCAATTACTAGTACTACATTACGTATGTAAGCGAGTTAACTAAGAATTTAATGCAGTTGTTAGGATGCTTATTCCTTTTCCTACCGATGAATGTTATAAATTTATTTTATAGAAAGAAAGTTTTACGAACTGTTATGATTATGACCTACATATTATGACAACATATCATACATAAATCGAATGACAACCATTTACACTTATGTATGTCTTTGGATAAGGAAGTTAAAAGATTGCGTGAACGAGTCGCTTGTTTTGAAAAACCATTCTGGCTGTTAAATCAGTACCTTAGAAGAATCTAAAACGGGTTAAATTTAGTGCTGGTTAGGTATCCACTTTACAGTTAGTACCTACTCAAGATGCTTTCCTGGCAAAATACAACTAAGCCGGCTTAAGTACAGCTAGCATCGCAATTCGAATTTTGTAAATAAAGTAGATGATAACAAAAAAATATTAATTTCATAAAATACACAAAAACAACAAAACGACAAATAATAACTAGTATTTATAGTTACTTTTATCAAATCATGTTAGTGCTGTTGTTGTTCTGTTACATTAATGAACAGTTAACGTTATCACATTGGTGATTTGCAAGAGACAAGTGCGCAGCGAGCGCGCGGCAAACACGCCCCGAAGAAGCTAGGGGCGTGCAACCAGCTAGCCGCGATTAGGCATGGGAAGAGGTTTGTCGCTGCGCACCCGTGGTGTCTGCGCGGCGAGCTCGTTGCGCACTCGCAGCGAGCTTTGCGCACTCTCAGAGAGTTTCTGCGCAATCGCCTCGCTTTGGACTCGCTCGCAAATTGCCAGTGGGATAGGGCCCTAACTAACAATAAGTAATTCATTACGCTTACAAGACAGGAGTGATTTCGTTCAGTGATTTGTCGCGATTGCTGTGAATAACCTTCTGTGACTATTCATTTCAGTGATAAGAAAATTATATCTTAGACGTTAATTCGAAGTACTTATTACCGTTACCACAGACCAGCTTGATTTAACTGGTCTGTGCCGTTACGTACAACCACCTTTCTGAATAAGCCAAAGAATCATAAGTTTTTGAAACATACCAATTGAAAATATCTTTTTCTGTTGACGATACAACAATGGTACAGTACAATTATTATGCTGACGCGACTTGACTTGGCGGTTCAGGTTAAAATAATGCTTTTTACCAGTTTTGCTCGCAAACTGGTAGAGTCCCTATAAATGGTGTTAAAAAGTCGGGAATGATCCTGTTTCAGAAAACCGGAGCTGGGAAACCGGTCATGGGTTTCATTAAATCTTACTGTACAACCTTTTACCACAGATGAAGGCTAGGGCTGCGGAAGTAGGGGGCAGGGGGGGGGGGGGGGGGGAATTGCTTGGGTGACAACGACAAATTATACGCATAGCCAAATCAAAATTTCTTTAAAATGAAAATCGCAAAAATGCTGTACCTATCTTTCAAACTCCACAATTACCTCGACAGTCAAGAATATTTATATTCCCGTCGTTTTTATCTAACACCTCACTCTTTCAAAACCAGGCTCGCTCCTCTCGCTGTTATTAGTTTTCTTATTCTACTGAACTTCTTTCTGATTATTAAAAAAAATGCAATTGAATTGCGGGGGTACCCATTACCAATACCAAAATTAATAATACAGACCTGTCTTCAGAAACGTGTTTGTGATGATGGGCTGAACCTGCAGTTCACGTATTGTCACTAATTTACCAATAACCCTGTATATGTCACTGCCAAATACAGGTCATTCACCTCCTTCTCCACAAAATCGCAAAACGCTTTAAAATTTATCACTATTCTGTCGCTTTCCATAGAAACCTAAAGCGATACCACCTATGTCGCTAGAGTATCGTGGCACAAGCGTACTAGGAAGAAAAAGACAAAAACACAACCCAAAAAATACAAATCGGGATCAATAATCAATAAATAAATCAATCACTGACTTTTTATGTTTTCAATGAATCCTTTAATGTTCTAAAATACTAGAATAATTTAAGTATTAAATATAATTTATGTATTAAAACCGTAATAAATTCAAAATAACAGAGGATTATAATTTTATGCATAATAATAATAATAAGTTTCCAAAGATTTGTACCTAAAAAATGTTGTGCCTCTTTTTAGATGTCATGGGAGATATGTCAACAACCTGTATTGCCAAGATATCTGGCATCTATTAGGTATAGTTAACATGATCTTCAGTAAATTATAAATTACTTATATGACGATTTTCCTAGGCCTGGAACACGAGGTCGCCGGCCACTACACCATTCCACGTGTCTCTCCAAAAGAGTTTTCTTACCCTGAGTATTCTTAGGATGATCTTCCACTAGGAACGCCCTTCGCAAAAGTGTACTCTTGCCAGACGCCCATGACCCACAGAAAGACCGGGAACACGATCTCAAAGGCCACTAGACCGTTCCACATGATTTCTCTTACCCTGAGTATATGCAGTATGATTTTCCACCTAGGAACGCCCTTAGCGAAGGCACTCTTCACGGAGAGAGGCACACAGACGCCCATGATCCAGAGGAAGGCCGGGAACACGAGGTCGCCGGCCACTAGACCGTTCCACGTGGCGTGCTCCAGCCACCAGTAGCCGCCGGCGCCGTCGTTTACGAATATCATGAACACTATCGCTATCCTGTGGAATAATTTGTGTATTCAAATTTATTGGACACGTAGGGTACTTGATCTTAGATTCATAGGTTTGTCAGAGCTAGTAATCATCATTATCATCATCATCATCACCAGCCTATCACTAGTCCACCGCTGGACATAGGCCTCCCCTAATGAGCGCCATAGCGCCCGTCTTCAGCTTGCCGCATCCAGCATCTGCCAGCAGTCTTTCGCAAATCGTCATCCCACCTGGTCGGAGGGCGTCCTACACTACGTTTGCCGAGTCGCAGTCTCCACCCAAGAACACGTTTGCCCCAGCGGTTATCGGTTCTTCGCGAGATATAGTAAAGCGAAAAATTGCGAGCGAAAGCTTAGTAGTAGCAAATGCAATTGAACTCTCCGGAATGAACTCACCCTCTAAAAGTGTCGAGCGCTCTCAACCGTTGCTGCACAGCCAACTCCTTGTCTCCGTATCGCAGTTTGCCCGTGCTGCGTACGCGGGACATGATCAGCTTCATAATACCGTACAGCAGCCATACCGCACTCAGCAATCCCAGGAGCAGCAGCAGTGCTGTAGGTAATAGGTACAGTGGAGTTGTAGTAGAATAGAGCTAGCTCTAGTAGAGCCTAACATTTTGAATTTTGGATGTAGGTCATTATTGTTAACCACTATACCTGGTTACAAGTTTTTTATTATGTCTATTGTTTGATTGGTACATTACTACGTACCTGATCACGGTGATTTTATTTTAATCAAATTAGTATATTTTGACTTGCCGCGGGCGGAATCTAGTAACAAATTAATAAATGCACGAACCAGAGTCTGAGTCAGGGTCTTTGAGAAAATGTCACATGCAATTGAATTCACATCATCAAATGTTCACAAGAACAATGCCAACTTGTCGACCAACTTGTACACGAACCTAATTTTGTAAGGACGACTTGGTACCTTGATATTTCAAGATTATTGGTTGCCTGGAAGAGATCGCTTCTTAGCGATAAGGCCGCCCATTGTACTTATCTTATGTGATGTCTCTTTGTAATGTTATTTTATGGTGTACAATAAAGCATTTTTGTATTGTATTGTATTGATTATTAACGCCCTCAGATCAATGAAATACAAAATATTTTACAGGTTACCTACTCTCTTTTGAATGTATCTCTTATTTTGTAAGTGGGCGTTTAATCGCAAAGGAATGTGAGACGCGTGTTGTGCATCTGTAGCTTACGTGGACCACTCAAAGATAAACAAAATCTTCAAACTGTCGTGATAAAATTTATTTTCTAAAGTAAAGCATCGGTAACTGATATTATGTTCAGTTCGATAGAAGCACTCAAAATGAGGACTTTACTAAGTGTTTTAGCTTTTGTACTGTATTGTTATGGGGCCGAAGTAAGAGTGGACCCTTTGGTCCTGATCAATGGCCAAGGTTTGGTCAGTGGCCATAAGGCTCAGGACGGTGATTACTCAACTTTTCTAGGAATCCCGTACGCTCGAGTCGATGTAGATAACCCATTCGGGGTGAGTAACACAATAATTGTTATTGGCGCGATAAACACTTATTAATTTTTAATACTGTTCATAAAAGATGGTGTCAATGAACAATAATGAATAAAGAGAGATAGTGAAAGTGCCTAGCACTTAAGGGTTTCTAAGTACTTTTGACTTTTTAAGTACCTACACAGTCTGTCTTTCAGGAAAAATAAATATTTCAATGCATGGTTCTCTATTACAGCCTCCACTGGAGCCAGTCCCTTTTACTGAGATGGTCTACAACGCGAACTACGGTTCAGTAAAATGTCCCCAAGAGTCTTTCGACGACACGACCTCCATCGATTGCCTCACACTTAATGTCTTCGTGCCAAGCATCGCCACCGCTAGTAGCCCTCTGCCTGTCTTACTCTGGATCCATGGTGGGGATTTTAGCAGCGGAAGCGCAGGCGTCTACAGTGGAGTACGTAACATCGTCCGCCACGGAATCATTGTAGTCACGATCAATTATCGTTTAGGACCCTATGGATTCTTGTGCCTCGGAACCCCATCAATTCCCGGAAATCAAGGACTGAAGGACCAGTTTGTAGCTATGCAGTGGGTGAGGAAAAACATTGGATCATTCGGTGGAAACCCTTACAACGTTACAATTGCAGGCCAAGACGCGGGTGCAACCTCTACCTTGTTACATTTGTATTCAAGGAAAGAGAAATTGCATCACAAAGCGATCATCGAGAGTGGCACACCACAGAACGAAGGCATGTTCGTGAACGGTGATGCAGAAGCTGCTATCAAACTCGCAGCCCGATTAGGATTAGAGACGAATGACACAGATATGGCATTACAATATCTTATCAGTACTGATCATGATCTCGTCGCCGTGGCGGCTTTGGATCTGAACTTGAATCTAAAACCGTGCAAAGAGAAATCGTTTAGTGGAATAGAAAATCTTGTTGAAGACGATCCGTACGCACTAACTAACAGTTTAAAAATTCAGAACACACCTGTTTTGATCGGATACACGAATAATGAGCGAAATTCTCTATACGACGAGTACTACAACAGTGACCCGTTTTACAATAAACTGAAAAACAATTTCAATTTAGATGACGATCAGGCCTTAATCGCTGCAAATATTGTCAAACATTTTTATATTGGAGATGCAGATATATCAGCTGGTATAGAATCAGAGTTGGAACATTTCGAGTCAGACTTTGACTTCAATCACCCAGCACAGAGAACCATCAATCAATTGCTGAAGGAAAGCGGTGGACCTATATACGAATACTTATTCAGTTACACTGGGAATCCTGAAGTTAACGGAGCAGGACACTCTGCAGAACTGAGCTATCTGTTTCAACTGACAGACCAGCCGCCAACTGCCGAGGGCCAGTTGATTATCGACCGTATAACTAGTTTGTGGACTAACTTTGTCAAATACGGGTAAGTCTAAAATTAATTTCCACGATTGTAATGCACGGGTGGTAGAGGCCATGTTAAATAATTACTTTATTTTTCAGAAACCCTACCCCAGAAAGGACAGAGTTGGTACCAGTAAGCTGGCCAGCAGTGACCAAGGACGCTAGACCTGCTCTGGTGATAGACACAGATATTCGCATTGAAGGTCGAGTGGACCATCAGAGAATGGCTTTTTGGGATCTCTTCTACAACATTTACGGGAAATATAACAAAATTTCTAGGCAGTGCTCCTTGATGTAAAATTAGAAGTTGACTGACCTATACCTATAGGCATACCACCTACTTTCTTATACTTATAACGTCTACAATAGACAATGGTATGAAAAGTTAAGAAAAAAAACAATAAAATAATACGAAAATATACTTAGCCTTTTATTACAATAAAATAATAGAAACTAACAAGAACAAAGAGTAGTATTTACAACTGAAACAATTGATCAACAGCAGACTGTTCCAAACAATCTACAGTTAGCTCAACTGATCCATATACCAGTCTGAAGCGTCCCCATGACGCTGGCTTCATTGCCCAGCTGTATGGCAATGCTGATGCGCTGCGCCAGATACTCACCAGTTCTCGCGTCGCTTCAACCTAATGCACAGATATATTTTTTAATCCGGAGATCCTTGGCTGGAACCTTACAGCATATTTCAAATCTCACGACTAGATATTGCCTCGTCAATTGAAACAAAGGATCCAATCATCTAATTCGTGGTTCATTGAATCCCGGCACATAATGGATCGAGATTGTGTGCATGTCTTCAATGAAGACCAGACCTTGGTTAGTGGGTCGTCGCCGGCGGATGGTGCTCATCAAGACACGCAACAAAGGACTGGGGCCAACAACCGCTGTCCGCCCACTCCAGCTTAGCCTACCATCTAGCTGTGTGACATTATACCTAGATGAGGGACTTTACATCCATTATCATCATCATCATTAACCCGTAACTATACGCCAAATCCTACGACGCCAAAAACATAGGTCCTGAGCCAACCTTCCATCCATCCATCCTATACTTGCATACTAATATTACAAAAGGCAAATAATTCTGTCTGTCTGTTTGTTACCTTCTCACGCCTAAACGGCTGACGGAGGTGAGCGATATCCCGAGGACGGACAAAGGCTACTTTTTATCCCAGAGAAGAGCATGTATCTTTATTTGGCTTATTCCACTAATCCCCGTTGACAATCCCCGTCAACGGGGATTAGTGAACTTTTTGTTAATTTTTCCCCGTTGACGCCGATTCGAACTCGTAATGGGGATTAGTTAACTAAAAAGTTCATTCACATTAATCCCCATTGCGTCAAAAATAAAATACGAATACTATAAGAATCATGTTTTTATTTATTTATAAGGTAAGGACTAGCTTATTGATTATTTTTATAATCATATTAAATTGCCTAGGCAACGATTCAGTAACCTTTTTAATAAAATTTATTTTTACCTATTTTTTTTATTAGGTTCCTATCTGAACTACTCTTCAATGATTAAAAAAAAATCAAGAAAATCTCGAGACAAAAGAGCTATTCATCTAATCCTAGGTTTAGGAATAGGTTAGTTTTAGGATTAGTTTCAATTTAGTTTTCGTTAAACTTGCCCTTCTAAAGTTAGTTTTTTCTTTCATAAAAATGCGAGAAGGTCATTGCTGTGATCCGAATTTAAATTATATAAAAAGATATCAAAGGGAATCGATTGCTTGTTTTTTGTTTCATCTTCAATAAGTCCCAAGAATATCTATCCTGTGATATTATTATGGAGAAAGTCCCAAGTACCTACCAAGTATTAAAAAATACTGGGTAGGTGAAGAAAGTAGATTTTTCAAAGTACCAACCTAAACCTTTCTCATTAGTGGGTTGGTCTTATTAAACACGTAAGATTCTGTATTAGGTGACGATGACTTTCTTTGCAGCGTGCAAAAAGCAATCAAACATGATTATGACATTGGTAATACAACTTTCCCTGGGCCCATCGCCACCACAGTATTAGTTACGCCAGATTTTCACAATTTTCTCCGGCTTTTGGTGCGTGACTTTTTATCAATCTTTCTTTTATCGATCTGTTTATCAGTTTATTAATCTTCCACTTAGATTGTGGTTGGTCTATTTAGTCAATAAAATAGATGTGTTTGTTTTGTGAATAAGATAGATAGATAATGCTTTATTTGATAGCCTTGTTCATTCAGAACAAACATATACCTATAGAGAGACAATGGAATCGGAAGCCTTATCGCTTAAAGCGAATATTCAGGTGATCAAAGTAAAAGAAATATAGGTAGAGTCCCTAGCAGTAGTGAGAGCTATGCGACACAAAATCCTGTAGATTCTGTGAGGAGGCGGAGGAAACGCCTCTCCACTAGGAGAGTTTGAAGCACTGATGCCAAAACGCAGCTGTCATCTGGGCAAGCACCTGCTCAGCTCAGAGGAGCTACGAGATATCACCCCGAAGAAAATCCTCCAGTTCCTAGCAGCTGCAATGGTATGAACGCCGCAACTTTAGGGGTGAACCCAAAAAGTGACGATCACAATTAATAGGCCTAACATGGCCGCAGTAATGCGAAAGCCACTATGAGCAAATATTTTTTTATAAAAAAGTTGCTAGTGAGTAGAGTACCCAACCGATACGCGTACTTTCTTGTAATGAGTTTTTAATAGGCTATTTGACTACATTGAAAATAAGTTGCAAGTCGCTGAATGGAACACCTTCAAAACTGAATATTTATAAAATCAACTTTATGAAATCAGTAAAGGACAAACAAAAGCACACTATCTTCAAATTTAAAAAAATGGCCCTGAAAAAATACTCATATATACATTTTCACTGTTGGTGCAATAAATTTTTCGGAAATAGGTATTCATTAGGATCATTATAATAACTAGAGAACCGAATTTGGTAAGAACCGAATTTTGTTGAAATAAAAACATAAAATTTCGATAAATGCAAATGTCGACAATAAGTTATCATACTAAATACATTTGTCGCAATTCTGTGTCAAGGGCGAGCCAAGGATTTATATTTAACGATATTTGTTGTATTTGGTCATATATTGAATTTACTTACAATAAAATACCAAATTGCGTAAGATAATATATAAATAAAGTAATAAAGACTACTGCCATACAATGTTATATGCCTGATGTACTTAAACAAGCAGACTGCAAACACAATGACATACATAGTTTAAGGTGGGGGCAAACCTCCTCTGCTCCCATACAAACGTAGTTTCCCAATGAATCAGATTGATTGGGAAACTACACCCTTTATTGCAATAAAATTTCGCATACGTAATTGGATAAGAAATAGCTATGTTTGCATCGTTTTAGTTTTTCAAAATACATAATCATCATTAAGTGCGAGCGAAAATTCATTTTGATTCAATTTCAATTGATTTTATTACTTACGCTCTCATTTAATGAAGATTTAATTTTTTGAACAACTGAAACGGTGCAAACATGTCTATTTCTTATCTGATTATGTAAGCAAAATTTCATCAAAATCGGGGACGTAGTTTCCAAATAAATCGGAAAGTACCTTTTTATGGGGGCTTAGAGGTTCGCACCCACCTTAAAGATCTGACAAGCAAAAGGAGGCAAAAAAAACAACAAAACAAAGACAAAATAAATATAAATTAAAATAGTAAGCACAAAGTAAATGCAAAGGGAGGCAAAAAAAACAAGAAAACAAAGTCAAAGACAAAATAAATATAAATTAAAAAACTAAGCACAAAGTAAATTATTTAAGGTACCTAGTTTAACTAGTTTAACTTCTATGCAATGTACCTACATATGTAACTCTAAACATTGCACACAAATTAAACTATCAAAAATCACCAACAGCTTATGCAGTTCACTGCTGGGCTTAAGCCTCTCCTAATAACACCTTTTTGACTTATATTTTAGGGGATATTGCCTAAAAGCAAAAAGTAAATAGGTACTTAGAAATGTAAATTAAACTCACGCATATAAATGTCGACCGGTTCGTTAAGAGTGGTGACTTCGCAGCCTTCCGCGGTAGCATTCAGCCGGTACACTCCGAACTGACTCACGCTTGGCCTGAGCTGACACAGGAGTCCTCTGCATATCAAAATAACAGTTAAAAAACATAAAATAGATAACAAAAATCATTTATTCAGAGCATTTTTACACAAAGGATCTTTTATACCCATTAAAATTAAAGGATATGAAAACAAATTTTCGATATAAATATTATTTAAATATAAATAGTTTTAGTTTTATTTTTCAAAACATCCGGGTTCGATTCCCGAGCTAAGTACAAGTTTTTTTTAAATGTATGAATGCAGTTTTTCTTGTTACTAAAATCGATGACATGATTCCTAAGAAGAAATCTTCGTATGTCTTATAGTTTCAGACTATCCCCGGGATAAACTGTCTAAGGACTATCCCATACTGGGCAGTATGGGATATCTATCTATCTATCCCATACTGGGCAGTACGGGATAGTCTGATCTGAGATAGATCTAAATGTGCCATCCTGTATAGTTATTATGTCGTGTCGGTTAAACATTATCTTACGTGGTGTTGCCAGCAGTAACATATTGCTCCGAGAGGTCTGAGTAAACTCTTATAGTAGACCGTCGCGCTGTGCTCATCACCCATGACGCATCTATGCCCGCTGCTACGGTCTTCTTCAGCTCGAATGGACACTGGAAAGAAGATCTCTTCTTACAAAGGCTCTACTAAAGGTAAAGGGAGAATCAATAACCTTTTTATTTTTCTTAAGTATGTAGTTTATAATTTGATGTAATGTAGGTAATGCTTAGTTTGATAAAGTATAGTCTACATACCGAAGCGACAGAAATCAATTATGTAAATATCCTGGTCAGTGTTTAATTTTAAGAATTTGACCTTTTCATAAAATACATTTATTGTATTTATGGAAATAAAGAAATTAAAAATTTAATCACAAACATTTTCATTATAAATACTTAAAAGAGATTTTCAAGTATCGTATCTTTTAACACTATTTATTGAATAAACAAAAATAACAAAAAAAATACTCAAAAGAGGTTTTCAAGTATCAGTTCTTCTAACACCTATTTATTGAATAAACATTTGTATTATTGTATTACAATAAAGTGTTAATTGACTTCATAGAGTCTGCTCTACAATTAGCCGCTAAATCATCAGATATTTTCTCTGCTCACTGGCATACAATACAGCGCATTCTTGACATAGATTCGCAATTTCTGCATGTTGATGCGCGATGATGCTCACTGTTCACTATGCATGGCTATCGAAATATCCGCTTCATACTTTTTAAACTAAGTTGCAAGACCTACTACATAGAAACTTATACAATTTTACGATAACCTTACTTTGTCTATAAATGCGTCATCATCATCATAAGCATAATATTAGTCCATTGCTGGACATAGGCCTCCCCTAATGAGCGCCATAGCGCCCTGTCTTCAGCTTGCCGCATCCACAATCTACCCACAGTCTTTTGCAAATAGTCATCCCACCTGGTCGGAGGGCGTCCTACACTACGTACTATAAATGCGTAATCGTGGATATATAAATACAAGTAGTTTCATGTACGATTAGGATTATTCATCCTAAATCGTACTTTTTCCATGTTTTTTAAATTTTATTTCTGTAAAGTTTGAAAGATTACTGTTTCCAAGGAAAATGAGTTAAATAAAAGTTATTTCAATTAAAAATTAATCAGGCTCTATAATTTCAAGTTGAAGACAGGGCACTATGGCGCTTATTAGGGGAGGCCTATGTCCAGCAGTGGACTAATATAGGCTGATGATGATGATGATAATTTCAAAATTGCAGAATAATTCCCTTAGGGGGTACGAATTAGGCAAGTTCACTCTACTCTACATGTAATTCATACATTAAGCGCAATAGCGTCGAAATACACTTTTTTTTTTTACTGATTTTGAATATTTCAACCGATGTCGAAAAGAGGAGGAGGTTCTATGTTCAGTTGTATGAATGTTTTTTATGTACACTCATGAAAATAATTAGAGGAACGGTGCAAAAAAGAGACAGATCGGAAGTTAAAATATATTTTTGTATGTAATTATAAAAATTACACATTGCACATATAAATGAAAATAAAACTTACTTCATCCAAAATCCTGCATTAAGTACGTGTTTTGTATTTTTAGTATTTTCTTTAAGTTTCAAGAAAATCGGGCCGACGACGGTTAAAGGGTTACAAAACACCAAAAAAACTTCATCCCACACTTTACCCCTTGAAATAAAGTAATATTTTTTATTTCTGTCGCTTCGGTTTGCAGACTAAAGTAAAGAAGCGACGAAATTCCTGAAAAATACGTATTTAAATTAATAGTTTTTTTTTGTTATACACAAAAAAAATTAGGTCAATAACGCAATAGAATAAAAAGTTCAGTCATTTCAATTCAAGCCATTTCAATTTTCCTTAACTTTCAAAACCCCATTTAACCAATTTTCATGAAAAGTTTGAAAAATCCTGAAACACGTGTTCTATCATTTTATATATTTAGTATTCTCTGTAAGTTTCAAGCAAATCGGGCTACTGGTTAAAGAATTAAAAAAACACCATAAAACCTTCAACACACTTTTAACCTCCTTAGGGGCAGAATTTCCAAAAACTTTTATCTTTTTTTTCGTACATTTTTTTCTACATTTTGAGCTGGGCGTTGCTCCCAGAAAATCGCTTTTTCCTTTATATTAAGATTGAGAATTATCTCGATATGGTCCCATAAAAAATATTCCCGAGGGATTAGAAAATGTCCGCAAAACTGAAAAACCGTGTAAAATTAAGGAACTCAGAGTCAGTTTTTGTTTTTTAAAAGATTCAAATTATTATGGCATACCGTCCACCCAGTTTATCAAAAACTATTAATGATTAATGAACACTGAAACATGCGTCAACGTGGCTCCGTATTTTCAGGAAAATCCCTTGACACATCAGCTTTGAAGCGGTCAATGCCGTCAACTGTAATTGTTTACATGCGCGATGCATGTTTATGCTAATGTTTTTGTTTGTTTACCTTTAGCTTAGCCAATGGCATCTTACATACTTACCTAATTATTATTGTGATTTATGTAAACATGCCATGTCAATGTTAAATGTTATTGTTTAAAGTTACTTACAATATTAAACTATTAATGATATAACTATTAAACAAGTCACAAGATCGAAGATTTATTTAAAACCAAAATCCAACCCAACCAATACACCCTGCTTGACACTGCTAATTTTAACGCATTATCTGCCTAAATCGACGCCACTGCAGCTGGAAGACATCCATGTGTGTCATAGGCAGTGAAAGTGTAAGTATTCCTATTTTAAATATTACCTGTCTAGTGCAATTAAAAGCGAAGTAAAAAAGAAATAACTAAAAAGTAATCTATCGAGAATAAAAAAATTATGAGACTCAATTGAGAATGAGAATTGAGAATGAATTGTCTACCTACGTCGTCGTCAAAATTGGATATCAATTCGCGAAGACTATCAAAACTGCATATAAATGAAAAGAGCCGACTCTCCTCCTTTTAAAGTCGAAATTAAATTGTCTATAATATCCAGTTGTTGCACGAATTAAAAATATCTTATTTACTTAACTCGCGTATAAAATTTAAGATTAAAAATAACCGCCCAATCCCGATTGTTATCTACGCGACTGATACCAACTTGTACAACAATGTGTAATCTAAAAAGTGATTAAAAAATTAAAAAAAATTGTAATCTAAGTCGTTGTCTATGGTCCTAGCATAATAAATATAATGTGGTCTCCCGGAATCAGTGCAGGAATGCTGCTTGGCAAGTGTCATTGCATTTGTAATTGCTTGAAAGCAAAGCAACCATCGGCAAAAAAATGAAAAAAATCACTGAGAACGATAACGTGTGTAATTAACACTTAATCTAGTCGACATGTTTATCACTTGTTCGACTTGATGAATGTGCCAATATTTTACAAAAAAGTAATTACATGTTTGGAAAAATAACGTGTATAATGTAGTATATACTTATATACTTACTCCGTTCTAGAATCCAAGATATTTTTTGTAAACAAAGGGATTATAAAATCAAAGAAATATTGGTGGAATGTACTTTTAAAGGTTTTTGGCTGAAAAACAGCGCTGAGCAGAAACTGCTCAGCACACGCTGAGCCAACCCCTATTTCGGCGCAGGGTCATGAAGGCAGAGTCACCTTATTCTTACTACCACCCTTTTGTGTCACTTACCTTACCTCCATGTTAAATTGTTCTTGTTTTCCGCTTTATTTTATATTTGTGTGTACCTGTGTCCAAATAAATGTTTTTCTATTCTATTCTATATACTTTCTGACATGCGATTTACTTCCATGATATATTATTGAAGTAAAATGCATAAGCATTCACCATTTCATTCGTCTGTCGTCCGTTTTTAAACACGGATTAACCTTTTTCGCTGCGCGCTTGTGCAATTAGATAAGATTCATTTATTGGTACACAAAATATACATGTCAACCATTTCTAATAAAAAACAACTTATTAAAAGAAAAATAAATAAGATTAAATACAAAGTCACAGTCATAACATACATTGAAGTAGGTCTAGGTACTAGTGTCATACCTACATACATAAAATAAATCAAAAATGATTAGTCTCTTGATGTAGGTCTAACCTTTAAACACAAGAACACCTCCACCGTGTAGAAGGTTTGCAATTTTGCGTTGTTTAGTTTGTGTTTTTGTTTTTAGTGATTACCTTGCTATTTACTATTAAGCTGCTTGCTATTTATTATACCTAGTTATTTTCAGTTATTGTCATCAGTTTTTGTAAAGATTCCATGCATAAATAAATGTCTTTGCTTACATAAAATATCATTTTTCGTAAAATACATATTCATTTCATATCAAGATTCAAGAACCCAGTGTAGTAAGGTCTTTTTTTGCATGACAAGAAATGTAAACACCAGTAAGCAGGCTAATGTTTCCCACATTTTTATTTCAATACAAAGGCAATACATTTGTTTAAAATGGCAAACATTCAAATATTTAACATTATGTTTAAACGAACACATGTGCAGTGTTCTTTCACGATTTTTCCATGCATTTAAGAATTTACTTGTTTACTTAGTTTATTCCGCATTGTTCTTTCATGTCCAGTCCATCCCAAGGTTGCCTGGAAGAGATCGTTCTTAGCTATAAGGCCGTCTTTGCACTACCTGTACCTCATAGCATTTATTTCTGTATTGTCTTTGTGTGGTATATAAAGAATTCAAAGAGAAAGCACGATCGGTGCGATTGAAAACAAGACTGAACCGAGAAATTAATTTCCTACTTAAATTGATTCGATGCGGTTTTTATTCTTTAGGTAGGTACTTAAGGCGAAATGAGTCCTAAAATCCATGTTTTGACTGTACAAAAATCAATTATAAGGAAAATAAAACGTCAAGTGCGAGTCGGACTTACGCAACGAGGGTTCCGTAACTAAATGTTTTATTAATTAAATAATTATAAGACCTTGTTGCTATGGCGCTCATTAGGGGAGGCCTATGTTCAACAGTGGACTACTATAGGCTGACCATGTTTCAAATCGTTTCGTCTCGTTTTTAAATTTCTGTATTATGTAGGTAGGTAATTAAAACAAATGTGACGTGATATTCATGAAATTTACGAAATAAATTATTTTTATTATAATAATATGAATACCTAGGTGTTAATGGATTTACAACCGACGAAACAAAAGAGAAAAAGGTTCTATATTCGGCCGTATGTATTTTTATGTATGTTCGTCGATACCTTCGTCAATTTTGGACCGATTTGGATAACTCCTTACCTGTTGTGTGGTGAATGATCATTACATGGTCCCATAAATGTTTTACTCTTGATAGATGAGCATTTGTTCAGAAAAACTTAAAAAACTGTGTAATTATTACTTTACTAACAAGAAAATTACAATCAAATAATAGAATAAAATTAAAATAATTTACAATTGAAACAATTGAGCTAACTGCAGACTAACAATATACAAGTAGCTCAACTGATCCATATCAAATATACAGGGGGGCAATGCAGCTAGCGTCTTGGGCACGCTTCCGACTGGTCTTGTAATTATTGAATTTGGAGTCTGTTTTTAATCTTTTCAAAACAATTAATTTTTAACTCAGAGTTAAATGGGGTACATATAATAACGTTTATCATACGTGAAATATTAACCAGTAGCATGTTATTACTACGCAGGTGATTAATAACAGTTAGGTAACATAACATTGACATAGTTTGATAAGGTTGAGTATATTTTAAGTTTATTTTAATAGATAAGCGATAAAGAGATGACACTGATTGGAATCTCATGGACACAACAAGGTAAGCACAAAAGAGAGAGTAGAAGTCGCTCTAAAAAAAACTAATAATTAAATTAAGTTTTTGATTATCAAAACTAAGTGGTAGTAGCATTGTCATTCGATGTGGCAATGCTGCCAGCATTCTGGGCACTTTGCCATCTGGTGACAGCTTAGATTTTTAGAAAATAGATTAAAGTGTAAATATTAGTAGTAATTATTGTATTCTGTTATTGTAATTTTCTTTAAATAAATGCATATATTATATTAGTTGTAGTAAGCGAATTTAAAATTGCATTATTCTCATAATACCGACGTCTATGTCTATATGAATAACTATTAAAAGTAAAAAAAAACTGTCTCTGAATCTGTTCTATGAAATGTAATCCAGCTTTGTGCCTGGTGGCGTGGTCGCCAGGACCTGTCTGATAATCAACTCCGTTATTACTGAGACAGGGACCTTTTTGGCTCCATAAGTAAACATTTTTTTATCTATTTTATTCGTTTATATGGCCTATGTCCAGCCGTGGACTAACATATGATGATGATGATGATGTCTCTTGTACTTACTTACATAATATTGTAATGTGTTGTTATGTATTACGTCCGGTTTCAAAAAAAATATTTTATTTCTTTCAAGAGGCCTAATATATTTTGTTGTATGGAATATGTAAACAATTGTCAGTGTAGTAAACAAACGTTACGTATTCCCACGTCCTTGTCGCTCAAAAAACAATGAAAGATAATTCATTAAATCTGTAAGCATATTACCTATTGTAGGACCTTTTTTGGTTACATCTCGCCTGATAGGAAACGAATGCAAAACTAATATGTTTTACAAAAACGAAAAATTTACTTCGAATTCTAAAACTAGGTATGTGTATTTTCTATATATTTTCCCTTGGAAATAAAATGTTTAAGGGATCAAAATAAATATAGACAAAACTAAAAGAATCACCAAAATCGATCCATAAATTGTCCCTGAAATAGACGAACAGAGATAAAAAAAACAGACAACCGAACATGAACTTCCTCTTTTTATCAAAGACAGTTAAAAAAGACAAACTTACTCTAAAACAATCGTCAGAAACGCTGTACACTCCTACATCCAAGGCAGAGGTTACTGTCATATAGGCCTGATCCATCCCCAACTCTGTCAGGTTCCGGTTCCGGTCCTCAAACCCATCCTTAGGGTGCTCCAGCCAAGATCGCATCATCTCCATTGACCACTGCCATGTTCCATTCCCACCGGCTGCACCATACCCATCGGTTTCATTCATTTTTGCACTTCTTGTAAACTTTTTTACCACTATAATATTTCGATTGTTTATTTTTCACGCGACCAGCACGCGCATTTTATAAGGTTTTAACCACTTGTTTTTATAAAGTAACGAAATTTGTATTAAGTTTATTCGATAACTTTCGTGCGAAAGTAGCGAACGTGCGTGCATGGGTAATTTCGCTCAGCCACTGGCCTGGCGCATGGCATGTACTCATAACGCGAGCACGACGCCGCCGGTAAAACCGGTGCGTTCGCATCTCCTATGTTAAAAACCACACACATTCTTGCAGATACTTATAGTAATTACCTTTCTGCAGATCGATCTTGGAAAAAAAATGGAACAATGGAACAATTTGAAAGCGCGTACTATAGACAAGTACCTAGGTAGTACCAATCTATGACGTAAATTTTTATGAGCTAGGGTGCACAGAGAGCAAAATTTTATCATTTAATATTTCTAAAAATACATTTTTTTCTTATTATAAATAAAAAAATAAAAAGAAAGTTTTATTATGGACTATTACTATGATTAACATTCAAGTTCTTTCACATTATTATAAACAACACTTATAATGAAATTACAAAAAGGTAGAGTATACTCTATAAAGAAAGATACACCAGACCAAGTTTCATATATTTTAGTAGGTACCAACACGGAGGTATTCTCAACATCGACTGTAGATGCCACTTAAAATCCGTAACCGAAACACCAATTGGGAAGAATATCAAAAGTACCTCAAAATCCCTCAAAAAAAATTTCACAGTCCTCAGTACTAAAATGTTTTGAAACTTGGCCTACCTTTACACGTCTAAAGCAGATAATAATAATAATAATAATGCTGGACAATTCACACAGCATTATCTAGCCCCAAGCTAAGCAGAGCTTGTGTTATGGGTACTAGATAACTGATATACATAATACAATACATTACATGGATACAGAGGCGGATTAACTGTCGGCAGCGCCCTAGGCAAACACCTCATTGGCGCCCCTCTGTGAACGAGCCGCGGCAAAGCTCAGTATTGGGGGTGGTGTTAGTTACATAACAACGACAAAGTTCCTCAGTGGTTGACAAAAAAGTGTCTAAGGCATGTAAGAAACTAGAAGTAATGGCGAGCGAAGCGAGCCCAATCATTTTCATGCTTTTGGTTAGCATGATAGAGGGGGTTGTCAATTGTCAAAGTTAGAGCCAGGACCATATGGGCTTGGCGGGGTTAGCTAGAAAGGCAGGGAAAGAAAGATAACGGCGAGCGGAGCGAGCCGCGAACTTTTTGTGATTTTTCAAGATTAATTAAGATAGGTATGTACCTAAATGGTGAAACGTAAAACTTTTGTGGCTATCGGTAGTAAAATTATTAAAAAAAAAATGATAAAATTATTACTTTTCGCTCTAAATAGATTGCTTCAATAAGGAATTCGCGTTATGGATACTTGGGCACCGATCGCTTTACCCTAGGATCGGCGCAGATAAACAGTAAAAGATAAAGATGCGGTATTAAAACACGTGCCTTTCAAAATCTCGCGAATCTATGGCAATGTGATTTTAAAACTTACAGCCAGCCTAATGCATAATGATTAAAGCGTCATTTCAAACCAATATTTTCAACAAAAACCGAGCGCTGGATCCTCATAGCGGATGTGTGCCACGCACCCGCAAAAGCTTCCCTTAATGCTGATACAGCCAAATGCCCACGATTGTTGGTGTCTTTTAAAACATATTAAAACAGATACCTCACTATCGCCATGCCGGCGGCGGTGGCGTCGGGCATGACAAGGGCGCATGGTCTGGGTTAGGAGTCCTACGGCTGCCACCGGGGTGCATTGCATGGCGCCCCCTATGGTCCTGCGCCCGTGTGCGCCGCTAAAGCCGCCTCTGACGCTCGTCAACCAATATCATCATACTAATCATCTGATTTTTGCTAAGTTCCTTCTTTTTAAATTTTTTGTTCTACACAGAACAAAAATAAAAAGTTTCGACAGAATTAAATAATCATTTATATTTTGTAAGTAGGCCTGCTTACTCATATAATTAATTTTACACTTAGGTATTACCTTACATATTAATTATTTAGTAGTGTAAAATTTTCCGCGCTCGCGCCCCTTGTAACCTCGCGCCCCTAGGCACATGCCTACTTTGCCTTGGGGATGATCCGCCACTGCATGGATAGATATTTTTTATTACACACACATAGAAAACAACCAGAACACCCTGAACAAATGTCTGCAGATCGTACACACATTTGTCCCGAGGCGGTAATCGAACCCGCAACCTCTTGCGTCGCAGGCAGACCATCGCCCACCGCGCCACAGTGGTCGTCAATCAGCTGATCCTAAGCAATTGCAATATAAAATCATTCAAGATTTTCTCTACCATGGACGAAGCTAATACTTATTTATAGACACTGGCATTGGCCTAAAATCATTCTCAAAGTAATAATGCGAGTTAAGTTTGTTTTAAGCGTCCGGTATCACGCAATGTAAGATCACACTAACTGTATGTCCATTTGCGAGGACATACCTCATGTCTATGCCCACGGTACATTTACCACTTTTAATTTTGTAACCGGTAACTTCCCGCGGTTTCACAAATCAGAATCAATAACTCTTACAAAAAAAGCACTAGGACAAGTCAATTTTTTTTACTACATATAAAATTATAATCAAATAAGAAATAAGGTTTTATAAATTTTCTCTTCACTTAAGTTTTTTGGCCACTAGTGAAAATGGTGTAAAAGAAACCATTACAGTACATTTATAAGTTGTTTTTACCCTACATGCCTACAATGTTATTCCCGGTGTAAATAAACACATAAAAAATTGTCCGATCCTATATGCCGTGAAGGACTAACTAATCCATCTAAATCCATCTAATCTTTTGCCTAAAAAGGTATCTAGTAAATGAAGTGTGAAGTGTGGTGATAAATTTTACTTATTAAGTATCAAGTAAAAAAAAGTTAAAGTGTCTTGTAATTTTGAACAATACAGTCTATGTGTAAAACGTGTAAAATAGATTATGGTCCTTTCAGCATTTTAACAATTTTTATCTACGAAATTATTCCCTACGTTTTACTACAAACACGTGAGGTGCAAACCAATGCTTAAAATCAACTGACATGTCGGATAGACTGAACCAAGGCCCGGGGTAAATGAGTTTGATTAGTCTTTACAACCAATGAAGTACTATTGTTACTATTGCTTGGAACAATCATTACTGTTTGGGCAATCATTGATGAGAGCACGATGTTGAGGAATGCCGATTGAGGGTTTGAAGCAATGAACGGTCAAAAGGTTAGTGTCGTTGAAGACGTGTCTAATACAATAATTTACGTTCGCCTTTAAGTTCGCGGACTACAGTAAGGTTCATGACGAATTTCCTCCCGCGAACAGTAAGGTTGTGGAGTTATGTCGTGGTTTTACCTGATGATTACGAGATAGGGTTCTTCTAAAATAAATACCTTAATAAAATAAATAAACAATGCTGGTCAATCCATACTGCATCATCTCCTCAAGCTAAGTAAAGCTAAGCAACGACAACTTACTACGTTTAAGGGTAGTAATTTGTTTATGCTGGTGTACTGGATGTTGTATAGTAAAAATATTTATCTATGTATGTAGATAGTTCATTAAATATATTAATTAACACACCTTTAACACAAACTCTGCTTAATTTAGGCTGCTTAATGCAGCATGGATTATCCAGCATTAATTATTTAAAGGGAGGTAGAGTCAGTAGTCAAAATTGTTCATTGTACACCTGGCACCTACTCAGGATTCATAGCTCTAAAAACTACCGAACTATCTACTAACTACTCTGTAATTCTGGCAAAGGGTACGTGTTGAAAGAATTACATAATAATAAATTCGGATAACCGTTCCATATTATGCAATTCTGGCAATAAAACATTGGATCCGACTTGATAACCTCTGCTTTATTTAAAGTATCAAAACAAGCTCGAAGTCATGGCCGCGGAGCCAGACGGTGCAGCATTTTAAGCTCATAGGAATAATGCGCTTACGCCGCCGAACGGACCTTGATCAGTTCACGGTTTAATAATCTAACTGGCAATCAAGTCATTCAACATACGGCCTTCGCAATGGAAACTTACGTCTTTGGGCCAGTTTAGTGATAACCAGCGCTTTGAGTGCTCGTATTATGTGAACAAGTGAAAATTTACGATGAGGTTTTTGATATTGTTTTTTGGATATGTTAATTGTGTGCTGGGATCTCAGGATACAGGCAGCCCGGCTGGGTTGATGGCTGACTGTAAGTAATAGCTTTTAAAATAAATAAATAAAATAGTTAAAAAAAATTATCAAAATTATGGCCAGCGCCAGAGCCGAATAAAAAGAAAAGCATATCACATTTTTTTATAAATAATTAATACCGACATTTCGTACATACTTAATAGGTAATTATATAAAGGTAATTAAAAAATACTTGAACAAATATTTTTATTCACACTATGTCGGACTTACGAAAAAGAGAGTCAGAGAACCTCACAAAAATATTTATAGGAACTTTAAACACTTTCACTTACAATAATTGCGTAGAATACTCATCAAGCATATATTGTAGATAATTAACAATCTAACTAACCTTTAATAATACATTTTATTTGTTGGCTTTATGCTTTATTTTTATTTATATATTTATGCACTTGCGGAATAGCCGATTCAATTTGTTGAGTTGGTAATTATTAGTTATTTTTTTAAATAATAACTTAATAACTAATAAATACCAACTCATTTATAACACGAGTTCTAAGGCAGTGAAGGAAGAAGCCGGGCAAATTATACCCACTTCTGAAAAAACCAAATAAAAATAATAATTTGTTCGCTTGGAAAAACGAATAACCAACTTTAAATTCCATCGTATTTACACTGTTTTTAAGTTTTTCGGAACAAATACTAATTCCTCTAGAACAAAATTTGATGGGACCACCTCGGGACCATTCTGTATTTTGTTACAATAGCGAAATGTATCAATAATTTATCAAATCGGCCCATAATTAACGGAGAAATTGAAAAGCATACAAAAAAGAAACATTTATCTCTGTATGTTTTTTAACCGTAGAACATTAAAATGTCCTTTTCACCCCCCATCTCGGAAAGAGTATATTTGCTCTTCGATATCTTCGATATTACCTCGTGCTCTTTTGATTCCCTCGCCAATACTCAGGATTCTAATTTTTGAATCTTTTTGAATTTTAGAATCCTTCGCTTGCTCGGTCATCAAAATTGAGCACGCGGTTAAAAAGCAACTTTGCACTTTTGTATAACAAATAACTATTTCTCTTTTGTTTTTCGTCTGTTACAAAACAACAGCTTGCGTGCCTTTATGAGCTTATTGCTAGACGCAATGAAGTGGGTATTGTTGGTAAGTTATTACTAGAATAGCTAATAAAGATAAAAGGTAACCTAGAGATAAATAATCAATACACGGTGGACAATTTCACACATCATAAAATAATCTAGCCCCTGAGAAACAAGATCCGTCAAGTGCGAGTGTAACTCGCGCGCCTAGAGTTTCAAAAATTTGCCAATTATAAAAATAATATATACCCACCGGTTTGTGTATTTTGTAGTCTTTGCTATTTAATTCAAACTGAAATTTTTTCGCTGAAAATACTACTACTACAAGTATGAAACCTACAAAAACTGTTTTGAAATGAACAAAGCGATACCTTTCATTTTGATACCGCATTTGCCCCCATAATAGGTCTCTTTTGAAATTTCAACATCATAATTTGTACTGAAAATGTTCATATTGATTTTTCATTTATTTATATATATTTTTTTTATGAGTAATGGCGCCCAAAATGTATTATTTTTTCAAATTTGAAGTTAATATCTGTAGTATCTAGTTACCGGGATATTCAAGAAAGATTGGGGACGGACAGAGCGTGACCGACCATAAGGGTTTCGAAAACGATCTCAAAACTCTAAAAGCTCTTTTTGTGTTATGGGTTGGATATTGTAAATAAATGGCGTTAGGAGGAGGTAAATTCTAATATGGACAATGTGTGAAATGTCGTGTTCTTCCGTGACCGTATGGGTGGGATAAGGGTCTAGAAGACGATGATGATTTTGGAAATACAACGCCATATACGGTACTTAGAGGTAATGGTAGCGTGTACCCGTACCGTTTCTTTACTCATGTGCGCGTACCTAGTAACTGAGCGGAATGTTCATCCAGTCTGTACCTACGGGTTGAAGTTGAAGACTCGGTTAGTTAGTAAATTTTTGGAACATTATTTAAATTCTTAGAGCTTTGGAGAAACCAAGAGTAGTTAATGGGGGTGCAGAGTGGAGTGGCCGGTTCGATGATCCGGCGCTCAGCGCCTTAGAGCTTGTTGCGCTCTCATAGAAATAATATCAAATTAAAAGAGGCGCTCATGTCATCTTTTTCAATTTGTTTGAAAGAAGTATTCCGTTTGAGCACCTATTTTTTGGGCACCTATGCATTGAGCACCAAAGGTATGCCCATTTGAGCACCAATCAATATATTAACGTGGTGCTCAAATGGGAACAAGAAATAAAATTTGAGGACACCAATAATGATTGCGCATTAGGCTGTATGACAAACTATTTTCAGCCTACAGCTTCGCACGGGTACTTTCAGTATAACAAGTAGCCATAAGTAGCCAAACAAAGGTCTATTGAATATAAAAAAAATATAATTCTATATATTAATTTTATATAATTATCTCAGAAACAACTGAACACACAGTAGTTTTTACCCGACTACCGACAGGGGAGGGTTATTGAGATCCTAGATAACAAAATAAAATTTCATTTCTCATACTTTCGGCTTGATATTAATAGCAGGTATTAAAATTCACGGTCAAAAGCCGATGATTATAATCCTCTTCGCTGAAAACACAGAAGCTCTCCAGTACATGCTGACCTCACTAGCTAAAGCTTGCAACCGTGTAGGACTCCACATGAACAGCAGTAAAACGAAAGTTATGGCTAACTAGACCCCTTTGCAGAAACATGACAGTTCAAAACACAAAACTGGAAGACGTTTCGGAATACCATATACCTGGGACAAGTCATTAACACGGAAAATGACATGGAGCTGGAAATAAAACGAAGAGTTAAACTTGCACCTTGCAAATTGCACGTCAAAAATCAAAAGAAACGTGAAACAAAATGTAATTTACTATTTGTCTAAATAAAAGGTACCTCAGCTCCGCACAACCTCAGGCCTAATATCACCTTCAAATAGTACTTATCTACCTACTTAATTAAGGAAGGTCGTAATTTGAATAACTTTCAAACGTCTTGGATTGCCCTCTAAATTTATCTTCTGATACCTCTCACCCGAATGACTTCGACAGCCGGAAATAGGCCTCCAACAAAGGTCGATGTTTGGGGCGGTAGGTAGGCCATATAATGGCCACGCTCGGCAGGGATGGCGCTCGCATTTGTTTTGGTTCTGTTCTGCAGCGGACATAATACAAAACAACAAAATACAAACACACACAAACAAAACAAAATACACAAAATTCAACAAAATTCGAGTTTAGAATTCAAATAATTCCATCTCATTACAGATATCACCAAATGCTCATGACTAGGCATGGGGATTTGGTGATATCATATCTATATATAGAATAGGTACATTGAATAAGAAGAAAACTATAACGTTAAAATAATTATTTCGACCTGTAGGTCGAAGATCCTTTTATTGTTATTATTTTTTATTGTTTTATACATAAAACTATAAAATAATAACAATAAAAGGATCTTGAAAAACCTTCGATCAAAAATAAGGAGTTCGCGGGGGGGCCGGCGAAGCCGGAAATTTTTGATCGAAGTGAAAAACATAAAAGGCTCAAACTTCAAACGCTAGGGAGTGATTTCCTCTGTCCACGTTCAAAACATAAAACTAATATAATTTTCATCCCCCCCATCTCGGAAAGAGTATTTTTGCTTTTGCACAATGTTCTCATTCAATTTACTCTATCCTCTAGCGAATAAAAACGGCTTTTGCATTCAGATATTGAAGAGCAAAAATACTCTTTCCCCGCTGAGGTGGGACGAAAAGTTACGTGTTGCACTCGAGTGCAAAGATTTTTTACCTCGTGCTCTTTTGATTCCTTCGCTAACGCTAATTTTTGAATCACGAGCGCAAGAATCCTTTGCTTGCTCGGTCATCAAAATTGAGCACGCGGTTAAAAAGCAACTTTGCACTCTTGTTTATCAAATAACTATTTTTACATGGTAACAATCACACAAGCTAAACATGGTCAACAGTTATAAAATTGTATAGAAATAAGACATTCACACACGCACATAACATAAGTTATGTAATATATAGTAATATATTACAAGTGGCTAATAATGATGGTTGAAGTCATTATGTGATTTTTCCTTGTTATTGGTTATACAGTGTTACCCTTGGCCTGTGGCTTACGTTACGATGCAATATTCATAATTATATATGTATTATTGCAAAAACACTACAAGTTAGACAACACAACATATTAGAATAATTGCATATAGCCTGAGAACACAATAACAGCTTCTTCAACTGAAATGCTACTTCGGTAGAATTCCAATACGATGATTTAATCATGACGGTCTCTGTGGTGCGGCGGGCGTAGGTCCGCCTGCGACGCAGGAGGTTGCGGGTTCGATTCCCGATTGTAAGCTCTTTATAGTATAAAGTTTGACTTGTCTAAGTGCTTATTTTCTGGTTAAAGACATTTATTTCTCATAAAGAATGTTACATTCACTTACATGAGAACCAATCTTATATTCTATAATATTATCTAAAGGCGTAACTTATCTAATACAGACAAATAAAAATAACAAAAAGGTTGTGGGTAGACGTAAGTATGACGACGGGAATGAATACAATACGAAACATGTTGCTATTTTGTAAGCCTAAAGAATTAAAGTTATTAAGTTTAAGTTTATTAAATATATCAGTTGTCTAGTACCCATTCCAAAAGCTCTGCTTAGCTTGGGGCTAGCTCATTCTTTACTCTTGTTAAACTCAAAGCTAGAGTAATATGAACAAAGACCACAACTCTCTCACTCAAGTTTTACTACTGCACTACTAGCACTACTCTACCATTAATTAATTAATTGCTACCTGTAGATTGTTTGCAACAGTCTGCAGTTAGCTCAACAAAACTGTTAACTCACGCAGGTCCAGGCATGACGCGCAACACAACATTCTCCGAGAAGACCCTCAAGTCGCTATATGTGGTGGTGGTAAAGCCTTCGAGAAGCTTCTTCGGAACAGGGGAGGCGCGGTGTGCCATTAACGCGCGCGGGGCTAAATGCGCCGCTAAGCATTTGAACTTGAGGAAGGGGGTAACACAGGTAATCATTGTTTCATTTCATTTTCTGCAATTGACGAACAAGCAAACCTCTTAGTTCGGTGAGTCGATAGTATCCTCTCGACGACGATATATATTATCGATAAAAATATAGATAACCTCTGTGGCGCAGCAGCGGGCGAAGGTCCGCCTGTGACGGGGGAGGTTGGGTTCAATTCACGCCTTGGGACAAATGTTTGTACGATCTGAAAATATTTGTTCCGGGTGTTCTGGGTATTTTCTATGTATAATAAAAAATATCTATGTATGTAATGTGTTCTCTTATGTATATCGGTCCTCTAGTATCCGTAACACAAGCTCTGCATAGCTTGGGGCTAGATGATGCTGTGTAGATTGTCCAGTATTATTTATTTATTTATAGATTGTCTCATCGTCGAGGCAATACAATTGACTCACTATATTAAGGGCACATTACCCATCCGATGTTAAATTTGTATATTGATAAACCATCGGGCGTTTATCTCCCATTTTAAACGATGTTTTAAGTACTGATGACAAATCCGAGTTATAACGGTTGGTTTAGGCCCGAGTTAAACACTCTACTTTTCAATTCGTTTGCGAGAAAATAAACCAATCCAAACATAACTTCAGTTAAATAATGCATGCATTTTTCACATCTCTATTTCACATTTTGTCGTAAGTTTTTAAATATATTTCACGTGACTTCGGCCGCAATAGATTCGAATTAATTAAGTATTTGACATTTTTTTGCCTTTCTGTTCCATTTACATATTAGTATCAAAGTTTTAGCTTGATGACATTCTCAATTCATTTAAATAAGCCACGTTCACCTTCAATTCAATTTAGGTAGGTAGGTAGAAAAAAAGATTTCGCAAATAGGTACCTAGGTACTTTTTTTAAAGGGTGACGCGCAATGCAAAGTACGCTTTCTACCGTAAAGGAAGAATGACCCTTCCTGCAAACATCCTTCAATCACCAAGAAGGCGCGTTCCATTCCGTTTCAAAAAGAAATAATTTAAATTATATTATTTTTATTTATTTAAAACTAGTATTTACAATTGAAACAATTGAGCTAACTGCAGACTGTTGCAAACAATCTACAAGTAGCTCAAATATTTTTGTTTATTAATTTTAAATACAAATAAAATGTACTTTCTTTGTTACAAGGAGCATCAAATGACTTGGCGTTAATAGTTTTTAACTAGGTAGCACGTAGCTGTAGGTACCACGTTGAGACCTGACCCGGGCTGCGTAGGTATGTGGCCGGGGGGCTTCCAGCTTGGCTGATAGGGCTCGTCGCCGCACGCCTGAAAGGAAACGTAGTTACCTACCAACTTCAACTCTGTGTAGGAGAAAAAATGTTTAAAAAAAACAAAATGCCGATATCAATATCCTTAATAGGTACCTACAGTTTTATAAGTTTTGAGGGGCAAATACTAATCCATACAAAATAATAATTATGATAATATAATCTACCGATTTTTTTTATTCTACACAATGACGAAAAACATCAGGATCGGTCCATAAATCACGGAAATCGAAAAACGTAGGAAGGTAAATGTTAAAAACATACATACATCTGAACATACAACCTCATCCTTTTTTAACACTACTTTTTATCATCTCCAGGTGCTGATAAGCGGTTACATGGACGCCTCTTTCTCCCCGCTGGTACGGAGCCTGGCCAGCATCTACCTGGCAAAAGGACGAAACGTCGTAATTGTAGAAATCTTCCCTATCTTAGTGCGGACTTATCCTGTGTATGTATTTTGTGACTTGCATATTTAATGCTATAAGGATCCATGGCATAAAATCGACTTCGGATGTAGGAGGCACTTTGATATTCGATGAAAACAGGGGAGGGGTTTTCGCTTAGCGTCAGCGATCATACGAGTATCTTCCACAGTACTGAAGCACTTACTTTGAGATTGATATAATTTTAAAGTAGTTGAGGATTGATGCTAGCTGCTACGCTCACAGAACGTGGCTACGCTAATGTTTCGAAAACACGATTATCTGTTATGCTATTTTTTCTTTCGAGACATTATATTTTCTTCGTATGACATTATATTTTCTCGAAAGAAAAAATAGCATAACAGTATTATTTTTTAGATAATAAGCAAAAACCTGGCAGAAACCAGATTTTTTCCTATGAACGAAAAAATCCTATACCTATCCTTTTCACAAAATGACGTCGTATGGTACCTCCTCAATAAACTATATAACTATAGGCTATTCGCAGCACTTAAAGCCTAAATCTACCCCATTAAATCTATTAACCTACTCCATTATATTTTAAATTAACCTACTGACGAAATTATAATCGTTTAAAATCACTGAATACTACATCACGCAACCATCTCGCTCGCGCTCATAAGGTTGATCGTTTCGCATTGGTCCGAGATTCTATTTTTTGTGGATTTAATTTTTTTCTGCGTTCTACAAGGAATAAAACTAACGGAAAAGTAATTTGCTGCAAGTGCCCCATTTTCTATTAACGTATGAAAAAACAAATTTTGTAGCACTGGTATTTTTGGAGAGATTTTGGGCGCAAATGAAACATAATATTCCCAAATGCTCCTAAAATATTAATTTAATTTTGACAGTTTGGGACCATTTTTTATAAATTATACTTCATAGAAAATGGTATTAGAATTTACGAAACATTACTTTTCCGTTAGCTTTATTCCTCAGAACGCAGAAAAATTCAAAACCACAAATAAACGAATCTCGCGCTAACACGAAGCGATCAAACTTAAGAATTACTATGCAACCAGCAGTCAGCACCCTTTTAATAGGTTTTGACATGCAAACAAAACGCACAATGATTAAAATTACACATATTACCTACACCTTTATAGTAGGTACTTAAATATTACAATTCAAATTCAAGGGCACGTGAATTACACATTGAATATGAAGGTGGTTGGTCACGCGTGAAAAATATATCGCGTTATTACAATTTTGTAGGTGCTTCAATTTAGATAGCAGATGAGAGCCATTTCCTATGTACCCACGCTGAAACAAACTTTGAATCAATTGTAGTTTTGGAATCTATAATACCGACATATTATTGATATTATATTTTTTATAATTTATTTCTTTATTTTGTTTCCCAAATAATTAAATAAATGATATAAAATCGCGACCAGGAAGGGTGCGCCTCAGCTGAACGTCCATGTGCGTCATGCCTTGAAAGTGTTAATGTCAATAATTATAACTTACAAAATTACAATTGATTCGTAATTTGTTTCAGCGTGGGTTCATAGCAAATGGCTTGCGCAAGAATTCTACATAATATAAGATATATATCTGCCATCTAAATTAGTTGTAGAATCTACAAAATAGTAAAAACCTTATAGGCGCAGCTAGTAGGTATTAAGTCTGTTTAAAAACCAGATATTTTGTTCACACGTGTACAAACACCTTAATACTGATTGTCCGATTGTAAGAAGAATTAGCCCAATTAAGTGTTGGTACAATCAGTAGGTACTTTAAGGTTTACTACACGCATGTGTAGTGCTTACTATTGCATAAGTTTATGTTACGAAAATATGTACCTGTTAGCTATTAGGTAAGCGATTAACGCATTCACTGCCCAGACTCGGCGGCGCGGGGCGGTGCTACCCGCGTAGGGGCGCGCCCCGCTCCGCCGCTGCCGCCACCACGCGCTGGTGCAGGAAGGCAAGTTCGTCGGCGCCATGAAAATGTTAGTTTAGAAGTAAATAGAATTCTCTGCCCGATTCACTGAACAATTAATTTTCAAACATAACGAAGAGGAGAAAAGAAATAAAGGTCCTCTTCTCTACAGCACAGGGTATCCTAGTGTAGAGATCAAAGTGAGATCACAATAATTAGTGTTAACAGATTATTAGATAGAATAAGAATAATTTTAAGTTTCAAGTGTATAAAGGTGGAAACGCACTACGCGACAACGGAACTGCGCGGCCGCGGCACTTTATGTCAAATTAGAACAAAATCACCCGAAAAACAGAAACACGCAGTGTGCTCTAAATCCGGTTTGTATATATAATAGTAAAGTAGTATAGTATAGTAGTAGTATAGTAGTTTGTATATATAGTAGTAAATAGTAAACTAAACTTATGAATAAACCTTCAAATCTTTGAAGGTTTATTCATAAGTTTAGTTTACTATTTAAAAATAACCATTCAAATATTCACTGCCTAAGGTCAGACCGCGAAGTCAAGTCAAGTCGTGTCAAAGACCTTACCTATTTGAGCAATTTGAACTTGAACTTTACAATAAAATATACAGGATGGTGATTTAAGCAGAATATTTTAATAAACAAACTGTATTCTAAGTCCATTCTAGACGATTTATTAGTTGCGCTCAAATTGAAATGAAGAGAAAATCAATAACACTTTATTTCTTATTTCATAATAATACGACTTGTTTTTTAGGGTTCCGTACTTCAAAAGGAAAATCGGAACCCCTATAGGATCGCTTTGTTGGCCGTCTGTCTACCCTCTTTTCTCAGAAAGGCGTGGACATATCGAGTTGAAATTCACATCATATAGGTAGGTACTCAGGCTTGGCTCTCTCAGGCTCTTGGAGCCGCGATATAAATCAAACTTCTAAGTCAACGCGATCAAAAGTTACAGCCGTTTATGCCCAATTTTTTAATTGTGCAAGGGATCTCATGCACACAAAACCTCTAAGGTACCCACTTCCCGTTGACCTACACTCGGTTGCAGAAACGAACTTTAATTTTTAATGACGACTAAACGCTAATTATTCCTTAAATGGTTGCACAAAAGAAATTTTCTTCAATTTTTAATGTTCCATTACGTTAACAATTAACAATTTTTAATGTTCCATCATCCGTTTACACAGATTTTGCATTGCACGTAACGACATTAGTGTCCTAATGAGCCATTAGGTACTTTTGACAGTTCATGTTTTAAATTTTGATTGGCCGAAAATCATCCCTTATGCAGGCGCCTCACATGGGCTATGTTGGCTCCAAGTTATACTGTTGGATCCAACACACCAATGTGAGGATCGATCTTGGAACATTATTGGATAAAAACGGAACATTGCGTCCAATAGCCAATGCCAACCCGACTTGTGTCGGTTTTTTGGACAAGTTCAAAGGCGAGGGGAGTGAAGTGTGTAGGCGGGGGGGCAACTTGGGTCCAACGTCTTTTCTCGATCCACACATTGGTTGCATCAGTACGCGCTCTGCCGATGTGAGTGCTAGCAATAAACTTTATGAATAAATGATACCGTCCAGCCTTCCAATGCACATGGCATGAGTGTTTGCCCAACTATATTGGAGCCAATATGAGGCCGCAATCTTGGTTGCAATGATTGGCCATTCTATTCGTAGCCAGCGTTGGAACCAAGTCATAAGCCCATGTGAGGCGCCAGCATTAGAGTGATCAGTTCCGCTGTCGCGTAGTGCGTTTACACTCCTTACTTTTTGAGATGACATGAGTAATGAGCATCATAATGACACATTGATCAAATTTCAATTTTAGTTTAATAATAGTTTCTATGACGTCATAATTTGATATCAACAGTATTTACATAGGCACTGATTTCATTGTAAGTTTTTTTTTTCAGAGCGGCACGGTCCACTAAGCCCCTAGGCCACGTTCTAGGGGAGTTCATGGCAGGCCTCACAGAACTCGGTCTGTCACCAGATCGACTGGAGCTGGTCGGAGGCAGCCTGGGAGCCCACATCGCCTACTTTGCCTCGGTCAAGTACAGGCAGTTGACCGGCTCTAAGCCTGCTAGACTTTCTGGTAAACGAGACTATAGTTTCCTGCTATCGAGGCTAGGCTTGAGGAGTTAAAAGGGCGTAATACGCTCCATTTTGCGAAAGACTGCTGGCAGCTGCTGGATGCCGCAAGCTGAAGACAGGGCGCTATGGCGCTCATTAGGGGAGGCCTATGTCCAGCTGTGGACTAATATAGGCTGATAATGATGATGCGTTATAATGTTAGAAATAGTTTGAATACACGTAAAAGAACATGAAGCAGTAGAAAATTCTCTATTGATATTCCGAAAAAGGAATAAAAATGATCGATATTAAAAATATCGTAGAAAAAGTTAATCCTCTCGGGATAAATAATCACCCCTATCGGCTTAGTACACATGTTACGTAGCATTCTGTATAGTACTACCAAGAATGCAAAATAAAATAACTATAAGTAGTGAAACTTGTTGTCAGTAAATCTTTATTTAGGCTTAGATCCAGCTGGACCGTGCTTCCGGAACCTGCCTGACGAAGAGAGATTAAACGCAGGCGCCGCTGAGAGAGTCGATGTGACACACACCAACATTGACGGCTTTGGCATCGCTGACCGAATGGGGCATGTCGACTTTTACGTGAACGGAGGTGAGATGTTTAAAACTTTTAGTCTTAAGGTAGTGTAGGCTCTGTTCGGTTCTAGTCTTTAAGATGTCTGCGAATACCTAAGCCCCCATAAAAACGTACTTTCCGATTCATTTGGAAACTTCATCACGGATTTCAATGAAATTTTGCTTAGATATTCAAAGTAGTTATGTTTGCAGCCTTTTAGTATTTGAAAAAACATAACAATAGGTTAATGAGAGCGAAACTAATTTGGCATATTTTCACTACCAAATCGAGTAATTTTCATGCGATTTTTTATACATGATAAACACCGCCGTGTTTGAAACATGGTATAATTTAATCAACATTAGAAAAAACTAAAATATTTGAAAAGCTAATTATGGTAAATATCCCCTTATTAATGACTTGTTATTTACACGCATAATTTAGAATGACGTAGTGGAGCGTCCGCTATCTTAATCTATGTTGTGACCAGTGAATCGGCCTTTTCCTATTGAGCTTCAACCCGTCCTCAGAATGATGAGCTTGTAGAAATATTTACATTTACACAGCTACACACGGCGATAACTAAACACTTATTTAGAGAAAATAGGATTAACTCAGATTATCTACAAATTCAAACTTATAAACAAATTAGAACTGTATCAATACCAATCAGAAGCGACTCAAGACGTTTGCTCTGGCTGCATTGCCCGTGTATGTAATTTAACTTACTATTGACTACATAAAAAAAAGAAATAACTCTAACCGAACCATCCCTATACAGGCGAGTACCAGTCCGCGCGTCTAAGCGACTTCATCCTCCCTTGCTTCCAACTCTGCAGCCACGTGCGATCCGCCATCTACTGGATGCTTTCCTACAGCAATCCCAACAAGTTCGCAGCAGTCCGCTGCGACTCCATCGCCGACGCTAGACTCGGCAACTGTTACGCCGAACCACTTCAAACCAACTATCTAGGACCCAACACTAACTTCAGCCAGCCAGGCATTTACTATCTACCGACCAGCGAAATAGTACCGTACTTTATGGGCGAAGAAGGCCTTAAGAAAAGGAAGTATGATCATAACGACTACCTGCTCAAACCAGCGCCGGATGTCGACATGGTCATTTGATTAAAAAACTGTATGATATGAGAGCGGTTTATTGAATTTCATATGGGTATAAAATAGTAAGATATGTAATTTTTATGATTTAGATCGTTATGTAAAGTTGGTATAAAATCCTATCTAAATATAAATTAGGTACATTAAGCATAATAAATGATTGTATAAGCTCTACTACACAGAGCTATGCCCTCAATTTGAGCCATCACATCTCTGGAAGCCATTTAATACTCGTTAAGAAAGAAGATTTGAATAAAACGTAGTATTACATTACTGGTGATTCAAAACATGTGCAAAGCAAACTGAAAATATTGATAAAGTTGCGCGCAATAATAATATCATTCGATTACATTAAACAAATACGATTACATTGTAAAATATAGTTCAAACATTTCATTAAAAAACTCATGTAAACGTAATTTAACAACTTACTATACTTAACACAAAATAATTGATAATAATATAAACTTTGCGACTAAAACGATATGAAATACATTCAGATCTAAAAAAATCAAGCAAACAGTGAAATTTTCTAGTTTATTATGTTTAATACAATTTATCAAAAGGCAAAAAAGCACCACGCTAAATATATGTTACAAATTACTTAAATATTTTTATGGAATGTGATTATGTGACCATCAACATAGGCCGTACATCAGAGCTTGCAATGTAAATAGTTCATAGCACTTATAAGTATTTAAAGTACCTCTCTGATATAAGATTGCCAAAGTTAACACAATTTTTAGCAAATTAAAAGATTTTTTTACAGTAACTGACCTTAGTTTGACCACAATCTCACCTGCCCCCCTAGCACGGGGATTGTTGTCTAGGGTAGAATAGACAATAATGACATTGCATCGCCATACATTGCGTACATTATTGATGTTGAAGGAATGCCTTTCAAATAATTTACGCATTGGATGACGAAGTGACGTAATTTTTCTCTATTCTACCCTAGACAACAAACCCCGTGCTAGGGGGGCTGATGGAAAGTGAAGATGTGGCCGACGATCTATCGCTAAGGTCTAGAAGATACCTATTCACTCTTGTCTTGAAGAGATCCAGGTTGTAGTTGACCGGAAAATTAGAAGCAGGTAACGAGATTACTCGCAAAATATAAAATTCTACACTAAAGATACAGCCAATTTCATTTCTAGTCGATATGTTAATACTTAAACATAATATGAAAAGTATTGATACGCGTCGCGAAGCGTGGTTTGTTAATGTATAACGTTTATTTGGCACGATTTTTAGATATTTCATAAGTTGATTATGCATTTAGTATTTAATGTTTTCATTATAAGCCATTTTATTTATAAAATAAATTTAATTTATTACTAGTAAATAAATGTGTTTGATTTGATTATTAATTATTATGAAACACAAGCTGATCGATCAAGATAAATATAGAAAGTGAATGCTGTTTTGCTTTGAATATAAATCTGTTTATAGGTATATAGGTAGTGATTCTGCATATACACTAGCCAAACGATATGTGAAATGATTGTAAACAAACCACGACACAAAAAACTAACACGCACTTGCTTGGCGTCGAGTTTCAGATAAGTAATATTGAAGGAAGGATCACAAATCAATAAGTTATGTAAATTACGTAAAAAAAGTGAATTTTTGGTTACGTAAGGGCGATTTGTTTACAAACATTGTACATCGATTTTGGTGTAGGTGAACGTTGCCGTTAGTTTTTCGATCATAAAAAGAGACGGCTACATTTTTAGGCTAGTTAGTTGAGGTTTTGGTGCAACAGAATCTCTACCATTATTATAATGAGCAATTTCATGATTATGTTACAAAGGAATGGAAATTGTCAGCTCATAAATTCCCCTGTAGAATGTATTCTCTGAAGACATTATCATTCCTTTCGTCGAATCAAAGACATTGTCAAACCAGCGTGGTCTTCGTAGAAACGAACAAAGACAATAACTAACAAAGCATCTTTTTACATATCCATCTTGGTAAATACTAAGATTTATATGGAAAAAAATGTAATAACTTGTTAATAAACATTGATCAGTAACGCCTGTTTGACTTTGTCTTTAAAAATACTTCATAATTACAATATAATATAATACATCTGTACAAAATATGATCACAGAGCAGTAAAGCGAAGACTATAAAATCATTTACAGTTCGAACAAAAGACGTTTTAAATTCATACAAAAAGCTGCATTCTGCACTACTAATTGACACTTTACAAATTTGACATAATCATTTTCGGAAGAACTTTGACGAGTCTCAGAAATCATTAACAACGGGAAATTTACTATGACTGCACAAACTCATCATAGCAGATATAATAGTAAATATCCCGTTCTATGTAATTTCAGTGTTAGCAACCATAACAGTTTCAAAAGTTATAAAGTCTCAGATCTTAGAACGACTTTATGTTCTTCGCAAATAAATTGATCTAAAACTTCTGTGCCCCGTAGATTTGTAGCTAGAGGAAATCCATTCTTAAAATGCACACCCCACCACAAGACGTGAAGATGTCAATGTGTGAGAGGAAATACTTATGCACACTCTAATTGTGTGCGTGCGGCGACTTGCGCGTCAGTCCAGGTTCTAGGTATTGTGTATGGCGGAGACCGCGCGCTTTGTATGGAACGACCCGTCCACTCTGTCGCGCGATCGCCTCATTTATGCACTAGTTGGCCAACAAATCCTGCCGCTCTTTCGTCGACATGCTACTGTACTTGTTCCCACTTTAATGTCTAGCCGGCGACTGAACATCCAATCACAAAGGCCAATTTATGTGTATTGCGTCTATACACAGTCTTTGCAAGTGAGTGTAACTGCAGTGGTGGGGCGTGCATTTTAAGGATGGTTTATTTCTACCGGGGTATATACTCAAGAGGGTACCACGCAACCGTTTCCTGCCTGAGCGGCAGCGAGCTTAGAGGTATGCTGACACCGCCTAGGAACTGGTTCTCTTGTAGCGAGTCGTAGTTCCACACCGTAGCTTGGAGTACCCTGGTCTCGACCACCTCGATAGGGAGCCGGTATTCGAGCATCTCCATGAACGATGGATGGGAGTTACGTTTCAGAACGCGCGTTTTACGCTTCGTTTCTTTCGTTGGGTCTGGGACGAGATAAACCTGTAAAGAAAAAGTTTATGTAATGACTAAACAACTTTCTTTATTATTTTTCCAATAACACAAGCTGATGGCTGTGTGTTTAGGAGGTGATAGCATTGCCGTGTTAACAGAGCAATACCTATAGGGCACACACTCCGTCCGTCAACCTGAGGAATAGCTGTTAAACTTTATAGACGACAGATGTGGTGCGGCGGTCGAAGGTCCGCCTGCGACGCAGGAGGTTGTACGTTCGATTCCCGCCTTGGGACAAATGTTTGCAATCTGCAAATATTTGTTTCGGGTGTTCTGGATATTTTTTATATACCTATAATAAAAAATATCTATCTATGGAATGTATTCCATTGGGTATATTCAGTACCTAAGCGCTGCTTAGCTTGGAGCTAGGTGATACTGTGCGGATTGCCCAACATTTTTTTTTTATTTAGGTACCTGTAATTTCACTGGCAACATAATGGTGCTCTCGATGGCCGCAAAAAGCATGGCCAAGCCTATTCGAAAGTTATACTTGGTGCAAGTAGGTAATTTGCCATCTTCATAGTCAAAGGTAGTAAAATGGCTGACTTGACTCTTCTCGTGATCTCAACATTGTTTACGGCGGCGGAAGAATTACGAGACGAGACTTGTCATAATTTTTCATTAATGTTTTTGTTCGCAGATACTTTTTACTCCGGAAAATGGTATCAGTCGACAAACAAAATAGCATCAAACATTCTACGTTGCATTGGGAGACTAAAGTCAAATAATCGCTCTTGATACAGTAGGTACTTCTGTTGGTAATCTGAAAGTATAAAGGACCTTATTACCTTGACATAAGGGTTAGGCGGCAGCCCCTGTGGCGTCAAGGCTAGCGACTGCGCGTGTAATATCAACACAGACAGGACCCCGCTGGCGTATTGCACGGATAGCTTGAGTGACCCCGATCCGCTGCTTTCTGGCTCTGCGGTTTCACCTGAGGAACAAATTTTTTACACTTTAAAGACGTTCACATAAGGTTCAACTTCAATCAATCCATACTAACATTGTAAATGGTAAGTTACTGTATATGTCTGTTACCTTTTAACGCCTTAATTCAAAGCTAAACGATCTTTATAAACTTTCGGCGGGTACTATCCCCAAACATTTCGGAGAAGAACTGTTTTTACCCCAGAAAAAAACGTACGATGCCGCGGTCAGAAGATAGTCATTTTTTTGTACTTTACAATGTTTTTATGAAGGCTCTTCAATTGGTGATCATAAAATCTCTAAGTATATGCTCCTATAACAGGGGTAAACAAAAATTGGAAGCGATGTCACATGGAAAATTTAAAAATATACTGATCACAAAATTTTAAAATTCAGACTGTGTAGAATTCTATAAAAAAGCTTATTCCGGGAAACAGAGTGATAATTTACGTATCGCTGTCCCAATGATTAAATTCAAACAATCAATTTAATTTAAGAAATTTTATTTAATTTTCTCTCGAGATATGGCCAGCCCACTGCCACTTCAGCTTGCTAGTCCTTTGAGCTATGTCGATACATAACATCTTTGCTTGCAACTAATTGTTAAAGATTACTCAATAGTTTCATGATAAATCGAAATACGGTTATTGGTAAAATGAAGAAGTAGAAAAAGCTACAGAAATTGGCGGCAAATTGGTTAGATAATTCAATATTCTCATTCGCGAATGTGAGCGTCCAATAGCTACTTGCATTGGCATTCGCGAATGTGTAAAATATGACATTCGTTACATTACGTACAAGAGCACGTAGCGACTTCAGCAGAACTTTGACATTGAGCCTTCTGATTATAATTATGCCAAAATCCAAACGAAACTCAGATTTAAGCATACATCAAGACGCGATTTTTTTGTTGATAATAAAAATCGGTTACAAAATCATCACTTGAGACGTGCTTATATCTGAGTTGTATTTGAGTATTGGACGAGCTGAAATTTGCAAAAATGAGTACCTACATAGTATATTGATACTTGTGCATGCGAAAGACTATAAAACACTAACCTCCCCTGGTCCTTTGCGGTTCTACATCCTGTTGGTCCCTCAGCAGCGGATGGAAGAATGTATACACGAGATCCGAGTGCGCGATCTCATCCGCGAGACTGAACAGCGATGTCAGGAACACTTGAACATCGCCGAAACGGCGCTCGGCGACTTGCCGGACGTTGGAGCGACCCACTAGGAGCCCTGATGGTAGGCTGCAACACAATATAATGTAGGTATTATAATAGGAACACGGTATTATAATAGGAAGTGCTACCAGAGTTTGCGCGGTCTTGTTTATTTTTCGGATACTGTGCCGACTGATTTGTGACGTCATTTCTATGAAGAAAACAAAAGTCGATCGTTAATCTACAGATCAGAATTTACTTGCAACACAAGTATAACCAAAGCTAGAGGAAAACAAACAGGAACTTGGTGCCGTCGATTAAATTTAAATGTCCACCAGGTCAACTGGCGATCTCTGGTGTAAAGTAAAGTGGATCCACTTTGCTTTACCCTTTGCTTTTGCTTTAAAGAAAAGTAGATCCACTTTGGGTCACTGCGCCAAGGCAGTAAGTATAACAAAAGTTATAATGATAACAGAACTAAAATAACTATGTTTGAATCGCAAAATGAAGTAGGTATCTATGTCTCAGCATGTGAAGGTTATGTTAACAACGAGGTGGTATTCCGACAGAACCAAATTCGCTTACATATAACAGACGTAGAGAAGTCGCCGAAAATAAGCGCTAAAATATCTGTGTCATTCTCGATTTGAAGTGTTAAAAATGGTTGGCATGTTTCTACGGATAACATCAAACCTCACAAATACATTTAATATGATAAGGAATGGCATTGATTGAGGTAGCTAATGCATTTATTTATATCTCAAGTGTGTATAAATGCTGAAAAAGGTGTCACATTTTAGCATTACTCACTGAAATGAAATAAGTTCCCAAAAGTTTTGTTTTAGTGCGGGTAAGCACTATAACGGGTTAACAATTAAGATGTGATGGTTAACAAACATAAAACAATACTTCAAGTCGGTTGAATACCGATTGTCATGATAACCAGTTTATGAAGCTGTGAAAATCATCATGAATCGATGTCAGGGTTGACAAGGACATTCTAATTTTATTTACATTATACTACTACTACTACGAGATAAGATACTGTGATATTCATAAGGCGTGAAACAATTTACGTATCTTATCTGTTTTACTCGAGTATCGATTTAATCATGGTTGAAGCAACCGCATTTGACATAAGTAATTTTGGTGTTTGATTTATTTTGCATAATTTTGACATCAAACTAGGAGGTGTTTATCATTTCACTCTTTCTTTGCTTTTTATTAGTGTTTTTACAAATAATGTGAAGATGCGAAAAATTCTCCTTAGTAAAATCTAGTGCGCGTTCGAATATAATTTATTGTAAAATGTACACAATGTAACTACTAAAAAAAGAGTCTAGCAAAACCTGATGCGCGGCACAATAAAATGAAGTTTTTGACTGCCAACGCAAAACATTTAATACAGCCAGACTTAAAAATAACAAAGTAAATAAATTTTTCAGAGTAGCGGATAGCTTAGTGGTAAAAGCAGGATTATTGAGTCGCTATGTTTGGAGGATTTAAAGCCAGACTTAACCTTCTGGGCGGGAAGAGAAACGAAAATCGATCAGAACTATCAACGGATTTATACGTGACAGGCGCTTACAGGGTTAATCGAGAAAACATATATGGTAAGTTCCATTGTCCAAACACTTAATCACAGAACAATTCAAACTTCTGAGAATTCATTTGAATCATCATTATCAATCGATATCGATACATTTTGATAGAGAAAGATTAACGCATTCAGGCTATATCAGAATACATATGCCTATATGAGTTAATGTTTTTCAGGGTACAGTTTCACCACAGAGGATGTGCCAAAATCTAAGCCGTCGTCGGAGCTACCGCCAACCTTGCGACCAGTTAAGAGCACCGGCAACTTACAACAACCACCCAAAACGGTCAATCAAAACATAATAAATAGCAACCCTGCTATATCAAACCACCCACGAGGCGAGGATCAAACTAATAACACAGGCTTGAGTCGCAAAGAGTTGAAGTTTAGAGCGAAAGAACAAAAGAAGATAGAAAAGCGTCGAGCTGCCCAACGAAAGAAAGAAGACAGGAAAGAAAGAAGAGAGAAAGCTAGACAGGAAAAACTGAAAGAAAAAGCCAGGAAAGAAGAACAGAAGGCGAAAAGGAATGCTAACAAGAAACAAGGCCAGCCGACACAGATACAAGCTCAACCTCAAACTAGGGCAAATAATCAACCACAACCGGAAACATCAACCCCGGTAGCACAACCAGTGAAAACAAAACCAGTTAACACTACAAAACTTCCAGTCAATAAGATACCGCCACCAGTCAACACATCAGCGCCACCAGTTACTGAAACACCACAGCCAGCAAATAAAACAAAACAATCAGCTAAAAATACAAAACCACCAGCACCGCCCGCTAATAAGACAACGCAACCAGCTTACAACCAAGACACAGAAAGGTCCATAAGCCGGTCCAGTGGACCCCCTCCATACTCCGAACTGCCGGAGCCAATCCAACCCAAAACTGACAGGACCGGGAATGTCGTGTATAGTAAACCAGTGGACACAGGCAGTTGGGACATCATCTCTCAGCATAGGGAGCAAATGAACCGTCCCGCGGTTAGCAACAGTAAACGTAAGGAAGTGGTCATGGATTTGAATTATTTCGGTGGTGCGAGAGACAATGCTGATAACAGCGAAGCTTAAAAACTTACAATAGTATATTTATTTGTTTGATTCGATTTAGTAATAAAGAAGACCAGGTAGTTCATCTAACGTACCAACAACGCCACCAGAGACAAAACAAACTGCTAATAATAAAGCACAACCTACCACCAGTTAATAAGACAACATAACCAGGACAACCTGCTAATAAGACCACATAACCAGCTAGCCAGGTCGTCCAGTACCCAGCTCCATACTCCAAACTACCAGAACCAATCCAAGCCCAAACCGACAATGTCGTGTATAGTAAACCTGTGGACACAGGCAGTTGGGACATCATATTCCAGCATAGTGAGAAGACCCGCGATTAGTAATAGTCAACGTAAGGAAGTGGTCATGGATTTGAACTATTTCGGCGGTGCTAGAGACAATGCTGATAATAGCGAAGCTTAAAAACGAACACCAGTAGTTTTATCAGTTTAAATCAAACTGAAAAACATACTTTGTTAAAATTTATTGGATTAGAATAAATGGAACATTTATTGGCAAGGACACTACTAGCCGCACCACCAGTAGTGTAGTGCCGTTTACAATCAACGACACTTTCAAAACTATTTTGGATTATTTTGTACAGACAACACAGAACTTCTGAACCCAATACAATGGACAATTCTTGCCGACAAACCGTTCTAAAACACACCCACATCACAAAATTCTGTGATGACTGTACAATTTAAATAGTCTTGGTAGTGTCGTTGATTGTAAACGATACTACTAGTAGTGCGGCTATTCCTTCCCAATAAATTGAATTAATTGGTATAACCATGATCCCGGGGTGGTCCCTTAAAAGTTTTATTCCCGAGATATGTCTCGCAAACCCTAAAAAAACTATGAAACTATTCAGGAATTTGAAGGAATTGGAAGTTTATATTGTTTTTGTTTGTTTTTGTAAGTTAGTTTTGATTGGGATGACAATGATTTGATTGACTCATGCAAGGAATTAGAAAATCAATGAATTCCTAAAGCAGGAAAAACCCAGTTTATCAGTGCCGTAACATAAGTAATGAGTTATCTTAATAAATTAATATCTAGATAAGCCAAATCGTTGTTGTTATTTTTATCATTTAAATCATTCGCGGAAATGAGTAATTTTTGTAATGTATTTTGCAGGGTTTAGGAAAAAACACATAATCCAGCAAACCTTTTTTCCCCCTCTTATCAACGTTATAGACTAGTTTCTGCCCAGGCTCAATTACCGCATATTCGTAATCTATACCCTCGAATTAGTCGAAAAAAATACCCATAAGTAAAATTTTAAATCTAAAATATCCGCCATCTTGGATTGAAGAATCATTAATAATCGTAACGTTGATGTTCACCTAAAGTAAATAAATAAAAGTTTTCATTTGACACACTTGTCGCGTATGTAGACCAGGGTTGTCACCATGCTAGGTGACAACCCTGGTCTACATACGCTGTCGCGTCACCTGTCGACATGTACCGCAATATCAAAGGCGTCGGTCTACTGTATGTTATATTTCTACTGTGATATTAGTATGGATTACAGGTGCGTAGTGCATACACGTAATACTTGTCACTGCCAACACATGTTTATACCTTCTGAAACAAGGGTATAATAGGGTACAATATATTTTACCTATGAACCTTCGCCAGTGGGAAGTGCAGACAGATCTTCTGATACAGCTCAGTAAAGTGCTTGTAGGACCGATACAGCACGAAGGGCGTGGCCTGCCCTTGCCGGTAGATGCGTAGTGCGTACACGTAGTGCTTTTCAGGATCGTAACGTTTCTCGTAGCCGAGGCATTCCACGCTGACTAGGCGGCCTTCTTGGGCCATTCTGTAGAAATGAAGGATGTTTTCATTAAGAGGCGAACCTTTTGGTTGCCAAACTAGGCCCAGAGCTCAGTGCTCACGAGATTCCCGTGGTAAAAAACTCGAATTGCATAAAATTAAACGCCTTTTCTTTGGTTCCTTGAATGTGAAAATACGATTATGAAAAAAACTGTGATACAAAATATTAAAGTGCAATGTTTTGCACATAATTTGGTCGAGATCTCAGGGGCCCTGCGGTCTACTGAAGTGACTTATTTTTTTATTCGTTTCCAATGTTTTTTTTGCACAGGAGCGTGATGAATGGCACAATTTCGGTAGGCGCAGCCGGATTTTATCCACTGCTGGGTCTATACTCAGCAGTGGGTAAGATCCGTATGTAACATAAGGTCATCTGTAAATTGTTATGGTAAACAAATTATGTGTATTTATTTGTTTTTTTTTGTATAGACTAGAGGCGACAGATTATTTATTCGTAGGTGACAGGTCAACAAAGAAAACGACTCACGTGTAAGTGCGTGGCATGAAGGACAGTAGCTCTGAAGAGTTGCTGCTCTGGTCGCCGCTCGCTCGCAGCTGAGCCAAGTTGTGCAAGAAGAAGTTTATGGGCGTAAATCTGAAACATTTTAATAATTTTAACTCCTACTTAAGGTGAATAAAATCAATACTATAAGTAATGATAACTTTTTTTGTAAATATGAGTACTCAAAGAATGGAGTTGAGAATGACATCATCTATCACGATGTCCTGCTCAGATCGTATTTGAGCTGAGCAGGACAGCATGAGAGATAACGTCAAGTACTCTTGTTATACAGACAATACACCTCACCTCAACATCCTATAATGGATCCACTGCTGGACGCAGCCCCCCCCCCCTGATATTCGCCTTATTGGCTTTAATCTCATGGGGGGTAATGCCCATAATGTATTATTTAAGAATTGACTTCCTTTAGGCCTACTTTTGTTATTTCTATGTACCTACCTGACTCCTGGACGTTTTGGTTTTAACTGTAAGTCCATTTGTAAATAAACAAATAAATAAATAATCCATCAATCCCCCACGCTGGGCATGCGGCTTGGGGATCGCAGTTCGGTGGTAGGTTTATTCTGCAAGAGGCGCTGCTGCTCGGAATATGTCCCTTAGTCGCCTCTTACGACACCCATGGGAAATGTTAGGGTGGTGCAAATTCTAAGCCGGCACCACACGGCACTCAAGAGAACATTAATTTACGGTGGGATACACAAGACTACTCACTTGCTCTTGAGCGAGGAGTGTATGAGGCGCGCGAAGGCGGCGGCCGCCTCCGCGTTGGTAGCTTGCGGTAGCAACGCGGCCCGCACGTAGCTCACGGCTGCACTGGACACTCCGGGGACGCCGGATGACGCCATCTATCGGGGACAGCTTTATTAACAATGCATTCACTAAACAAGTTATCTAAATGCTACATTATTTTCAGTTTTTACGGGCGGTTCACCTTAAAGGTTGTCGCAGATCAGAGGAGCACAACTACCACCCATACAAATATGGGCTTAAACTCGTTCATCATTAGATACATTTTACATGACAAAATGGTTTTCTACAACCTTCAAACGAGTGGTCCGTGAGCTGTCTGTCATCTGATGCTGTCAATATAAAATACATCTAAATGTTACGAGTTAAAGCCCATAATCAAATGCACATTTTTGTTCTGCGCTGCAGCGGTTCATTTCAAGCTTTAGCGGTGGCCAGCGCGAAGAAACAGATCCCTCCAACTCAGCCCTCAAATGTTGTAAGAGCCTACTTAGGGAACGTACAGAAGGGCAACTGCTTCCTTCTCTGGATTTTAACACCTCTACAGCGATCAACAATCCGCCTGCCAAACGAGGTGATTAAGGACAAACCACCTTGTTTAGGGAGCCTATACATACAGTTGTGGATGTTTGTGTGCTATGGAGGTTCCACAAAGTGCTGGAAGCGTTGAGTGGGTCGCTCGACGCCTTTTATTACGTACACCATATCGTAAGTCATACATCTGAACACCCCCTACATAGTGTAAATATAGTTACCAAAGCGAACAGGTCCAGGATATGGTCGTGGTGCCCCCGCACGATGTTGAACGCCATGCAGCAGAGCTCCACAAAGTGCTGGAACCGCTGAGTGGGTCGCTCGCCGCCGTTTATTACGTACACCATGTCATGTGTTAGTACGAAAGGCGCTCGATCTCTGTCGTACAGAAATAAGCTTTAGAACACAGTACACGAGTTCAGTATTAGATGAGAAATTAAACTAAAAAATAATAAAAAAAACCATGGTTCATGTACCAAGATTATTATTATTATTGCCTTTGGGGACGGAAAGTTACATAGGGTCACGGCAAACAAAAGGCGCACGCATTCGGTCGAATGCGTGCGTCTATTTTGACCTCAACTCTTATGCGGGCACGGACTATCTTATGGAATAATGGAGAACTAACCTCATCTTTCGATGATGATTTGAACTAACCTCTTGAAGTTGCCAAACATCTGCGCATCACCGAGAAACTTGCCAAAGTCGATGTGGAAGAGATGGCCTGAAGTCTTCAGCATTATATTATCGTTGTGTCGGTCACAGATGCCGAGCAAATAGGTTGCTACGCTGTAGCCGGCGCAGGACGCTGCAAATATTAATTAGATTTTAAGGCAAACTAAAAAATAGAAACGAGGTTATGTCCTTTAACTGGACTCCTTACGAAATACTTTGCGCGAGGGTACCCGCGCAAAAAGTACCTGCAAGGTACTTAGTTAATTGTATTATAGCGCAAAGTATACGTAACTATTCAGAAACAGGTCAACTATGACATTGACAAAACACATTAACCAACAATTGGCCGTGGAACAATATTGGATCCAACATTATACAACGCCTTTTTTGTGGCGCGGGACAATACCGCTTATTTCTAATTCGCGGATTTTAAGGCGTCTATGTTTACGCGGATACATATATGGGTAGTTTAAAGCACCACTCACGTACAACTCAAAATTAAGCATTCAAGTATGGGATCGAACTCGTAGTTTTTGATTCACTTTACTGTGACAGCATGAAATAGCAAACAGCGCGCGATAAGCGAGCTTTTGCTATTGCTCGCAACCTAGCCACTCGTTGGTGCGAGTGGCAAGCAAGGCCTCACCTTGCTTACCACAAGCTTCAAGCGAGTGATCCGATCGCGCTACATACGCGTGGACCGCTAGTTGAGGCAAGCAGCAGGAAATGCACCTCTTTGCCGACTGTGCGTGGACAGCATACTTTCTGCTACCCGTCGCCGTGTGGACAGCGCGTTGTCTGCTAGCTAGCTATAGCTATTGAGCCGAGGTCGCATGGAGCGGTAGAAGATATGTGTATGTATGATTTCTTTAGGTTTATTCTTACCAGTAAAGTTATCCCTAGCCCTCTGGTACTCAAGCTCTGAAGGGTTGTGCTTGGCGAGCCACTCCGCTATTGGCTTGTCTTTGAAGGAGCCGGTTATACCCCACTCCGTTTGGATTTCCCTCAGCGTTTCTGCTTCTGCGACTATTTCTATCATACCTGAAAGTAAAAGAAACTTAGGCTTTCATCCATACCAATATTATGAAAGCGAACGAAAATATCATTTTGTATGTTTTCTTTTCACGTCTAAAGCCCTTATGAAAGCGAAGGAAAATATCATTTTGTATGTTTCCTTTTCACATCTAAAGCCCGAATACACAAATGCAACTCAGATTTATATACGTCTAAAGTAGCGATTTGTTGACAGTTGTCACTGAACATATTATCAGGGAGGAGGCCTGCGTCCAGGAGTGGACCACTATAAGCTGTCGAGTTGTAGTTCATCTTTCGTCTTTCCGTCTAGCCAATATCCTGCCCAGTTCCACTTCTTGCTATATGCACTATATATATAATGCCTTCAACTTTAGTTTGAATTTATGAATAAGACTAAGACCCGTATTATTAAAGGCTGCTCAGTCATTAATCTTGATGCTTGAGTGACGATAATCTATAGTATAAACGTCACTCATACGTAGATCTATGACTGAGCAACCTTTCATAATGGGTGTCTTATTTTATACTGATAGACGGCATTTTGTGACTTACCCCGTTGGTTACTCGTAGGCAGCGCTTGGAAGGTAACCATCCGCAGATCTAGGCCAGCTTTCAGCCACAAACTGTCCATTATCTTGATAACTTGCAGGACCAGTGAATCTTGCCGCAGATCATCGCCAACCTAGTAAAATACCCCCAAATTAACTATAAAGCACTCGTACAGTCCAATTTATCTCGAAAGATCTAGAATAAAGTCATTTATTTCATCTTTAAACTTATACTAAGCACTTAGACATAATAGTTGACTGATAACTTGATAAGGCATTTTAATTTCAGCCGTGTGGTGCCGGCTTTGAATTTGCACCACCCCCCAACTCTTCCCATGGGTGAGAGGCGACTATGGCCCGTATTATGAAAGCTCGCTCAGTCATCGATCTATGCTTGAGTGACGTTTATGCCATAGAAAAGCGTTACTCAAGCATCGATTGATAACTGAGGAAGCTTTCATAATACGGGCCTAAGAGTCATACACCGGGGGGCGGGCAGCAGTGCCTCTTGCAGATTAGATCTACCACCGAACTGCGATCCCCAACCCGCATGGCAATGGGCATTATAGGCATTACCTCCCATGAGATAAAAGCCAATAAGACGATTATCAGGGGGAGACCTGCGTCCAGCTGTCGACTATTATAGGCTGTTGAGATGAGAAAAGCATTTTAGTAAGAATATTATTATAAGTACAGTACCCGGCGATAAATAATGCACATCGATCTGTGGAAAGAGACAATCGGTTAATTTCGGACAGAGATAACGCTCTACGAAGCCGAAATTAGCCGATTGTCTCTTTCCAAAGGTCGATGTGCATTATTTATCGCCGGGTACTGTACTAGTTTGTGAAAGTTTAATACTGAGAATAGGATTAAAATTATTGCAGCTGGTTCGTATCGAACGCTGATTAGTTTACTAATGGTAATAATTTACTGATGGCTGATTAGATATATTATTCATATAATTTGATAGACTGGTCAACTAATCTTAGTTTAAAATCAACCTTATAAGCACATTTTGGGTGATGTACAAACCTTGAACATCGCAGGGATAACAGCTTCGTCTACTCCAATAAAGTTGATTTTCAACGGAAGGGTGTTTGAAGCGAAGTATGAGCATGACCTGTAAAATGTTTCGTGTTATAATGACACATTTTAGCAAAGCTAGTTATCTGGCTGCTGCCTACGGTTTCGTTTACGTGTATACCACGAACTTCAATAAAAATTAGCCGATAGAACACGTAGTAGTAATTTTTTATTTTTAATCCGACCAGTCGTTCTAGGGAGTACCACCTACATTAAAACTTTATAACACTTATATTATATACGCGAAAGTTTGGATGTTTCGTTCTTCACAACATCACAACTCTCCTATCGCCAACCCGCTTACATAGCGTAGCGATTACAGCAGTCCCCGTGAGTCATTGAACTTTTGGGGGATATCTACCCATGTTCAGCAGTAGACGTCTTTCAGCTGAGACGTCATCATCATTATCAATGGCCTTCAGATCCACGAAGGATGGTTTATCTAAGTTCGTTTTTCAGCACTTACGAAGATAACTTGCAAGGCTTATACGAGAACGACAGATGCGGTCGCAGTTTTGACATCCGTGCACCCCCATAGATGGCGATGGCTCTGCGGCAGCCGCTACCTCAGTACTCGCTTGTCAGATAGATTTTGGACCCACGCTTGGTCATGAGCAACAATCTCTGCTAAGATTATGTATTTGAGAGAATCCTGAGATGTGTTTATGTATAAGGAACTCACTTGATATCAACATCGTGTACGTATTTGTGTAGAGCCAGCGGCAACGCCGCGGGTTCCTGTCTCAGCACCGCGGCCAGCTTGGTGCCGCCCGCGGTCAGCGTGCGCTGGCGGCTCGTCTCCTTCGCGCTCTTTATACTGAGAGCGACTTCTGACAGCATCTGAAGAGAACGCAATTTATAAAATCCATCTGGCTGCGCCATACAGAGGTTGATCTAAATCAATTTAGGTCGTCACGTGTAAAAATAATAATAGGAAGTCCCGTAACTGTAACCGTTCTCTAGCCCTTTGGGCGGATTCTCTTCGTATTTCGCGGCATTACCTGACAGGACAGGACACTCTTACAAACTACCTCCTTACATGACAGTTCAAATAGTAAAACTATAATCTTATAATTTTTACAAGAGGGTCTGGTCGAAGCGATGCGCGACCCGAGAGCTGGTGAGTTTCTGGCGCAGGGTATTTTAGCATTGCTATATAGCGGGGCAATGCAGCCAGCTTCTTTGGGATGCTTCCGTATGGTATCGATCAGTTGAGTTGAGCTACATCCAGATTCTTAGTAACAGTCTGCAAATTGCTCAACTATTTCTAAAGTATTTTTTGTTAATACTTCTGTATGTATTAGTCGTAATTACCTTAACCAGTAGTTGTTGCCGCACTAGCGTCTTGTGCAAGCTCTCCCCGCAAACCGCCAGCAAGGCGCGCAGCATCAGTCGGTACCGCCACACGCTCGTCATTCCAGCTTCGTTCTCTTGCGCTTCCGACGGATTCTCTTCGAGGGATATACCGAGAAACTCTTGTTCTTGCCTCTGAAATTGAATGTTTCCACTTTCGCGATTTTTATCATAGTAAATACTATGCAATTTATATTGATTTAGTAGATTTGATAGTAGATTTCGATTTACAAGCCTCTGACCGCGGCTTTTTCCGGAATAAAAGCCCTTTATTCCAATTTCAAGCAAGTGAAATTTTCCATGTGTGCAAATATAAGCCCGATTTATTCAGTAGTTTTGGCGTTGTCTTACCAACACATATCTTCTTTAGCTTTTGTGATATTAGTAGGAATAAAAAAAATACGCAATAAATACTTGTCTCTCTATCTGCGTTTCTGATTGTGCTGCGATTTCCTAGGCATAACCTACGTTCTTACAGAATGGGAGAATGACGTCAGCGCTCATGATGTCCTGCCCAATCCGACCTGGACGAGCCAGCATGAGAAATGACGGCATTCTGAATCCCATTATCTAAGTATACAGGTTATAATAAATATGTATGTAGATATTTCTTGAACTTGCTTGACTTTTGTTTAGTTCTCTAAAATGTATAATTAAGGAACTCTGTTACCACGTATTCGGATGCGGCGTTAATGCACGCATAAATATTTATATTTTAATTTTAGTTATTACCTGAGGCACATTTGGCAGCGAATGAACCAGCAGCCAAAACAGCCGATGGGCGATAGCAGGCGCCATGAGCGCCCGGGATAGCAACAATGCTGCAGACATTAATATACGTTTAAAACACAATACACATAAAATATTTGTGATATCTACTTCAACTTCTTCTGAAATGGCTTTGGCACTGGTTTGACACATTCTACAAATCGAACAAGTTTAACTTACAAAAAAAACTGACAATCAAAATGGCAAAAATCTTACTTTGAAACATCAAAACCCAGTGCCGTATTTCTTTTAGACCTTATACGACTCTTGGACACCGTCAGAAATTTTCAATTACATCATCAAAGAGATAACGCTCGACGAAGCCGAAATTAGACGATTGTCTTTTTACAAAGGTCGATGTGCAAAATTTATCGCCGGGTATTGTACATAGATTTGCGACAACCTTATCAAATAAAGAAATGTAGGTTACCCGCCAATGGACTGGGCTCATAAGTCTCGTGGCGCAGAGCTTGCGTGAGCTGCGGCAGTATCTGGCACAGTTCATCGTCAGATATCTTGTCGATCAACTGCGCCGCTGTCTCGCGCACCGCTGCATCGGGGAAACTGGAGGCAAAGTTTATATCGATTATTGAATAAATAATGCTGGATATGTTTACAGAAATCAGCATCCTCCAGCCCTAAGGGACCCATGACACTCATCCAATAACTTTGTCCACGATTTTTTTGTACTTCGTCTACTCGTAGCATTTATTTCTGCACTGTTTTCTGTGTTAGTGTGCAGCATTACCGCGACATTTTTGTGCGCTAAGGAAATGACGTGATAATGGAGCGATCATATTAGGCTGCGGTCCGTTTATCGTTCACAAGACTATCAGCGCTAAAAGCGCTCAAAGTCGTTCCGAATTCTTTTAGCGCGATAACGACTGATAGCGGGCTATGATAAACGGACCGGCTGTAGACGCGCTTACATCGCTCACGTAAACATAACCTCAATTGTTTTATGGTTACTTTGAAAATTTTCGTTTTGTAGTCGAATAATTGGAAAATAAATAGATCAGCAACTTCTTCAAACACTTTTAGATACGTTAGACTCTGATTTAAAATCTTTCTGCTTAGTAAAGATTATCTCGATCGAATGACAAGTGTTACACCTGTCAATTTAAGTGTTACACCTGTCAATTTGACAGATCGTTCACAGCGACCATGCTCGGTAGCATGGGCGTTGTGAGCGCAAAATGGCGCCGGTTATGACGTCATCTATGACGTTTCGCTATCGATGGTAGACGTGCTAACGGATAAACGGACCGCTGTTGTGAGCGCTCAAATCGATTTTATCTATAAACGGAACGCAGCCTTAGTTGGGTGGAAATATAGCAACAAGGCACATCTCTAGTGGAAAGGCAGCCTTAGTCGGATCTTACGACATCCACGGGCTGAGTTGAAGAGGTCGATTCTTCCGGGACAGCCAAAAGCTCGTGTAGGGTGGATGTAAAAAATGTCCTTACCAAGGCAGCAGCAAATGCATAGCATACAACGGCGAAGGTTTCTCCCAAACCCGAAGCAACGCTAACAGTTGCTCCCGATGCTCGCCCGACCAGTTAGTTGCTGCTAAGAGTACTAGGGGCAAAGCCCCCGGTAACTGGACCAGGTATTGACGTTTCTCCCAAAGTATCTGAAATAATGAACATTTTCAGGAACAAATAAACAATTATATAATAAACAATAATAATAAATAAACAATGCTGGACATTCCACACAGCATCATCTAGCCCCAAGCTCAGCAGAGTTTGTGTGCAGGTTCGAGTCCTGCCGAAATCGAAAATATTTGGGAACTTATTTAATTTCTTAAGAAAATTTAGTTAAGAATAAACGTTTAAAACAGCCTCACCTCCCTACACTCAGTAGGCATTCGTTGATAAGAACCCTGTTCAATCAGGTGTAGAAGCTGCGACTGCGTTTGTCCGTCCAAGCTCTCAAACTTGGGCAGTTGGTCCAAGGACAGCGTTCGTTGTTGGCTCTCGTCGATCGTCCATCGCACGCCAGTGTGGGTATACACTGGGATTTCTGTAAGAAAACCGTAACATTAATACATACAATTGGCTTAGTTTGTTTATGTGTATAACCTGGGGCATTATTCTCTAATGACATAGGAGATTCCTTGCCCAAAGCGTGTGACGTCACGTGTTCTAAACGCAAACGCAATTCCCAAAAACGCCTTGATTTAATTCTGCATGCCACAGGTTGCCTAAGTTTTGTGTTTTGTTTTTCGATTATTTCATATGATTCGTTCTAAATCTTACATCCTGTCCACTCGTAAAATTATAGGAGTTACCTAAAAATCTATAATTTCTACAGTAAACAATATCCATTCAGTGAAGCGACAAAAAATGGATAATTTACGAAGACATCCAAAGATACCTAGGCAATATAACATAACCTCAAAAGATGCTGCAAAAGAAACGAGCCGTAGTTATTATTGCAGGAACACATCAATCCGTGCCTTAACACGCTAGGAGCAACCGTTTATTTGACATTTAAAATCGTGCCCCAATCGCACCGTGTCGCGGTTGGGAATGACAAATATGGCATAGGGAATACGTTTTTGTCCGATTCCATGCCGCTGTCTTGTCGTATCTGGGTATCGCGTTAGGATTTCCAATAGTGGATAAGACCCCTGCGTACTTATGTAATGGAATTGATTGAGAATGACCATCTCTCATGTTGTCCTGCTCTGATCGAATCCGATCTGAGCGGGACGAGATGACGTCATTCTTAATCCGATTCTTTAAGTCCGTAAGGTGTGCAAAATAAGTTCATTGTGCGTGGTTGTCCTGTTGCGGCAACATGAATTCAGGTACATCATTATTTTGTTTATGTGATTCAAAATCAACAGGTAAAATTTTCCACAAGTAAAAATAATCACTTAGCCACGCAGTCTGTGAAAGGGCACTAATATTGGAGGCATTACACATTATTTCCTAGAGGCTACGTACCGATGTTAACCATCAGGCAGGCATTGGGCGATGCCGGAGTAGACCACAGTGGCATGCAGTAGTTTACTAGAGGCTGTAAATTGAACCTTATTTCCTAGAGCCTACGTACGGATGTTGACAATCAGGCAGGCATTGAGCGGCGCGTGCACCGGAGTTGACCACAGCGGCAAGCAGTAGTTTACTAGAGGCTGTAAATTGAACCTTATCTCCAGAGCCTACGTACGGATGTTGACAATTAGGCAGGCGTTGAGCGGCGCGTGCACCGGAGTTGACAAGCAGTTGACAAGCAGCGGCAAGCAGTAGTCTATCGGAGGCTGTAAATTGAACCTAATTTCCTAGAGCCTACGTACCGATGTTGACCATAGGGCAGGCATTGGGCGGCGCGTGCACCGGAGTAGGCGCGGGCCCGGTGCGGCGCTCGCACGCCGTCGGCCACAGCGGCAAGCAGTAGTTGCCTGATGCTAGCATTCTACAACACAAACACACAAAGAAATAAATAATTAATAATAAATAAAAATTTGGTTTAAAGATTTCCATCCATACTATTATTACAAATTGGAAAGTAATTCTGTCTCTCTGTCTGTTACCTTTTCAGGTTAGACTGCTGAACGGATCTTCATGAAATATGATGAGCTCATAGGCTACTAATTATCCCGGAAAGACACGTACGAAGACGCGGGCAGAAGCTAGTTTCTTCTATTATAACATTTTTGAAACTATTCAGAAATTTAAAATTTAATAACTTTATTTCTTTATTTATATTCTCTAAGTATTTTTTTTTACCAAATAAGCACACACTTACATTTTATAAGCCCTCTCATGGTTATTATCGCAGAAGGCATTTTTAAAGGCATATTTATCATGATTTGTTTTTTTAGATTCCCTAATTTTCAACATCTAGCCGAGGTCATTTCCAGTGTATCAATTGTGCACCCGAGGATGTTATCCGATCCGCCATGTCGCCTTTAGTCTCGTAACGAGCCTCGGTGCTGTTGACATCGGCCCCACGCATGCCTACCAAAAGACCGGGGAGGTCCAGCAGTGGACCAGCATTATGCTGATGACAACTTACCCATCATAATCGAACAGCTGTATCGAGGCCCAGCCTAGTTCCACCTGCTCCATCTGAACATCTCCTGTCGATTCCTCTTTCCCCTCCTCCTTGTTGTCTATGGCCGGTTGGCTGTCGTCCGGTCGCTGAGTTCGCCCGAATAGAGTGAAGACTAGACGCGATTCGCGGGGGAGTTCGTTTATTGGTAGGTCGTCTAGGTTTAACCTGTTCAAATAATGGATATAAGAAGTGTTTAGTACAAATTATCTGTGCTAATTTACAAGGATTCGCAGGATAAAAAAAGGATAAAACTTTATTTACTACGCCAAAAGGTACAAATTTTTTATTGACATTATACGAAAACTTCCCGCATCTTTTTGCGTAGAAAATAAAGTTATATTTTGAATCAAATGTACACCGCGTCGCGTCGCGTCTCGGTGTAAGCTGACCCTTAGTCGACTCTAACGACAAGCACGGGTTGAATTGAAGAGGTCGATTCTTTCATCGCGACCGCCACGGCTATACCGCTAGACTACTTACCAAGTATCAAATATGATCCTAGGGTAGAACCCGCCACACTCGATCTTGGAGGACTGCGTGAAGTTAGGCACTTTAAGCGGGCGCGTGCCGTGGTACACCTGCGCGTGCAGCACATACTCGTCGTGCGACCAGCACAGAGGCAGGCAGTGGATGGCCTCGATGCAGAACAGAGTGGTCTCTGATATAGTGTGCGCCGGCGCAGCTTCTGAATAACAGCAAATAACACATTTTAAGGAAGTACCTACCGGCTCTCTGACAGCAGCATTTACTTTGAAATTCTGGTAAAGAAAAAGATAATCATATTTTTATACTTGAATCACTGCACCAATTTTCTTAAATACAGGGGCCACGTCGAGTTATGTTACGTTTATTCTGACATTCAAAAAAAAATTTTCTCCCGTTCAAATCTTATGTACTTTATTCTTACATTCAAATTTCAAAGGATTTTTTTTTTGTAATATTTTTGCTTGTTTAAAAACAACTAAAAATCGTAGGTGAAATATTTTGTAGTGTCAAATAATGCAAGTGTATGTAAAAAAAACACAAATGGGAAGAAAAAAACATTTAAAAATAAGGAAATCTAGAAAAGAATTATTCACAAGTTGATCCTCTTGGGGTCCAGAATCACACCCTTTCGACTTAGTAGGTATACATGTTACGTGCCACTCTGTAGGTATAAGTATAAAAAAATAAAACTTAAATAAATATAAATAGAACTTTATGTTTACTTTAACTTTAATTTTACAAGATACGTATCAAATATGAGTGCACCCCTTCAACGTGGCAAGCGAAGCGAGTCGCACTGTTGTTTAAAATGTGTTATGTTTACTTCATTTTAATTATGTAGACTACCACGTTCTTATACTCACTGGCAGGGTTATTGGGCGACATGAACTGCGTATCAGTCATATGGAAGTCTAGCAGTCGAGTCCTCGTGTACAGAGCGAGCAACGAACGCACAGCATCTCTAAGACGACCGCACTGTAACCCCACAGACTCCCGTTTGGAGGCGGCGCGAAGTGATACTGCGCAGTAGGGACCGTTCTCGGCTTGGATCTCAGGAGTCAGCTGTTGGTTGTTTGTACCCTGAAAGAAATGTCTTTGATCATGTATTTTCAATCATATCACATCCAATTAATATTATAAATGCGGGAGTTTGAATGTTTGGATAATTCTTGTTATTCTTCACGCCAAAACTACTGAACGGATCGAGCTGAAATATTGCATACAGGTAGTTCTAGGCCTGGAAGAAAACATAGATAGATAGAAAATTCTTTATTGCACACATTAATTAATATAACATAGGCTATTTTTATCCTATAAATCAGTTCCCATGGGATAGAAAGCGAAGCCGCGGGCATAAACTAGTGCTATGTAACTCTATGCCAAAATTAAGTCGATTGGTTGCTTAGTTAGTGAAGGAGGGACAAACAGACAAACAAATAAACAAACAAACACACATTCACATTTATAATATTGGTTAGGATTAGGATATCAATAGTAATAATTCTGTGATTAAAATCCATACCTGTGCAGTACAAGCCTGTGCGAATGCGTTCAACGTGTGTGTGATATGTAAGGTCTCGATGCCGCCTGCCAGAGCGCAGATGGCCTTCACAGCTTGGAAGACGGCTTTGGGCGAACAACTGCCTTCGCCGCATGTCACGCCTACAGCGCGGGATAACTCGCCTTCTAGAGTTTCTAAGGATCAAAAAAAGATTATATTATTTCATTGGCGATTTTCACGGTTATTTACTACTAGCAGCGCCTCGCGGTTTCACCCGCGTAGTTCCCGTTCCCGTAGGAATTTCGGGATAAAAAGTAGCCTATATCCTATTCCAGACTATAATCTATCTCTGTGCCAAATTTAATCCAGATCCGTTTTGCCGTTCTGGCGTGATAAAGGAACAAACATCCATCCATCTATCTATCCATCCATTCATCTAAACTTTCACGTTTATAATATTAGTGAGATTTTATGTGACCCATAATCATCCTATACGAAGCCACTGGATCGACCTCCCCTTATGACAGTTATTGGTGTCCGTTCAGACGTTACCAAAATGAAACTAAAAATAAAATGACGGCACTAAAAACGCCATCCGTTAAATTTCGATAATATTTTTATTCGTTATGTTTTTCAGCAGTGTTTATTGACATACTGGGTACCTACCCACGTAAACTAGTTTGGTGTAGTAGGCATATGTTTTATTTTTAAAAAGTCTGTGTTGTCGTTTCATTTTGTACCTTTGTGATTATTGTTTACTAGCAGCGCCTCGCGGTTTCACCCGTTCCCGTGGGAATTCCGGGATAAAAAGTAGTATGTTCTATTCCACACTATAATCTATCTCTGTGCCAAATTCATACAGATCCGTTCAGCCGTTCTGGCGTGATTGATTAACAAACATCCATCCATCCATCTATCTACCCATCCATCCATCCAAACTTTGACATTTATAATATTAGTGGGATAGTGGGATTAGTTACGTTTTTAGCACTTTTCGCCTGACAAACAGCTTTAGCCTAGTTCAGGCACATGAATTCCACTAGAATATAATTTATTTTTACTCTTTTGTTAACCTTTTGTCTTTAGATATATTTGAATAAAATTATTATTAATATAAAATTTCGATCATTTGGAAAGAGACGGCGACATTTTTAGCATTATCCATGCTATGTTGAAAGGCAATGCTTATATTTTCACATAACAGCCCAAGACTTGACGAAGGAGCGGCCACACAGACATCATGACGCAACATCATCATCATCATGCTAATTCGTTGACCGGTATATAATAGAAACCAGCATTCCGATCCCTTGTGCACTCTATGAGAGATTCGGTAATCAAATGTTGTTAAAATTTTCTCCTACGCTATAATTTCTTTAATATTTCTTGGTTTGATTATTAAATCAAATTGTAGTGTTATTTTCCCTTACCAAGAAGTATAGACAAGTTATCAAAAGACAGCATCGCCGTAGCTCCCTGCGTCGGCAAAAGATCGTCCAAACTGAGGTGCGAGTCCCTCGCGTCGTCTCTTTCTGTCCTCGCTAAAGAGTTATCTCTTCCTTCGTGCAAACAGAGTGTTACGTCCTTTTCTAACCGCACGCATTCGCGTATGTAATCGTATTCGCTGAGGTTGCTGCCCGGTGTTAGGTATTCGTTCGCTCCTCGCACCTGTGAATTATAATAATAAATCATTATTTCAGACGACTTAGAACAGTTGTAGATCTTAATTAACGGTCCCTTCTCCGCGGGCGCCGATCCATATCCGGGCCGACAAATTTTTTATATCCCGTTGGCTTCTATTGATATTAAGATGGCTGGGCACGCGTGAAAAAAAACAAGTTTTTTCCTTTTTCTTGGTTCTAGAAGTAATTTAGTTAGCAGATGAGAAGATTTGCGCACATAGTAAGCCATTTGCTATGAACATATGCTGAAACACATTAGGAATCAATTGTAAAAAAACTGGTTTTACTGGAAAATAGTAAAAACCCGTTTTTTTCACGTTTTACTTACCTCCTTAACCAATAGTTTGAAAATGTATTGTTTAAAGTTGAAAAAAAAAAGCTTTTTTTTTTTATTTCTTACCCGTAACATGTACCCCGACATATCGTCTCTTATATCTTCATCCAACGAGCAAACAACGGTGAGTATTACATGTTCAACCGTTGACTCAACTGAAAGAGAAAATCACACTCATATTATAAATGCGACAGTTTGGATGTTTAGTGGATGTTAGTTAACTCTGTCTCGAAGCAACGCGTGACCCGAGAGCTGGTGAGTATCTGGCGCAGCGCATTAGTATTGCTATACAGCGGGGAAATGCAGCTAGCGTCTTGGGCACGCTTCCGACTGGTATTGATATGGATCAGTTGAGCTACTTGTAGATGGTTTGCAACAGTCTGCAGTTAGCTCAATTGTTTCAATTGTAAATACTAGTTTTAATTTAATTCTATTATTTGATTGTAATTTTAACTCTTCACGCCAAAACTACTGAACGGATCGGATTGAATTTAGCTTACATGTAGTTTAAGGCTTGGAATAAAATATAGGCTTTTTTTATCCCATTATAGAAATAATCTATGCCATGGAAACTGATTTGAGAGCAAAAATTCATTTTTATCCATTTTCAAGCGATTTTATTACATTCGCTCTCATTTAATGATGATTATGTATTTTGAAGAACTACAACGATACAAACAAAGCTATTTCTTATCCGATTATGTATGCAAAATTTCATTAAAATCGGGGACGCAGTTTCCAAATGAATCAAAAAGTACGTTTGTATGGGAGCTTAGAGGTTCGCCCCCACCTTAAGATAAGGTTGTTTCTTACCATCGGAAGTGAATGTGATAGGTTCGTCGCTATGCGCGTGGTGGACTAGAATCTTGATGCTGGTGTTCGGAGGGTACCTTCCGCCGGACCTAGCTGCTATCACGTGACCGGGGTTCGTTTTTACATCCGTGTGTGAGAATTTTTCTAAAAAAACACGTTATAATTTAGTAAGCACATTGTGGGTGAAAATACAGTGCACTTTAAAGGTACAAACCTTTACTAATTAGATTAAATTTTTTACTAAGCAATGGCTAAAGCCGGAAACACACTATGGACACGCAGGCGTACTTCGCCCGCCGCGCCAATGAGGTCGTCCAGCAAACGAAAGAAATTAAGTTATTGACTTCTGCCTGACTTCTGAGACGCTTAGATCTAACTGCACTCATCGCGTTTCATCGGATCGCATGGCGTTTCAATAGTGTGTGGAGCCAATCTGTTTTTCTGTTGACATAAGTCAAATTTTTAAAAACACTGCTTAGGGCTCATTCACACAGCGGATCCGTTTCACAGGACCGTTAATTACGGATCCTTCGCTACTGGAGCTGATCGTTTACTGGATCCGGAATAGTGTGTGAGCTCGCTCCTACAACTACAAAGGCCATCACGGAAAAAACGATTCCTTTAAAACGCATTTTGTAAAACGGTATCTGTGTGAATGTGCCCTTAGCCATTGCTGTTGTCGAATGTTTGTATGTCGCCCTCAGAATAAGGAAAAACTAGATAAACATATTACTCAAAAAAAAAAGTTAAGTTTACTACTAAGTTCTACATTTATTTTATCCGTACTAATATTATAAATTCGAAAGTAACTATGTCTGTCTGTCTGTTACCTTTTCACGCCTAAACGGCTGAACGGATCATAATGAAATTTGGCAGCAAGGTAAGCAATATCCAGGGGACGGACATAGGCTACTTGAACAGCGCGTACGAAGCCGCGAGCAGCAGTAGATTAAAGAGATACTCACTTCTGACATCTAGAACCATTTTCAAAAACGCTTTGTGCTCGCTATCGTAGTTTTTCGTCCTCGTTTTTACTATACAGTCATATAGTTTGTTCTGTAACAAAACATGACATATCAATAACTGCTCGGTAAGATATCCAGTGCCAAGTAACTTATATACTGAACGAATATAAGTAGAATTAATAATAAGTATTCACGGGTATTTATCGCGTTTATTTACCAATTTTTCTGGATGTTTCAACAGGTTTACACTCTGTCGTGGTCACGGGATGACTGATACATCATCGTCATCATCGTGGTCACAAACGGCCTTTCAAATAGGTATCCGTAGTTATTATTATAATGTTCTGATCGCGTTAATTTAAAAAAAACTATCTTTCTTAGTTAGGTAGGTTATTATGGCAACACCGAGCCATGTTCAGCAGCAGGTAGACGTAAGGGTGCTGATTAAAATATACAGTACAAAACACAACGTGTTTTATTTCCTTTACAACTACTTTTGGATACGTCAGAAATTTTCAAACTACATAAGTAGGAACTAAGACTTTGGCTGGAGTATAGGTAGCCAGTAAACAAAGTAGCGCAGCTGCGCAGCGGAAACTATACCTTAGCCAAACTTCTTGTAGAATGTTTGTAGACAAACCACAACTCAAATAACTAAAACTCACTTGCTTGGCGTCGACTTTCAGGTATAATTAGGTAAGTAAGTGTTAGTAATATTTTTTTATTGAATTTTCATTCATTTGGCCACATAGCGAATTTTAGGTTAAGTATTGGCAGTTTGTTTTATATACATTCTACATCGAGTTTGGCTAACGTATAGTTAAAAAATACTCACTGTTGTCGATCGTAACGCAACAGCCGGCACCGTCGGTATAGATTTGGGCGGAGGCGACGGCATAACAGGACTCTCTTTCTTACTTATAGTAGCGTATATGGGTGTATCTCGCATCTCTGTCTCTCCATACAAGAAGTCCAACGGATCGTACTCTTCGTACACGCTGCCAGCTGAATGTTCGCTCGCTACTACGTATTCTGTTGGGAAATTATTGGATTATCCTACATATATTTAAAGTTGGGAACTTTAGTCTATACACAACTCTAGGTCCAATTTCACCTATGCAACATAGGGATCATGACAGCTACTAAAAATCTAAACACCTAAAAATTATGTATCCACCGAAATGTACCTGAGCCATATATTACAAAACACGTATTTTATTTTGTATCTGCATCGATATTCATTATTATATTGGTAAAATAAAACAAAGTAAAAATTTGTTTCTAGTATTTGTTTGTAACTTTCTTTGTTTATAAAATAAAAATTTGTTTCTAGTATTTGTTTGTAACTTTCTTTGTTTATAAAATAAAAATAAATATTTTATGTGTATATCTAGTTTATGTGTTTATAAGTTTATCTTTAGTACACCCCCTGCCTTTCTTAAATTCACAAAATTCTTTCCATCCAAAGGTTGCCTGGAAGAGATCGCTTCTAAACGATAAGGCCGCCCATTGTACTTGTGTTATGTAATGTCTTTTTGTAATGTTCTTTTTCTGGTGTACAATAAAGTGTTTTGTATTGTATTGTATTGTATAAAGGTTTTTTGAATAAAAAGTATAATGGTCTGTAACATCAGATGTTCATGCATCGGTCGCGTAATAGACAGGCGCCACTAGTATTGTAGCGTTAGAGCGAAATTAAAATGCATTTTTAAAAGCTCAATTTGACTTTCTAAATCCTTTTTTTTTTCAGTAATATCATTTATTGAATTCAGTAGATGTCTAAAAACTCAGAGACGTTTCTCAAAATGTGTCATCAAGCCTATTGAACGCCACCACATGATAAACTCAGTTCAGCGTTCAGCCTTAAACGACGTTCAGCGTATATAGCGCACAATGATCTGGTTCAAACTGAATTTTAATTAGTTTTATAGTAAAAAGGAGGCGCACACACACAAAAAAACAGATTATTATTAGTTAGTATGAGTAAAAATGTTATTTGTTTAACACCATACATTAGTAACAAACACGTTTTAAGAATTCATACACAAATTTGAAGTGCTTTTTCACTCAAATGGGTGCTGTGTGTGTGTGTCTGTGCGTGTGTGTGTGTGGGAAAGAACAAAAGACGCGTAGTTCGTTAATTCACTGCGCCCAGCCAAGGTACGACCCACAGGGGGGCGCTGCAGTCCGAGGAAGTCGATGACGAAACTTGTGCGTCACGATGGGCCATGAAAGTGTTAACCGATAGATTTTTCACTACTCGCTCGAAAACGGTAAATTGGTGCAAGTCAGTGAGCAAGATTATTTGCTCTCATGCGAGGCAAAATCTTTTCCGCACCAGCTCAGTATCACTAGCACTCGCAACTAAATTCTTGACTGTTTTCCTAGCTGCGGATTGTTAGGTTGAACAAAAAACCACTTTGCTCTCTGGTTGAACAAACAACTATAAACGCGTCCGCCAAATTTTTGCAAAAGCTTGTTAACTGTAATGTTATGAATATTTTTAAACTTACGCGATCTGAACACATATTTATAAATACTATTTAACGGGTATTTATCGCGTTTAATTACCTTATTTTCCCGACGTTTCGACAGGTTTACACACTGCCGTGGTCACGGGATGACGTCGGGAAAATAAGGTAATTAAACGCGATAAATACCCGTTAAATAGTATTTATAAATATGTAATGTAATGAAACACAAACCACTCACCAGCATTTTGTTCAGTTAAAAGCGGATCGAACGCCTCTAGCACACTCACTCGTACGCTACCTTGCGCGTTCTTCCCGCCGAAATCTATGAGGTTCATCGAGGGTAGAGATCCGAGGGTGTCGTTTAATTCGTTTGACTGAAATATACACAAAAATAAAAATAGCGGTAGTGAAAAAAAGGGGTTTTCGTTGAACTATTTCGATTTTAGGAAAAAAGTTAGGCATTATGAGAATAAGCACAATGAACTCTTATGCGAGATGTTAGCAGAATTACACCCGCGTGCGGATCTGGTCCGCGTGCGGGCCACACAATTTTCCTATACACGGGCCCATGCATGCGGAACGCGGATTGGCTGGAGTATATATTAGGTTATATTATAGGTTTGGGGTAAACCGCACGCAGACCAGATCTACACGCGGGCGCAAATCCGCATGACAGAAAAGAGCCCTTAGAGCAGCTGGTCTATTCCGATGTAGTGTATTCGAGTGTATACTACTCATACTATTTCTACCGCTCATCGGTTCATTTTCTTTTGTTTTTTATTTGTAACTTATTTTTTCGTATTTTTTTAGTCAATTACATTAAGACTTTCGTTGGGCCTCAATCTGCGGCCAATGACCGGCGGAAATAGTATCTTATCTACGAGTGGTCCACTGACATCTGAGAAGTCTAGTGTCGTAGACCAAAATCCACTTTGGGTCGGCACAGTGGTAAGTAATGTCAAACGGTCTTGTCGGAAGATCAGCGTTGGTTGCAAACGCGACTAACATTATGCTGAGACAAGGATCTTTTTGTAACTCGAGCAAGTTGTTTATTTCTTTTTCTCTTTTATAAATGTTTGTTCCTACTTGTACGAGTGACAAATAAAGTTTTTTCTATTTCTATTCTATTCTTCTTCTCTAATGTCGATTCGGTCGCCGCACAAAATAATTTGACAGCACTGATGATGAGTTCCTAGCCGAATTTCGGCCACGGCGGTCAGTCTCACAGGACAGCTATGTGCGCAGGACGTAGGTACTTATTTTAGTGTAGCAGTACTAAAATGTTGCCGTCCCGTTTTTTACCATAGAAAAAAAAAGGCCACAGATATTTTGAGTCCTAAGAAATTAAATACTATCCTGGCCTGTCAAATTAGTACAGTTTCTGCAACACCCCAATCGACACAAGTATAATAATAGTAACTGTAAAACAGATAATTTTAGCGTTAATAAGGCATGTATGTACTAACTTCGGATGATTTCCTCGAAGAATTGCTTTCCACACTATCCCTTACCGGCTCTGCCTTCACGACCGCCTGTGCTTTTTGCGAAATACTCGCCGGGTAAGTATGAATCTGGTTCAAATGAGGGTAGATAGACACTGGACGCGGCGGCGGCGGCCGCGCGATCATATTTGTAGAACTGTAGTTGTAACTAGTTTGAGGATACACGTATGCAGGCATGCGCGGTTGAGGCGCAGGCGTGGCCATCCGCGTCTGACTGTAAGGTTGGGAATAACTCGGTGCTCTATATGGCGGTTGGGCTTCGACTGCGGCGTGTGGCGAATAGTAGTTGTAGTTCGGTTGTGGGACTGCCATTGGCTGAGGTACTGCCATAGGTTGCGGGCCAGCTATTGTTTGAGGAGTAGCCAGTGGTTGCGGGGTCCCCATTGGTTGCGGGGTCCCCATTGGTTGCGGGGGCGCCGGCTGCGGCGTAGGCATTCCATACGGCGCAGCCGGCGGGTACGGAGGATGGACATATGGTGGATAGTTGTATGAATACGGCGGGGGATAGTACCCCGGCCTTTGATTGTAGTTGTTCATATTGCTCAGCTCTGTGGTTACACTTAGCTCCTCTGTTTGCTGTCCCAATCTGAAATAAGTTAATCATCAAAATAATACCGTTGATATCAGTGTTTATCAAGTGACGCGATATCTCTTGTAATCAGTTGATACGCCTCTCTGCTCGGTTAATTTTAAGGTGCTTCTACGCTTTTCGACCTTGAATTGTGTTTGTGATTATTAACATTCGTTTTAAAGCAGCTATTAGAAAGTGTTGCTAGTGATTATAAGCAAAAAAATAATAATTATTTGTTAACGTAATAAATTATTTTTTGTTTATTTAATTTGTGCAACTATTTCATGTCACCATCTTGTTGAAGCAGAACTCTTGAGTTCGATTTGACGATAGAATCGAGACGTCTGCATCGTCACCGTTCTGTGTCCGCACAATTGGGGCGCTGTACCAGATCCCATAGAAAAACGAGTCATAACGACGATGACGTCTCGCCAGTATCGTCAAACCGAACTCAGGGCTTTGGTCAGACAAACACGGGTCTGAAGAGTCTCATTAATGCAGCATATCTGCAAATAGTTTAGTTTGGGGGCACTGGTGTCTTGTAATACAGGCTTTTATAAGCCTCCAGCTCCTCTCAAAACAGGTTAATAACTTAAAGACCTTAATTTCATTTTACTCAAATAGGTACCTTAACCCATATATGCCCAGAAAGATTTAGGTCTCCGATTTTCGTAATTTTTGCATATGTTGTTCCTAATGGAATTTAATTAGACCCATATTTTTTTATTTTGAGTTTCTGTTACTGAAAGTGCCTTTTTTTTTAAGGGTCACTATCGACCCCGCGGGCAAATAACGGTCATGACAGCAGTCGAAAATGTATGGGTAAATTAAACGCAGTATGTTATTTTTACACTACAAAGTTTTATATTTTATCTAGTGTACTAGTATAATAAAAATTAGGAACTTAACCGAACAAAACAAATCAACAATAGGTATATCTTAGGCACCACAGGCCTTCAACACATGGCCGCACTTTTGCCATTTTATAGCCTGGGCGCAGATTATCATTATCAGCAACATAAAGATATCGAAAGATCTCATCGAATCATTATGAGTGTCTAAGAAATTAAATAAGTTCCCGAAAATTTCCGGTTTTCGGCGGGACGCGAACCCGCGCCCCACCCTAAGTACGGGTGTGCTCTAACCAACTAAGCCACGAAAACCCTTAGTCGGTTCAACCGAAAATCTTTAGGACCTCTTACGGACTATAGCGCCGGTGGCTCCACCTCCTCCTCCTAGGGTGGGGCGCGGGTTCGAGTCCCGCCGAAACCGGAAATTTTTGGGAACTTATTTCATTTCTTAGAGATACCCAAAGTCCGGGTTAGCACTATAACAAATAAACCTTATTATTAGTGTCCTCGTTTATTTCCCAGAACATTCGTCGTCTCGGCAGGGGGGCGTAGCCACTGAGAATAAGTATCCCTATGAAGCAGTAAATATCATCAGAAGCTAGAGTGAACCCCGTGTTCGAATCTTTGCTTACAGCATACATAACCGAATGTCTCACGATGTATTTTACCAACTCCTGATCGAAAAATAGTTCAAAAAAGTCTGACTGACTGACGAATGACTTTTTTGAACTATCGAACTATTTGAACTATGGACAGTTCCTCTGCCACGAGTAGTACATACATGGTCAGAAACAAGTGATTGCTTCTGACTATGTATGTACTACTCGTGGCAGAGGAACTGTCCACTCCTCAGCTGACTGATGTAAATCCCGCTTGATCCATTTTCTTGGTTGTGGTTGAGTTCCGGCACTTCGTGATTGCCTCGATGTGGACGGGATGACAGGATCAGTAGGTACTACCAGAGTTGGTGATGGAATCCGTGCAGTTGAAACAGCTTCAGGGACCTCGCACTCTTGAATATCTTGAGTGTGTTGTAAAATTAACTCGTCGGGGGCAAGTAACTGATGTCGGTTCAACCTTTCAAGTACACTGCAGTTTTCATCTCCCGAATCACCATCTGATATGGCTCCATCACAAGGCGGGTCTAAATAGACGTCAACGTTTTCACTCAACTTTGACGTAGGCCTCACCCAAACTCTCCAGGACATCTACTATTTCATTAGTAGATAGTAGGTACTCGGCGTGACCTGAGAAAAAAAGCGAACATTCGGTATCATATCTGCCCATAGGGTCGGTAGTGACCCATCAAAATATTCGTTCTAATAACGGGGTGAAAAACATATTTTACACAAAACTTATTACTTGTGTACCTTTATTACATATTTACTTTACTAATAATTCAAAAACACAAACTAAAATCTTTGTAAATAAATAATTACTTACATTTTTGTCGGAGCCGGTGCATAAATTTCGCCATAAAAATCAAGTCACAACTTGCACTGCAATTAATCAACAGAAATTGAGCTGTGTTGACATGTGGACTGCATCAGGTGATTAGCTATTTCATCATCAAATGCACTGATGGCGTTAAACACAATTTATTATGAATAATTTTCATTTTTGAGGCATTCAAGCGGGAGAATAAAGTTTGGGTCGTTTTCGTGCTTCTGGGCATATATGGGTTAAGAAAACATTTTTGTGAGTGGAAAAAAAATATAGTTTCCCATAGAAATTAAAATTAACATATTAATTCGAGATGAAGTAAAACAGTTCATTATGACCCCGAGTGGGTTAACCGCACTAACCCTGATGATATCCCTCGTTAAGAGATGTTAAGGGGTTAACTTATTTTAGTGTTCATCCAACAAAAACAAGGTTCGTAGATAACCCTCACAGTTTTAATAATTCTTACTACTTACTAAGATAGTTTGTATTGAATATTTAAATGGGCATACTTATTGATCTGGTCAATGTACTCCTTGAAGGATGCATGGGGGTCTTTGGCGACCTTGCTGGTGGGGCTGGCGAATGAGATAAGGTCGCTGCTTTCTTCAGTGGGGCTCGAGCCGGATGATCTAGCGGAAATGGATTGTGAGACACAGAGTTAGTACTAATAGAGTATATGCATAGATTTTTTACTTTTTTAAATCGAACGTTTATGTTATTTAATTACCGAAAAAAATATAACACCCACAAATTTATAAATTATTAAGGAAAAAACGAAAAATAAAACTGAACTCAGTTTCGGGTGATAAAAACGCCGACTTTTTATGTGACGTCACCGTTCAGTTTGTCAACTTAAAGTGCTTCTGTTCCTTCAATCAAAACAAAATTATAAAGAAATAAATTATTACAATCATCATGTTTGTGTATTGTGTTAAATAAATAATGTTCTTTCGTTCAATAAAGATATCCCGCTAAAAGCTTCATGACAAGACTATGAACGGTGAAGTCACGTTTAGAAATGATGCGATTGAGTCTTAAAATATCAACTTTTCAATTATTTAATTTCACAACTAAACCATCAAAAAATACACAAATAAATAAGCAGATATATTATATCAATAGAGAATATACATAAAAATTATCAGTTTTTTTGAAGGCACATGCATATCCTATTGTGATTAGTTACCAGTTAGACCAGACCAATGGTTCGGTATTGTACTGTGAAATGTTTGAAGCCTGTTCAGTTTATTTACAACATGACAAATTTATCACACTAATATATAAATGCGAAAGTTCAGATGTGTAGATGGATGTTTGTTGCTTCTTCAAGCCAAAATTCCAAAACAGATCGAACTGAAATTTTTCTTACAGGTAGTTCTTGGCATGGAATAAAACATCCCATAGGATAGAAATAACCTTTAACCACGCGCGTGAAACCGCGGGCAGAAACTAGTATTATAAATGCGAAATTTTGGATGTTTAGATGGATGGATGTTTGTTGCTTCTTCAAGCCAAAACTACAAAACAGCTTGAGTTGAAATTTTGCATACAGGTAGTTCTAGGCATGGAATTAAACATAGGCTTTTTATCCTATAAATCAGTCCCCATAGCATGGGATAGAAATAACCTTAAAACGATTCCATAAAAACAACGCGTGCGAAGCCGTAGGCAGAAACTAGTTGTAAATATTCCATTCCAAGTGTCGAACAATATTTATTAAATGCTGAGCAAGCACTAATTTAGTGAGTTTTCGACACTTAAAACGGAATATTTACTATGATTTATCTAGTATGTAAATTACCACAAGAGTTTACCATATTATAATGTTTGTTTTATTAATTTATGTAACACACAATGGCTGTGTAATATTTTTCACAGGTCTGTTCATGCAATACAATTATACAATACAATTATTATATTATTTCATCATCATTTTAGGAATTTCAAATGTAGAGAACGGCGACGACATTGCGATCGACATACATTGCGTACATTACCTATTGAAGTTGAAGGAATGCATTCAAATAATTTACGCATTCGATGACGAAGTGACGTAATTTTTTTCTATTTTACTCTACCCTAGACAACAATCCCCGAGCTAGGAGGGCAGAACAGGAAGCAACCTATTTCATTAAGTCTTATCAAATAGGTTTGTAAATGTGTACCAGGTATAGCCATTAGTTAACATTTTTATTAATAACAAAGCTTTTTAACTTTTTTTAAGGATGCCGTACTCAAAGGGTGAAAACGGGACCCATTACTAAGCCTCCGCTGTCTGTCCGTCTGCGGGTTATGACCCTTGACATTTTCACAGAATAGATCTTGCTACTATAACAAGATATAATATAAATAATATTAAAAATTTACTATTATTTTGGCTATTTTTGCTCTACTTCTGTCGAGACTGTATCTCTTGAACCGTAATAAGTAGACAGTAGAAATTTTGACAGGATGTTATGTACTATTGCCACTATAAACACAAAAAATAAAAATAAAATATTTTTTATAGTTCAGGGGTATAATTTCCTTTCCAAGTTGAATACCGATCACTGCAGTTAAGCAACTTTGGGCGCGGTCAGTACTTGGACCGCGTCAAGATGGGTTTTGCTATAATTTTTAATTTTGAATCAGTTATTTTAGGGTTCCTTTTGCGAATAAGTTAAGTATGATGGTACGGAAACCTCCGTGTGCGGGTCGACTCGCACTTGGCCGGTTTTATTTACCATAACTATAGCATTAATGACAGTTTTTGATATCATATTGTCTGTGATATTTTCCTATACTTCCCAAAATCACAGCTAAAATAAAAAACAACCTAAACTAAACATCAGTTTGAAGGACACAAATATTAATAAATAAACTAATAAATAACTTGTATATTTTCCTCCTCACAAAGGTAGATAATACCTTTTGTATTATATTTTTCATTTATAATAAATCCAAATCCATTAAGATTTTTACAATCATCATCATACTACTTTTAAAAAAAAACTATTCTGATTCTGATTTTTCTTTGGATTATTGTCTGCAACTAGGCAACAGGGCTTTTTTGCGCGACAAGTGGGTTTGCTTATCTATACGTGAAGCACAGCGATTGTTGTTTAGTAGGGTACAAGTAGTACCACGTTTATAAGTTACACCGGTGTACCTGCACAGATGTCTTAATTTTCACTTCCTCTATTCTAGCATTAACAACAAAACGCTATGAGGGGGCTGGAGTCCAGCTTAAAATGTGTGCATATTCTCACATGTTATCCGCAGTGTTCACGTAAGCGCGAGGGGGTTTCCGCGGCGGCGGAGGCAACGCGGGCAGCGGGCCGTCACTCTCGTCTCGTCGTCTGCTTACACTGGCCACCTCGGACACATTATCTAAAACCAGATAACACCAATCATTATCAGCTATCGATGAATGATAGATGTTGATAACACTGTATACAAAGCTAACAAGAGATTCATCATCATCATCAGACTACATTAGTCCACAGCTGAACATAGGCATGCCCTAATGAACGCCATAGCGCCCCGTCTTCAGCTTGCAACAGGAGATTGTTTGTTGAGTACTGTTGATTTATTATAATCGGAGGTCCTTGTACGTCATGGGTCTCTGTATATAAACAGGCTGCCAGACACCATCCGAAGGAATTCAACCTCCACAGTCTTGAAATCAAGGCTATGTATGCGGCTCCACGAAAAGTTGGTTTACTCTTTAAGAGTTTTAGGAAGTACCAATTTGTTAATATTATTTATGCATAAATTTATAACAATAAATGTGTAAAAATCAACAATTAATTTTGATATCACTTTTATCCTGAATCCCACTAATATAATAAATGTGAAAGTTTGAATGGATGGATGGATGTTTGTTACTCAATCACGCCAGAACGGCTGAATGGATCTGAACAAAATTTGGCACAGAGATAGATTATAGTCTGGAATAGCACATAGGCTTTTTAACCCGGAATTCCCACGGGAACAGGAACTACGCGGGTAAAACCGCAAGGCGCTGCTAGGTAGTATTATAATGTCACTTAAATATATTATTGGTATTTGAAATATGTACCTTACCTACCTATAACTTGGTGTTGTCAATAAAGATATTTTATTTATAAATTGACTTGGTTTTAGACATTTCAAGATTAAGGAAGCTATGAAGTTTATATTTTTTTAGATTTAAGTACAATTTAACCCACCCCTCATAGCTCTAACCTCTGTCTTCGCACACAATCAAATGGGATTAAAAGTAGCCTGTCTCTCCTTTAGCATAGGCTCATGACACAATAAAAGTATAAATAAAAAGTAGTAAAATGATCATTCATGAAATAATTCATGACTGCCCTTTATTCGTTTGTGATGGGCCCCATGAATATTATCACAATTGACTCGAATTATGCTGTCACTTAATACACTCCATTTCAATTACTAATATTAATAACTCCCTCCCTGCTCTAACATGATTTCATAATATATATCACTCATACCATGCCATCCACTTGTGTGGGTTATTGACCAGCACTTCCTCTGAGATTGGGTGGAAACCAAATCAAACTTGATACAGCTATTTATGTATAGGTATGTACATGAAACATGATTCTACAATGTTATTTATTGTTATGATACAAAATGCACAGCTATGAAGATGTTTGGGTCAAAGGTACTGAGTGGATAGAGCTGTTATTTTCCATAAAAGTTACTTCTGTGGTTGATCAATAAACTACTTTAGCTAGCTCGAGAAATTGCGAGCGAAGTCAAAGACAGAAGCTAAAATTTTAGGTTCCAATCAGTAGGTAAACAAAACAAAGTTTAAGTATTTGCTTAATCACCTGAAGCCAGCATCTTCTGTCTCCGAAACTGATCCAGTGCCAGACTCTCCAAGCTGAGAGCCTGGGCCTTCTCCAGGTCAGCCTGGAACTGCAGATCGTATTCAGACATCATCAGATCTTCAACAACTGACTACAGCCGAGAAATAACGTGGGAATTTGACCATTAATAAAATTGAAGTCTACGAATGTTATCTTACACATCAAAACAACACTTTTTTATCTACTGAGCATCGTTGGCTGATTGATTGTTCGTTATTCACTCACTACGACATCACGGTTTTATAAAAATCTGATCATTCTGTTTGGTTTATTGGGCCACTCTCGTCCGCTTTTTCTACTTTCTTTCGCTTCGTCTTGCTTGCTTGTTGCTTTGCTTGTCAAAGTTGTCAAACTCACTCACCCACCTCGTAGTTATTATAAACAAGTTGTATACTCTTTGCCCACCTCCAAAATTAATGTGATGATGACTGATGAATGAATGTTTTGTGATGGATGATGTGATGCATCTGTCAACGAACAGAAACCAATCATTTCAAAAGTCTACCTTGTAGGTTGTTACCTTAGAGTATATACCACTAGAGGTGTTGCATATACCCATTTCATTCACACAAGAGAGAGATGAAAATATGCTTGTAGCCTGAGAAGAAATGAGATAGAATGAAAGTTTCTCTGTCTCAACCAGTGTGCCAGTTTTTTCATTGTTTAGCTTTTATAAGAGCTAAACAAACATGCCGGGCACATCACATATTATTTGTTGTTTTCGACCTAATGATACTTTCTGTTAATTAAATGTGTGAAAGTGACTCTGCGGGCATTCCTGCGTCTCTCAACGATATAAATCTGAAGCAACGATGGTGCGGTGCAGTGTTTTTGGATGTAAAAGTGACGGTGAACGAAAAGTGCCGAGTTTGTCATTCCAATCGTAAGTACAAGCTCGTTTGACTTCAAAAAAGGTTCAAAATATATAGTTTCATAGATTTCCATACAGACAAGACTCAAAAACTATGTTTTAAAATAATTCTAATAAATATAACCTAAAATTACGAAAATTTAGGGTTGCCTGCACTCGAAAATAAAATTCCCCAAATGTCGTGGCGCATTGAGACATGAATACCTACATCTACATACATTCTTAAAATATGTTTTTGTTTGTTACAGATTTCCCGAAAACAATGATTTACGTTTGCTTTGGATAGAAGCCACGGGTCGCAAAAACGGAGAACCCAAAATATTTAGTCATTTGTTCAAACATTTTCATGAAAATCGTGAACAAAAAAGAAATGCGAACGTATCTGTTCTCTTATGCTGTTCCAAGACTGGTAAATAAAATAAATAAATACATAAAAAGAATCAGTGCTACGATGATGGGTTAAGGACTGTTTGAGATTTGGATAGAAAAAGTATACTTACTTTGTGTTTTAGTCTAACTAATCAAAATACTAAATCGAAAATATTTAAATGGTATTGGGATTTGGTGTTACTAATATAACTTACTATTACTATAGTACTATTTATAATTTTCATATTAATGCTTCAATATTTTATTTCAGGCATGCAAGATATATACTACGGAAAAGGTACGTGAGGAAAATCATGAAAACTTTGAGTTTGTAAGAGAAATACAACGCAGTATAAATAAAACCACCAGTGTAAATTAGTCGGTAGGTATGTACGTACCGTTTAATTAGTGTATGTACAATTTTATTTATTACATGTATGGGTATTGATTAAGCCTCTTTGATAGAAATAAAGACTGATTGATTTGTGATCCTATGATTTGTGGAGAGTAATCATAATCATTACACACAATGGTTATTATTACATAATAAATAAAACAGAACATAAAATATTTGGATACATAGGCTAGGACGTAGGTAATATTGTGTTTAAGGTGTAAAAAATTAAATTTGGTTTCTCTGCACATTTTACCTGAAGTATAATTTAAAAGTGCTTTTGAATTTCGTATAATGGTTGTCTTATCTTAGCAATACCTTATGTGTAAGATTTAATTACTTAAAAGAAATGTGATTTCCAAAGTGCAATTTTTATTGTAAGTCTGTGCTTGGTAAGTGTTTGAATTGATTATCTAGCAATAATATTATTTTCAAAATGACATTATTTTAGTATTTGAAATGATGTCTACTTACACGTTAGCTCGTATTATGTGGCGGTGGTAATAAATTTAAACGAAACCTAACATTGATACCTGAACGTTGTTTTATTTCTATGCTCATTAAATTAAAAGTTTACCTACTTCCGCATACGTAGGTACCTAATTTAATGAATGATGTATGATAGTAAAATACCACCTACCAGACATGAAATTACGAACCTAAAGTCAGGGTAACAAAATTGTATGGCAGCACCACTTCGTATTACTCTGTCCCTTTTTGCGGCCACGCATGCCACTCATCTAGGTAAATTCTCAATCTACGGTTGTTACGCAACTAAAAAGAGATAGCTATACTATCAAACACACAAACAAGAAAGAGAGCTTCGCACAGCTGTAAAATATTTGTACTTTCCTCTTTTGTGGGGTTATAATTTACAAAACTCTATGGTACTTTTTCGTTCATTCAATTCAAGTAAATTTTACACTATCCAACTTCGATGAAAGTAAAAAAGGAAGATACGGTACGTTCTACCAGCGCTCACTCAAAAACTGTACCGATTCACAGATGAAATAATGATAAGGTATCGGATTATCAGAAAATTTAAAGTTTGGTGTATCTACTTAAGCGGGAAAATATGTGATGCCTTGGGCTTTGTTTTTTGTTTTGGAGCTATTTGTACACCTAATGAACGAACACGACAGCATTGTCGTGGTGATTTAGTCGAAATCACACAAAATTATACGTCGTAGCAAGCACGCGAAACACAAATGCCACCGCCCGCGCCGCCGGTCCAACTATGACTGAGGTAAGGTAACATAGTTGAACCTAACTTGAGCCATCCACTTTCGAGATGGTAATGCCTCCTCTCCCTTTTTTACTTATATCGATGCTATCCAACTCTATCAATCAATCAAGAAACATCGTAGAGCACAAAGAGAATAAAACCACTATAGTAGAGCATGCTAAACTTGCCTCACCAATTTCAAAACATGTGGTGGCTCATTCCACTTGATACATATTTTGTTTCCTAACAATCTTCGCAGCCACCACAATTTCTCCAAACGTTCCAGGGCTTGCTCCACTCGTTGTTATTCGTAGATGGAGTATTTTACCTATTGTGCCTATTATTCCTCTAAGTTGTTATTTATTTGTCATAGTCTTTCCTAATTTGTATATGACCACCAGAAAATGTAAAAAAAATCATAATACAAAATTATAATATATGTCCCACATATATTATAATTTTGTATTATGATTTTTTAGTGGGATGATATCATTGAAAAATTCTATGTCTATGGATGATATACACCTTCATTCGAAAATCTGTCGTGCTGGAAACATGGTAAATACTTACCTTACATACCTAACCATAGGTACTAATATTACAAATTCGAAAGTCACTCTGTTTTTCTGTTATCTTTTGAGAAATCAAACGTTTATTCAAACCTAGGTAACTGTTTACCGCGGCCTCGCACCCGCTTTAGGCGGTAAAAGGTTTAAAGTAGGTAGATATCATCTACCTACTATAAAGAAACTCGCTACGCTCGTAACTGTATTCTGCTGTTGCGTAGTCCTTCGAAAATTGGGGACGGGAATTCCAGATTATTTCCAATGGTAGGCGGTAAGATTGTTAAATAAAAGTACCTACTAATAAAAACTATACCTACTCAAATATGGATGATGCAAAACTTTATAAATTCCAAGTAGGTTACAAGTTACAAGTAGCATTTGACCTGAAGCAAAGTGGTCACTTATTGTAGATACATCTCACTAATCTCACTAATATTATAAACGTGAAAGTTTAGATGGATGGATGGATAGATGGATGGATGTTTGTTCCTTTATCACGCCAGAACGGTAAAACGGATCTGGATGAAATTTGGCACAGAGATAGATTATAGTCTGGAATAGGACATAGGCTACTTTTTATCTCGAAATTCTTACGGGAAAGGGAACTACGCGGGTGAAACCGCGAGGCGCTGCTAAGTATTACAATAAAATTAAAAGTTGAATTATAATTGTGATTTATTGTTACGAGATCATCCTCAAAAAAAAGTGATCTTTTCTGAATTTTGAGGAATAAATCGCTAGACTGTTCAAAAATCAGATAGATCTTTTATAAAATCAGTAGATCTGGCAACATTGAGTGAGCGCCGAGCAATGTTCTTCATTCTCACTCTTCGAGAAATGCGAACGAGTGCCCGGGACCACTCGTTGCGTATCGAGCAACTTATCGAAGAAAAGCCCTCGATAAATATCGAATTGCAGATGTTGAGAATACGCTTGTTTGATTCGAAGCAATCACACGATATTTTGACAGTTCTTGCCATATTTATCGAGTAGATATATTGCGAGAATTGCCTTCCTGGAACACCATGTCCGTGCTGATACTGATACCCCCTCATCCAATATTGTTTGATGATGAGTTATTTAACTTGTTTAGCTTGTAGGTACCTACCTATCTGCATACTGGACAAACAAAACAGCAGAAAAATCTTAAAGATGTTTATTTTACACATTATACAGGGTGGAAAGAATCTATGGGCCCTGGAGGGGAACTACCTTAAATCCTTTAGCTAGCTCATTTAACTGAAAGGAAACATTCCTTTATTTTTAAAAAGAAGCATAATTGCATTAAAAGATTTTCTAAAAATTCCTTGTCTCACCTGGAAATCGAACCAACTAAAAATTAAAAAAATAAACCCTCGCTATTTTATTATGCGAATCAGTAGGATTATTGTTCAGGATAAAAATTGTCTAATAAAGATTGGACCTTTCACTCATCTGTTGTATAAGATACCCATGAAATCGAATATTTATTACATGTTCTTTATTAACAATACCTAGTATTGTTCACTTGCAACAAGTAAATGACACGTTATAATTTTCTTATCTCTAACATCCAAAGACATCGTATGATGAAGAGGCTTGCTAATGTTATTAATGGCTAAGAAGGTACCTTGTTGCACACTTCGATAAAAAAATCGTTAATATTACCATTTAACAATAAACCTATGCACAATTCCTTCTTACATGAGGCGGTCTGGCGAAAAGTTTAAAAATGTGTTTTTTATCAACTTGCGGCAACAAATGTGAATTTCGAACGACAACCTTCATCATTTTTAGGGTTCCGTACCCAAAGGGTAAAACGGGACCCTATAACTAAAATTCCGCTGTCCGTCCGTCTGTTTGTCTATCCGTCTGTCACCAGGCTGTATCCGTTACAGTGATAGTCAAAAAAAAGTAGCCAATGTTTGATTCCAGGATTAGAATTACCTGTATGCAAAATTTCAGACCGATCCGTTCAGTAGTTTTGGCATGAAGGGGTAACAAACATCCATACATCCATCCAAACTTTCGCATTTATAATATTAGTGTGATAGTTTGACTTTTCACTGGTCAATATCTGTCTACTTAAAAAAATGTTTCATGTTTTTGTTTGTATTGATGATAAATTAAAATGAACATTAGTTTTCACTTTTTTTTTATTTCTAAGACATTATTTCTTTTTATCCTGAACAATAATCCTACAGATTCACATAACAAAATAGCGAGGGTTTATTTTTTAAATTTTTAGTTGGTTCGATTCCCAGGTGATACAAGGAATTTTTAGAAAATCTTTGAATGCAATTATGTTTCTTTTTAAATATAAAGGAATGTTTCCTTTCAGTTAAATGAGCTAGCCAAAGGATTTAAGGTAGTTCCCCTCCAGGGCCCATAGATTCTTTCCACCCTGTATATATAGGTATAAAGTACATTGGTAGGCACTTATCACGTATAAATTTGCAAGTAGATAGGTTGGTAGCTTTGAATAATTACATAAAAATATTCAAAGCCTCCACATTTAGGTACCCAGGTACATAACATTACTTATAGGTACTAACTTTGATAGATAGGTGGGTATTTGTACATCCATCAACATGATACCTAATGATTCAGATTTGAAAAAGTTGATTTATGTCAAAACAATTAATAAGTAAATACGTACACGTACGTATAAATGTGTCCTTTGCGGGTTGAAAGCGCAAGCTAAACTAACTTAGTTTAACTTAGCTTGCATAGCTGACGTAGTTTTTCATACCACATATCTTAGTTTACATAGTTTGCAGTATGCACACATGTATAAAAAACTGCGTCAGCTATGCGAGCAACTCTCAAGTTAGCTTAGCTTTTAGCAGCTTGCATTACCTATCTGGCAAATCGTTTACTTTTTCGTACTACTTTTCTTTTTGATAATTTTTTGTAGCTTGACTGGGCTGGGGCTGCTCGTGTGCCGCAGCGAACTACGAGTACTGGTTAATTTGCTTGTTATTTGGGAGGAAACCATTGGAACTGCCGCTTTAACCATTGGAACTGCTCTTTTCACCCGTTTTCTTGCTCTATCGACGGGAACGGGAACGCCCATATTTCTATCTTTTCTTTCAGAATCTGTTGCTTTGGCCAACGCATTATCTTTTGAAGAATGTAACGATTTCTTTACTTTTTTCATTTTAATTTTTTTCTTTTTTGTTTTGGAAGGTTTTCTTTGCTGAGTTTTTTCAGTAGACGTACAGCTTGAATGAATCTGCAAAAAAAGAAAGTCGAATTATTAACAACATACAAAATATCTTCGACGAAGACGACTTAAGGGGCCTGCGAATGATGATTTGCCCATACAAACGTAGGTACTACCAAAATGATTTGTAATTCGAGCACATTTCCATCATATCATGTTGTTTTTTGTATTCAAATAGTATTTATCTAGGTCCCTCGTTTTTTTCTTCGTAATACACACCTATAATGAAATATAAGTAAAAATATACCAAATACGAATTTGCTTATTTTTTCATCGAAAATTTCATTTTTTCGTCCTTCTTATTTTGTATTGAAAACAACAATATCAATATCATGCGTTTTGTTAGGTACTAAGGAACATAGCTTACATTGTCTAGTACAGAATAACAGCACACTGTCGAAAATACAAAAAGTTTTCTGTCATCATTTTTGGTATTACGTAACTTAATAATTTACGAATTGAAGTTGCGAGCAGCTGTCGTCGCCGGATCCTTAAAAGCTGTATTTGGGAAGTTATGGTCAAGGATTGCACGGATAGGAACGAGTGAAAAAACTGGAAAAAACCACCACCACCAACCATATGCCAAACAAACGATCACATAGAATATCAGTTTTGATAAATAATAAGCTAGCTATAAGAAAAAAATATGTTATTCGAATAAAGACTTAATTTATTTATCTACACAAAAAGTGTGGGAGAGCCTTTATTAACAACACCCTTAAAACTAAGTTTTATCATAAAAGTGAAAGAGCGAGCCGTGAATTAATCTGTTAATCCTTTTGTAACTGTCACCACAAGTTACTTATATAGCTAAGGGCAATGGGGGAATTGTACAACCAAAATTCAAGAATTCAAAAATATAAAAAACATCGGTATTCACTTGAACCCAAACATTTTCTATCTAATTCAGAGAAGGATTCACTCGTACCATTATAATATCTGTGCTCGTACTATTTCGCCGCCAGTAGTCTTTCACCAGTCTACGCATTACCGGTATAAATTCCTTCGATATAAGTAAAAAACCTTTTTTACTTTTATCGAAGATAAATTCTATGAAAATTATCACTGATATATCATCGTCATCCAATAAAAAGTCAACAAATCGTAATGTCAATGAAAGTTTTTCTACATGACGATTGTCCGGGGTGGAGTTAGTTATAACAGAATAACATTTTGATTTCTTCGCGCGTGATATGAGTTCTGATCCGTATATCTTATATGGTGCCCTGGGCGGTCGCCAAACCGCGCCCTACTCTAACGCTGCGCTGGCACTAAGCACACAGACATGACATGAATGGGTTAACTCACGTTGCCTACGCCGCCGCCCATGCTGGTCCGTGGGCGGACTGCGGACTGCGTGCTACGAAGGTCTACGAAATAACATAATTTTTTTTATATCCATAAATTGGAAAGGTACCTATGGGATGGGGTAGAAAAAAGTCAGTGCGTTGAAAGTAAAGAACACGAACTTTTCTTTATCATAGTGAAAACCGAAACTTGATATAGCATCGTAGAACGTGCTACGAAGATCTACGATAAAATATGTTTGTACTACACCAACACAGAAAGTTTTATTCCTGTTCCAAACATTACCGTTCGACCTTGTAAGCGTGCTAAAAAGCGGGACGGAAAACTCTATGGAATGTCATTTCTCACACGTTTAGCGGGAGAGAAAAGTGTATGGAAATCCATTCCTGTAATTTTTTTTAATATCTGAAATAGCAGCACTGACTGTTACAACGTACGTTACAACGTAACGACTGTTACGTACGTACGTTTGGACAAAAAATTGAAGCGAACAAAATCAATAACATTTTGTTTCTTATTTGATAATAATTACTATTTATTAAGCTGTTTATGTATAAAATTTGAGTGTTTTATTATGAGTTCTCGCGAAAATAACCTTAGAATATACTATAAAATTTGACTTGTCTAAGTGCTTATTTTGTAAGCCTAAAGAAATAAAGTTATTGAATTTTGAATTTTGTTGTTTCTCATCTCGCTTTCCCCACACCTCTCCCTTTCTTCCTCATAACGAGAATATAGTATACTAACTTTTCCCCGCAGTTTCACCCGCGTTAAATTCGAATTTCATATTTCTAGGGGATATTAGCATATCTCCCATGGGAATTTCATGTGTTACCAGGACAGTGTATTACTCTCCATCCTTTCAACTAACTCTATAACAAAAATCAAGTCGATTGGTTGCTGAGTTAGGGCGTGAAGGAAGGACAAACAAACAAACAAACACACTTTCGCATTTATAATACTAGTTAGGATTGTACACCTAGGCGAGAACGTGCCTGATTCCTATCGAGTGTCATTGACACTTAAAACACACGAGGTAGGAATGGCACTTTCTCCCGAGTGAAACATAGTGCTTTATACTAGGTACATCTACGAGGAAAAATCTTCAAAAGTGTAAAATTGAAACTGTAAACTCGAATTATGTGAATATCAGATTTTCCCCATTATTTTTGTTAACGTTTTTCGATAACTTGGTCATTTTTAAATTTTCGAGAAAAAATATTCTGACTAAAATTGATCATTAATCGATTCTCTACATTTAGTTCCTAGCTAATAAGATATCAACCATTACAATCTCGAAACGATTTTTAATTTTTTTTTATATATTTGTAATTTTGTTTCTTTTCACTTAGCCAACAGTCGCCAGTTAGCTCAATTGTTTCAATTGTACAGTCTGCAGTTAGCTCAATTCTAAATACTAGTTGTAATATGTTTCTATTAATTGATTGTAATATTCTTTGTTAATAAATTTTGTTTTGTTAATAGATTTTTAATTAATTACATTCCCCGTCTTTCCCCGCTTAATTGTAAAAATTATCATCATCATCAGCCTATATTAGTTCACTGCTGGACAGGCCTCCCCTAATGAGCGCCATAGCATCTTCAGCTTGCCGCATCCAGCATCTGCCAGCAGTCTTTCGCAAATCGTCATCCCACCTGGTCGGAGGGCGTCCTACACTACGTTTGCCGAGTCGCGGTCTCCACTCAAGAACACGTTTACCCCAGCGGTTGTCGGTTCTTCTCGAGACATGGCCAGCCCAGTGCCACTTCAGCTTACTAATCCTTTGAGCTACCTCGATACCGATTACCTTGGCCACCTTGGCTCTCTGTCGGATGTATTCGTTGCGAATCTTATCCTTCAGAGAAACTTACCTAAACCGAGCATAGCTCGCTGGGCGACTTTAAACTGGTGGACAAGCCTTACTGCCAGCTGGTTTTTTGTTGGTATAATTTCAGATTCTTGTATTTTTTGGTACAATTTTCAAATCAATCCGGCGGCGCGACAAAAGTAATGCGACTGTGCGTTTGTCGTCGGTATCCAAAGCCACCAGTAGTGTCTCTGTTGCGGCGTTAGAGACGCCGCGTCGGTGACGCTACAGACGCTGCCTCTGTGACGCTTGGCGTCTCAAAATACCAACAAGAAGAAAGTGATTTTTAGTTTAACTAGGGGGGCCATGTTGACAAACAATAATAATAAATAATAAATAATGCTGGACAATTCACACAGCATTATCTAGCCCCAAGCTAAGCAGAGCTTGTGTTATGGGTACTAGATAACTGATATACATAATATAATACAATACATAGATAGATATTTTTTATTATACATAGAAAACGACCAGAACACCCTGAACAAATGTCTGCAGATCGTACACACATTTGTCCCGAGGCGGGAATCGAACCCGCAACCTCCTGCGTCGCAGGCAGACCTTCGCCCACCGCGCCACATCGGTCGACAATGTAACCAGAGTAGAGAGAAGTGGACCAGAGTATAGGTACTTAGAATTTGAATTACGCACTTGGTTATTATAAAGGTCGTCTTGCTCTTGGTAGTCGCAGAAAGCCAATATTTTGTTGCAAACTGTCCTCAAGTTTTTTAAACGCTTCTTTGTAACCGACTCCTTGTCATGACTTGATGTCTCCAAACGCAGAGTCCTGTAAAAAACTCACTACTTAGAATTTGAATTACGCACTTGCGATAGGCTATTTGACTAAATTTGTAAAATCGTTTTTAATTATTCTTTATTACTTAAATTATTTAATACTACATTGATATTTTCGGGATATCTACGATATTTTCGTTGTGAATCAATGTTTAAGTTTAAATTTCCAAACCCACCCCAAAAAAGCTGATTTTGTAATGGCGCTGGTCGTATGACACATGTGACGTCACACGCAAGTAACAAGTCAATAACCATATTAAAACGGTGCAGCTAGAGGTAATTTTATCGTTTTTCTTTAGATTTATGTGTTATAATGGCGTATAAATGGTGCAGTGTAGTGCCACAATGTACAAATAGGTACAAGTAAAAAGTACAGAACCGTATAGAAAGTACACCACAGAAACTGTTTGTATAGAAAAGTGCAACCATAAATGCGTCTATCTAAGAAAGGTTGCTGGTCCGAAACTAATATTTATGCCACTAGTAAAAAGATTTCTCAAAAACTATCAGAAGATTGTATTAAAAAAAACTTCAAGATCGACTTTAATCACCCAAAAACCAAAAAACGCGAACTAATATAAATAATCATAAGAGGACTATTATGTTTACTCGCATGTCATCAGAGTTGCAACCAATTACAGGGCGTTTCAGTCACAGATAAAAATTCGAAAATAGGCTGTTTGACTAGGTACATTAAAAATAAGTTCCAAATTTTTTTCATCCTAGTCAGTCATCCTACAACGTAACAAAGCGTAATCAGATGATTTTTATTAAAAATATGCCTATTTTAGGTAAAAAAACGGGAGTAAAATTACTCATTTTTTATTAAATGATCACGTGACCGAAAAGCTCTGCGTTTGGTTGGATCGATGGATGGTGACGTCACACTACAGATTACAGTGTCAATGAGTTCTTCTTGTTAGGTGTAGATAGATGTCATTGCTCAGAGCACGGGAGCCATGACAGAGATTATCGTTTTGGCGCGCCATTTATTATTCAAACTTTAAAATTAGTTTTTATAACTAATACGACTGGCGTTGAAGAAATATTAATTACACTTTGCATTATTTTTATCAGACAATACGTTAGAATTATTTTCCAGTAGCAGGTAGTCAAGTAGCCTATTATTGTATTTTTATTCGTGTAATCTGCAAAAGATACTCACATTTTAGTTTAAAATCAAGTGAAATATGTGTTTCTCTAGGTTCTAAAATTTCAGGACTTTTTTCCCGTGTGCATCTCTCAAAAATTATAATGTCAGTATCTCAGCCGCACAGCGAGAGGAGCTGACCACAAATGTGACCATACTAGCCGTGCGGCTGAGATACTGACTGAATAATTTTTGACAAGAACGTGCCGCCCGTTCCCCTTGCGGCCCCCAAATATTAGCGATCGTTACTTTACGACTGTTAAGTAGAGTCCGTAGACGACCCTCCCACTTCTCTCCTCCGTAGACCGAGATACGTTCTCGGTGACCCGGTTGACCCAATCACCGCCGCTAACCCGAAGGTAACGGGAACAAGTACCGATTCGCTTTCGCACACTACACACCTGACCAAAAAACCGGATTCCCCGCTTGCGCCCATAGGTGCATTCGTGCACCTAGGCGAAACATTCATTGCAACAGCCCAAGCCGAGGCTCGCATCTAAGTGGTGGCCCTTGTGCGTGTTGCCCCAACCTAACTTTACCGGTGTAGCGCCTTCCGCGCCCGCCAAAAGTCCGGTAACGCTGTCATGACTATCTGCGGTCAACAGCATATTAGTCTTCTACGAAAACTTTTTAATAATATCCCAAAAATTTTCGATTTCGGCAGGATTCGAACCCGCGCCTCACCTTCAGAAATAAATTATGACATTAAATTATGATTTTTTCGGATATTATTAAAATGTTTTCGTAGAAGATTTACCCAGTGCGAGTAACGCACTATAATATAAAGCAAAAAGCTAAGCATATTAGTCCGAAAAAAAAAAGATTGATAAGTAGAGACTGCATCCCGCTTGGGGCTACATCTCTACAAAACGTCCTAACATCCTAAGTTTCCCATTTAGGTAATAGATATTAGTGTGATTTTAGATTTAACGTTATTCTACTTACTTTATGACTTTGGGCTTGACCTTAACGTCTGTGGCGTATCCATCATCGAATAGCATCGTCGCGTTCCAAATATCCTTGAAGATTTGTCTGCGATTCGCGTAACTCGTCCTTTCTACTGGAGTAATACTCATTATACCAACACCCAGTTTAACAGAATCTAATATTTCACTAGAACATTTCAGAAATGTCCGTTTAGATGGTCATGATTTCTATTTTCGTTTGCTCATGTTGTGGTATTTCATTGTAATAATTTTGTACTCCATAGATTCGTATTATTGGTCAGTTAAGGTTATGGTCGAAATTATAAAATACCAAATAGGTACTCAAGTTGCTTTGCAAGTGGATTCAGCTCTTTCATTGGGAGAGCGGGCAGTTAATGTAATATTTCACGTAGGACAGTTCGTAGATAGGTACTAGTTATCAGGCGTTCTGCTGCCCGCCATTGGATGAGACAGAACTTCTCTTCGCTTTGCCTCTCCTGCTGATTACATAGCTGAATAGGGCTGTAACTCCATGAGTAAGGTATACAGTAACTGTATCTATTTATACTTCCAACAACGATTTATGGAGAATACAATAACTACGCAACGATTTTGTGACAAGGAGCAAATAAATAATACCATGTACTAATCATAGATGAATACTAATAAACGGGATATAATATGCACAAAGACAACTCAGAACTCAAGAAGGCATTATGATCAATGAAAAAAGAGATCCCCTTCGGTATTATGATTGATGCGTGGACGGAGGAAACCACCCCCCCCCCCATATTCTTTGATCGTAGGATTTGATGCCATTTTGATTTTGTCAAATTCAACTGAGTAACGTAGTAGTTTTATTCTCTTTGGTTGAGATAACCAATGAAAAAAGAGATCCTCTTGAGATAACACCCAATGAAATCAAAAGTTTCTATACCGAAGTACTATAATAACTCTATGGAAGGGATCTCTTTTTTCATTGAAAGTTTCCAATGAAAAAAAGAGTTACAGAATAGCTTTGGTTGGCTTCGTGGACGGAAGAACTCCCCCCCCCCCCCCCCCCCCGCCCCCCTTTTGATCGTTGCCGCGTTGGTTGGCTCTCTATAGTGCTGACCTACTTTTGGGCTGAAAGAAAGTTAGGCTGCTTGATCTTAGTATAGGGATTGTTTTCAAATATATAATGCTGGACAATTCACACAGCATTATCTATCCCCAAGATAAGCAGAGCTTGTGTTATGGAGCTAGAATTTTGGTATTTTTAGGCAAATCAAACCCAATAATAGGCCTTTGCATCTGTGGAACCTGATATACCTGAGCATCATCGCGACGGCACGCATTATAAAACTACTAGTTACGTACTTACGGGTTCATGGTTTATGTACTCCGTCCGGGAGATAAGGTTTCCTCGGTGAAAGGTTTTTTTTTTTTCGGTGAACGGATAAGCCTATCCTTCCTCATCAACACTCATGCGTGGACTGCTGAACGTGCCAAATGAGCCCCAGGGCAAATTCTTCGATCGGCGGCTAATAATGCATCTTGATTTAAGTTTGCAATTTTAATACCGGCGAAAGAGATTAGCGTGTAGTGTTCTGAACAGCACAACAATAGCGATGGAACCAACCCCACGGAGCAACAATAGGTGACCATGAAGGCTCCATATAAAGCCCGCCCACTCAAGAGCTCGCGTCAGTAAGCCAGTCGCTTTCAGCGTAACAGCTTCATGCCTTCAGCAATACTCGATAACCGTAGTAGGTACCTACAAATGTGAGATAAAAAAAACATTATGTTACAATGTCAAAATATGACCCGAACGCTTTGTGGTTGGCCCTTAGTGAACAAAATCATGAGAGCAACTTGTTCGATGCGTACGGCAAGTTACTGGAGCGGCTACTCCTGGAGGAGGAGGCAGCCAGGCAGGATGGTGACACCAGTGAAGCGGAGAAGCTGGTTCTTCCTAGTGATAAGGAATGGAGGTTGCAGCTCTACTTTTATATGGTTTCCTTGCAGAAGGGCGTTCACAAGCAAGTATCTATCTAGCGCGAGTGAGACTGACAACTTTTATAATGTAGTTTAAGATCATAATCTTGATGACATCTGTGGCGCAGTGGCCGAATGACTGAGCTGGAAGGATGCGGGTACGATTTCCGCCGCGGGGCAAATTTTTGTATGATCTGCAAATATTTGATAAGGATCTCTTTGGACTTCTGCTTATGTACGTTAGAGGTAAATTATGAGGAGTCAAATAATTATATACTTACATATAAGTATACGCTACTTTTTATTCAAAAGACGCGTGCGAAGCCCCGAGCCAAAGCTAGTCCTAATCCTAACTAATATTATAAATGCGAAAGTGTGTTTGTTTATCCTTCCTTCACGCCCTAACTGAGCAACTAATCGACTTTGTTTTGGTTTGACGTATAGTCAGTTGAAAGGATGGAGAGTAACATAGGCTATGTAGTCCGTGGAGTGGGGGCCCTGGAGACTTGTATTTACAGGTTCTTTATGAAACCTATAGCAAGCTCCAGCCTCTCACAATACAGGTTCATTATCGCTCTACCACTGTCCATATAATAACTTAATTTTAAGTACCTAACCTATTGTGAAGCGGAAATAAAGAATTATTATTATTATTAAAGGCTACTTTTTATTCTAGTAAGAAATGAAATTCCCACGAGAGATTAACGGGAATATTCGTATTTTTATACGAAAATTCGCTCATCCCCCTAGAAATGTGAAATTCAATTTAACGTGGGTGAAACCGCGGGGAACAGTTAGTACTATATAAATAACTAGCAGCGCCTCGCGGTTTCACCCTCGTAGTTCCCGTTCTCGTGGGAATTCCGGGATAAATAGTCCAGACTATCTATCTCTGTGCCAAATTTCATTCAGATCCGTTCAGCCGTTCTGGCGTGATTGAGTAACAAACATCCATCCATCCAAACTTTCACATTTATAATATTAGTGGGATTTATTCAATATGCTCAGTCATCATTACTTACTTACGAATATAATTTGTAATATAAAAATAAACACGCTAACAATAGCTGGCATGAGGTTAAATTGGATGTGTAACCTACGTTACGACCGTGACCCGCGCTGGTGGGTAGGTTCGTTTATTTACAGTCTAACGATAGCGGAAAGTGGGTTAAGATTAACCTATGATTGATGTTAACAATCTAATCTAGGCACTACACTATTGCCTTCATCAGCCGCCCTCGTCGATAGCTGTTCAATCGCACTCAGTTCTAGAATGCAAGATTTTGTGTCAACAAAGATACCTATTTAATATGCATCAAAACTAGTCAAAAATTCATTATGATTACGGAAACAGCAAGGTCATGACTAGTACAACATAGTTTGTAGAACGAGGATTTTAACTTACACTAGTGTACTTACATACTGTATCAATGGATGTTTTGAATAAAGAAGTTTTAAATTGAATTGAATTGAAGGTCATCACTAAAACAATGACATTTGTGGTTAAATCGTCGTAGCACTAAATACAAAATCACTAAGTACGATGGATGCAAACAATTAATTGCAAACAAATGCGAAATACGTTCGAATGGAAACTCGAAAACGGACGAGAGACGAAGACAATTATGACGGAGTGGTTTTATTCTCTTACGCATGATCGGAGCAAATCGCGAAAGCCCAAATCAAAAAATTGTTTTCAAAATTATTGGTGTAATGGAAACGGACCAATTTCCATTCATTATTTCATTCGTCTCCCTTTGGAGACGATGGATGGAAACGGACAAAACCAATAATTTTGTTTTCACTTATTTTATTTTCACCAATAATTTTATTTTCACATAAACTAAAATATTTGAATTTCGCTCGTATCTGTATAATAGCCCTGCAGAGCCGAGTAGGATGGTGGAATTTTTGATCGAAAATATAAATAAATATAAACGTATAAACGTTTATATTTATTTATTGATTTCTGTATTTAAACTTTTTGATTCGCACCTCTAACATTCATCAGAAAAATAAAAAGCTGCTTACAACGAGTAAAACTGCCAAAGTGGCATATCGGCTTTGATGGGAATTAACATTATTATTTATCAAAAAAAGTACATAAACAAATAAATTTTACAAATTATTTTTAGTTATAGCTAATGCAGATATTTGTTTGGCATTTTCCGTTTTGCTAAATCCTAATTCTTAGAACCTGTAGGGTCGTGAACTCGGGAATTTAAAATTGGACCTACATTTCAAACCTCTTGTTAACTTGTTGGGCTCACCGTTGATCTGGCCCAACAAGCACCGGAACCTATTTGATTATGGCGGCAAACACTTTGATTTAAAAATGCAATCCAAAGACCTACCTCAAGATCTTCCTGTCCTGTAAGTTGGCACAAAAATAAGGTTTCATTGGTACATGGGTTATTGGCCAGGCGACGTGATTTGACGTAAGTATACGTGGGCCTATAAATAGGTGTTGAGCATGCAGTGTCCTGTGACAATACCGGTAATTTGCCGGAGTTTGTCACGTTTCAGAGTTTTCGGGAGAATGTCGGGTTTAAGAGTATCACAGTCGACGAAGATGGTATAATATTTCATCTAAAATAAAATATCGCTCGCTATACAATCACTATGAGCCATCACACACGGTTAATGTAATATATGTTTTCATGTTACGGTATCTTAAGATACTGAGCGATAGGGCGACTTCATCTTAAGATGCCTTGCTATAAAGTGTTTTAAGGTAAGTTTTAAGTAAAAAAATACGTGTTACAGCTTCGCCGCTTTTCAAGAGAATGAGACCATAATAAACATATATTATCGTATCATATCAGTGTGTGATTCTAAGGTTTTTTGTTATAGTGCTTACCCGCACTTTGGGTATCTCTAAGAAAGCAGAACAGGTTTGGTTAAACTGTAATGTTACCCCTGTAGGTGGAGCCACCGGCGCTATAGTCCGTAAGAGGTCCCAAAGATTTTCGGTTGAACCGACTAAGGGTTTCGTGGCTTAGTTGGTTAGAGCACACCCGTACTTAGGGTGGGGCGGGGGTTCGTGTCCCGCCGAAACCGGAAATTTTGGGAACTTATTTCATTTCTTAGTGTGTGATACCTTAAAAGCTATAATATTTTATCGTAAGGTAACTTAAGAAAAAATGTTATAGCATCTTCACCGTGTGTGACGACCTTTAAAGCCTAAGATCGATAAGCGCTGATTTTACCTCGGGTGTCGATACGATTTGGCTAGAACAGAACGCTCCTGCCAAATTTTATCCAGCCAGAAACAAAATAGTTGCGTATTGGTCCTTTTCGAAAACCGTGCTTGCGCTCATTTACCAAGTAAGTTGACGTAACCAAAGGCAGGCAGGATCACCTACACTACACCTACACTAAACAATGAACTGACGATGATGACGATGAGATTATTAGGCAAGTAGTATTTCTAAAGGGAAACTGAAATTCCAGGGAAGAAGATACCGCAGATTTGCGAATCAAATCCACGGAAGAGGCTCCTGAAGAGTGGGCGCCATGGAATCTGGTGGTGCAGACCAAAAACCCCCACGCACCGCCGCCAGTGGCCGTCAGAACTGCTCCAGGCCCCGTCTGGGACATTAGACAGGTTTGACTAAGTTTTATGCCCACCGGTAAATTTCGATTATAATTTTTCTTCGTCTTTTATTCTTTTTCATTTATAATATTAGTGTGATCACCGAAGCAAGATAAGCTTTTTTTCATTCCACCTCAGCGAGGAAAGAGTATTTTTGCTCTTCGATGTCCGAGTGTAAAAAACTACTTTTACACTCAGATAAAGTTACGTGTTGCACTCCGAGTGCAAAGATTTTTTACCTCGTGCTCTTTGATTTCCTCGCTAACGCTTAAGATTATAATTTTTGAATTTCGATTATAGAATCCTTCGCTTGCTCTGCTCGGTCATCAAAATTGAGCACGCGGTTAAAAAGCAACTTTGCATCGTGTATAACAAATAACTATTACAGGTATTGAAGGCAGCAAAACTGCTGTGCAAGCCTCCGCGGAGCGTCGAGTTTATCGATGAGCAAGATATGCGGTGTGTCTACTCGCTCATCTATGACTGTTTCCGCTGTAAGTTTTTATTGCTGGCGTTTATTATTTGCCCTTTGATTTATCACTAGAGATATCATCATCATCAGTCTATACTCTGTCCACTACTGGACATAGGTCTCCCCGAATAAACACCCTCACGGTTCTTCTCAATATGGGTTAATTCCTATACTAAGGCCTATACTACTCCATCCTGGGTCAGGGTACATTTTGCGCTTAGCCTATTGTGAAGCTTTTTGATTGGAAGATGAGATTTTACTTTAAAACTATGATTTTTGTATTAAACTGCGTAAGCCCTCACACTCTGGATAATCACTAAGAAATTAAAAAAGTCCCAAATATAGAGTGGGGCGCAGGATCGAATCCTGCCGAAATCGATTTTTTTTGGAACTTATTTAATTACTTAAAACTATGAGTCAAAAGTCAATAACTTTATTTCTTTAGGCTTACAAAAAAGCACTTCGATAAGTCAAATTTTATACATAAACAACAACTTTATAAATAGTAATTATCAAACAAGAAACAAAATGTTATTGATTTTGTTCGCTTCAATTTTTTGTCGTTAGTGGAAGAAGAGTTGCCACCATGGTCAATTTTATCAGACAAAGCTAAGAACAATCTAGCTAGATCAAGTCGCTTCTCAAAAAAAAAACTTGGTTCATCTGTTTGGTACTACGCCAGACGTTAACGCATTCACTGCCCACCTCGCCTCGGCGGCGGTGGAACCCGCAGCAGGGGCGCGCCGCGCCGCCGCCGCCCCCGCTAGTCCCGAGGGACAAGTGCGTAGTAGGCCATGAAAGAGTTAGACCTATCTATTACTTTAGCATATTTTTTTATTACTCATTTTTGTACCTATACCGGCTTTTAACAATCACCCCTCTGTTTTTGTTAGCGGTTAAAAAAGAACAAAATGACAAGTGAGTAAATATCGTGAAATATTAATAACAGCACCCTCAGGTGCTGAAACGGAAAGTTGTTATAAATCAGAAGTGTCACGAACCTGTGAACTCGCCGTGTAGATGGCTGCCGTAGATTGCCAGTATTGCCACACGCTATTTCCCAGCGATTTTACTACCGTTCTGTGGCGTTATTTAACTTCTATCACACAATGCCTACATGATAATGTCGCGATAAATACTCGCGTGCTGAGTTTGGAACGACTTTGTTGCCATCAAACTTTGTTACGGCTGTTTTATTGCCTATTTCTGTAAAGTTCCACTGCAACTTGCATCTAGATTAAGAACTCTATGTTCTAATTCCAACCGAATTGCGGCTTCTCTACAAATTGTAGAGTTTATACAACTACCCATAATTAATGCTATACAAAAGGCAGTACTTAGTAGTACTTATTTCGTTCTGTATTTGTAAACGAACGTACAATAAGCTTCTATTGGTAGACTAACTACCTCTTTAGCCTTGTAGAAGTGGGTCATCGAATGGTATTCAATTCTAATCGATTTCTGTAGCTTTTTTATGAAAAACATGTGGATTCTTCGCGGTTTGTTTTACCTTTTTATTATTCAGCACTTCTGAATCAATCAAAACGATTTTCTTTTATCACGCGACTTATATTTTTATCCTACTTCAAAAAAAGGAGGTTGGTTCACCCGTATGTATTTTTTTAATTTATGCTCGTCAGTTTCTCCGTCATTTATGAACCTATTTCAATTATTGTTTTGCAGTTGTTTAAATGATGATCCTGACGCTGTCGCAAAAAAATAATATTTCAGAGGGATAAGTAGTTATCCCGCAAAACTTAAAAATAGTTTAATTTATGGGATTCGAAGTCGCTTAATATTTTTTTCCAAACAATTAAGTTATGTAACCTACTTACTTAATTATGTTCTTTTGATTGATGGCGCTGATTGTAAAATATGTAGGTAGGTATTACAAAGCCTCAGATATAGGCCAGGTGTATAAAGCAACCATTTGGTGAATATTTTCATACGAATAGCCGATATATTCCCAACCACCCCATCAACCTCCCCATCAATGGGGTGGTTGGGAAAAAAATCCCATCCGCCCCATTACTCAAGTCAATGGGGTGGATGGCATTTTTTGCCCCATTGACTTTTTACATACAAAGGGGTCAAGACTGGGCGAGAGGTCCCGTGAGGCAGCCTGAAAATGATAAAGCTTTTCAGTATTTCAGTATTTTATTTATTGCATTCATACAGTCATCAGGTCTTAGTAGTTAGGTGAGTGTTCATAAAATGTTCACAGTATGTACCCATTTAGGGTGTTGCAATGGAAGACAGGCCAGGTTTCATGCCTTTCTACTTATGATGAACTTACTTATTATTAATGCATTCAATACCTATTACAAAAATTACGAGTCGCTAAAATTATCATTGAAGAAATCGTCAAGTTCGTAAAAACATTTTTTTATGCGTATCGCTTTTAGTTTGGATTCAAACAGCTCAGCGTTACCTCCTCGGCCACGGGAGGCTTCCGTCAACTGGGACCGCTAGGTATTGGGACCGCGGTCCTATTCGCCGGATAGATTTAAGTTTATTATTTTTCTTCCGGCAATTGGGACCACTCTCGAAACGATCGAAAAAATCTATTGTTCAAAGCAAATAAAGTACAGTCAAAGGAAAAAGTAGGTATAGAAAGTAATAATATAGAACAAAACTCTTTGATTGAAGACATTATTTATTTAAAATAAATCAAATTATTCACAATTATTAAAAGAAAATATGTCATTACTCTTTTCTTAGTATCTTGATATACCTAATAGAAATAAACACATTATAAACTGATTTTACAAAATAAATGATCAACAAACTACAAACAAATAACAACAATCGCTCCCTCGTTCGATACTCGCCGTTCTAGATGCATCCAATCACATTTTATGTTACAGATAAAACCGTCCTGGACCAAGCCATCGATGATGTAGACTTTATCGGAAATTTCCCACATGTAAGCATTGCACTAAATATTATTAATACGAAAGTTTTGGATGGTCGTTACCTCTTCCTCCAAAACTACTGAACGGATCGGGCTGAAATCTTGTATACAAGTAGTTCTAGAGCAGAGGCCTGAACTACATAAAACTATGGCTAACTAATGATTTTTTATCCCATAAATCGGTTCCCATGGGATAGAAACAACCTTTAATCGATTCCATAGAAATGAGTGCGAAGTCACGGGGGGAAACTAGTATATAAATCATCAGCCTATTTTAGTCCACTGCTGGGCATGGGCCTCCCTTAACTGGCTAAGCAGAAACTAGTACATTAATATGTAGCTAGATGGATGCATGCCAATCTGCTTAAAAAGCATGCTAAGTGTGAGCTCAGTACTTACACCTATATGTACTTTGGTTTAGAATCTTAGATATTTTATGTCAACAAGGCAATTTACTAATGAAAACTTAACTGATTACGATAACACAAAACAACATTTTACATGATACTTACCTTAGGTTATCACTAAAAACTAAAACGCAACGTCGACAACGCATAATCTCACATGTGCAGAGAAGCGAAAAAATTTTAAATTGACTGCGACAACGAACGGGAGATCAATTAAATGATGAATGAAAACTTTCAGAACCAACAATTGTTCTGAGCTTCTGTGCTTTGCTTCGATATGATACCAAATGTCTTTAAATATTTTCTACCAAAATTCCTTGGGTTTTGTAACACCGTTGTACCTATACAAACAATATCCAGGTTTTCTAATCGGGTATAGGAAAAGCCAGGGAGATTTTGTATGGGTGATAATAAGGCCAGGCCAGCTGCTGCTTCCTTTGATAAAATGATCATTTTCCGAACTAATAGGTACATTTCAATTTCTGCCAATACCAATATGAAAGATAGCATAGCGTGCAATAGGTACCTATTCATTGTTTACGAGCATTTTTATCCATATCGATTTGAAATGATAGATCTTGAACTTGCCAGACAGAAGGTCTTTTATTCCCTGATAAAACCAAGGTTGAATATCTAAACCTCATTATGACAAGTTCAACAAGATGTTAAAAGAATACCGAATAACTCGCATTACGGTATCGTGACGTGACTTAAGCAATTCTTTCCGAATGCTGAGGACGCTCACGTAAACGAGCTTTTTATTTACGATCAGTTATTTTGAAACGAACGAAAAGAATTGGCATTGGTCGATTACGAGTACGATAAAATGCTTAAGTTAACACGGAACTTTTCGTGGGGGGATGTTGAAACAGGGCGTTTTAGCTGAAGGGTGTTAATGGATCCATTTATAGCGCGATGAAAGCTACTGACTTAATAGCAAGTTAATAGTTATTTGTTATACAAGAGTGCAAAGTTGCTTTTTTAGCCGCGTGCTCAATTTGATTTGGATTCTCCATTCATTCAAAAATTATAATCCTGAGCGTTAGCGAGGGAATCAAAAGAGCACGATGTAAAAAATCTATGTACTCACACGAGTGCAAAGATTTTTTATTGCACACGATTCAATTTTCATTTTTCTATAGCGGATAGAAACGGCTTTTGCACTCAGATATCGAACAGCAAAATTAATGTTTCTGAGAGGGGGGGATAGAAATGATCTTAGTCGTAGAAATATATATAGTTTTGCTGGATCAGCTTTGACAGGACAGGGTGACGAATGAAACAAGTGCACTAGGCACACGACCACGAAATCAACAAAAACAATACCTACCTAATTGTTATTAAAGTGTAATAATAATAAGATATTCGACTCGTACCTCTTAATGGTTGCGGATTCAAGTCCCGTCGAAGTGGATTTTTGTTTTGAGTATGGGTTTGGTGTGTCGTAGATTATAGAATAGAATAGAATATTATTTATTTGTAGCTCCATCAACAGATACAGACATAATTTAGGAACAAGAGACAAAAGTGCTGCCGATAAAAGTCACAAAACGGTCCCTGTCTCAGCATGAGCTAGTTGTAAACACTTTACAACCAACGCTGGTCTTCCGACAGAGCCGTTTGGTGACGTCACGGAAGATAACACATACACAAAACAATCAAAAATATAACGATATAAAATATAAATATAACGATAAATAACCTACGGCAACGATTTCTTCTGACAGGACAAATTCCATGTATGTAAGTACATACATACAAACAAGGCAGAAAATTAGTAGGTACACGTTTCTGCCAATAAACTAATCAAAAATTAATTGTAACCGACCAGCCAGGCCTTCATAGAAATTACATTGAAACAAAACACACAAAAATTTAAAGCATGGTTTGCTTTTTATACAAGTAAAAATTAAATATAGTTTAAGTAATAAATTGTACATAGCGTATAAGCGTTTGCGTTAAGTCGAGTTGATAAAGAATGGGATTGAAAATGAGAGCGGGACACATCCGTTCCGCTTAAATCACATTTGATCAAATATGAGCTCTGTCTATGATCTTGAATCCTATTCTTTGTGTACACGACTTATAGAATATATGATAAGGAACAAATATATTTCACAGTTCGCCGAACACCGTCACACACTGTGGTTATTTCTCATGGAGCTAGCCAGGAGGCGGTGGGGTGCCAGACCAAGAGGAGAAATGGAAGTAGCAGCCCAGCTCTTGGAGACAGCAGGATCACCGTTAAAAGACATCGAACATGAAATATGGGAGCAGAGAGTCCATTTCGCCGCTGCTATTGCTAGGATCCGAATCAAAAACAAAGCGTTCATGTGAGTAGAGCCGTATGTTACGTAAAAAGGGATGTTATGCCCATAACGTGATGATAATTTGTGTAGGTCTGTGTGAATCCGTGTTATCGTTATAACAGGAAACTGTGTGTGCAGAATCCTAACAGTTAAACCGAAAATAGTATATTTTTACGAAAGGGAACAAACCACCCCATTAAGGAGGAGGTTGTTTATACTATAGTATGACAAGATCGAGTTATAATGGGTGGGTTTGTCCCGCGTGAAAAACGATACTTTTTATTTCACTTCGAGTGTGAGAAAATGAACTGAACCATTAAAACTTACCTTCAGTAAATATTCCACGCCGATATCACTTCTGTTTTTCACGAATTTGTCGTTAGTTTTAAATACCATATTCCACGTCATTTGAACCGCAACAGTTTGCCATTCTATCCCATTTGCATATTATTAAATTAATTTTCGTCTGATGATCATTTTCAATTAAATAAGCCAAGTTCATCTTCAGTTAAATGCGTAGTAAACAAACATTCCAGAGATTTCGCGCTGATTGATGCCAACTTTTTTGTGTCTTCGTTTCGCGCAACGCAAAGTTACTACCAACCGACCTACGCATTCTACCATGGAGGAAGAATCACCATACAAAACATCCAACAATGACAAAAAAGGCGCTTTCAGTTCCATTTTCAAAAATAAATTCAAATAAAATGTATGTTCTTTGTAAATGGAACACCAAAGAGTCTTTATTATATGCAAGAGGACGAATGTCTTGTTCTAGCTGAATATTTAAATATCACTTTAAAACCCAAACCCTTAAAAATGAATTTTACGCCCGCTAAGCAATGCTATATTGACACACTTTTTGAGCAATAGAAGTGTAAATAATTTTATTTTAGGATAGGAAATCCTACTCATATTCAAAAGGTGAAAGTTTGCGCACGTAAACATGTAGGTAACGTTGAATAATTTTTTTGAAAAAAAAGCATTGTTTTAGAAACCCTAGTAGGTATGAACCTAAGTACTTCCAACCAGACTGATAAATGGTTTGATTCTTTGATTACAGGTTGTCAGAACTATTACCAGAACATCTAAGAGATGAGCGGGCAAATGGTTGCGCGAATAAACCTACAGCTACCGGTTGGGTTAACACTTTTAAAGCTAAGTAAGTATTTTCTACAATCTTAATACTTATGTAGTACAAGCGATTTATTGAGACAACGCCCAGCCCAAACCGCTACAAAATATTCCTGAAAATAGATTGAAAATTCATACTCAATAATTAGAATTTACGTAGGACCTACAATGTTTCATAACTGTTTTGGAAATAAAAGGCTTATTATTATTATTGTAAGCTAGTTTAGTTAATAAGACTTGAACGATTGACTGTGCCGTCTTATTTTTAACCGACCCAAACAAAACATTATAAAACGAGAAAAACTAAACATTAATTGTACCTATACAAGTTTCAGCCCGATCCGTATAGTTCGGTAGATTCGGCGTGAAGAGGCAAAACATCCAAACAAACTTTTTAATTTATAATAATAGTGTGATTATTCTGGGATGATGGTCCCATAAAAGTTTTGACGACCTCTGTGGCGCGGTGGGCGAAGGTCCGCCTGCGGCGCAGGAGGTTGCGGGTTCGATTCCCGCCTCGGGACAAATGTTTGTACGATCTGCAGATATTTGTTCCGGGTGTTCTGGTCGTTTTCTATGTATAATAAAAAAATATCTATCTATGTATTGTATAGTATTATGTGTATCAGTTATCTAGTACCCATAACACAAGCTCTGCTTAGCTTGGGGCTAGATAATGCTGTGTGAATTGTCCAGCATTATTTATTTTAATCTCCAAGGACTGCTAATTGACCCGTAAAACTACCCTACGTCAGAACGACCTGTAAATTTTTTAATATATTCTGTTTATGTAAAAAATAAGCTTTTAATTTTTTTTTTTGACATTGTAATATTTCAGGAAAGTGGCGCTTCTCGTGAAACATCTTCATAATTTGGGATACTCCTACAGCAACTCCCACACGCTCTGCGCCGGCGAGTACCGCTTCGATAGAGTTTGTCCAAGGTAATTTTACACTTTTACTGTGCAGTTTTATGTTTGGAATAGTTAACAATTAGGTAGGTACCTACTTGTTCGATTGTCAAGTAGGTACCTACCGAAGTCATGTTGACAAAACTCCTTAAAAAAATTAAAAAAAATAAAAAAAATCTTAAAAGAATCTTGATTTACTAAAACAACATAATAGTCTTACCACTAGTAGACGATCATTGGCCACTTTAAATTGCTATTCTGTTTACAATACGTTCATAGATATATCATTAACGGAATGAATGAACAATTTATTGTACAATAAAAATAAACATGAATAAATAATCTTATATCTAAATAAAACATAATACAGTACAAAAGGCGGCCTTATCGCTGAGAGCGATTTCTCCCAGGCAACCTTGGATTATTTAGTTCAACGTTAGTTACTTATTAGGAAACCCTTAGGGTATGATATGCTCTGGGGGACTTTACAATTTTGTTAATACATGTCCAATTTCTTTTGATAATTTAACTGACGGACTAATCCGATTTTTTTTGGATACTAGCTTATTAGTATAAGCTATGACTTGACTTGTCACTAAAAATAATTATTGAATTGTAAGAGTTTGTTTATTTCCGACAGGTTCATAACGCTAAGACCCCCAGCTGATGTTTCAATTGGGCAATTAGACCTTGTGAGGGAGGGTGTCATTGTTTTACAGGTTAGTTAAACTTGACTTTGCATTCGTTTTGTGTTCGCGTCTGTGTTGCTAAAGGAACCTTGTTAATTTTAATAATTTGTAACTAATAAATTTATAAGGTAGTACAGTACCAGCTGAGTGCAAGAACAGATCGATTTGTAAAACTCAGACGTCGTCTAGGTGACTACCATTTGCAGGTGTGCTGTGAAACTAAAGTTTGTAAAAAAATCTCGTAGTATTTATTTATTTATAAGGCAATGCCAACAATAAAACATTAGTAATAAACACAATTACAAACTTTCTTAGTAAGTATAGAGTATGTTGATATTATGAAAAATATCCTGGATGGCCCACTCTGAAAACAACAATCGAAATTTCTGATTCGTTTTTAAGGAAAGCCTACTCATGTCGGATAGCGTTTGAAACCTAATAAGAAACTTCGACAAGATTTTATTATGGTTTTATAGAGCAGGGAAATGAAGGAAAACCCGCGCGGCCAACCTAGGCTAAGATAGCGGGACGAACCGGACGCGTTTGAGGAGATATGGGTCTCAATAGCACTAAGGGCGGCCACATACGAATATCGGTTCGAAATTTCGAACGCTGCTCTCGTTTGTAAATCCATACAAATCTATAGACCTATCACATACGTAGGTACAGTAGTTTTCCGTTCGAAGTTTTCTTCGATTTGAAATTCCGCATGGTAAAGCCTGTGCATCCGGAACCCCACACGGAAAAGCCCGCTAGCATCTTTCTACTGAGCCTTGTTATTCCGAACGGAAATAAACTGTGTGTACATATATCTACATACTCGTATTATCATCATCCTGTATCGTCTCATTTCTCATTCCTTTTCAAAGATAGGAAAAAGACAAACTGATGCTCTAGATGAGTCGTGGGGGCCTTCTTAGGGCCCCACGGCCTGACCTGTGACCCCTGTGATGATGCCCACCGTTGTTCTTACAATGGTGGGCATCATCACAGGTCACTGTGAACTGAACCATCATCTATTCAAGACTGGAGCCATAGACAACCTATGCCTCTACTGCTTCCTGTGGGTACGATGCACGGCCACAGAGAAGACCAGACGGAAAACGGGATTGAAGTGTCTCATCGAGGCATCAAACCCCACCACATCCACAGAAAAGCTGCATGGAAGCTGTCAATCGCCAAGAGTTCTGCTCCGGTACTTCAAGGAGCTGGGCTGGTTAGAGCCTGATTAGGGTTTAGGCAAGAGGACAATAAAATAAATAAAAAATAAAAATCATTTATTTCAGACCCAGTTGATCCATAGATATACCTACATACATACACAATTTCAAAATTAAATAAAAATAACATTAAATAATAAGTACACAATTAATAAAATTCAAATTCAAATTAAATTCAAAATTAAAATCGAAAATCAAATAAAATTTAAATTTAAAATTAACAGATCATTGAGCAGCCAGCGATGATACTGGTTTCAGCATCATCATCCAATCCAATCAAAAAACAATGCACAATACACTCCTACGCGAGATGTCAGTGCAGATTCGACTCTTAGAATTAGAGGTATGGTCTCATTTCAGAGCAAAGTTCTATTCCCCTATCATTCAGAAAATCGAATCTATATTCGTATGTGGCCGCCCTAAGCTGTTTTAGAAGGCGGTCTTTGCTCTAAAATGAGACGATACATGATTAAAAAGTTCTCTTACAATAATAGGAGCGTGAATTCTGCGAAGGAGCATCCACCCTCTGCAGGGCGCTGCGTATCAACTCGCTCTGCGGCGTGGTCGCACAGACGCACGCATCCTCCCCGCGGTGCTCCGCCTACCTCGCCGCTCAATTGAGGGAACTGGCTGCTGTGATCAAGGCGAAAGCACCAGCTGCACCGATTACCCCGCAGCTTGGAAAGCTGGTGGTATTTGGGGCAGGGGATAAGTAAGTCTTTTGCGTGCCAGTATGATTCTATCTGTTGCGGTCGAAAGTGGTCGAAATCACGTGAAATATGGTATTTAAAGACTTACGACAAATTCGTGAAGAAGACAAGCGAAAACTATCGACGAACGTGAAGCGATGTCAACGGCAATTTGGGTGGACACACCCAAAGGTTTTTTTTCGACTTTTTTCAAAATATTTTTTTAGAGACCCGAATAGATTGATCCCTCCACATTCTGCCAAGTACCTATACTAAAAGCTGCTTGTTAATGTGTATGAAAATACATAATAAGATACCAAAGTAACTTAAATTAATGAACAACTATTTATTTTAAATCAAATTGTTTAAATGGCTGAATGATAGGAATCTATTAGGACTTAAATGAATTTTTTAATCATCATCATCATCATCAGCCCCTGTCGACCCACTGCTGGGCATAGGCCTCTCTATGTTTATGCCATTCTATTTTTTAATATATTAAATTATAGCTGTATTTGAATTTTTTAATCATAAATTTGAATTGTATGATTGCATGCTAGACCATAGCGAGACATGAGTACATAATTTATATTTACACCACCTGTATACCATGTTTGACGCAAATAAATCTTTGAATGTTGCTCATACGAGACCGATATGACAATACCTTCTAATATATTGTAAGCTGACATAAAGTGGCTCAAACTTTGGTCACGGAATCTAAAACTTTCACCCATCGCTTTCCCGCAATATTCAATCGGCATGCGAGCGTTCGATTTTCAATTTCATTTTCAGAGTGGATAGCTACGTCGATGCCCTTCGGCAGTTAGGCATTGAAGCGTCGATATTGCTGCATTCTGATGCCCCGGTGCGGGTTTTGAAAGACGCGATATACTGTGACACGCCGGATGTGACGTCAGCGTTGGATGATGTAGTGGCTGTGCTGGCCACGCCACCGAACTCCTACTCGGCTGTTACGGACCCGATTGACTTGGTGTGCGGGCGAGGAGGCGACCTCGCCATGTTAGAGGTCAGTCTTAGATCAGAAACCAGGAATTTAAATTTCTTTAGGCTTACAAACTAAGCACTTTGACGTGTCAAATGTTGATCTAAAAATTATATTTAACAGTTAAAAATTAGCATTGATTTTCTCTTAACTTATATTTTTGTCACTAGTGCAAGTGAAAAAGATTTAGATTTTAGATTCAGCGTTGGTTGCAAACGCGACTAACATTATGCTGAGACAAAGACCTTTTTGTGACTCGAGCAAGTTGTTTATTTTTGTGTCTCTTTTATAAATGATTGTTCCTGCTTGTACGAGTGACAAATAAAGATTTTTCTATTTCTATTTCTAAGATGGACCGAAAATTATTGCACCTGATTTACCTACCTATGAAAATAAGGCGCTGCTGCCTCTTACGATACCCACGGGAAGAGTTGGGGTGGTGAAAATTCTAAGCCGGCACCACACGGCTGACTATCAGATTGGGTGCGAATGGCACAGGGCAGAGGAGTCTGGCAAAGATTAAAGGAAGCCTATATCCAGCAGTGGGTGATGATATAAATGGAATAGTTTGGATGTATGTTTAGATGTTTGTTACATCTCACACTCAAAACTACTGGAGGAGTCGGGCTGCAATTTTGCATAGACGTAGGTACCTAGTTGTAGACCTAAATTAACGTATACAGGATGTCCCAAAATAAGTGGATAACCTTTAACGCATTCACTGCCCAAGTCTCGGCGGTGCGACCCGTAAGGGCGCGCCGCGCGCCGCCGCCGCCGCTACATGAAACTCCGGATAAACGAGTGCGTCAAGGGACACGAAAGTGTTAAGGTGCGTGTGCGCGGGGGCTAGGCCAATCAGACACAAAAATAAAAAAAGGGTTTGGGAGTTTTGAATACAACCTGTATAAGCTACTTTTATCCCGAAACCGGTGAGAAGTCAAGGTCTAATTAGTAAATATTTTTCGAACGGATGTACTTAACTGGCTAACAGAGACAGTAATGAAGAACTATATCGTTTTTCTTTTGTAGGTTTTGACGGAATCTGAAATCGATGGGCAAGGAAAGGCTCGTGTCCAATCAATATTAGAAGAACAGAAGAAAACTTTACGGTCGCTTATGTCTAAACCTCAGGCAAGCTGTTTGTAATTGTAACTTTTTTGGTCGGCAAAATGTATTTATCATAAATAAGTTTTATTTACAGTGGAAAATATACATAAGGAAAAAAACTCGTTTGGGGCAGGTATTTTTAGCGGTGGAAGAAGGAACTATCTATGTGTGCTTTGAAGGGTTCCGTAACCTCAAAAAATCTCGATTCAGAAATATACGTTCGTTGGGTTCCATTTACGAAATAGTTATGCATGTTGGCACAGTACCCTCCGTGTGCGTGTCGACTCGCACTTGGCCTGTTATATTTATATAGTCAATAGACCTTCTCGTGCTGATGAGAAAGTACCTAAGAATTTAACCTAACGCAGTTATTTTTTTCTAGATCCAGTTGATAATGTATGAAACGCATTCGGCTTTGGAGGCGGAGAACAACGCTCAAGTGACACGGGCTATCTCCGAGGCGAACAGACTGGCTCGCGAACGACATGCGTTGCTTAGAAAGAAACATCGATTTGGCGTAAGATAATATCAATTAAGTATTAATATTATTAATATCAATTTTGTTTGCTTACGAGTTTTTGAGTTCTCTGGACATATATTATATAGCTTTATGTATGAGCCGCTCACCATTATAATAAGCTATGTTTTTTTACCAACAACCCGCGATCTCAACCCCTCGGTGACCCGACGACGAGAGTAAATTTAAAATCAGCGCCGCATGCTCTTTGCATGCAGCACAAAGCTGAATCTACTTCCTTTTGCCTATTTATTTTATTTTTTTGTGTATAATTCTTGTTTAGGTTAAGAATTTTTTTAGGTATGACTTTTTATTTTTATATATTTATTAAGATGCGAGAAGGAACTAGTATAGCAGTATTGCCTGCCAAGCGCGGTCATTACAGCAAACTTTTCCAATTTTAAGAAGATTCATGTGCAACATGAAAGTGAGCTCCAGGTTCAAATCCTGGGTCGGGCCAACGTTGTTAAAGGGATATTTCTTGCAAGCAAAATTCACAGTAACAGCCCGGAGGCGGGAAGTGGGTGGTGTTACACCCCCGTGCCTCGGAAACCACGTTAAGCCGTTGGTTCTGCGCCTGACCATTCTCCGGTCGTGTCGGTCTATCGGATTATGAGAGTGAGGGAATAGAGAGTGTACCTGTGTTTGCGCACACACTTAGTAGGCCCATACACCGTAGACACAAAAATCGCGTTAGGTCGCGAAAAATTACATGTTTCTGATTTTTTGGGATATTGTTAGGATAGGATATCCACCAATAGTGTAAAACCAAGTTTGCAACACACAAAATCACACCCGTGAAACTTTTGGCTACCTAGAATGTTTTAGATGACTGGCATAACACTATAACATGTCCTACGCATCCGGCTAGTCTTCGAAATCATTGTCATGTGCATTCAAGTTAGGTACTGTTCTGTTCATGTTCATAATATATAACCCTCCCCTGTCTGTAGTCGGGTAAAAACTAAAATGATTTCCTTCTACCCATAGAGTCCTCTAAAACAAGTAACTGGCATCGATCTCTCCGGGATAGGGTCATTGTCAAACGTACCTCAATCGGATGCAGACATCGAAGAAGACAAGTCTCCGAAGCAAACAGCTTCTACGCCCAGCACCATAAGGAGTGACTCCCAGAGTGCAAGCATCACCAGGCAACTACCAGGCCATGTTTCCCGACCGAGCACTAATAAAGCTAGGCCGATTCCGTCCTTGCCACATCTGGATGCGGAAGCCGTGCCGAGAAACCCTGACCTAGACCTAGCTGATATTGAAGTGAGTATCAGCATCACATGAAATATATAGTACCTACAATATTGGAGATAATTTAAAACTCCCAATAATTTTGCTTGAAAACTCTGGTCCAGAGCAGAGGGCTTACTTACTCGGAAAAGGAAATTCTAAGTTTCTGATTAGTTTTTGTGCAAAACAAACTCGTATGTAACTTGCATAAGATAAGCGTCTGTACGACAACGAATCAGAAACTTTGATTTTGTTGTGACGAGTAGGGACCCTGATGTTAACCACACATTCATAGCTAAACATTTAGAAACGATACTCTCGATGAAGTATGATCATGCGTTTGGGAAAAATCGACAAAATTATCTATTTACTGAATTATAGATACTACCTATAAGCCATCGATTACAAAACACGCATTTTTTTTATTTCGATCGTAGTTTATTATTATTTTGATAAAATAAAACTACAAAATACCTACACACAGCAATCCGTCATGACACGTTGAACACCAATCAGAGATTATTAAAACCTCTCCTTTCTATTTCCAATTGCAAAAATAGGATTTATTTTGTATTCAGTAGATGTCTAAAAACATCTTGGAGTAGGTAGTTTCTGAAAATCAGTCATCATGCCAATAGGACATGACAACTGTCCAATTGGCATGATGACAAAAGGGGGTGTATAACTCAACTTATACACCTCCTTTTACATATTTGACAAGAATTTACAACAACTTGAAAACTTGAAACTTGGAAAACCCATGGGAAAACCTATTAGTTTTGCAACGACTAGCGACTGGTCCAGATTAAATGTAAGAATGAATGCGGAGTTCGATATTTTGATTTTACAGGTCCCTGATTGTGACCTGTTCGAAGTAGGCGTTCTGCCGACTATAGGCAATGGGCTAGATATTAACTACATCCTGGACAGAGACGGGTGCTATCTAGGTCTGATCCAGAGAAAGGTTAGTTGTTGAATAGGTACCGTTTCGTTACTGAATTAGGTAACTGAAATCCATACAAATATTATAACGACGACCTCTGTGACGCGGCGGGCGAACGCCTGCCTGCAACGCAAGAGATTGCGGGTTCGATTCCCGCCTCGGGACAAATGTGTGTACGATCTGCAGACATTTGTTCAGGGTGTTCTGGTCGTTTTCTGTGTATAATAAAAAATATCTATCTATGTATTGTATTGTATTATGTATATCAGTTATCTAGTACTCATAACACAAGCTCTGCTTAGCTTGGGGCTAGATAATGCTGTGTGAATTGTCCAGCATTATTTATATATTTTCTAAATTCGAAAGTAACTATCTGTCTGTTACCCTTTCACGCCTAAACGGTTGAATGGATCGTAATAAAAAAAAATAGGGAAGTAAATGGTATCCCGGAGATGGACATAGGCTACTTGAAAAGTGCGTGCGAAGCCGCAGGCAGCAGCTAGTAAGAGATATAGGTGCACAGCCAGGGTTTAGCCGTGTCTCGGCTTTATACATCTTGGTCATGTATATACCTACGTAATACCTAGATCCCATAGGCGTTGAGGTAAAAACTTGGCCGAGTGGTAGCCAAAATTGGGCGGCAGAAATCTAGCCCATCCACTGGAAAATACTTCCGGAAAAGAAGTGTCCTTCCACTGTTGAGTTTGTGTTCTTCCGCCGCAAACATGGTTCGTAGTTTTATTTATCATTATTTTTTTGTGGGTTTCGAAACACTACATCCTTGCAAGGCCTATTGCGAACGCGCTTCGAAGTAAACCCGCTCACATATAGGTATATAATGGTTATTGATGAGGTGTACCACAGGTGATCACCAAACTGGACGCCAAGTTTATGATACAAGTGGCGGAGGATCGCGGGCTGTTCGGATCCGGAGCGGCGCCGCCTCAGAGGCGTAGGCGGCCCGACCATGCGCCTACACAGAAAAAGCGAAACAAGATGCGCAAGCCTAGCTTTGAGGTAATCGCTACTCGTTCTTGTTATATAAGGGAAGATAAATATAAGGGAATTTTAAAGAAAACCTGACCCTTACCTCCACAAGCATTACTTAACTCTTTGATTGCTCTTCAGTGTGCTTAGCTTAGACCCCTTTTTAAACAGTATCCAGTAAAACGCGTGCAAAGTCGTGGACTAGCATGCAAGGTAGTTTGCAATATGAGTGTTCACCTAATATCCGTAGGTAGACCGCGTGGCCGCGCCCACGTACGCTTCTCTGCTGCGGTCGTCCAACGAGCGGCGCGGCAGCGCCCCGGCCGCTCTGAGCGACGGACATGGGCCCTGTGAGAAGCACGCGCGACGACAGGCCGCTGCTATGAATGCTATTGGCTGCTGTTGTAATGCACATCACAGGTTTGTAAATACGTCGCTACGCTACGTAGCATCTCTGAGCGATGTACAAGCGCCCTTTGAGAAGCACGCGCGACGACAGGCCGCTGCTATGAGCGCTATTGGCTGCTGTTGTAATGCACACCACAGGTTTGTAAATACGTCTCTACGCTACGTAGCATCTCTGAGCGATGCACAAGCGCCCTGTGAGAAGAACGCGCGACGACAGGTCGCTGCTATGAGTGCTATTGGCTGCTGTTGTAATGCACGTCACAGGTTTGTAAATACTTCGCTACGCTACGTAGCATCTCTGAGCGACGCACAAACGCCGGTGAGAAGCACGCGCGACGACCGGCCGCTACTGCAATTCTCAGATTTGTATACCTACTACCTGATATTAGCTACGTGGTATTAAGTATAATTAATTGAAAATCACTCCAGGGCCACCTCCGCTTTGCTAATGGAAGATTGGATAAAGGCCTGAGCACATACCTACACCCAACACCGCTACCGCACAACACAAAAATAAGGATTCAAGTATGGGCTTAAACTCGTTATCTTTTGATATATTTAGTGAAAAAATGGCTTCCCAAAAGCTTCAAATGAGTAACCTGCAAGGTCTTTTATCTGATGCCGTCAACATAAAATGCATCTAAATATTACGAGTTACCTAAAGCCCTTAATTGAATGCAAATTTTTTGTTTTGCGGTAGCGGGGTTGGACATGTGAGTGCCAACATTAATAGACTAGCCCCTCGATGGTAGTGACACGCAACAGGAAACAAACGTATGGAGATGCACCAGACCGGCCACACTGCAACAGTCTAGCTTAGCTAGTCGCCTGGCGTGTAAACGATTTCTGGTTTTTTTTATATCGATGGATGGACGCCTATTGGTTGGGTACCGATAATAGTTATGGAAATTTGGTGCGGCCAGTCAAAGTAACTAAGCTACGCCCAAAGCTATTTCGAACCTCATCATCACCCCGAAAGTACCTACCCACTTCAGCAGGGCAAGCACGGTATTGTTATCGAGGATAGATCTGGTAGAATTCAGAAAAATTACGTCACTTTGTCATCGAATGCGTAAATTATGTGAATTTCATTCCTTTAACTTCAATAATGTACGCAATGCATGATGATGCGCCCCTAGAGAACGAACCCCGTGCTTGGCCTTCTGGGTAGCGGCCTGTACTTGTACCTTAGCCTCCTTAAAGGAGGCTTCTATAATAGGTATGTGCCGCTCATTTTGACATGCGTAAACAGATACTTAAATAAAAAAAACCTGTTTATTTTTTACCAAACTGGACGCCAAGTTTCTGCTTGCTACACCTAATTTCTGCTTACTTAGAGCTTGTAGAATGACCACCGCTTATCAATTGATGAACACTGGCAATACCTGTTTTTTTGTAGGGCACCACCAATGCAACAAGCTTCAATCAATGTGCACATGCAAATCACATCAAACAGGGAAATCACAAACATAAGGCGTGAGCAACACTCCAAGAACCATAAATCTGAAAAGTAAGTTGTAAGTGTGGTTCATTTTAAGATCAAATCAGATTTGATAGATAGATTGTATAGATTCTATACAAATATCTGGATTGGTGATGATGGATGGAGGCGGCTCAGAACCGCTATTTTTGTCCAGCAGTGGACTTGTATTTGCTGATATGATGATGATAAAATAAAATATAACTATTTTTAATATCAAAATAACAGATTTTTACTAAATACATATGGAAGTAAAGGTGCCTACTTTTAACAATAGGTAAAATTTTAAATTTCACCAAATTTTACCTGTCTGTTTGTTTAGATTAATCTCGGAAACGGTTTGAACGATTATGAAGGGACTTTTACTAGCAGATAGCTTGTTAATGTTTATTACTGTTATCTTCGCTATGCCTAGTAAATAGCTTTCTCATTACTAAGAAATTTAACAATGTCCCAAAAATAAACTACTTGGGACATAAAGGCCTTACTTGGGGACACTTTGAAAATTGCCCCAGTGCGAGGCTTACGCACTATAATAGCAAAAACCTTAAAATATAGCAACGCGTCACCTCTCGTCAATCGTACTAAAAGTAACTCATCGTAGTTACTTTTAGTACGTAGTCATCGAAACCTACTCAGGTTTGGATAAAACTTCAATATTTCCCCTGTAGTTATCGGCGCTTGAGTCCGAACTACGTCCCAGAGTTTTTCGACTCCTACGTCATGACCTTGTGGCGCAATTGCCAAAGCATCCCGCACTGAGGGGAGGATTGCGGGTTCAAGTCCCGTCTCAGTCGATTTTTCGACACTTAAATTTCTAAGAAAATTTACCCATTGCGAGGCTTACGCACTATATAATGGCAGAAAATTTCTTATTCTTTAAATTTATTAAAGTATAATATTATTTGTTTAGGGTTCCTTACCGGCGCGCATCCGCCGACGATTCCGGCTCGCCGAGCCACCTGCCTCCGTGCCGGCGGCCCTACCCGCTCGTAGTAAAAGAAGTCCTATTCAGGAAGCTTACTCCACACAAGAGGATATTAGAAAGGCGTGGTATTCATTCAAACTTCCCTCTTTTCACCCTAGATAACGATCTGACATAGTTATCTCTAAAGCTACACGTCCACTGGGTCGGAATCGGAGCATACGGACCGTAAGGATTTGTTGCTTTGTATGATTTCTATGGTACATCGTGAACTAGAGGGGCGAGTCTATCAGACGATAGTAACGAGAGGCGGTCGTGACGTATTGTATTTGTATGGAATTTGCGTAGTTCCCTGTCCGCACGATAGAGGCGCTGTGTCAAAATCTATGGGAAAATGAGACGTCACGATCACGTCTCTTTACTATCGTCCAATAGACGCGCTTCTCGGGATCGATATATCGACCGATACGATGCCAGAGACCGGTATTTCTGCCGATGACGTCATCCGCAATAAATATCCTCGTCACTATCCTCTATAATGCTAATACACGTACGTAGGCGAACTCGCTTGCTTTGAAAATACCTGTATTGCCGATGCAAAATGCAGGCAGGCAAAAAGAAAAAAAGAAAGCAGGCGCACATTATCGGCACATTGTAAATTCTTTCCAATCCAGTGGACGCGTGTAATAGAGCGAGTCTGAGCGCTTAGTAAAGAACCTTTATCGGGTACTCGCTTCAGCCCGTGGCTTCTCACGCGCCCACCAGCGATTTATCGCGTGCCCGTTTTTTCCCTCCGTTACTATAAATACCCGATTATTAATCGTCACTATGTTAACATCGCGAAAGTTTAAATTTATATTAGCGACCTTTTGTTTCCTACAATTTTTTTCGTTAATAGAGTTGTATAAAATTCGCTTTAGTTTCCTCCATTTTTTTTCGGAAATAAAGCTGTATAAAATTCTAATTATTTCTTATATCTGTTATAATTGTACAATAGATTATATTTAGGATTTAAAATAAAATTATATTATCAAATCTGTTATTTCATTGAAAGTTTGACGTATAAATAAACAAACTTTATTGTAACGATACAAATACACCGTGGGACATTTACAGTTGTTTGTTCACTGCGGGGCGGGAACACTTGTCTTTGTAGACCGATAGTCTAAATATAATTCACTAATCACTACCTAGTGCGACATTGATCGGCCAATTCATTTCTCGCATCATCAAAAGCCGTGTACTAACCGATGTTAAGGGGCGTAAGCTTTGGTCTCTTGTTCGCAACGCACAATGCTTCAGTATGCGGCACAACGTAGCGTCAACTGTCTGTGCGGAGAAAGGGTCAGTTGATTTTACCGCAGCGGTATGCGGCACAAACAAATTTATTGTTGACACCGCAACGTTGGTTCGAGGACGACGCCGCGTTGTGCCCGCTCCCCACTTCACCGCGCTTGCCTCTCTGCTGACTACACGAACGCTCGCTGTGTAACAAGTTACACTACGACCCGTAACGCCGTTTCCTTATTACTGAGAAGAAGCGAATTAAAGCATTCCAAAGCCTTTGGAGTAGTTTATTGCTTTCATCAGTCTGTCTTGCAGTTTCTCTTTGCTTTCATATTCTGGGAGTAATAGTACGTTGAAGCAAGTGTGAGCTGTGGGCAGTCTATCGCAGTCCGGGCCGTTTCTGGCGATCACCAGTTTGAGATGGCTGAGCCCACCAACGGGTACCCTGTCAGAGCCGGTCGTGAATTGGAGGAGTTTCCTCTTGTCGTCTAGTTCGAGGCTGTGCACGATGCTCCAGAAGTCCTTGACGGTCTGTGACTCCGCTGTGAATCCGCCGTCGTATTCTGTCGATTTTTCTAATTCATTGAAGTCGAAGTTCTGTAACAATGATTAAATTGTTTATGTTGTTGTTTAGCGGCATAAGGCCTGATCACATACATCCAACCACGTTCGGTCTATTTATGGCCGAAGCAGAAGCTGCAGTCGAACCTGGCCGAAACCGTACCTTCGGTCGGACACTACTTAAGTGTTGTAAGTCCAAATTTGAATGCACAAGCGATATGCATTAGCGATGCGGCCTTGGTCTGTCCTTTAAACTGTTCGACTAAAAAACAGCGCTGAGCGTAAAATGTTCAGCACGCGCTGAGCCAACTCTATGTGCAGGGTCATGACCATTCCGTTTTAATATTTATTTAAAGGAAAACCAGAGGCTTATAATACCGAGTTACTAATTAATAAATACAAGTAAGCATATCGAAGATAACTGCTTTTACTATCAATTTTTTCTGTCACTGCCTTGTGTTACTGTTTCTGTTTTGCGTTTGTTTGTTTTCTACGTTTCGCACTTGTATCGAAATCGATGTGTGTTATACTGTACATACCTTGCTACCACAGACCAGCATCTCCACCTCCTCAGGTCGGAACAGTGCAGCGAGCGGGCTCTCATCCGTGACCATGAGGAAACCTCGTCTGAACGCACGGAACTGCGTCTCCACTGATTGATTGAGCAGGAAGTCGGAGTACATGTCCACGAATTCCTGTTAAGACAGTGATGATGTACTAGGCCCTATAATAACTTAATAATACATATTATAACTCTCGTTTGTCTATTACGTTTTCATACATGAACGGCTCAACGGATGTTAATGAAATTTGGCAGGGAGTTTAACTATATCCCGGGAACGGACATGGGCTACTTGAAAAGCACGTGCGAAACCGCGGGCAGCAGCTAGTTAACAATAAGTAAATGACACAGTTTGGATGTTTGTAACCTCTCCACGCCAAAACTACTGGTGGGATTGTTATTAAGTTTACGCCGGCATAAACTTAATAAATTGCTAAAAGCATACCTCTAGTACCCATAACACAAGCTCTGCTTAGCTTGGGGCTAGAAAATGCTGTGTGAATTGTCCAGCATTTTTTTTTCTACATTTTATCTTTACAAAGTAATTCTGTTACCTTTTTATTGTCTTGTGTTACAAATACGTTGTCGCCATTTTCCATCAGCTCGTGGAATATATTATTTCCGAACACGTCCCGGTAACATATCCTAAAGGTCTGGTAGTATACTTCTTCTAAATCACTGCCTGTGTAGTCCAGCATGTCTTTTAGACCGTTGTATAGCGTCTGAAAAAGATGAGAAAATGTTACATGATCAATATCATCTAAAGCTCTGTACAGTTTGATCACTTTAATAAGTCGCATCGGCAAAATTCGTCTGCACAGAAGAGAACATTTCAACCCGATTGAATACGAATGCCAACGCTTTTGAAATAACAGACTTTATTGCGTTGCGTTAAGCTTTTAAGTCAACAAAAACACGAGGCTCATGCTATCTCGCTCACAAAAACAGAGCTCAAGCTATTTCGCTCGTATGATGTGTACACGGGAAGACAAAAAAGGACCAACGTATTATATCAAAATATGATCTCACGAATGTCGAGATCGCGTGGTCGAACGCTGACGTCATGCGCGTAGCCATCACCCAATAGCAACCACGTGTTTCGCGGGCATAGGCAGAGCGTTATGATTGGCTAGATTTTTTTCGCGCCTACCAAAATTAAGACTTCACAGAAGTGTGACGTTCGCCAACAGCGTCCCGGAGGTCTTCACCGAATAAAAATTAGTACTTACGGGATTCCAATCAGCCAAATCTTCATAAGAACCTTTCTTCCCCATCAGCTTCCTGTAGACCACCATGGGAAAGTTGACCGCGAGGATGATGTTATTGTAGATAGCGAGCCCTAGCACGATTCCGATTAGTGTGAACTGCGCTTCGGTCTCGAAGGATGTTGGGTTGAACCTGCAAATAAACGGTAGGTATAATAACAGTCATTTTTCTTGTTCTCTGGCGAAACACGTGACAAAGATGCAGTACGCAAATTGGAAAAATTGGTGGGGTCAGTCGATTATTCATTAAAAGTTTTTGTTTCAAGCAATGAAGGAACAAGACAGAGCTATACGAAGCTGTACCTATCTCTTTCGCTTGCTGCGTTGCTGGCGGCTTATGAATTATATCAGGGAGTGAACGTGAACCTGCGCAAACTTTCCATTCTCGCTGCCCGTCACAGGACAAGATAGTTGCCGGCAACTATACAGCGAGTAACGTTTCAACAAAGTCGCTCAAAAAGCCCTCTTTTTGCTATAAAACAGTAAGAGGAGAAAATCGATACTTGATTAAATGTAAGGTAAAATAAAAAGAAATCGATAAAAACCCAACTGTCGCTCCACAATGAGCTGGAAGAACTCCTTGCTGACGCCTCCTTCGTCCACGCCATGCTCGCCCTCGAACTCGACCACTAGTTGCTTCTTGAGGTCGAGTGCTGTTTGTAGGAGGATGTAGGTACTCACCACACAGTGAGATAGTCCGGCTGCTGCGTGAACATGCCATAGTCCGGGTTGAAGATGGCCTCCACGATGAGCTGGAAGAACTCCTTGCTGACGCCTCCTTCGTCCACGCCATGCTCGCCCTCGAACTCGACCACTAGTTGCTTCTTGAGGTCGAGTGCTGTTTGTAGGAGGATGTAGGTACTCACCACACAGTGAGATAGTCCGGCTGCTGCGTGAACATGCCATAGTCCGGGTTGAAGATGGCCTCCACGATGAGCTGGAAGAACTCCTTGCTGACGCCTCCTTCGTCCACGCCTTGCTCGCCCTCGAACTCGACTACTAGTTGCTTCTTGAGGTCGAGTGCTGTTTGTATGAGGATGTAGGTACTCACCACACAGTGAGATAGTCCGGCTGCTGCGTGAACATGCCATAGTCCGGGTTGAAGATGGCCTCCACAATGAGCTGGAAGAACTCCTTGCTGACGCCTACTTCGTTCACGCCTTGCTCGCCCTCGAACTCGACCACTAGGTGCTTCTTGAGGTCGAGTGCTGTTTGTATGAGGATGTAGGTACTCACCACACAGTGAGATAGTCCGGCTGCTGCGTGAACATGCCATAGTCCGGGTTGAAGATGGCCTCCACGATGAGCTGGAAGAACTCCTTGCTGACGCCTCCTTCGTCCACGCCTTGCTCGCCCTCGAACTCTACTACTAGTTGCTTCTTGAGGTCTAGTGCGCGCTCCATCGCTACCATTTCTAGCTGAAATTACAGTGACTAGGTATATAGATTGAAGACATTTGGTTCGAGATACATTGTTCATAAAGGCAGTCACACATCGGCAGCATTCGTAAGCAATGTGACGTGTTGTGTGTGTGTTGTGTTGTGTTGTAGAAAGCACCATTTTGTGTGAACGTACATTAGTGTGTTTCCACACCGCCATGTGGACCGTCCACACAGCATCATCTAGCCCCAAGTCAAAAGTCAATGACTTTATTTCCTTAGGCTTACAAAAAAGCACTTAGACAAGTCAAATTTTTATACATAAATAACAAGTTTATAAATAGTAATTATCAAAAAAGAAACAAAATGTTATTGATTTTTTTCGCTTCAATTTTTTGTCCACTAGTGGAAGAAGCTAAAAATAAACCACTAGTAAGTTTGTATAATCTTTAAAATGTAATACAATATTATTTGCCTATCTAAGTCTAAATATAATGTGATTTAGATACAGGTCAATATTTATATAAAACTAAGCTTAAGATGGTTCTCCCATAATACTATTGTCGGTGCGGAACTGGGCGACATCTGGCCAAGCATTAACATCATTGATATAATCATCTATGGAGTAAAAGGCCTTCTTGATAAGACTTCGTTTTATGTACTGTTTAAATTTACGAATAGGGAGCTCACTTGCTTCAGATGGAAGCTTGTTATGTTAGGCAAGCTAAGCAGAGCTGGTGTTATGGGTACTAGACGCAGCCATCTAGTACCATTGTATATCAGATACAATACATTACAAACAACAAACAACGACATTGAATAAAAATAGGTAATACAAAACGAACCTCCACCAATGCATCTTCAATAATATGCGTCCGGCGCACTTTGAGCCGTAGGAAAGGCATCGGCGGCGAGGCCCCTACCACGGCGTGCAGCAACGACACCCGTCGCTCAGAGTACATCCGGATCCTGTTCTCGTAGTAGAGGCCGAGGGACTTCGTGGCCGGCGTGAGAATAAACGGGTATTTCAGGAACGCGAACTTCCTACCTGGGAATATGAGTGAGTTGAAACTTGTGACTTGTGTAAATAAATAAATAATGCTGTACAATCCACACAGCAAAGTAATCAGAGCTTTTGTTATGGGTATTATATAACTGATATACTTTATACATAACATACATACATAGATAGATATTTTTTTAAACATAAAAACTACCAGAACAAATATCTTCAGATCGTACAAAAATTTGTCCCGTGGCGGGAATCGATCCCGCAACCTCCTGCGTCGCAGGCAGACCTACGTTCTCCGCACTACACCGCCATCTATGTGCGCGGTCGTGAATGAGTCAGGCCTGAATTCACCCAAACTAAAACCAAGCCAGTCGAGTTCAAACGACCCCTACGATTGGACGCAGGATTGCAGCTGTACGACCTTTAACTAGGTTTTGGAGTTTAAAGAAATTGGTGAAGACGGGCCTGACTCAAAACTAAGTTGGAAACTTAAGTAGGCAAAATACAATATAAAACTCACCTCTGCTAATCTCCATCTTATAATTACCGAAGTCTATATCCATTTCAATGGTGTCACTTAGTGGCTCATTATAAAACTCGTCGAACGAAAGGTGTGGCTTTCTCGCATCTAATACGTGAACACCTAGCTCGATAGCTAAAAAAAACAAATAAAAAACAAAAAAAATTAGCATAGTAAACTTAATTGTGAAGGTAATAAAGTTCGAAATATAATAGTAGTTAAAAATAAATTTTGTCGTTCGGTACCCCGACGCACACTAGCGCCGCCACCTATTTAATTTTATTACTACGTTAAACAAAGGAATTAAAAAAAAAATTGTGTAGTTTGTAATTACTATAATTTTTTGATACATCTGTAACAGTTTTACTTGGTACAGTTACAGGCAAAGATGCGAAAACAGAAATTTGTTGCCACCAAGAGCAAATTCGCATCTCTGCCTAAATTATATTTAAAAAATAAAACTGTTACTGAGGCATTAAAGAAAAGCTTATGATAGGTATCACAAACTGCCTAATAGTTGTTTTGAAAATTCCTTTGTAAATAAAATAAGTGGCGGCGCTAGTGTGCGTCGGGGTACCGCCATAAGGCATGAAACGTTAGTTGGAATAAATTCGTCAAACTACGACAGTATTTATTTATAGTAAAATAGTACAAGAGTTTACCTAATGGGTCATCGGGCTGTAAATTCTTGGATTTCATAGAAGTGGGCGGATAGAGATGGCCAAGAACGTCGTCTAACGGGTCTTGCTGGTTTGTTATCTCAATGGGCTCTTCCCGTAGTGTGTTGGGCTCCATCACTCCGGCTAGTAAGTTGGCGTAATACACTATCTGGAAGTAGGTAAGAGCGGTTAAACACTGCATCCGATGAGAGAAAAACCAAAGAGGCTTAATGAATCGTTATAAAATTTAGCTTGGATATAGATGGTATCTCAAGGCAGAATATAGGGTAATTTTTATCCGGGTAGCCCGGGCAAAGCGCGTGCGAAGCCTCAAGCAGAGGGTAGTTTAATCTTGATCCAGCATGTATCATTCATTAATTTATTTATATCCCACTGCGACTTACTTTCATAAGCTTAGTAGCGGAGGTGACATTCTCGTCGTCCTGCACTTGAAACTGCCGGCTGTAGTTGGTGGAGATGACTCGCAGAGTGATCAGCTGTTGTAGTGCCTCAAGTATGTGCTGAAGGCTGTCCCTGCAGTGTTGCGCCCATGCCCGCGCTAACTTTGCTTGAGCTGAAATAATTAGGTAAAAAGAACAGGATATTAGATCGACCACACTAATGAAGCGCCAGGCGCCCAGTTGTAGGTACGCGTCGCGAATCGTCCATGGATGCCGGTAGCACTTGACCGTGTTGGATGGCAGTATCTATGCTATCCGAGGCCTATACAATACCAAAAAGCCCTGTCAAAATCCAAATCAAAAATTCTTTATTTCCATAAATACAAGAAAGAGAAACATATATACAAGAAAAGGTCAAATTCTTAAAATAAAACACTGATACGGAAATAAAGTGGTACTTTTGATTTCTGTCGCTTCGGTATGTAGGCTAAAGTAAAGCGACTAAGGGACGACTAAGGGGACTAGAGTCCGGACGCAAAGCAGATGGAATTTCGTACAATGACCTCTTTGCCTACTGACAGTGGTCGCAAACAATTTTGTATTAAATTTGTAAGTTTTCTTGTTTGTAAATTGTAAGAAATATTTGAAAGAGAAAAAAAATATTTACTGGCTTATTAAATACAGTTACGTATAAAAACGAGTTATAATTTTATTAATAACTTATTTAGTAGAAATAAACAAAATATGATTCATAAAACGGAAACCGTTTTCTCTGTATCGGAGTTACTGAAGTTACCAGACCACTATACAATGAAAACAAGATACCAAAAAGTAACAAACAACAACAAACTAAGATATTATAACTGACCCTGTGACCTGTGTCCGAAAACTGAGCGATCACTAATGCATTCCAAGGTGGAATGTCGTTCGTTCGTTAATTAAAAATTGTTAAATATGTCAAGCAAGCCGTGGGAGGGTCTTTGACCCAAGGCTCAAACAAAAAACTCAAGGAACAAAAGTTACGAAGTAACATTATTTCATCTGTGATAAAAGGTTTACAATCCTGGTCATTGCATCTGTGCGAGCGTGACGGATTATATTTACGTGGCAGTGACAGAGATAGGTAGTAACAGGTCAATGTACGAAATTCCATATGCATCGCGATCGGACTTTACCTGTGGGAAGATCAGCGTTGGTTTTACTGAATCGACCGTTGAAAAAGTTGTTTCTTTTTGTGACAATTTCTTTATTTTTTTGTATGTACAGTGCAAATGCTTTGAGCTACAAATAAGACTGTCTATTTCTATACCCAGCAATGCGTAAAATTCGGCTGATGATGGTGTTCTTTTAATTTAACACTTTAATTGTCCATGACGCACATGCACGTCTCTAGCTAGAGCGACACGGCGCGCCACAGCACCGCGCCCGTTTCGATGGCTAAGCAGCTCCAGCCTCACCTTTTAATGGCAAATGTTCCGCGGCATGGCACAACGCGGGCAGTGCAATCTCCAGGTAATCACTGCAGCCTAGGTCTGGCACTTCAAACGCGATCACAAAACAATTGACTATCTCCTCCACTCCCATCCGCTTAGTTATCCGTAGGTCTATCTCCATGCTGTCTGCTAGAGTTTTGAGGGCAGTCACTAATGCTGAACTGTAATACTCCGATGGCACCTGAGAAAATAAAATGCAAAATTCTAAACTCAGCAATTATATTTTTTAAACTAAGTCTTATCCTGTCTTCTGTGATTGCAGCTGAACCCCTCTGAATGTTAGGTTCTTCATTTGTGTTACACCCTGTATATTCTATTATAAGTTTAACAGTCATCTAGTACCAATACCAAAAACTCTGCTTGGGGCTAGATGATGCTGTGTAGATTGTCCAGCAATATTTTTTTAGTCTAAAACCTTGTCCAGCCTAATTCTAAAACAATGACTGGCTACTCACTTTGGCAAGGTACTGAAAAGCTCTGCGACATGAGGCCACATCTAGACCTGGGCCCAATACACTATCTATATCTTTATCTGGATCACTAGAGGTGCTCATTTCTTTGGATTCTTTATCTGTAATTAAAAAAAATTTATATCGCTTGTTCAATATAAGTGAAGTTATTAATAACAAATTACCAAAAAAATTGCCAACCTTCCTTTGTATGATGTAAAGGCACTAAATGATGAAGTTCATTCGCTTTGCCTGTATTTTACGTAAATTGATTATTGTTAAGATTTGTTTAACTTACCCATACTTTTCTCTACGTCATTTTTCTCATCAACTTTTCTGGGAAAACTTCTGGCAAGTAAAGCTGGTGTGGTAAATGCTTCTCCCAAGGCTCTGATCAGCGGCTGTCTCAGCTTAGTTTGTAGACATTCCTCACACAACTGATAGATGCGGTCCTCAGTCAACGGTGCACCATCTAATAAAGTCAATAATAAATCGTCAAGCATTGAAAGTAGCGTTTTATACCCAACGGATTCAGAATCCATTTATTTTCTTTGTTCCTGATTTATTTTTAATCTTCCTGGGTGGATTGTGTTCACCTTGGCACCGTTTGTGAAAGAAACAAAGAAAATAAGCAAGCCTGTGTCACTGTTCATATTAGAGTGAAGACTTTGAGAGGAATATTGAGATTATCAATTAGTTAAATAGACTAATTAGTTAATAGTTTCCAGTATACCAGCTCTGAGTCAGGGAGATGTCATTTTCTATGAAAATTATTGCATTGAGCCAGAACACTAAGATGGTTTGTTTTTATTTGTATTTGTATCTTTTCAGTTATTTTTATGTTAAACAACAAAATGCAAACATTTTGCAATCGTTTAGCATAGATATAATAATAATGATATTGTAATAATAACTTACTACTGTGACCGAGAGTTTTTGTTTCTTCCTTACTTGCTACATGTATTATGGGGGTATGACTAGTTTGAGGTTCCTCTTTAGAGGTGCTCTCAAAGAGTGGTGCAGTGCTACAAGCAGGTCCAGCGTCTTTCATTTCAACATCCTCAGTTGTTGGATGGGATGGAGTGCATGTTGTACTGGAAGAAAGTGCCATTTTTGTGGTTATTGGAACCATGATATACCAGATTCATGATACTTCAATTCCTGTGCCAATAAACCAAATTCACAGTATTAAAGGTGGTACTATTACGTCAATTTATTACAAAGTCCTTTGCACCATTAATGTGTCAGTTTTATACCTGGCACCCGATTCACAGGGGTTCTCACTGGATTCTGTTCTTGGAACTTTATTAGGCTGCCTGTCACAAAGGCGTGCTTCCTTGTAGAACAGTTTTATTGCCTCTGCTGCTGCTTCATTTGGTGATAGATTTCTGGCCTAAAATAAACAAATTTTAGTGTAAAACATGACCATTAACAGCTGATCATAATGTTAAAATTACACAGCTGTGTACTATTACTTGTAAAGAATGTTTTTTACCTCTCCACTGGATGCACAATTTTGATTGTCACAGTTAGAGTTTCCACAACCATCAAGCAGTTGGTAGAAGTAGCGCTCTATCAGCTGTTTTGCTGCAGCACGCTTCATGATGTCAGCAGGACAGGCCTCGGGAACTTCTCCTTCGTTGTTTCCTTCTACAGTACATAAACTTGAACTGATCTGGTTGTCTGGTACACTTGGGGTTGTAGTTTCTGACGTTGATGCTTCGTTCCCCCTGGTGAATATCAAACGGTGGAATAAGCGCACGCATCCTAAAAATACTAGACAAAACCAGACCAAAACAAAGACCAAAATAGCAAGTAATGCATAACCTTACTTTTGTTTCCAAAGTTCTACGGAAGCGTACGTTGTGACAATACAATTTTACGTAAGCCTAGAGAAAAAGCCATTCTAAGAAACTACGTCGCAAAAATTGAGCGTTTACAATAGAAACAAATTACCTTGAAGCTTCGTCAGAATCACTGTTAGGGTTCATAGAAATTTCTCAGCAGATCAATATAAATTGGCGATTGGTGTATTGTTGAGAAGAAGGACATTTGGTGACTACTATTTCTTTAATTTGCTATGTACTGTGGTAGGTAATATTATTTTAATACATTGAAAAAATTACAAAAATACGATAGAAATCAACCATCATTCTTCTTGCCTTTTCTTTTTTTTATTTGTGTTTTTTATAAAAGACAACTGTCAATCATTCTTGCCAGGTTATTTTGTGAATCTGAAATCCCGAGCCCGGAATGTCAGTGTCAACATTTTTGTCTATCATCAATCACATCATCAGCATCAGCATAGACCGTTGACACACTATTGTTTTAAGGGTTCCGTACCCAATGTCCGTCTATTAGTCTGTCCGTCTGTCACCAGGCTGTATCTCATAAACCGTGATAGCTAGACTGTGATGTATTTCTGTTGCCGCTATAACAACAAATACTAAAAAACAGAATAAAATAAATATTTAAGTAAATTCACGTCTGTTGTATGGGAGCCCCCATACAACAGACGTGAATTTTTTGCTCGTTTATGCTTGTTTTTGATAACGGCTACAGATAGACGCTTAAATAATTCATAGAATATTTAATTATATATTCACCTAAAAATAAATAGTTAAATCAAAATAAAACTAATATTTTAGGGGGGCTCCCCATACAACAAACGTGAATTTTGCTCGATATTGATAACGTCAACAGGAAGACGTTCAAATATTCCCAGAATGTTGTTATTATATTCACTTTCTTTCATTCATCATCTGCTTATATCAGTCCACTGCTGGACATAGGCCATATTATACTCACTTCAAAATAAATAATTAAATTAAAATAAAACAAATATTTAAGGGGGGCTCCCATACAACCAACGTGTTTTTTTGCCGTTTTTATAGATAATGGTATGGAACCCTTCGTGCGCGAGTCAACTCGCACTTGACGGATCTTGTTTCAATTTGACTGCCGGTAACTCTGGCTGATTGATTATTTTCTTGAAGACCGTAAACTTTGTCGACCAGACCATAGACTAGTCAGCATACTTCGTCGTTGTCGACGTTGAATGAATTTTTATTGTGTTGTGCTGTCTTCTGTGCATTCACGAAAACCTAAAAGAAAACTGCTAAAATAAAATCTTTGCAGAAGCACACAATGTTCTAAATTGTACTATTGATCGCATCAAATATCTAACGCCTTTAGAAAGACCAGGCTGTCCCGATTCACCGTACAACAAAACATGACGGAGTTATCGGCTGCAGAAATTGATGCAGATCGTGTGGAGACTATCATGAGAGGCTTTCAAGTGTATCCTTTTCTTCTGATTACTGTGTCTATCAATCATCTAGTAACTATAATAGAAACTCTGCTTAATTTACGGCCAGATGGATGTGTGAAAATGTCCTCTATTTACATATTAAATATCCTTTCCTTTGTAGATAAGGTACCTACCTACACTACCTACTTACCTAAGACTAAATCACTTTGATCAAATCGTCACCGTAGACTTGATCACCTCAGAATTAAACAAGACAAATTACAAACATACATTACACACTTATTGCGTGTACGCAAAAAAAACATTACAGGACTACATTTACACTGATGTGATGAGGACGACTGTTCCACAGGTTTAAAAAAACCTATTTCAGCCATCAATCTCTCACAACATAGGTACCAATACCTACTGGTTGACTGACTCGTTATAAACTACATACATTATCCAAATACTATAATTAATGCCTAACTGTGTAAGACCTTTGTGAGCAACAAATAAACGTTTTATTTATTTATTACATGGAAAAATTTACTTAAAGCCCAGTCGGGTTAGACAACAGAAGGCCTCCACTTTGTATTAATTACTATCCTGACAATTGTTGCATTAGCCCTAAATTCAATTTGGCGACCAACCTCGACCCTGACTCAACTGTCATCTCGATTTTAAGTGAGGAAACATTTTCCGGTACCTTATACAGTTAATCATTATTTGATTCTCTCACATTTAGTTGCTTGCTCATTTTTTTGGCCTACTGATATTTTTTTAAATTAAGCGGCGGGGAATTTAATTAATAAAAAATCTCATTTAATATTGACTTTATGGCCTTAATGTAAAGAAACAAATGCAATTAAATATCAAAATAACATTTTAGTATGTTTAAAAAAGGTTTGGTTTCAACCGAAACTGACACAGAGGCCAAAGGTTGTTTTTTAGCTTTGGTTGTAAATTCAGTGTTGGTTGTACACATATCAGGTGTAATATCCTAATAACCATAAACAGCCTACTAATGACTTGCATCTTATGTTAAATTTAATATCCATACCAATGTTATACATCCATAGAAATTATATCCTTAACTCACTTCATCAGAAATTGGATGAACCTCCGTGATGCGGACAGTGGTAAGGTTATAAAAATAGTATATGTTTTAACAAGGGACTAAACCACTTCATTATGTATAATGAAGTGGCTTAATCCCTGAGAAAATACAATTTTATACCTAATTTCATAGATTTTATTATCAGAGAGTCTAAAATTCCTAAGCCCTGTCTGTTTTTACTCTAGGTAAAGTTCTGTGGCAGCTGAATGAAGACTTATCCTCCCCCGATGTGGAGCACGAGGCTAGAGTGCCAAAACGCATCCTGAAAAGCCGAGTGGTGTCCCGCGAAATGAACTTCAGCTCCATTGAGTCCATGGATAGATTCCGTCTTGAACAGGTTAGAAACATAGAAATCAAGTGGTCAGCTGAATTTGCAAGGTCGGTTCAGTGTTGAGTTAGAATAAGAGATCACACTGATATTATAAACTAGTTTCTGCCCGCGGCTTCGCACGCGTTTTTTGTATGGAAACGTTAAAAGATTATTTCTATCCCATGGGAACTGTTTTTAGGGATAAAAAGTAACCATGTCAAGTAAACGTTTCCATAGAAACAATACCTGCGAACCCGTGGACAGAAACTAGTCACACCAATATTATAAATGAGAAAGTTTGTATGTTTGTTACCTATTTACGCTTCGAATGTCAAACTGGTCCATATAACTGAGTTAAACTGACAACCTGTACTATGTTTTAAAACAACAATTAACATTGTTTGACATTGCAGAAAGTGCTTTTCAAGGGGCGCTGCCTGGAGGAATGGTTCTTTGAGTTTGGTTTCGTGATTGCTTGCTCCACGAACACCTGGCAGTCCGTTATTGAGTCCGCTCCGGAATCTCAGATGATGCCGGCTAATGTTCTCAAGTAAGTCCACTAAAAAAGTCTTATTTATTTATTGATAGAGATATCCAACAAAGGTACACTAAGATAAAATGAAAAAAACACATAATACATCACCTTATGTGATCTTTTATCCTCGATTTAAATAGGTAGTTTCAGCAGTTACCCTTCTAAATATTTAACATTTATTTATTGCTATCATTTTTATAAATACATAAATAATGCTGGAAAATTAAAAAGAAAAAACACTGCATCATCTAGCCCCAAAGTCAGTGGAACTTGTGTTATGGGTACTAGATAACTGATAAACTTAAAACAATACATTTAATATATTTTTTATTATATGAAAACACCCAGGACAAATATCTGCAAATCACACAAAATCGTTCTGCCCATAAATATGCAATACAACCACATCAACATTGGTCCCGAGGCGGGAATCGAACCTGTAACCTTCCACATCTCAGGTGGAACTTTGCCCGTTGCGCCGCGCCGCCGCTGAGGTCTGCAAAAGTTCTAACGGTTCTAAAAATATACAGAATGATTCTGCTGCCCGTTGGTTCCCTTAGTCGACTGTTACAACATCCATGGGCTGAGCTGGAGGGGTCTATTCTTACGCCTTGACAGGCCACGCCCACGGTCAAACGGGACTTACGCCGCGACTCAGGGCAGCAGGGCTCACTGAAAATCCTATGCATTTTGTTATTTGATAAGTGTAGTTAATTTGATAAATATTATTTAGTATACGCAATAGGACCAACATGTATTTAATTATAAAGGTTCTTATAATAAATATGATTTAAAAAAAAAGGTTGGGCGTTTCGTGCTGGAGCGATATTAATTTCTTTGTGGTTTTAAAAAATTTCTGCGTTTACCAAAGATACAATAAAACTAATGGAAAAGTAATTTTCCGCAAATCATTATGAATCCTTGTCAAAAAAATCAAAATCAAAAATTCTTTATTTCCATAAATACAAAAATGTACACTTAGAAAAGGTCAAATTCTTAAAATAAAACACTGACACGGAAATAAAGTGGTACTTTTGATTTCTGTCGCTTCGGTATGTAGACTAAAGTAAAGAAGAGACTTAGAAACCTTTAGCCTGTTAGTTGTTATTTTTAGAGTAGGAGCAAAACCCGTCCCAGGCTGTTTTATCTTCTCTGATATTTATCAATATATCTAATCTGATATTTTGTAGTAAGCCTTTTTGCACAGAAAGGTTTTGACAATTTGTTTGAATTTATTTATTGATAGATTTTGCAACTCACTAGGAGTTTTGCTGTAGAAGCGTATACATGATAAAACTAACTTCTATTCAATTGTATTTTGGGAGCATTTAAGAATGTGTTTGTAACCCAAAATTTCATGTTTTCCCAAATGCTCCAAAAAATACCAGTAAATCGAAGTAAGAATTTTCATAAATTACGAAAAGGAAGAAAATCGTTTACGATTTGCGGCAAATTACTTTTCCGTTAGTTTTATTACTTGTTGAACGCAGAAAAAAGTAAAAACCATCAAAAAAATTAAACTCCCGCGATCACCAAAGCTCAGCCTTAAAATTAAATCTTTTTTTCAGTGGCAACGTGGTCATCGAAACAAAGTTCTTCGATGGAGATCTGCTCCTCACGACGTCGCGCGTGAGACTTTACTATGTCTAATTGACTCTACATACATATCTGTCTTAAATGCGTTTACTAGTCAACTTCAAAATGCATTTTCTAATCCCTTCATCTGTAAGTAGAAATCGATGTTGTAATTATATTGTTCAAAATCATAATACAATTGAAAAAAGCAGCAGTATTATATTTTTTTTATGTTTAAGTTTGTACTGTGTAAACTTATTTAACTTTTTTATTTATATTAATTTTAAGTTTAACCATTATAGTGATAAGAATAGAATAGCATTTATTTCGTTAATAAGAGGTGATCAAATTTTAAAATTATATCATGGTTATTGAGCCATACGTTTTGGGTAAACATAAAAATGTTAGGATTTAGGTTACGTTTCCAGTAAGGTATCTCTAAGTTTCAAATTTTCAATTAAAATATAGTTTTTAGAAACCTGTTCAGGTGTTTATTATTATAATAATTCACTACACTAATATTATAAAGGGGAATGATTTGTTTGTTTGAATTGAACAGGCTCCGGAACTACGGAACCGATTTGTAAAATTCTTTCACCATTAGAATCCTTCGTTATCCCTGATGAACATATGCGACAGAATCTACCCGTGCGAAGCCGGAACGGACCGCTAGTTCATAATTAATAATCGGCAAAGAGTAGCCCACGTTGCGTTGCGTGGTTCCATTGTTTTTCCACGTGAACAATAGATGGCGCTAGTAGTTACGATAAAACAATTTCTCAGAGCAGCAAGTTAGCAAACCACGCTAAGACAGCCATGTGATGTGGCCAGTGACTGGTGAGTGAAGGCAGATAAACTTTGTGAGCCTGTACGCAGATAACCAAATAAGTATTAACTTATTTAAAACATTCAACTAAAATATTCTGACCCGAGCTCTCGATCAACGGAGTTATTTACAAGACATTGATATTTCCGTTGACATCTTGTGATCTTTTGACTCTAAGTCGTTATGTAGTCGCTGATATCCCGGCACAAATAAATTTGTATATTCCTAATTTTATGAATGAGGTTTGATTGAGCGACTCGTCTTGATAAAGTTACGACCTTATTTCTCGTTGGGCTTATGCTATACAATGTAGTGATTCATTTATAGTTAAAATACACATTTAGCTGGGTCGTTTATCTAGTTTGCCAGCACCAGTCATCACATTGCAATTATATTATAAAATGCGAAAGTTTGAATGCATGTTTATTACTTCTTCACGTCAAAACTACTGAACGGATCGGGCTGAAATTTTGCATAGATGTAGGTCTAGGACGGGGGCCAAATTCTGCTAACCAATCGCTTTACTATGACAATGGTATCGTCGCAGAATCATCCATAGATAAAAGGAACTCTAGATAGTGCGTGCGGTGTTATTTGCAAGGAGAGATTGATAGAATGGTTTACCTTGACAGATTTGATACGCGTCCTCTTCATCTGTAATTTTTTTCATCAAAGGTTAAATGCCAAAATGTGTCATTTTAAGACGACACCATTTTTATGGTGAAGCGATTAATTTTGTGGAGTTAGGGCCCTGTAATAAAACTACTTTTTATCCCATAAATCAGTACCCATTCGATTTTTTTATTTATTTATTTATAATTAATATACCTACATAGGACTTAAATTTATTATAACACTCTTTAAACCCAAAGTTTGACCCGAATGTTACATTCCTCGGGTTTTTAAATTAAAAGGAAATGTCCCTATCTTCGTACGCAGGTACGAGTAAGTAAAACTCGTAATTAATTATCATAATGATCTAAAGGTAAGTATGTTGGTCTTGTTGGTACTCAAGCATTACATAACATGCTCTAAGCACAGTTAATTCTAACTCGATGCTTATTATAACCTATCTAGAAAGATATAAACTTAGGTAGGTGCTATTCATATATACAGCAAGTCTAATGAATGCGCCTGGATATCGCCTATAGGATAGAAATAACCTATAAACGTTTCCATTGTAAAACGCGTGCGAAACCGCGGCCAGATACTAGTCATTTAATTATGAATGAACGGTCGGCTACCTAGTCTCAGCCTCTATTAAATACATACATTCAGCGTTATTCAGCTTCGTACACCTTATATAAGCGAATAGATGTGAGTGAATATATTTTATCAATAGATCGTGACTTGATCCCGTATTTCATTAGTACGCTGACACGTTTAACGTTATTACCATAGAGGAAATGAGGAACGTATTACGCGGCTTAAGGCAGGAAAAGCTCGCAACAGCCACGACACAGGAACTTTTAGTGAATTACATTAATGGTAGCGATGGTTACATCCTCTTTAACGGGAAGGGAAGAGGCGGTAGCTTCGGCGACGGCGGAGGAAACGCTCCTCATGGATGCCGCTCACACACTCCTCGCATATAAATAATAGAAATTATGTATATAATTAGGTATGTGCCGGCGAGCGACTAGTAGCAGCGTACTTGTCAAGAATCGTAAATCAGCAGTTCAACCTAACAAATCTAAATACACAGGCCCGGCGAACATAGTTCTGGATTACAATTAGAGATGGCGTTACTTATCAAAATGTACGAGAAAACGTTTTTTCTCATAATTTTGCTCCATGATTTTTTTATATTTTTATTAGTTATTCTGCTATTCGGACGGGACAAATCCAACAAATCAAAGTTTATTTAAATCAGTCCAGCCGTTCTTGAGTAATACATTTATAATAAAACTGGTGTAACTAACACGGCTTTGTTTTATACCTATACAGATAGTGAAATTTTGTTGTACTTAAGTACTTAGATGATTATTGGCACTATATTCGATTGTAGAATCATAGTAATTATTTGTAAACAAAGGGGTTACAAATCCAAAAAAATATTGGTATAAAATATTTTATGACACAGGTATCTTCAACGAGCAAATTTCAGAAGTTCGAAACAATGTTTTGTTTTGATCAATTTGATTCACCATCTAATCCGTCTCTCGTCCGTTTTCAAATATGAATTTGAACCTTTTTCGCTGCCGGTGCGTGCGTTGTTTAGTGATTAACTTGCCGTTATCTTTTATGTTATTGTGATTAGTTTTTGTTAACTTTTCATTCATCTTTGTTGGACATGCATGGGTGGGTAATCGCCAAGCGATAAACCCTTAAAATATAAAAAATAAACATTGTTGACATCAAATAACTTTGATTCTAGAACGGAGTTTATCTAAACTCACTATTATAATAATTACATATTATATTGAAAAATAGCACTAAAAAGAACATTTAAAAATCAGCTTTGATTTAAAAAGCTATTCACCGCGCGATCAAAGTTTGCAGCAAATGCTAGTAATTATTAATTATTACGAAGACATTTTGATAAAATATTAGGCGCTTTTTGATAGGAAGGTCGGTGTTATCGGTTACATACAGCTATTACACATTGTAGGTACCTCTATATCTGTATACTTAGGTAGCTGGTAGATAAGCTACCATTGATTTGTTTGGTTGAGTGTGATGTTTCTAAATTGGTTAAGCACATCACATTAATAATAAAAATACGAAAGTTTATAGATGCTTAAATGTTTGAATGGATGTTTTTCACCTCTTCACGTCAAAACTAATGAACGGATCGAGCTGAAACTTTGAATACAGGTTATTTTATTTTATTTTTATTTATTTGGGAAACGAAAAGCTTATGTTTAAGTAACAATAGATTCATAGGCTAGAACAAATGAAGCTAACAACAGTTTCCACTTGACATTTTAGGTCTGGAATCACACATGGGCTATATCCCATAAATCAGTCCGTTCCCATGGGATAGAAATAACCTGTACATGTATCCATAGAAACAATGAATGAAAAGCCGCGGGCAGAAACTATAGTATTATAAATAGGTACGAAAGTTTGTATGGATGATTGTTACTTCTTCATGCCAAAACGACTGAACGGATCGGGCTGAAATTTTGAATACAGGTAGATAATATTAGGATCCGTTCCGTAGTTTCGGCGTGAGGTAACAAACATTCAAACTTTCGCATATGTATTATTAGTGTGATGTGATACCGACGCGCGACGCCACGTAAGCTGCATACGGTACGTTCCGGTTCCGATGCAGTGGACGCACAACTTAACTCTACGTATATACCTAGTAGCAATGTAACGTGAAAATGGGCGAAACGACACTAGTCATTTTTGCTATTTATTTATTTGTTTATTCAATTGGTAGTGTCGTTTCGCCCATTAATGGGCGGAAATAATGGGTGAAAGGACACTACTCCTATTATTTTATCTGTGACTACTATAAATTAAAGTAAATAATAAATAATGCTGGACAATTCACGCAGCATTATCTAACCCCAAGCTAAGCAAAGTTTGTGTTGTGCGCAGTAGATAAATGATATGCATAATACAATAAATATATAATTGTTTTTTTATTATTCATAGAAAACGACTAGAACCCCTGAAACAAATAAATAAATAATGCTGTACAATTCACACAGCATTATCTAGCCCCAAGTTATGCAGAGCTCGTGTTATGGGTACTAGATAACTGATACATAATAAAATATAATATACAGATAGTTTTTTTTAGAACACCCGGAACCAATATCCATAGATCGTAGAAACATTTGTCCATTTTGTCCCAAAGCGGGAATCGAACCCGCAACCTTCTGCGTCGTAGGCGGACCTTCGCCCACTGCGCCACAGAGGTCGTCAACTCTAGCTACAGACATGTGTAGAACGGGCGGGCGGCGCGGCGCGGGCGACGACTACGCGCCGGATGAACACCAAATGTGTGATATTTTAGGAATGTTGATTACCTTCTTCCTGTTTCCGGCATGGCCCCACTACACCGCTTGATCCGCCGACTCGCTTCAATACATAACTGCTAATTAGTGATGAATAATTAATACTCTGTTGACATACGTTTATTGACGGTGGGGTGATGGGAGACCGCACTATAACGCACGCATACTTTCCGTCAGTCAGTAAGTAGGGAGATACTCTACCGGAAGGTCCGGAAAAAAATAAAAAAATTCAATAACTTTATTTCTTTAGGCCTTAAATTTTTCTTTCTTTCAATTTCAATAACTTAATATTTTTGGGCGCGATGGCGCTCATTAGGGGAGGCTTATGTCCAGCAGTGGACTGATTTAGGCTGATGATGATGATGATGATTTCTTTAGGCTTACAAAATAAGCACTTAGAAGCTAGATATGTAGTTTTTTGGTGAAAAACCTGGTACAAAGCTTCGACTTTTTCTTTTACCGGTCTTCCATCGAAAATTAGGCCATCCTACTGCATTCATACTAAAAGTAAAAACTCTGTCCGTCTGTCTTTGTGTGTTAGTGTTACCTGTTCACGCCTTCCACGGCTGAACCGATCTTAATGAAATTTGGCAAGACAAATCCTTTCCTTTTTTATTGACGTCTACTTTTTCATCCGGAACCGTAGTAATAGATTTCACCCTTTCGGTGGTACTCTAAAAACGCGTGCGAAGCCACGGGTAGAAGCTATTTTTACTATGAATTTGACAAACAATATTTAGTCGCATCGCATGTCTCGCTTCTATAGCGGAGCTAAACAAGGGGAAGTAGTACAATTTCCACCTCCGCCCGTAGATGAAATCATCTCGCAGGAATGGGGGGTCAGCATGAGTTTACGCAGACATCCTGTACTATTCCAAACGTCTAATGATTCTGTAAAAGAAGCTGTGCTCTGGCTGTTCAGGCGAATCCGCACTTCCTGACGTTAGCTGGGCGTTTGGATTGAAAGACGCCGCGCCGCCGCCGTAAAAACGGGTCCTATCCTAGTCCTATCCTGGGTACTTATAATAATTTATTATTAGAAAATTATATCACTATTGTATGGAGAATAATCCCGAGGTCTTAATATTCCCGAATAGGATACCTATAGTAATTGGTAGGTAAGTTATGATTAGTATAAATTAATCGAACAGTTTGTAATACATTTTTAAGCTGACTTCACATCAGTTAGCACTGTTTCTAAATTTGTGTAGCTAAGAGTTTTCATTGTTTCAGAATGCTGTTTTCATACGAAATTTCCTAGCATCAATTAAGTGAAAACTCATATATTTTTCGAGATAATTACAGTAGAAAAGAGCTTATTAACAAAGAAAATTACAATCAAATAATAGAATTCAATTAAAACTATTACTAACTGCCAACTGTTGCAAACAATCTACAGGTAGCTCAACTGATCCATATCAATACCAGTCGGAAGCGTCCCAAGACGCTGACTAGCTGCATTGCTCCGCTGTATGGCAATGCTGATGCGCTGTGCCAGATACCTACTCACCAGCTCTCGGGTCACTAGGGTAATTACTATCAATTTTTTCAATGTAAATTCAAGGAAGACGACTGTAACTCATTGAGTAAAAATACCTACTTACTGCGTAATATTGTGTACGAAGTACCGTAAAACCTTACAAGATTGCCAAACTGATTTGATTTTGCCCACCACGGTACTTTTTTTAAAATTCTTCATATTATCGAGAATGTTTTAGTAGCTTTTATTTCTTGTTTGTTGGTAGATACTTGAATATGTCACTGGCAGCACTAAATAACCGATTGTCGCTAATTTCACTTCAGTTGACTGTCAGTTGGTGTCAAAGTTTGGTGGTGTGTTTGGCGGGCCAAAGTTCGTGCGGAAAACTTTTTCAAAAACAGTACTTGCAGTTGCAGCAGGCAAGTAATTATTTTACCACTATAAGTTTGTAACAAATAAATAATAACTATCGAATATCTGACACGAAACCTCTTTTAAACTCGAAAATATTAAGTTGGGCAATGTCAAAGTACCTTTTCTGGAGTACTGTTTACTACTTTGCCCACCAAAATATTGCTGTCAGGGTTGTCACTACGACATTAAATCAAAATTGATTTATGTAGGTCCTATTAGTAGTAAGTCGTTTGGTATTATCTAACCACCTTTTAATTGATGATGCCTATTTTATTAGGAAAGTAGCTAAATATCAGCTGTTTCCGGTCAATGACCTTTATATTAGTCGTGTTTCTTGTATTGAAATTGTAGTGTATATACTTGTAGTTATACATTTAATTTTTTTGTACGTATAGTAGTAGGTACTAAATGCTATTTATAAGGAAGGTCTATAAAACAAGTGTTTCGATCATAATTGTAGAGTATTTCCAATTATTTATTTTTTCAATTCCTCTTTATCAAATAATGTAATGCAAAATTTACCATTTCTACAGTTTTTTTTTGTATATTAATGCCTTTATTTGTTTTATAATCTAAATGAGGTAGGTACTTACCTTATTATTTATAAAAATATTTATAGACAACTATTACTTTTTCTTGATTAAAGTTTTTGTCGACGTTAATAAGTTAAAACTTAGGTACTATGCACCAACAGTTGACATGGCAGCAGTTGAATAGGTACTTAATTATATTTCATTATAATTAAAGGCTGTTGGTAAACAATAAAAATGTGACAACCCTTGCGCATCTTTTTATTTGTATGAAAAATTTCAAAAAATTATTTGGGTCTTTGCCCACTCAATTTTGGCGGTTAATTTGCTTGCTTGAACGTTTTATATTAAGATATAAAGTAACATTGATTATCCCTATTGCTTGTTCCGTAAATCTTGTTATCCTAAGGTCAAAAATACCGGAATTACGATTTTTTTTGCAAAATGGGCAAACTCGGAAAAAAAAAATATATTTGGCCCGCTCTCTAAGATTATGATTTTTACACATACCGTCCCATTTTATTCGATTTATTATCTATTATTTGCAAAGAAGAGTATATTTAAAATAATGTAGCGCAAAATTATTATTAGAACTATACATACTTTTAAAATTATCTTAAATTGAACCACTAAATCCAAAAAAATTGGGCAAAGTTGCACGGTTTTACTGTACCTACTATGTTAGTCAGTAATCACCATTCTGATGTGACACCTCACATCAGAAAATTAATTTGAGAGAAAAGCCTATTTGGTGAACAGCTTCGGTACTCCCGGTACAGTCACGCCCCGGGTCAGCGATCCCAATACGTCACAGCTTTGCCTACGTCATTGAATGCTCAATAATGTTCATCCGTTCACATTTATTTGCTTACGTGTGCTCATCCGATTATCGAGACTTGACTGTCATTCACTTATTCACACTAATATTATAGAAGTGAAAGATGTATGGATGGATGTTTGTAATCAGTGGCGGCGTAGCGTGGGTTGGTACCAGGGGCAATTTTCTTCCAAGCACCCCCCCCATCTCCAAAAATACGGAAATATTTAGTCATTTATTTGTTTAGAACGGCGGCGATTGCCAATTACACTAATTAAATTATTATAGGTAATTTAAATACAAACAAAAAAAACACAGAAATATGACAAAATTAAATGAATAATTATTACTTTTCTATGAAAATGTCTAAATTAAAATTATACATTGTTAATAATAATTTTAATATATGAAATCGGTCATTCATCCCTCTCACAATAGATCATACAAAAAGACATTAGGTCCATCCATTCGTCCGCAAATATAATCACAGTCTGGAAAAAAATTAAGCAACGAGTTACCTACTTAAATGTTTTCCAGACTGTGATATATTTTCGACGCCCTCAACGAGTTGATGGCGTCGAGAGCGTGAGGCAGCGGCGATTGATGGTGTCCTACAGTACGGCAAGGTGGTAGAGCGAGGAGCCGCTGTGACTTCTACCGCGAATATAATTGTTTGGCACGTAAAGGCGAAGCAACTGGTTTAGTAGATCAGGGCTGTCAATAATGTTCCTAAAAATTTTAACATAAATACTGAAACGCATTGGTCAGAACGGTCGAGCAGAAATTTTGCATACAAGTATAATTAAAGTTTTAAACTTAAACTTTTTTCATCCCATAAATCAGTTCCCATGGGATAAAAATCACTTAATCTTTTCCGTGGAAACAAAGCGTGCGAAGCCGCGGGTAGACTAGAACAGTAGAACTCATTATTTTTATTGGAAATAGGTATTTTGTACAGAAGTCTTTCAACCGTAATACATTATAGGTCACGGCACGGCAATATTTAGATAAGTCGCTATTTTCTTTACTTCACTGTTTAGTCGACCCATAATTTGTACATGGTGTGTGTAGCACCCTTTAATTTAAAAAAACACGACTCGTAGGTATTCTAGTATTTCACATGCTGTTATTTTTTTTCACTTCTTTTGCTCAAAAAATGTGTCAATATAACGTAGCTTAGCAGGCGTAATATTCAATTTTAAGGTCTAGGGTTAAGTAAAAGTATTTTTTCTTTTAATTTTTGTTTGAAATCATCAGCCTGTACATCACCCAAGCAGCATCACAAGCTGTATAACAGCTGTATTAAAGTTCGTTTATACTCTTAATGCTGTATTACTTGCTGCATAAAGGCTGTATAAGCGCTTATACAGCTCTTGTACAGCTAAAATGGGCACAAATTATACAGCGTTTTGTGTTATATTAGCTGTACAGTAGCTGTATAAGCATAAAATAGGCTGCATAATAGCTGTTTTGCAGCTGTACTATGGTGTAAGAGGAAACCAATACACTCCAATTACTACATTGTAACACACTTGTGCAGCTTTACGCTGTAAAAAGTCTGTTGAACAGAGTTACAAAAGAATTAAAACGAAACAGAAGATATATTTTAATGATGGCGTTCAATTATAACAGCTGTATTGATCAAAGTGACATTTTATTATAAATGCTTTGTGTTTAAAGATTTGGAGATTCGATAGGCGCAGGATACAGTGCATTATCGTGCAAAAATAAATTTATTGTGGACATATATATGTTTTGTGATAAAAAATAAACGCGCCCGCAAAATAACCAGGGAAGAGATATTAAATAAGGTAAGTAAATATGGTTTTTATAGGTTAGAATTTAAAAATGTTTGAATTAATGGACGTAGAGCCTCATTGGTGCATAGTAGATTATTGGACAAACTGAAAATATTGATAAACATAAAAACATTAGTCTAATTTTTATGTAATCATGTTCGTAATCTTCGATTGGTAATTGATAAAATGGCGACAATTTGCTAAGCAGCTTAGATTCTATTTTGATGGTCTTATAGCATTAATAGCTGTACTATGTAGGTAATGGATACTATTATTCAGCTTTAAGCTGTTGAAGGGCTGCATAAACGAATAAATTTACTATTAATGCTGCATAGCAGTGTTTAGAACATAACCTGTAACTCTTAATACTTATAGCATTAATAGCTGTACTATGTAGGTAATGGATACTAGTATTCAGCTTTAAGCTGTTGAAGGGCTGTATAAACGAATAAATTTAATATTAATGCTGCATAGCAGTGTTTAGAACATAACCTGTAACTCTTTTTAGGGATACGTAATATAAAGTGAAAAACCAAAATGCACTGCGAGATCACATCACGTTTTCGAAAATAAAGTAAGTAATAAAGGTATTTTCTAGAAATTTCAAAGCAATTATTGTAGATTTGCGTCCTAGAATTTGTAAAGAAATAAATAAAGTAAATATTTGTACTAAATTATGTTTTTTCTTCGTTCTTGGTATTTATTTATTCCGTGTATATTATCTATTTTATGAAGTATTTTTATATTAATTTATGTTTCTACTTGCTTATGAATATTTAATAATTATTATTACCTATGTATTATGTTGTATACACCCCTGCCTTTCTTAAATTTTCAAATTTCTTTCCATCCAAAGGTTGCCTGGAAGAAATCGCTGCTAAGCGATAAGGCCGCCCATTGTACTATTATGTTTAATGTTTATATCTGTTTTGTTTTAGCTTTATATTATTATATTAACTCATTTATTTTAGATCACAAATCGAATCCATAACAAAATACAAATTTATAAAATGTCACTTAAAATTATTACACAATAAAACCAAACAAAATAGAATTAAATTTAACTAGAAATAAGATTAAATAATAAAAAAATATATATATAAAAAAAAATAGAAAAAAAAATTATAATAATAAAAAAATTATAAAAAAATAAAATAATAATAATAAAAATTCTAAAAAAATTAAAAAAAAATATATAAAAAGAAATATAAAAATAATAAAAAAATTATAAAAAAATTTAATAATAATAATAAAAATTCTAAAAAAATTTAAAAAAAATATATAAAAAAAAATTATAAAAATAATAAAAAATAATAATAAAAAAAATTATAAAAAATAATAATAATAATAAAATTATAAAAAAATAAAAATAATAAAAAAAAATCTTAAAAATAAAAAGCTTTACTTTGTGGTGTACAATAAAGAATTTTGTATTGTATTGTATTGTAAAGTGATGCAGTCCAAAACAGCATACAAATGCACAATAATTCAAAATGGCGACTCTGTCACTTATACAGATTAAGGCTGTACTATAGGCGTCATTTACTTTTATTGCTGTTTATTACTCTCAAAGACAGAAATTATACAGCTATAGTCTGTAAAACGGTGTACAATTACACCATAAAAAGAAGCTGTAGAAGAGCGTTTGCCTACTTCATAATACAGCATTAAGATTTGAGGACCACCATAATACAGCTCTAAGCTGTATTAAGTAAGTGACGGTATGCAAAATGCAGCTATTGTACAGCTTTAATACTAAAATGAGATTAAAGCGTTACAGGAAACTTAAAGCTGTACAAGACAGTTATCATACACTGATTTAGAACTTTAAGCGTACTTTGACTCCTTAATACAGACTTAATACAGTTAGAGCTGAATAATTGCTCCTAAACCGACATTATAACACTACAATATCTTTTCAACGTTCTTATACAGCTGTAAAACAGCGTTAAGTGCTATATTGGCTGCTTTTTAGGTGTTCATTACGCTTGGTTGCTGCTTGGGCAGACATTCAACAAATTAACCTACTAAACCCTATAACCGAGTACTTAGTAGGTACAGTAGGTACCTTCTACAGGCTGCCGCTGTCGTGACTCCTCAGCCCGAGTGGAGCGTGGTGCATTCAACCGTTTCGGAGGGTAGCTGAAAAAACTCGCCCGCTTGAACGATTTGTTTGTCAGTTCTCGACCACAAATCTTTTCTTGTGTTAGGTAAGGTAGATGCTTTTTGTGGTAGGTATTCGATGGAGAATATTTCGGGATTCCTTTAAATGCGAGACCTAGGTATTTGTTGATATGACAATGAAAACATTATGTTAAACCGAAAACGCAAATAATCCATCAATTTAACAATCAGGCCATAAAATCTTATGCTGGGCACAGACCAAGCGAGCGAGAGCGAGCGAATGCAAACGATTGGGATTTGACAATCGGTACGTTCGTTCCATATTGCTTTGATGTAGCGACAGCCGCCGGAGCACGGCCGAAGATGAACGAAGGCCCTTGTTTGGACTCGCTTGCTTTCGCAATGACGTCCACACTGGTACTTTTGCGTTCGTTCGTTAGCCTTCGCTCGCTCTCGCTCGCTTGGTCTGTACCCGGCATTAGATTAAGGCTTTGTACTTCAAATGACCTCCATAACATAAAACGTGTAAGTTTTAAAGATCGAACTGATCAATTTCGAGAGATGTATTTGGTTCGCTCAAGGATCTGGTGCCGCTTGCATTCTGATCAGCTTCCTTCCTTTAAAGGCCTGGGTTACATCACTATTTGATTTAAGGAGGTAGGGGCCGATGGATTTGAAATATGAAATCGGTTATCGCCGTTAATTATCGATTCATCGTAAGTGCTCCGCCATCTTGGATGTAAGTGAGCGGCCATGTTTGATGCGCGGCTTCCGGCGCGCGCGTGTCTACGCATGCTAATGTTTGCGCTTGCGCAGCCCTGTGTCCTGTTTGCCTAGGTTGTTATTGCTGCCACTGTCACATACCGTCAAAGGGTATCAAGCAGTTATGCAATGCACTAGATAACTGCATCTATTTATACATAACAACTGTTCAAATGACTTGTTAATTCCAAATAAAACCGGCCAAATGCGAGTCGGACTCGCGCACGAAGGGTTCCGTACCATTATCTACAAAAATCACGTTTCTTGTATGGGAGCCCCCTTAAATATTTATTTTATTCTGTTTTTTAGTATTTGCTGTTATAGCGGCATCAGAAATACATCATCTATGAAAATTTCAACTGTTTAACTATCACGGTTCATGAGATACAGCCTGGTGACAGACGGACAGCGGAGTCTTAGTAATAGGGTCCCGTTTTACCCTTTGGGTACGGAACCCTAAAAATACTACCTAAATTTCAATGACATCCTATCCCCACTTGCTTTTTGAGACATTGTTCTTAAAAGTAGGTACATAGTACTAAGTAGGTACCTAGGTATCTACTATCTATCTAGTGTACTATGTAAGAGAAGACGATAAGACTAATTAATAATATATAATGTAAACCATCTTTTACCTTTGCTACATCCGGTCCGGACCGGGTACATAATTATAAGCTACCAACTAAGAGTGTTGGAATAGTAAAATATTCATGTTCATAATTATTAATACTATTTAACGGGTATTTATCGCGTTTATTTACCTATTTTTCCCGACGTTTCGACAGGTTTACACACTGCCGTGGTCACGGGATGACTCCGATAAATAAACGTGATAAATACCCGTTAAATTGCATTAATAATTATGTGTTCAGATCGCGTAAGCTTAAAAATATTTATTCATGTTCATTCACCTATGTATAATTATGATTGCAATAAACGAAATATGAAATAAGTTTCGAGTTATAATCATGGGGCATTTGTCGCATGTGCTTCCCACTTGTGTTTTGATGCTGTGCCGATATCTATGCCAATTTCTAAGTCACGGAGGGTCAGAACTATTATTCGAACATTTGGGTTGGTCTTGGCCCCCTGCTGATGTACCTACGCAGCATCATCCTTAACATAAGTTAAGTAAATAATAAATAAATAAATAATGCTGGATAATTCACACAGCATCATCTAGCCCCAAGCTAAGCAGAGCTTGTGTTATGGGTACCAGATAACTGATATACATAAATACAATACAATACATAGAGAGATATTTTTTACTATACATAGAAAACGACCAGAACACCCTGAACAAATGTCTGCAGTTCGTACACACATTTGTCCCGAGGCGGGAATCGAACCCGCAAGCTCCTGCGTCGCAGGCAGGCCTTCGCCCACCGCGCCACATCGGTCGTCTAGTTAAAGGTTTATGAACCTATAGCTTAACTTAATGTTATAGGTATACACTATATGTGTTTGTGTATGCTGGGTTACTAGGTATCTAGAAGCCTAGAAGTACCTATAAGTCAAGAATGATGAGAGACAGACCGGCTGCGCGCGCATAAACTCATCATAACATAACTCATCCTGCGAGATAAGGGAACCTCTCATTCAAAGCCAACGGCATCACTTTCACATATAAACACAAACAAGAGGAATGTTTATTCAATTCAATTGTCCCGTATCTTATTTACATTAGTAATACGATTCTCGCTAAGTAGGTCTCTGGTAGCATCCTGCTATAGCGTCCAATATCTCAACAGAAGGTAACTTAGCATTACCTCAACTGTCAGAAGAAGAATCTATAATGACCGGTCGGTGTTACGAGGCGTAATGTAACGTCACAGAGTAATTTTTTTAATAATATCCCAAAAAATTTCGATTTCGGCAGGATTCGAACCCGCGCCTCACCTCAGTACAGGTGCGCTCTAACCAACTAAGCAACGAGATCGACACATGCCTGGTCGAAAATATCTGGGAAGATTTACCCAGTGCGAGTAACGCACTATAAAGCAAAAAAAAAAGCTAAGTCACATAGTAATGTTAGTAACGTACTGTGGTAACGTGGTGGTAACGTGAAACGCAGCGAGCGTTCGTGCATTCAGTTGTTCGCTAGGTTAGCCTAAGGGGAAAGAAGGCGCTCGCAACGTGAAGATAGACGGATTTTAGCACTGTAACTTATGTAGTACGTAAGGCTCGTTGCGTTGCTACGTTACGCCCCGTAACACCGGTTAGTACCCAGCTGTACTGGGACAAAAGTTGTCTAACTTGACCCAGTTGTTCTGTGCACCAGAAATTACTAATTGCAAAAATGACAGCTATTTACACATTCATTTGTCACATAAACGCATACTATGTACATAAAAAAATGGTTTAATAAGTACTCACGGATTACAAAATGGCTTTTTTATGTAAAAATAAAAAAGTAAAGGCTCATAAACCTATGCTAACAGCTTTTATACAACAGACAATACATAGATATTTTTTTGACAGAATATACCCAGTACACACGGAACAAATATTTGCACATCGTAAAAACATGTGTCCCGAGGCGGGAATCGAACCCGCAACCTCCTGCGTCGCAGGCGGACTATCGCCCGCCGCGCTACATCATCGGTCGTCTTACCGGTTGAAGCTGTCATGTCAATACGCTATAGAAATATAGAGCCTCTGAATTTGTTATGGTTTGATGTGACAGGGAAAACTTTTTGTACCTTGCCTACGGTGTCTGGTTTAGCATATTTTTCTTTCGAGAAGTTTCCTGGAATCGTTAATAAAGTCGTATTTTTAGCACGAATTGTTTTGCTAACTAACCCTTTGTTTCGTCCATTGTAAAGTTTTTTTATTCGTGCTTTGTTCCTATCCCGCATGGGGCCATTGGGGCCATAAAGGAAATGACATGTGGTTCCCAAAATCTGCCGGAGAAAGTTTAGTGTGGACATTCTGGCTTTGTCCACAAATAAGAACGTGTTCGTGCTCCTTTCTGCTTTGTTGATACTACATACATATACGTTGGTATACTATACATATACAAAAAAAATAAGGTGATAGCTTGCTCAGTCATACCTATAGCGTAGCGCGGTATTGATATGGATCAGTTGTGCTTGTACCTCTAGACTGTTTGCTACAGTCTGGAGTTAGCCCAAAAATTTCACTTGTAAAAACTAACTACGTAGTCCTAATCTTTTTCTATTCTTTTAATGTAATTTTCTTTGATATATGGTTCCGTAGCGCCAACGTGTTAATCGTTAACTTAATATTTAGCTATCTATAGTTTACATAAAGTAAAATTAACAAGTAAATTATAAATAATTAGTTACCTACCCAGTAAATTATAAATAAAATATGAAATAACGTGTGATGTCTCTTTGTAATGTTATTTTATGGTGTACAATAAAGCATTTTTGTATTGTAAAATAGTAGGAAGGATACTATTATAATACTCGTAGTAGTACTAAGTATGACGTCCCCATGTCTGTAGTAGGTAAGTAAGTATTAGTTTTTTTTCTAAACTTGTAAGATAACATTTGAGTCGGAGGAAAAAAGAAATGGTAAGTTTATAGATGAGGTGAGAGAATATCCACAACAGCTGACCGTCCGGCTGGCAGCCCTCGCACACCTGCCACATTCCGAGCGCGCAGGGCTTCGAACACCCCAGTGCGAGCCGAGCCCACTCCGAGCCATGAACTCAACCTGACCACACGGACAAAAAAGCTTGAATGTATTAGCTCCTTACTCTACGAAGGTAGCTACTAGCTAGGTGTAGGTAGACGTTAACATCATGAATCGGTTCTAAACTTATTCATACGATTGTCGGGGTCGAATAAAAAATAATATTTTTGCGATGGCCATATCTCAAGAAGAACCGACAACCGCTGCTGGAGTAAACGTGGTCTTGAATGGAGACCGCGACTCGGCAAACATAGTATAGGACGCCCTCCGATAAGGTGGGATGACGATTTGCGAAAGACTGCTGGCAGATGCTTGACGATTTGCGAAAGACTGCTGGCAGATGCTTGATGCGGCAAGCTAAGACAGGGCGCTATGGCGCTCATTAGGGGAGGCCTATGTCCAACAGTGGGCTACTACAGGCTGATGATGATGACTTGAGATATTATTATTACTTTTTTATGTTTTATTATCTAGGATTCTAATGGTGAAAGAATTTTTCAAATCGGTTTAGTAGTTTCGGAGCTTATTGAATTCAAACAAATTTCCTCATTATAAGTAGTTATTGTGCCATAAGTTATGGCACAATAACTAATAACTAATACAGTTATGGCCCATAACTGTAATAGTTAGACATAAGTATTGTATATATTGAAGTCTTCTATAAAACTGTAGTACATCACTTTGCTCTATTGTCAATAGTTTCCGCAGCGTACGCGTTAGGTATAAGGATTTTTTATGGTATTTTTTTCACACCTTGCGTTACATTATCGAAGTTTTCATACGGATCCCTAACTTTTTTGAAAATACTCTTTATCCTATGTTCATCACATCAGACAAGAATAATGTAGGATTCTAATGGTGAAAGAATTTTTATAATCGGTCCTGTAGTTTCGGAGCCTATTCCCGTCAAACAAATAAACAAACAAATCTTTCCTCTTTATAATACACTCGAGAGCAATGAATCCGGGTCACTCAAAGAATCCAAAAAATCTCGGAAAGTAAGATTGCTAGGTTAATGCAATAAATTGTATTTAATAGACAATTTAATACTCCTTAAATGAAAGTTAAAAAAATATGAGTCACCATACATTTTATTTACACAAAACTACATAAAGAAAAAAAACTGCTGATCTCTCCTTAAAACAAAAATAGGAAACATGAAATTTTTGAACTTTATGACGATTTTCTTGAATTTCAATACTTCGTATTACCTCCTCGTGCTTCCATTACTGCGTTTACGCGGTTTGGCATGCTGTACACCAAGTTCCTTATACGATTTTGGGGAATATTCTCCCATTCCTCTGTGAGAGCAATTTTGAGCTCAGGAAGCGTGATTGGGGGAGGGTTTCGTTGTTTTACGCATCTCCCTAGCTCGTCCCAAGCATGCTCGATCGGGTTGATATCCGGGCTGCGCGCTGGCCACTCCATACAAGTAATGTTCATCTCTTGAAGGTAGTCATTCACAATCCTACCTGTATGAGGTCGGGCATTGTCATGCATAAATATAGCATCCTCACCCAAATTGACCATAAATGGACCAACGTGTTCGTTGAGGATTTCTTCCACATATCTTACGCTAGTTAAAGAGCCGTTTTCTATGATCACCAGCTCTGTGCGACTTTCAGAGGAAATTCCGGCCCACACAAGTACAGACCCACCACCGTAGGCTACTTTTTCTTCGATGCATGCTTGCTTGAATCTTTCCCCTGGTCTTCTATACACTCTGTGTCTTCCATCGTGCTTGTAGAGCATAAATTTTGATTCGTCGGAGAACAATTTATTGCATTAACCTAGCATTCTTACTTTCCGAGATTTTTTGGATTCTTTGAGTGACCCGGATTCATTGCTCTCGAGTGTATATTACACACTATTATAAACCATTTATATTTAAAAGTAGCTTCTAAGTCTTCGAAGTCCCGGGGACTTCGCTCGCGTTTTGAAAGTAGCCTTGGTATATCCCGAGGACGGCCCGGGAATATTGTTAACCTCCCTGACAAATTTCAATAAGATCAGTTGAGCCGTTTAGGTGTGAAAAAGTTACAGAGTCAGACAGGGTTACTTTTGAATTTAAAATATTAGTAGTACGGATATTGCGAAGTAAAAACGTATTTGCGTATAATCATCAGCTAGTTTTTAGGGTTCCGTACCCAAAGGGTAAAAACGGGACCCTATTACTAAGACTTCGCTGTCCGTCTGTCCGTCTGTCACCAGGCTGTATCTCATGAACCGTGATAGTTAGACAGTTGAAATTTTCACAGATGATGTATTTATGTTGCCGCTATAACAACAAATACTATAATATATATATCTAAAAACAGAATAAAAGAAATATTTAAGAGGGCTCCCATACAACAAACGTGATTTTTTTGCCGTTTTTATAGATAAATGGTACGGAACCCTTCGTGCGCGAGTCAGACTCGCACTTGGCCGGTTTTATTCTCTTATTTGCCCGGCTTCACACAGGGGCAGTGTTTCTCTGAGCGGGGGGAGCAAGGGGGGAGGCTTTGTTTGAGAGCACGCGCTGCCAAGGTGAGCCAACACTATGCAGGCACATAAAACTCCTGCGCAGATGTATCTCAAACTTTAGACCGTTTACGTAAGCTTACAATTTAAATCCTACTAAATAAGGCAATTCAAAAGGTGGGAGGATGAGTTAAAAACAATAGCAGGAAATACATGGATAAGGTTGGCGAGAGATAGAACAAAGTGGAAGAGGCTAGAGGAGGCCTTTGCCAAAAGAGGGCAAACAGAAGAATTATTGATGTCGTAACAATAGAATAAGTAATAGTATTTAAAAAAACAAATTGTTAAATTTTCTGAATAAAGGCTTGAAATGAAATGAAATAAAGGCGAAAATTCGTGACAGGTGCCGTGTTGTGGAGGTGTTTGGTCAAAGTAAACGCCCTAGCTAGGAAGGTACTGAATTGATCGACCTGAAATATTGCACACATAAAGATCTGGACCTGGAATAAGATATATGCTGCTTTTTATTCCTAAAAATGCGTGCGAAGCCGCGGGCATGAGCTGGTTTATTATTATAACAGCCATGCTTCAGAGATGGGTGGCCACTTAGATAAAAGTAAAAAAAGGGAGATGAGATTCTACCATCTCCAAAGTGTATGGGTCAAGTCAGGTCCAACTATGTTCCCTCACCTCAGTTATAGTCGGACCGCGGCGGCGGCGCGGACGGTGGCGTTTGTGTTTCGCGTGCTTGCTACGACGTATACTTTGTGTGATTTCGACTAAAACACCACGACGAAAAAAGGAGAGATACGCTACTGAAGCTGAAGCCCCCTTTAAAGTTTGATCCTTTATTTTTTTACACCCTGTATACTAGGTTTGGTATTGTTGAGATTGACTTTGAGACCTGAGTAAAGGGTTAAGGCATTAAAACATGCTAATTTTAGAACATCCTTGAAGTTATACTTCTTTGTGCTAACAGTGGTGTTAGAACATTAACAATTTTACCGCGTCTACTCTGGTAAAGCCTATAACTGACTGGTGATTATTAGGTACCTACCTACATAGTTAAATTATAGTCGAAAGTTTAAGCACCACCCACTCGTCTGCCCAAGCTCAAGTTGTTCGTCCAACACAAGAACGCATAAGTTTGCGTTTCACGTTATATAACCGGAGGGGTTCGACGCCCGAGATGCAACCTTTAAGGTCGACCCGGGGCGGCGCGGCCTCCAGCTCACTTACACTTACAGCTTGTATTGTACAGAAAACAATAAATTAACCTCTCTTTCATGGAAAACCGTCTTGGTACCATACTAAAAAAATTATGCGCTATGGCTTTGACCAGTTTTATCTATGCGAATTCCGAAATGGATAGTTATATTACATTATAAGGCTGCCTTTCCACCAGAGACTATGTTTCCAGCTGACCAATAGGGTCGCTTCTGTATCACACTATCACAAAAAGCAGCACTTGCTGCCTATCACGGCTATGTGTCATCTGTGTTGCTCTATGGGCTACCATTATGGGGTAATTCGGTGGAGTTACCCAGAGTCTTTAAGGTCCAAAAAAAGTGTATGCGTGCGGTTTGCGGAGCCTGGTTTCTTGATAGCTGTAAACCACTATTTAAAAAAACTAAAGTTCTTCCCTTGCCATGTTTGTATATCAGAGAAATCTGCACATTTGTAAGACAATACCCATATTATTTCAAAACTAAGGAAGAAGTTTTATCTAGGCATACGGCGATGGCGTGTGTATTTAGTTGTATGTGAGAGCTTCCACACACATCGGTATTAAAATACTGATCCGTTTTATCGGATCGACACATACACTGATTCCATGTCTAGTAACTGCGATGTGAACATTACCTACCTCCAGAAGCGATGGATCCGTTAAAAACGGTCCTATAAACTCGGTGCGAACATTACTTACCTCCAGTAGCGAGTGACATATCCGTTAAAAACGAACTTTCTGTGTGGACGAACACTTACGAATACCTAGGTAGGTACTTTCCGTAAAGTGTATTCGGCTACTTTCTGGCAACAGAGAAAATTTAAGAAAAGTCCCATTGACCCTACCAAAACAAAAGGGCAACTGGGAATGAATGAACCTTACAATCCTGAAAGGAATTAACGATGACTTGCAAAATATTCTTAATAGTGTCCTCCTATTATAAATATTTTTGCACGTCATCGTTCAACTAGACTAGACAGATTATGATTGTCTATGAAGTCTAGCTCCATTTAAGGGTGGAACGAATTAGATTCGCCAAAATAAAAATTCCTGCCATTCAGTTAATGATCGACCTTGTATAAAACAATTTCCACCTATTGTTTGCCAAATAAGTAGAGAAGTTTTTGTGCAGCAAAAATACGATTGTTCCGCGTTTAATGGGTATGTAAAATTTTATGGCCGTCTCATTTAGGAAACAATGAGCCGAGCAGACCCTGCCTTCTTGTGCTTGGGTTGGGACTGCGGACGGAAATAAGCAGTTTTTGTGAGTCGGAGCCGCCGCCGGGACAAAACGACAAAGCTCGCTAATAACTTTCAAACTACCTACCTACCCTACTTCCTTCCGGACCTTTTTCAGAAAGATTTGAATGGCGGTTTGGTTTGCCTTGCCTGGTTTGGTTGACACAAAAGATTTGACAATAGGTGATATAGAATGCACGCATGTGCTATTTTATAACGTTCGTTGTCATAATTCAACTTTTAGTAGCAACACCGTAACGGAAGGAAGCGAAATTGAGCTGTAAAAGAAACGCCCGCGCCACTGCCGCCGCGCCCCGCCGCGTGGCCGCACCGCTATGAATAGAATTTCGCTATGCGTGTCTTCGGCGCGATTTTGCAGCTGAGTGTTCACCGGTCGGTTTTTAGGTTTGAGGGGAAGCGAAATGGAAACAAATTCGTGATCGTCAGTTTGATTCGGGGCTTAGCAGGCAGGAGTGCGTCGGCGGAGGCTGCGGGGTGCGGGGCGGTTTCCGGCGCGGCGCGGCAGCGTGGGAACGAGCGCACCCACCTACCAGCTCCTCAGATTAAAACGGCCGGTACTTAATTAATTTGATAAAGTTAAGATCCATATACTTTCTTGTTTTCAAGACAGGAAGATCCGGCAAGTATAAATAATAGTACCTAGGTACTAACTTACTAATTAGAAAAGTTAACAACGACAACAACATCCTCTAATAGTTTTTATTAAACTAAGAGGAAGCTATTTGCAGCCATTGCTCTATTAACGGTCAGTCAGAGCATAAAATCATTGATACAAAAATTTCTTAAAATATCAGGCTAGGTGTGTAAGTTTATAAACAAGTTTCATCCTCGGATCATCAGATTTTTTTAATTTGATGCGGTGCCTACCTGCCATTGTGTTTTGAGAGTCTGAAAGTAAGAGCAGAGCCCTGCCTGCGTCATTTTTTATTCGCAGAAGTGGCTCACCCTTTGTTCTGTGACGGAGAGCGTCGCAAGATGGCAGCCCGGCAGCCCACCTGTCCTGACAGATGCTCCCATTGAAGACAAGCCGAGCTAAAGCTTTATCAATCGCACTTCATTCGGGATGGGCCCATTCATCGGAATTTTTAATTTAAAACTTGTTGCACAGTGAACCACCTTGGTTAGTTAGTGATATCATGGACGAATTAACTATCTATGGTACCCTGGAGCACGAGCGACTGGAAACAGTTAGTTGGTAGGTTTTTAAACCTACATTTGAATTAGAGGAAAGATATATTCTTCGATCAGATTGTTCAATAGAATAAAATATGGAAGTGTATGATTTTTGTTGTTTTATTAGCAACTTGCTTCTGCCCCCGCGGCGACATTACACGCGTTTTTGTAATAAAAATGTAAGACAGATTGAGTTAGGCAGGTACCTACTGTGGTTAACTATAATTTTTATACCTCTCAACATATTTTCAATAATTTTTCATGTAAAAATCATCTAAAATAGTAGGTACTATATCGGCTAGATAAAAATCAAAACTTTCGTAAGACTTCATATTTTTCGCGTTGACAGATTGATTAGCATCCGGTATCCATTTATGAAATCTGTGTTGGCATCCTATAACTATCAAAAGTTGCGTTTAAGAAATACCTACTCCATTCTGTCATTCAGTCTTCATTCACTCACCTATCAACTGCATAGGAAACATTACCTATTCTGGTCGTCGTGCGTGCATTTATAGGTACCAAACAGAAAATAAATTCGTGGACGGGGTATAGGTACGTTACGTAGCGTAGTAGAAGCACAATGCTGCTTGCTTATCGTTAAATCCTATTCAAGCTGCCATTCATAATACCGCTTATCAATTTCGAAGTAGCTAGCGGTCCCATTCATTATTTTTAATATTGTTAATAATACGCTCAATAATGGCTCCATTCTTCGCTCGTATCTCGATCTCCAGTGAATGATCGACAACGGTACTACCTGCGCCATCTGCCTTTATCTCAATGTGTCTCAACTCTCACGGAATACCTCCCTATCTACCTCGGCTGCCATCTAAAAGAATTTATGGTTTAGTAAAGTAAAATTGTTTATATCTCAGAATCAATCTGTCTTACTTACTTATGCCGTACCGTATGCGACATGGGCAATGAAAGAGTTAGGCACCTATGTAATTAAATTTCCCACCCACCAATATACTTAGTCTAAGCGCCTACCACGTAAGCTAGATTAGGTACCTTTGTGAGAGAAAATAAACATTTTTACACTTGCATACTTTTTTTTTACGGTGGGAAAATGCGGTTTTCGCTCCAACCTGAGGAGGGCTGGAGGGACACTTACATACTAGTTTGATCGTAGTTTGTGCGCAAGAAGCATCAAATTGATCAATACTACTTAACTAACTCCTAACCCTAGGGATACTGAATTACTGACTGTGTCTCGACTTGAACTGCGTAGGTCGAGTTGTTCATCTCCCTACACTTACCTACTGTTCTTTTGTTAGGTAGATACCTACTTAATTACATACAGGACATCTAACTAGATACTATCCTCATGTCATATTGTTTCGTTTTACGTCCATCAAACCATTTTTGGGAAAAGCGACAAAAATTGTGCATGTTGCAAAAACCAGCCAATAAAATTTATACAGTGTACAATCTGAGATAAAATAAACTAATACACATTGTATTAGTAGTGCATTGCGCCCTAACAGGGCTCCTAATACGTAGCATAAGTGAATTTTGTAAGATATCTCACATTGTATTAGGTTTGCAAAATAAAATACTTGAATACAATGCATGAACCATACGTTCACCATTTTATTAAGCCAATCACACTTAGAAATAAACTACTTAGCTCAGTTACTTACAAATGCCACAAACTAAACGGGAAAACCTTCTATATACCTACCTATAATTCACTGAAAGCGAAAAATATAAATTTCCCAGCTGCCCCTTAGGGATTGATTAAGTACAATTTGGGGTCAAGTGGGAATGCGTTATCTACCACTATGAGACCAAATTCTTAAAATTGAAAACTGCGAGTGAGTCAGACTCACATGCATCCCAAATTAAATGAAATTAAAAAATGTACATTCAAACCAACACATGTCATCATTTGGTTCAGACTTTTTAAGTCCAAATGACAATAACACGTGACCTGATACGGGCTATTCATTTGAGGTGTGCATTTGTTTTGGTGTGGCATTTGTGTGTAGTTGATTAGATTTTAACAGGAGTTTTTGTAAGGCTGTTCAACGTCTGTTTACCTATATCTTGATCAAAACAAACTACCTAGCTTACTTTATGAAAGTCACGCAACAAAAAAATAGTTTCCCCTAAAATTAAATTCATTCATTCTTACTCATTCACAATCAGGTCACATATCTACCCACCCATAGAGTTAGTATAGTGGTACTATAATAACTCTACCAACCCACCCAACCAAACGAAGTGGCATGGCGGCGACGGCGGCGGAGGCGCGCGGCGACGTTGACGGCGTGGTGCGTTAGAAATTTATAGCATTTTATTTAAATGCTATTGCTTGCTACTCAACGTAGTTACTTAATTATGTTCATTCATGAGGCCGTTACGGTTAGTTCGGCGCTGACTCTCCCACGGTTGTTGAATGAGCGCAGTCGCATTCAAGAAGGGAAAGAAAGGGGCGTCACTTCCGGTGCAGGCGAAGTGCAACGCAGAGCGTATGGCTGGCATCACTTCCGGCCGTGTGCTGTCACCGGATACGTGTGTTCCGTTTCGAATCAATTATTATTTCCTTTGCATTGTTTTCTCAAAATGATTAGTAGAGATTTTTTGTTTCGTGTCATTGCCCTATAGAACATTATCTACCTATGTATATATTTTTATTGTTTACATGATTCCTATTCAAAACCTAAAAGTAAACATTCTCATTAAATAAAACTATAGATTTGCTTTGATGAATAGTTTTATGCTTCGATAAAATTTATCGAAGGTTGTTATAGATTCAACAGCTGTATTTATTACAAGCTTCTGCCCGCGGTTTCGCACGCGTAATATCGGTATTATAAGTATCTAGCCTAGCCTATTAATATAAGTAATGCTATGTTCTAAATGAACACCAAATTTCATCTTGATATATGTTCAGTACCTAGTTTTGAAAATTAATAATAACAAAATAAAATTCACATTTTACAAACTTTCAGATCTATAATATTAGTAGGATGAATAGAATGAAGTAGAATATATTAGTTAAGTTTAGTAAAATATTAAGTTTTAGTCGATTTTTGCTCTTATGACCAAAAAATATGATGTTCTTTGAAGTGGGCGATGCAGTGGGCTTTCGTTGGCAGCGGTAAACATTACTTAGGGGCTAGCTAATACCAAGTAACATTATTTCATCTGTGGCTATACTAAGACGCCATTTTGTGAAAAGGATAGGCATAGGATTTCGCGTTCATAGGAGCGGGACAGGGCAGAGCAACGCAAGTCCAAAAATCAACTTTTTTTATGATATACATATTAATTAGGATATTATCTGAAAAAATGCAACATATAAAATCTTCTTTATACTTAGTTCAATTACTCGTATCATGCTTATTCTCAAGATCTTACTACTACTGTATTTATTTACTTGTAGATTGTTTGCAACAGTCTGCAGTTAGCTCAATTGTTTCAATTGTAAATACTAGTTTTAATTTAATTCTATTATTTGATTGTAATTTTCTTTGTTAATAAATCTGTATTTATTCAGAATTTAAGGTTTAATTAAAATTTAGAGGTAACTGCAATATTTTATCGAGAAAATTTTATGGAATCAAATCTTTTCGAAACATGATGGATAGAGTAAGCCCAGATTACCAATTAGGTATATAAATTTTAAAGTTAAATATTCAGTAGCTTGGAAGATATGGACATCCGGCGGAGTTGATTTGAGGGACTTTAATGTACCTACAGAACATGAAAGCAATAAGACTTGAAAATTTAAAACTGTGTCGCACCTTCCAGGATATTACCATCGCTGTTCCCTCATTTGGCGGAAGGGAGAAAATAGCTGGTAGGAAAAGCTAGTAGCGATAGTTAGTAACACAATTTTGTAAATTGACCGTATCTTGGTCACTTCACTACAAATAATCCACTCAATGCGAAAGTAAAACAATTCCTTACGGATATAAGCGGATTAACTACACACAAATAAGGTTCGTAGTTAACCCGCTTACATCCGTAATGAATTCGTCAAACTACGATAGTAAAGTTTTTATAGTAAAATAGTTAAACAATTGTTATAATTTTAGCGCGGAATGCCCCTCTATTGAGTTTCGCCCACTATCGTTGTTCGGCCTCATCTCGATGACGTCAAGAGAACTTCATTAATTCTAAACTAGCTTTACTTTGCTGAAAATGTCATGCTTTTGTGCCCACGTTGCTTTAAATTAAACCTTTTATTGTCCTCTAATATAACGTGTCCATTTGCTAAGTAATGCCTAGGTACAGTCAGCTGCTCAGATATGTGTACACTCCCAAGTTTTCACTTTAATTTTACTCAGAACTATTCAAATAAAAGTCGATGCACACATTTTACGTACAAAGTAGTCATCGTACTTGTCAAAATGCGGTATAATAAATTTTGAAATCGGTCCAATAGTTTTGAAGTTTAATCGTTACATACAAAAATACATACAAATCTTTCCTCTCTATAATAATAGTGTGTAGTTGTAGACTAGATCAACAACATGCAATAAGTAGGTAGTTAAAAGACCTAAGACCTATGAGGTCTTTAAGTTCAAAATAATAATACCTCATATAGGTGGTTCCTATAGCCACCACAGCACGGTTTTATCTTATGAGAATTATCAATAATTTTTAACACCTCTTGCACAAAACAACGCGATTAAATTTTAACACAAAAAATAAGACATAGGTATTCGCGTTACGTTGCAATGGGTGTAAATTACAAGTCACATTTTTACGACTTATACCTACTGATGCATAAACCCTATAAATAAGCCCCGCTGCGAAGTCACATTACCTAAGTCCGAACGTCCGCGTAAAATACAAAAGAGTGAATAGTAAGTTGTGAATGAAACAGTGCGCGGCTAGAGCGAATGGGAGCGGAAGCGCGCGGTTAGTCCACTTCCTGTTTCCTGCAGGGCCGAGAGCAGCCGAGCGCGCGCGACCGCACCCGAACCCGAACCGTATTACAAATTTTCAAAATGAGTTTCATTTTAGGAGTATAAAAGTAGTGTACCTACGCTACATAAGTACATAGGTACTTATTTACTTTCACTGATTTGATGTAGAAGAAGAAAATTATATATTATGTATCAATGCAATACCGCATTGGATTAGGTAACCATCACAGTTTGAGAACAAGATTTTTCAGTGATTTTCGACATACGACAGACAACTTGAAAACTGGCAAAAGGGTCCTTTACTACGGTTCGTTATGATGATTTATAATTATGAATAACCTTGAATGACACGCACATTTCAGTAAGTACCCAAATATTTATAGCGAATAAGTTTATAATACTAGTGAACGGGAGAGCTGCCGAATCGCCCACACATCTCCGAGCCACTCCGAGCCTACGCAATCGTGCGCTGCGCAGATTATCTCATAGTTACTGTAGTGATGTCTTGAGTGGAATACGGAAATCAGAATCTTGCACGACACAAAGCAAAGTTACGAAGTAAAATTAGGTACCTACCTCATCTGTGACAAAAATCAATCAGAGCAAATAATTATGTTTAATAATACTAACGTTCAGTCGAATCTGTTGTTTTATTGTTTGATTAAATAATTAAACAAACACAAAAACGCGTTTTACCTTGATTGAAACCCGAGCAGTAGGTAAAGATTCGGCCTAACTAAGGTACCTACCTAAAGGTCTGATATTCTGACGACAGACTAAAAATCTTTAAGCTAGTGTTCGGGAGTCAGATTCGGTTTTATCAGGTTTTCATCAAGTTTTATCAGTTTGGCTGGCTGCCAAACCAATGTAAAATTGCAAAATATGTGAAGGCCCCATATTGGTTATCGTTAGATTTTTATGTTATATTTAAGCAATTAATGTGGCAAAGTAACCTAAAGCGGGGGTCAAGCTCTGGACCATAGTCAAAAGGAATAAAATGTTATTGGCGAGCGGTAACGTAGCGTAGATAGGTAACGTTTCTTAATATTTTGTGTGTATAGATTCTACATTATGCCCAAAATATCATTTCTTCCACAAGTGGACAAAAAATTGAAGTGAAGAGAAAATCAATAAGACTTCTTATTTGATAATAATTTGTAGTATGAAATTTGATACTCATACTCATTTATTGGTAAAAAATATACACGTCAACAGTTTATAAATTTATGTACAGTATCGTATGACTAGTCTTAGTATTAATTTGTAAGCCCAAAGAAATAAAGTTTTTGACTTTTAACTTCTCCTCAGCCGCTACAAAGCCTGAAAATGATGCGTGGCTCATTCGGCTAGTCTTTACCACTCCTGTCATTATTTCCTTACCATTTCGGGCATTGAGCACAAGATAATCTGTTTTTTGTTTTCTTTGCATTTTTCCAACTGCCACTCTTCATCATCACGATCTTAGCCCCTCTTCTCTTCATACCTCTGAGGAGCTCAGACGCGTTTTTAGTAAACTCACGTACTCACAAATCGCTCATTTGGTGGAACATTGACGTAATTGTAATTTTTGGCAATATTGAGTTAAGTATGTCAGAACACCTGTAAGTAGTATCTAGATTTGGAGAAAAATCGACGATATTGTATCTCTAAAAGTTTCCACTAGATGGCACAAACGTCGTTGTGGCATTTAGACCAAATCGTGAAACTGTTGAACGATACAACGACGAATTGGTCAGTTGCGCGGGGGGACTCGTAAAGTGCGGACGAGTTTGAGGGCTACATCGACGTAAATGTAATTATGAAAACCATTTTTTGACTGTTTTTGTAAGTAAGATTTAAGAAGTTACAAGACTAGGTGTCAAAACTAAATGAAACTGAAGTGACAGCACTGAAGTTGTCATCGCCCCTGATATAGCAGTCGAAATGAGAAGGATGGAAATATTTTTAGTGGTATCAAGTTAGTACAGTTTAGTTTTGGCGATATCTGAATTTGTCACCATATTGAGATTATTTTAGTAGGTTCTAAGTGAGATTCAATAAGTTACAAAGACTATTAAGAGACTGTTTTAGTTTTAATTAAGATTTTGAAGTTGTTGTGAACACTGTTTTATGCCTTTAAGCAGTAATATTGAATTGTGATATTATTCTATGAGTGCTTTTCTAAAATTTTGACTACTTTAATAAGCTAACAAATGATTAGTAACAAACAAGTTTTTTTTTGTCACAAAATCACCCATTTTGTACAAATAGTTTTATTCTCCATGACTGTATTCTGGTGGAACAATGACTTAACTACAGGTACCTCAGTAGTTATTTTTATATTACGGAATTTCTATACATCGTTTTAATATTGTTAAAATCATATTAGAAATTCCTTGAATACAACTTTAATATACATCTAGTATAGTCATAATCCTACCACCAGTTGCTTACAAATTCATTAGAGAACTCCAAAAAAACTTAATAATCGCTCTCCTGTAAAATTGGAATACTGTAAATTACGTCGATGTTCTACCAAATGAGCGAAATGTAACGAGTAATATCGACGAGCAGAGCGAGCCGCGAATTTTTTGTCATTTAACCAATATCAGAAAAAGATAGAAGTTAACAGCAATAAACAATCATCACGCTGTGAGTTGGTTCAACATTTCGGGAGGGGTTCGAAACCTCAAAACACCCCCATCTAGGTAGACACTTTATTTTAGTGGGTATAATTGTTATTTGATATTTATTTACTCCATACTAACATACATTGTGTGTGGAAACTTAAATTAAATCGTTTCTTTTGTGAATTGATTCTAAGTTATGTGTGCAATAAAATATTTCTATCTTTTATCTATATTCCTTGTCGTTCGGATACGGAACAGTCCGCAAACGCGTTTACCCATCACTAGTTCCACGCGAGTCAGTCGCCCACGCCACCCCTTCTCGTCCCATCCTCTGTTTTGTTTCTTCTCCATCACACAGAAGATGAAATACCTAGTATTATGAACTGACTAGCGTTTGCTAGCGGCTTAGCACGCCTAGGATAAAAATTTAAAGCTTAGCTTAGCATACCTACATAAAGATTACTTAGACAAAACCTGTTTTTCATTAGCGGGTAGGTATTAAGTTTATTTTTCCTAAACTAAAAGTTGGGTATTTTGTATATGTCCAGTGATCTGTATGAAATTTCTTCCTTACTTTTTGTTACACCCTGTCCTAGTCCAGATCGTCATGCATGAAAAAAAAACATCCTGTCCGTTCCGTAGTTTGACTTTATGTCGATGTCGTGGCAAACGACATGTTCATATTTTCGCTAAGATAATATTAATGACGATGATGATGATGGATGACTGATGATGACGATGATGCCCCGCCGAATTTCGGCCACGGGCGTCGGCGGTCAGTCTCAACGAAGACTAGCCAGGTGCGTTCGCAGGACATATTATCGTGCACAAGTGTACGCATAAACACAGGTGCACTCTCTATTGCCTCACTCTCATGATCCGAAGGGACGGTAGACCGACACGACTGGGGAGAGGTTATGCGTAGGACCAACAGCAGCGGGGGTTGTAACACCACACCACCAACTCCGTAACTCCGGGCTGTAAATTTTTCTGACTATAAAAATCCCAATAACACAAATCTTGGCCCGACCCGGGATCTGAACCCGAGACCTCCTTATCAGCAGCGGTTGAACTCGCGATCGCAAGACCAAAGAGGCAGTTTTAATATACATAGGTACCTACATAGTAGCATAGATCAAGAAAATTTTGGCCGTGCCTAGTATAGGTATCTACCTTGGTAGGTATAGGCTAGGTAATTACCTACCTAGTGTTAAGCTTGCGATACAGATTAGAGCCTGTTTAGTTTGACGATGATACATAGTATCGATCGAAACGTAATCGTGACGTCTTATATTTGTTTGTGATTTGCGTAGTTCCATGTCAACACTCAAAAGCAAACTCAGGCTGCCTAATACTTAAACAATTATTCTGTGGCAGGGCTCAGTTCTAAGTTGGAAATTAAACTGAAAAATAGCTTTCTTGAGAGAGTTACACCAGCCCGTCAATCGGTCGAATTGCTATTGTCGTTTTATTGCTATCGAAAACTAGGATATTTATGTAGGAGCTCAGACTAAGGTAGGAGTACATATTTAAATTTGCATTTATATAGTACTAGCCTGTTCTGTCCTGTTCCCATGGGAATTCTGGGATAAAAAGTATGCCTTAGCCTATGTGCTATTCCAGACTATAATGTATATTTGTGCCAAATTTCATCCAGATCCGTTCAGCCGTTCTGGCGTGATTGAGTAACAAGCATCCATCCATCTATCCATCCATCCAAACTTTCATATTTATAATATTAGTGGGATTAGTGGAAACATGCAGCTCGTTTCATTGAAGAGTGACGCAGTTGAGGCAATGCCAAGGGAAGGGGAAGGGGGTGCGCTCGTAAACTAACTTTGCATGAATGAACTTCTGAAACTCCAGCTATTCGAACTGTTCCAAGTTCATATTGGTGTAGGAGATAGCATCTCATCTCACTAATATTATAAACGTGAAAGTTTAGATGGATGGATGGATGTTTGTTCCTTTATCACGCCAGAACGGCTAAACGGATCTGAATGAAATTTGGCACAGAGATAGATTATAGTCTGGAATAGGACATAGGCTACTTTTTATCCCGGAATTCCCACGGGAACGGGAACTACGCGGGTGAAACCGCGAGGCGCTGCTAGTTAGAGTATATATCGTTTTAGGTTAATTAGGTATACCTACCTACATGTACATAGTACCTGCACCTTCCTATTATGAATATGATTTTTTATTATGATCAATCATGTTATTTAAACAAAACCCGTAAAAAGTTATTTCATATAAGTCCGGTAGGTACCTTGCCTACCTACCTTCTTCAAAAACATTTGGTTTTGCTTGCAATAATGTTTAGGTACCTACGTACGTAAGTCTTTTTTCTTATTAGTTACCTATAGCAGAACCCTATTTTTTAACGTAGTTCAATGGTAGATACCAACCAGTAACAAATTCCGTGGTAATCGGATGTGGTCGGGTGGAGCGGCAGAGCAAGCGGACGCGCGTCCGGGCGTCGTCGTCCGTCCGCCGGACACCACGGCCGGCCGACGACGCGGACGCAGATACCCGCATCCGGCTGCCAACAATGAACACTGACTACAACACACTATGTGTCGGCCCTGCCTTGCCACAGTTGCCACTGACACAAAACAAGCCGTTCGGCCTCATGACTTTCCGATGATGTTTAAAAGGATTACTAAAATTAAGGAGGCCTTTGCCTAGGAGTGCGGTGGATGAGACTAAGGCCCGTATTATGAAAGCTCGCTCAGTCACCGATCTATGCTTGAGTGACGTTTATGCCATAGAAAAGCGTTACTCAAGCATCGATTGATAACTGAGGAAGCTTTTATAATACGGTGACGTTTATGGCATAGAAAAGCGTTACTCAAGCATCGATTGATAACTGAGCGAGCTTTCATAATACGGGCCTAAGAGGTGTAGTTTCGCTAGCAGTAGGTACCATTGCAAAAAAATTTTTTTATAAACATTCATGACGTGATGACGACGATAAAGTTAGAGGCTAACTTACTAGTAGGTATATACATAATATTAATAATGGGCATGTATCCATGCCTAACACTTTAAGGTAGGTAAAATAAAAGTATTCTAGACAATATTACAAAAACTTATTTTCTGAACACCTAATCAATATTACCTCTCAGAGAGATTCAATACAACTGAATAATGCAAACAAGTATTACCTATTTTGGTTTAGAGACAAGGTAATAAAATAAATAACTGTAATAAGTACCTAGGTGGTAAGTAAGGTTAAGATAGATCTAGATAGATAGTAAATCCAAGCGTCTAGAATGAACGCATTTTAGTTAATAAAGTGAAACATCGCAAGCGTGTAATTTTATTCTGTATCATATCAGAAACGAGGACGTGATAGTGATAACTAACGAAAACTACCTATATTCCTGATTCAGTTGCAGATTTACCTACCCAACCCTTGTATATCAGTAATGGTATTTAACCATTTTTTGTAAGCGTCTGAAATAGGTGGATACAGAAAAGATCTTATTTACCTGGATTAAGTAAAATTTTATTGAATTTATCATCTTCGCAATGCAATATAAAATCTAAATCAATTAAATTCTCTCTGCTCGTTTGCTAGGGGTAACTGGTAAGTATAGGATTTTTTAACCTACGCATAAATTTTGCAATAAAAGCGATAAAATTGATCATAATATATGTAAAAAAACGAATAAAAATAGGATGCAGTGTCGGCTCCCACGAGTCCACCCATACAAAAACTAGTTCGCACCAAGTCATTTCCATTGAAAAAGCGCTAGTCGGCATTCCCGTCGTGGGTTGATTTGATTGGGCTGGTTTCTAGCTCTAAAGCTAGAGCTTATTACTTTATGTACGGTTGATTGAGAAAAAATATATACTTTTTAATTTAGATTTGCAATATTTAATACGTTAAATTACATATTACCAGCCTAAACAAAAGTTTTATCCTTAGGTACCTAACAAACCGAAAATAGTAGGAATTTGTTAAGGACGGCCAACGACGCCGCCCCGTGGGTAATCGGTAAACGGAAGGAGCGAGGTAGATTCTAGATCATATCCCTTTTACTCTTTACTTTTTGAATGTGATCCCGTGTTGAACAGTAGTCCTATTAGATATGTTTATCATTGTTATTTTTATTATTATTATTTTATATTATGACTGTCACAAAAATTTGGATATTTTTTTATTGTTTTGTGGTCAGTCAGCCGTGTGGACACGCACGCACCAAAGGTTCTGCCAGAAAACCAGCGTTGTTCAACTTTTTGTGGAGCAACAGTAAGCTGAGGCAGCTCCTACTTGATTCACTATAACATTTAGGTTAGAGGTAATTATATTTTTTTATGTTATATATATTTTTAATGTACCTAACCTACCTACATATTGTGTGTTTGCCAATAAATGTATTTTCTTTCTTTGCTTGGCTGTTAATTAAATGTATTTTTGGACCGTCTGTTACTAGTAGCTAGGTACCTGTGAAGTTGTTTAAACCATCTTGTAGATATAATGATATTATGTACTTTACAATATAGGTATCTACTTGCGTAACAACGTGGGTATGTTGGTAGGCGGGCACGTAAGTCATTCCGGTCCGCTTAGCTCCGACTCAGACGTCTGCTGGTACCTACCTACTATTAAGCAGTCGCGACACATTGAGGGCGTTTTTTATCTGCCGCTGGTACTGGACGCATGACCCGCTGACCACGGCTTGCAACGTCGCCAATTTGTACGAGATATCACCCAACTCTCGTTCAAGATAAACTGTTCAACCCACGGTTCTACGCCAGACTCGGTTTTGACGCTTGAAAAACCGGCGGCTAATACTGACTGCAAGCAGTAAATAGACTTCTCATGATAGGCTAGCGACTGACAGAGCGGTCATTATTATTTCCGATTACCCAATAACTGTTATCTCCTGGTGGCAGAATGGTGTTTGAAGCGCCCGCCACTTCCTGCGCAAAGCGATGACCTTATTTTATCGCTTTGCTGTGCTCTGGCTAACTGCATAGCATATGCAATTCAATAGTAATGCCAAACATTTGGGTGAGTAGGCACTTTTAATCTTGTGATTCAGTAATTACCATTTTCTGGATTTTTTAAAATTTCATCATCATCATCAGCCTATATCAGTCCACAGCTGGACATAGGCCTCCCCTAATGAGCGATAATATTAAAATTTGAGTTAAACAAATTGTAAGCAAGTTCATTTAACTACACTGCTTACGAATTCTTGTTCATTGAGATTGCTACACTTGTACCCTTTTGCCAAATGGTCAAATAGGCACCCATGTCGATATTTACTCACATAAGCAGGAGGTCATTGAGGTAAGTGAGCACATGTACGTAGGTACCTAGGCACTACTTGCTTGGGTAACCTGCTGGTAGGTATATTTAGATGCACACATAATATTTTCGGCGCTCTTTGATTCTTTTTCTTTTGTTTGTTGTTCGTAATCAAAATACAAATACATCTGAATAGACCAGCTGTTAACTAGGTAGGCAGAAGGTAAATTATTGATTTGATTACCTAGCTGTGAGGTAAATAGTTAATTACATCATTTAACCAAACCACTACATGCCACAATTCATCACAACCAGGTCACATGTCAAGGAACGTAACCGATAACTGGTGAGCGAGATTTGACTGTCAAATAGCAAGACTCGATTTGATGTAGGTACCTACCTATTTTCTTTTCCTCCCGATTTATTTACCCATGTTTATTTTACTAACTTGGGAGTAACGGTCAAACTATAATTTCAGCCGAATAGTACCCTGTATTTCTTACCAAATTCGGCTGTCATGCACAATGTCCATCAGTATTCAAAATATTTCTACTAGGTACCTCTGTTTCAATGGCAAAGTCGCTACCTACTTATTTATGTAAAGGCGTTTTTAAAATAACTTCTTTCCTATTTACAGTGCTTTGATCAAATTTTGTCGCTATTGCGCGCACTGTGTGTGATAGATAAATCATAAAAGCCCTCGTTCGTGCGTGCCTCGCTGGTGAGCGCATATTCCATACTTACATGGTGAGTCAATCCCTCAAGCTCCAAGCAAGAAACAATTGCCTTTTCTTCTCTCACTCTCCAAAAAGAATATAGGGCTTGGACAAGATCTATCGGTACGGTCTCTACACTGTACCTAGTTATCTTACTTCAGATAATTACCGTAGAAGATGAATCCTAATACCTACTTACTCACCCACAGCTTAGAGCAGTGTTGGTAGGTAGTAATAGGCTTACCTCCTACATCAAAAGACATGGAGAGATCTGCACAGCCAAAAGCCAAGTAAGTACCTAAGTGCAATGTTGTCACAAAAAATTCACATTTAAATGTGGAATTCGAAAAGCTTTAATTAATTGGTGACTTAATTGGTACCTCCAAGCCACACCATATTGTGGTTGTGTACCTTGGTTGTGGCTACCCACAAAAAAGGCATAATGTCTACAAAAAACATGAAGCAATTAGGTTTTGAAGTGATGCTTTGACAGAAGTATTGAAATCAACAGTTGCTTGAAAAAGTATTTTTTATATTTCTGGCAGAATTTCATTCATAAAATCAGTCGCCTATTTAGTGAAGAAGTGTACCTATGTACTGATTTATTGTATTCAAGATCCAATGTTGACTAACCCATGTTTTTTAAGTTATTGCGTAGATCGAATTGACTTATTGACAGAATTTGTATACCTAGCTAATTGTTGATTTTAGCTCTTTCCTATAATAGGTACTTACCTAGTGCTGACAATTGACTCTAATACTAATAAGCTTCCCAATGTGTGTGCGCCACCATTGGGCACCCCGCGGCCAATGGTGGCGCACAGGGCATGTGCGTCGGAGGCCATGAACGTAATAAGTATATCAGTTATCTAGTACCCATCATAACACAAGCTCTGCTTAGCGTGGGGCTTATTTTATTAATTTATGATTAGGTACTCGTATTAATTTATTGCGTTGCGAGTCGCTTTTATAACCGTGAGCTGTTTTAAATGATAATTCGTTGTAGCTGAGAACATCATTCTTAAAATCATCTGAAATAGTGAGGTGGTGTTCTTCTGAACGATAATTGGGTGATTCTATTTTCAATTCAATTATCGAATTAACTTTCAGAAAACACCAACCTAAGACTTAAATAATGACTTGACTCTGAGTGCGGCGGGGAGCTTCCTATTCGCTAAATGCCTTGTTCCCTGAAATGGCTTGTGGCTATTTACCGAAGATTTGCTTATTAAAAAAATAGAAGTAAAATAAAGAGAAAAATCAAGTAAGTAAAAATAAAAAAGTTTTAAGTAAGCATTTCTGAATGTTTAATTTTATCTATCAGTTTGTCTTAAAATAAACATTTAGTAAGTAAACATCGATAGAAAATGTATCACAGAACCTACATTACATTACCTAGGTACCTAACTACCTAGCTTTTTAGCTAGGATCAGGTTTTTAAGATCAAGTAAAAATACCATAATGTAGTATGTAAACATTCGTATTTATAATATAATGTCGTCGTTTTATTTACAAATAAATACAAATTCAGTTAATAAATAAATGGTAAATTATCTACATCTTAATAAGTATGCTTTATATCTCATTTCTTAATCTTCTCTGGATTTTTGTAATCCAAAATACTAACGTTAACATTAACGTTTTTATGACACGTTACGGTCTCAAGAAAATTTGAGACTCGGACGTTCGGGCGACACGTTCACGTACATTCACACTATACAACTATATTTACAACGTAGGTACTCGTAGACGATTCACTCAAAGTCGCAGTTCACTCTCGTCCGCTCGAGCCCGGCAGCACACATTGCACGGCACTGCACTGCTCACTGAGTCCACCCCCGCGTTGTCCGAAGCGAAGCCCGCTCGCCAATAAATATTTGTACAGGGCGGCCGCGCCGCTCCAGCGGAGACGCGGGTGGCGCGCGGCGGGACTAGATAATACTGGAGAGCCTCGGCGGCGGCGGCTCCGGGCAGCGGCAGCCCGAGCGGCGGCAGCGGCCATACAGAACTGCGCCCAGCGCCGCGCACCCGCGCAGCGGCCAGTACAGCAGCAGGCACGGCAGCGGCGCTGCCAGCGCGCCCACGCACGCCAGCCGCGGACCGCACGCACACGGCTCGCGCGCCTCCTCTTCGCCGCTCCCGCAGTGGTAGAACAGAGCCTTCACGCAGCACATGCACGACGCGTAGTCCACGGACGCCTCCGCGCTGCAGAGACAGGAGCGGCCGCACAGCCAGCGCGACGGCAGCGGCCGCGGCCGAGCGCACTGGTCGCAGCGGCACCGACCACACGCCTCGCACACTATGGAGTCGGGGGCGAGGGCGCCGGCGCGCCGCTTGTCCCCCGCGGCGGCCGGCTGCGTCGTCACCGGCTTGAGCGGCTGGTGCGCACCCGAGTGGGCGGGCGCGGGGGCCGTCGGCGCGAGGTGCGCCCGCCGCGGGGCCTCCACGTAAGCGTTCCGCTCACGCTCGGTCTCGGGCCGCGGCCGCAGCAGCGATACTGTGGGCTGGCGCGCGCCCGCCGGCCTGTGGACGCGCGCCGTCGGCTTGGGCGGCCGGGGCGGCGCCGCCGGCCCGCCATAATCATCCATCGAGTCCGGCTAACGGCTCTCCGGGCCGTCGCCTTCTTGTTCCCTCATCGTCGCCACCTGCCAGACAATGACAAAACATCCTGTTAATTGAAATTCTTGTAACATACAAAAACAAAGTACTTATCTAATGCTACATTGTCTTGTGTGTGTGTAATTGGAGTGCATGTGACCGCTTGATGTTCAATTTTCATACACATTTTTATATTAACCCAATCGATCTAGTATCTTTATATTACAAGCTACTACGGAAGTGGGTGCTACGTTGTAGAAGCTACTACGGCGTAGCTTGGAGTGTGTGTGCTACGTCTCTTGTAGAAGTTACTACGGCGCAGCTGGGAGTGGGTGCTACGTTGTAGAAGCTACTACGGCGTAGCTTGGAGTGTGTGTGCTACGTCTCTTGTAGAAGTTACTACGGCGCAGCTGGGAGTGGGTGCTACGTTGTAGAAGCTACTACGGCGTAGCTTGGAGTGTGTGTGCTACGTCTCTTGTAGAAGTTACTACGGCGCAGCTGGGAGTGGGTGCTACGTTGTAGAAGCTACTACGGCGTAGCTTGGAGTGTGTGTGCTACGTCTCTTGTAGAAGTTACTACAGCGCAGCTTGGAGCGGGCACTACGCTGTAGAAGTTAATACGGCTGGCCGTAGCTTGTGGGAGCTCCGTATCTTGTAGTACCTTACTGCAACGTAACTTGGTGTAGCTATTACGCATAGCCCTCAGCAGGTAGATCAGTCAGCAGGGAAACAATTTGTTGCAGTAATTAGGAAATTAGGTTGCTATGAATAAGGTACGTATTACCTTATTCAAAGGATAACACAGCCTGGCCAGTTGATTAGCATTTTTTTTTGTAAATACTGAGAAATCGACTTCGAATCCCTTAATTTTACACTGTTTTTTTTTTATTTGTTTTGCGAGACAAGAAAGCTTTAATCCTTCGTTCGATAATACATTTTTATGAGACCATCTCAAGGTCATCATTTATACAAGAAAAGAAAAAACATACAGACGAATTCTTTTTATAGAAGTCGGTTAAAAATGATACTTTTTTCGGTTCTAGAATCCAAGATGTCTTACGTCAGCGCGCAGCGAAAATGTTTCATAGTAGAATTTAAAAAAAAATACAAAAAAAAATCAGGCTTTCAAAACCAACATAATTATGTTTCGAACTTCTGCGAATTGCTCCGAGATGGTTCCAGAGTGTCTAGATATATTTTATTTCTTTTGTAAAGCCCTTTGGTTTCAAAAACTGTCTAGGATTGTAGAAAGTAGTAGAGAACATTGATAGGGTAAACATTGAGTAGGTAGATCACGACAGGGTATAAACCTCCTGAAATGTCGGGAAAAATAGGCAAATACACGCAGTAATTACCCGTGAATAAGTTATATTATGAGTAGGTATTGCGTCTTTTTTATCGCGTAAAAAAACCTTTTATTAAAGTTGATGTTACCGTATTAATTAACGTAAATAAATTTAAATTGAAGTAGTAAAAGCGAAGACTTTTCTTTCTTACTCAAAAAAGGTACGGTATAGATCCAGTCCATATCTATCTTTTGCAAGCAACATTTATTGCATTGCAAAATTTGCAATGCATTCATTATGGTGGACCGATTTACATTACATTGCCCGGGAGATTCAAATATCTTTAGTTTTTTTCTGCATTTTTTGGAATAAAACTCATCATCACCCTTATCACCAACGTATATTAGTTCACAGCTGGACATAGGCCATGCGCCATGCCATAGCGCCCCGTCTTCAACTTGATTACTTTGGTTCTCTGTCGGATGTATTCATTACAAATCCTATCCTCCAGAGAAACTGCGCCCATAACTCTTTCCATAGCTTAAACAAGCGGTAAAATATTTTTCCGTAAATCAAACTCGTGATTAAACTAACTTCGATTCAACATTACTTTTGGAGCAAATGCTAAAAAAATCTTTAATATAAAAATGTATATTAGAGATTTTTTAGAAAATGATTTAAGATTTGTGGCAAATTGGTTTTCCCCTTTATGTTGCAGAACGAATAAAAAAATTAAAACGGCAAAATATCTCCGGGGCAATGTAAAACGCCCTAAATGGCTTCAGTATGTAGGTATTGCTTGTTATAACTTCCGCTACTGTATGGTAAAATACCTGTGCCCGTGGCTTTTCCCGCGTAGAATCTACATTTTAAATGTCTTCTAAACCTTCGCGATATAATGTCACCACATTGTCATTTTCTATAGGATGAGTGTGGTAAAACAAAGGTCTACAAAAATTATAATAAAAAATTAAAAATAAATATATCGTGAGTTTTTTATAGCGCGGAACCCTAATTTTATTCTCTCAAATAAAATTCCTTCAAGTTCCGCTATGAAATCAGCTATCTGCTAGTGAAAGTCTCTCGTCAATTTCGGTTTAGCGATTTCGGAGATACAACAAGACATAGTACAAAAAAAATCAAATTGTGTTTTGTAAGTGCCGTGGTTTTATTTTTAGTAAAAAGGAATCTTTCCTACAGAAATATCAGCTTTGGCATTCATTACAGACACTTAAATTTTATTGATTTATATCGATTGATGTATAGAAAACATAGTAGGTACAAATGCATTAAAAATATTCACCACCTCAGGTCGAAAAAAAATTGGAGTATCTTGGAATACCTAAATTTAATGACTAAGCTACCACCACATGCATGTATCAAACAGACACCCCCAATGCTAACTAGACTACGAACAGTAGGATTACCAACATTAGGGTCGTACGATGACGTTTGGCTGTTAGTACATCAGAACATGGAAAGGTCAGTTCACTTATAAAGATTTGATATCTAATAATAAATTTATGTTTATTTGAAGGAAACCCAGCGGGTTATAATTAACAGACTTACAAATTGATTCATACCAGAAAGGTTATTGAAGGTATTTACGGATAATAGAATAATACAATAAAAATAACATAATGTGATTGATGAGTCTAGCTGCGTCATCTGTGTAGTTAGTTAGGTATTTTTAATTTACATAAAATTATCAATTTTGTAATATTACTCCTGGTCATGCCGCTGTTGGACAAAAGGGAGGGAGGCCCTATAATAAGTAATAAAAAATAAATATTATTTAAAATATTAGTGTCATACGTTTTATTTAGATTGTTGTAATTGTACTATGTCTGTAATTTTGTCTGGTTATAAAGAATTTGATTTGATCGATATACATGCGAAAGTTTGGATGGATGTTGGTTACTTCTTCACGACAAAAGTACTGAACGGATCGAGGTGAAATTTGCATATATATATAGTACCTAGGTCTAGACAAGTAATAAAACAAAGGCTACTTTTTATCTCATAAATCAGTTCATATGGGATTTTGACGTAAACACCTACCGAACGTTTTCATAGAAACACCTACCTTTGAACGCTTGCATAGAAACACCGTGTGCGAAACCGCGGGCATAAATTATAATTATTATGTGTGTGAGTAATAAAGTTATACGTTGACCTATGAACATATCTCAAATTAATATGTAGTTAGAAAACGAATCTGCTATTGATAATTCAATAGATTCGTTTGTTTTCATGTATTGAAATATCCAGAGTGAGAAATAGTTATTTGTTATACAAGAGTGCAGTTTCTTTTTAACCGTGTGCTCAATTTTGATGTCCGAGCAAGCAAAGGATTCGCGAGTGACCCTGAGCGTTAGCGAGAGAATCAAAAGAGCACAATGTAAAAAAATCTTTGCACTCGGGTGCAACACGTAACTTTTCATCCCCCCTCAGCGTTTTTATCCGCTAGAGGATAAAGTAAATTGAATTTAGAACATCGTGCGCACGATCGATGATCTAAATTCAATTAGGCTAAAAACGGGTTTTACACTCGGATATCGAAGAGCAAAAATACTCTTTCCTGTTTGAAAGATTTTTGAAGGGTTTCAAAAATGATAATTTTGGTCATTTGACATCATTTCTAACCCCTTGTAAGTCAATGTACCTACCAGTACTACAATAGTAAAAAATTCATCATTTCGGGTCACGAAATAATACGTTTCAATATTCCTATAGGTACCTAAACCTTGTTAGTTAGGACACTTTCACACAGCACCCGTTTTTTTTCGTGACGGGGCGCATGTAGTTGTAGGAGGGAGTTCATACACCCGACAGTATTTCGGATCCAGTAAACGATTGTTTCTAGTAGCGATGGATCCATAAAAACGGTCCTATAAAAACGGATCCCCTATGTGAATTTACCCTTCCTTATCTGAAGACATCCTATTATGTGTATTTTCATACATGCTAACGGACTATGTAAAACAAATGAAACCATTATAACATAAATGACAATTGGCGGTCTTACCGCTCAAAAGCGATCTCTGCCAGAGAACCTGGTAAGGATAGGATCATGAGATATACATGAGGTAAGAGGAAAAAGAGGAAAGATTTGTTTGTTTGTTTAGATTGAAAAGGCTCCGAAAATACTGGACCGGTTTGAAAAATTCTTTCACCATTAGAATCCTACATTATCCCTGATGAACATAGGCGATAGAATATACCCCTACAAAGCCGGGGCCGACCGCTAGTCAGGTATAAAACGCGAAGCTACCTACCCTGTTTTTATTTCCCTACATTTGCATCGCGTTGCTGCGATATAACATAATCGGAACTATTTCATCGCCATGAAATTTTTCTTATCGATAATAATAATTTGTTTCCTGTTCGTTAAATTTATTGTGCATTTCCTTTGCCGATTTTAGCCCTTGTCATAAATTTTTTTGAGCCTTTAAAAGCAAAATGTTAGTTATGGTCGTAGAGCAATATAAAGGTTGTTGATGATCAGGACTGCACCGCTAAAATGCATTTTAAACTGAAGCTTGTAGGAAGCCATTTTTTCATTATGAAATGTATCTAAAGATAACGAGTTTAAGCCCTTATTTGAATGCTTTGTTGTGCGGTAGCGGTGTTGGGCGTATGTGTTTAATCAAGCGTTTAGGGTAGAAGATCAAAGTACCTAAAGATGGATGGTTATTGTGTGAAAGATGGCATTCATTTGTCGAAGATGTGGAAGAACGGTGTGACCTATTGACGGCTGATAGAGTTAGAAGAGTTTTTAATAATATCCCAAAAAATTTCGATTTCGGCAGGACTCGAACCTGCGCCTCACCTTCAGTGCGAGTAACGCACTATAAAGCAAAAAGCTGAGTTAGAAGAGAATGGAGAAAGAAGAGAAATGTTGTGCCGACCCTGCCTACAGTGGGATAACAAGAGCAAGAAAAGAAGATGAAATTGATTGTTCATTAATTTTTTTTCAATATCAGCAATTTTTGCAAGCAAAAGGATTACAAAATTGATGAAATATTTGTGACTGGTATCATGGAAGCACAACACTTTTCAATAGAGTAATGACTAATGACGCAAGTACAACAGAAAGATAGACTTTCTTGACAACAACGGGCTAAGTCCATGAGACCGCATTGTAAAGAGAAAAGTGGAGGAAATTGCATCATTGCTCCGTCAAGAGCTAGGCTCTTTGATTGATTACATTTTTTCATTGTATTACACGTTGTTGAAGTCGGTGATTTTGTTTATAGTTATAACCTTTTTGTTTTCTTTTCATGTTATAATAAATACCTACTTGTTTGTGAACTTTTCATTCATAAATGCCTTTGACATAAAATATATTCTTTCAGTAATTTTTATTCACACGTAATGGTACATAATGCATTGGACTACAATACATAAGACAGTAGTGCTGCATGCATATCTCGCCTGAGTTCAGACACGTGAATATTATTGTGATAATACTACTTAACTGATTAATTAATTAAAGTCATTGAAATTGCGGTAAATGTTCATATGTCATTGCAACAATTGAATAAAATAAACGCAAATAGAACTCGCAATACTTATGTATGCCCGTACTGAAAAAGCTAGCTCAGACATAGATACATACATTTTGGTTAAACTGTAATGTTACCCCTGTAGGGGGAGCCACAGACGCTATAGTCCGTAAGAGGTCCCAAAGATTTTCGGTTGAACCAACTAAGGGTTTCGTGGTTTGAGCACACCCGTACTGAGGGTGGGGCGCGAGTTCGAGTCCCGCCTAAACAGAATTTTTTTGGGAACTTTCATTTCTTATAGATACATACTTATACATATGTATATGCTTGAGTGACGTTTATTCCATAGAAAAGCGTTACTCAAGCGTGCTCAGGCTTATATCGATGACTGAGCAAACTGTCAATACGGGCCCAAATCCAATACTAGTCCCCAAGATACAAGTTTATCCTAATTTGACGATGAATGATGTAATAATTTTAAGTCTTTAATCTTGTTAATACAGTTTTATAAATAAGGTAGGTCTTGATTCTTGAACGGAGAATAGTCACCGAAAGGTTTTTTTACTAATTATTAAAGCACATTGCGAACATTTTATTTACACGTTTCACCTCCGTCGGTGACATGTTCTTACTTTTATTAAGTAGGTACCTACTAGCATTCTTACCTACTTGTGTATTGTGTGAGCGTGTGTAAGTATTATGTGAGTGGAAGTGACAGATCTTATTTTGCAATTCATGAATCGACGTAAGTTTTATGTCGCTTTACACTTTTGCCTACTGCTATATATGTTTGGTTACATCGCTTCACGAAGCCAAGCTGGCTTTGAACTTCGGTTTTTTGTGTGAGACTGTATGAATGACAAGAATGTATGAAACAACACGTCATTCACAGTAATAACAATAGGTTATTATTATCCGCTCACGTGTACACGACGACGACGTGCAGGCTAAGTTTATTCGTACATAAAATTTATAATAATTTTTATTAACAAAGAAAATTACAATCAAATAATAGAAACAAGTTAGAACTAGTATTTACTATTGAAACAATTGAGCTAACTGTAGACTGTTGCAAACAATCTATAGGTAGCTCAACTGATCCATTTCAATACCAGTCGGAAGCGTGCCCAAGACGCTGGCTGGCTGCATTGCCCCGCCTGGCTGTATGACAATGCTGATGCGCTGTGCCGGCTGTGCCACTCACCAGCTCTCGGGTCACGCGTCGTCGCTTCGACCAGACGCACAGATATTTTTTAAATCTATTAGATAATTTTTCTTCATCATTCACAGATAAATCAAAATCATTTTACACAAAAACGTATTTTGATGCAAATCGATCCTATTTCATAAACTGATCAAAAACCTATTGGTTTTATTTGATAAGTTGATACCAATGAACATAAAAAGTAAACTAAAGCAATAGGATTTCTGGCTTATTATTATGTCTCGGAAAGTAATAAAAAAATATGCAAGACACGTTGTTTTCTCAAAACTTAAAAACGTAAGCATACATGTATGAGTTTAGCGTAAGCATACCGACCTACATTATGTTTTCTTATACATATTAGTACATATTACCCATGGTTCGTTTGTCTGGATGACCATTGTTGTTTTATTCTAAGATTAATTTGTATTGCATCAATCAGATTAGATGCCCGAAATACTCATGCTTATCCAAAATCACGCCATTTACCCTAAGTGTATTAAATTATTGCTAACCTTCATGAATTTATGAAACAAATTAGAATAGAACTAGTATTTACAATTGAGCTAAGTGCAGACTGTTGCAACTTTTCCTTTTTTTTGTTTACTTCGCCCATTAGGTAAGTAGTTTTTCAACAGGATCCTTACTCTTTAGACTCCTTAGGTTGGGATTCTGTTGAATGGCTGCTCAACTCTAAATTTTAAGTAACTTTGATATATATTTTTTAATGTTTGGTGTAAGTACTTAAAGTGTAATACGGACAAATGTCTGAGATTATTATACTATATTGTTCATTGGCTTTGTAAAAGTAGTCAATCTGGAATATTTTCATAGGAAGTTAAGTTTATCTTTTCATTAAAGAGCTTTGTATTTAATAAAACACTAGGTTAATTACTCAAAACATACTTTAGTCCGTTTTATGCATATTAGTAAGTTATATTAGTATAAGATAATTCTTTATTTCTCTGAGCGAATGTATATTCTTAGAAGAAATAATATTTCAAAACTGACCCTAACTTATCAGAAATTAATCATCAACAACCGCCATCTCAAAAGCGTTATCAATACGCTTCTATGAAATATTTTTCTATTGATAAACCTAAACTGGTTATTTTTATAATTACTTGAGTTTGATTTTATTTCTCGGAAAGAAGAAAAGTTTCTGTGTCTATTTATATACTGCCCATGTGCCCATACCGCCAACGTAACTTATGGAGGATCCAGGGCATGTCAATGAGAACTTCCTAACCTAAGAGCCAACCTCAATAAGAGGTTTTTAGGGTCTACTAAGACTTCGCTGTCCGTCTGTCACCAGGCTGTATCTCATGAACCGTGATAGTTAGACAGTTGAAATTTTCGCAGATAATGTATTTCTGTTGCCGCTATAACAACAAATACTAAAATCAGAATAAAATAAATATTTAAGGGGGCTCCCACATAACAAACGCGATTTTTTTGCCGTTTTTATAGATAATGGTACGGAACCCTTCGTGCGCGAGTCCGAGGCGCACTTGGCCGGTTTTATTTCATCTTTGTTTTATAATAATTCATTTTCCCTAGGCTTCAATCGCGTGATCTCTCTCGTGGTCTACTTGAAAAGATGTAGGCTTTACCAAGAGATACTCTTAACTTTCTATCCGTAAAAGTATTTCAAAAGTAGTGGGTAGTTGTTCCATAAATTACCTCCTACAAAATGTTGAGGTTAGGTTAGTTACTAGTTCTTGTGTTGCTCCTGTTATTTCTTAAGAAATTGTGCGAAATGGTGTGTGTGGAACACCACATCCAAAGTTCATTGCAACCCCCATCGCACGTTTAATATAAAACTCATACGAGCGTGTTCGTGGTTTTTAACCGTTATTGCTGCTTGCTTACCAGCTGATTAAGTTTCGTTCTGGCAGTAGTTTTCATTCAAAGTTTGCTCAGATAATCTCTTCTTCTTGATAGAACACCACTCTGAATTGACGATAACGTGGTGATAACAGTACCAGTAGCTAGGTAGTTTTTTTGAATAAACAAAATATGAAGAAAAAACTTCGTAACTTCGTTCGTCTTTCGTGTAATAATGATTTGAAGACTACTATAGACTGTGGTTAAAAGTTACTTGTTTATACTGAAATGATTTGTTATTAACTATTGGAAGGATATTTGCGATAAGCAAGTTTAGCCAGGTCGATTTCAATGTAAGCGTCTTTCTTCACGTTACTTGTAGATGGAGATGTTTAAAAAGGAGGAGCTAATATCATAATTCTATCCAATCGTCTCCAAATGAAGCTGCCAGTAGAATTTCGTTTTCATTATTTTGCAATGTTTCAAACTGTTATGTAAGTAGGTACTAAAAATAATTATCCATTCAAATTCATACTTAGAATGATTACAAGTTACCTACCTTTATAGAGAGCATGCTCTACCAGGTAGAGCATCCACACGTACTACAACAGTGTAGGTTAGGTAGAGTCTACATATAGAGCTAAAATTCTAAATTGTACTTGTAGATATGTATAGGTACCTAAATGTTATCAATCCCACACATTATTACCTATTTGTTATGTCTAAATAACTCTTCTATCTCATAAAGTTCGTTACGAGTTGATATTAAAGTTAAATTGCTATTGTTTACAGTTAGTTCATTATCAAGTCGTTCAGTTATCATGTTAGTTGTATTTAAAAAAGTTTTTGTTGCTATACGTGGCATGTTTTCTTTGAATATACTGTGGAATGTAACATCGTTCAGATTTCTGTGTGACGCGACGGTGTCAATTCTTTATAGGTACGTCTTCGATATTTTACCTAATGGTAGCACTTTTAGGTTATTATTATGAATGAACAGACAACATTCTTGGTAGACTGCTAATACACTTAATTTGTTGTAGGTGTCATTAAGAATGTGGAAGCAAGTTTGTGTTGGAAGAAGAACAGCAACGTTTCACTCCCTTAACGAGGGGCGAGTGGTTGTATAATAGAGAGTAGGTATATAAATTGTATTAGTTGAAACGACGACGTACGGAGCTTCAATCAGAGTGCTTATGTACTTAATCAAGAACTGATACTATAGGAGTCCCATGCCTCTACCTGCACGGGGTTTAAGCCCATGCTCAAGCCCCTTGAAGGTATCTGTTCTTGACGTCAGAAAGACGCGTGGTTGCCAGTGTCACATATTCGTAGGTTTACCTACATAATGAATGCAATAAGATAGACTCCTGGTGTTATACGAATTGATCGATCGGGCATGAACTACCCAGACTGGTGCGAGCCGAACCCTCGCTCACTGCACGTGTCTTGTCTCGATGGCAGAGCAGACACCGAAACGAAAGAGAGGCGAGGCGTCACTTACAGTCAGCCTATCATTACTTGATTTCTTTTTGATAACAACGATGAACGAAACGCGTTTAGATTCTATTCAGAACTGGTTAGCTAAACCACTATCGTCTAGTTTTCATAACCGTTTATGTAGGCGGTCTATCCCACGCCGCCTGAGATATTTGATGTAGGACGATGGTACTTACAAAACAGACGGTCCACGGTCACACGTCTCCTACTTACACACATATCGGTACACAAGGGCACTCGGGCCGAAAGGCCTCACACACCACAACACTTCATTCGCTATTGCTTTGCGTACGGGCGGTCGATCATTCATCCCGCACCAGACCCGCGCCGGTTAATTCACTGACACACAAAGAATGAAGCAGAACCACCGAATTCTGATCGCGCAAATCCACGGGAAGGTTCGTAACGACCGGCGCGGTCCGGAGCGGCACCTGGCTGGCGCGGGCGGGGGGCAGCCCACGCACCGGCCTCGATTCTCGTCCGCCCGCCGCGCGGTTATCACTGCAATATGGCCGCTACTCACTTCCTTTCTGAAGTTCTCCGTTGATTTCTACTCCTTATTTCGACGACGGCGTTTTCCTTTACCGTTCCGAACTCGTGCGGGTTCACTGCACTTATTCTTATACACATTTTAATGGAAAACTGGGAGCGCTAGCGCTACGCTCCGACGAAACGTGCGTCCGTTTCGTTCGCAAGCACATTCCGCACTGGCGTCGGCGGCGGGTGCGGGTCGGCGGGAGAGCGGGCTCCCCCCGCGCACCACCCCCGCCCGCTCCTCGCCTTTTTATGAATGGAAGGCGGCCATACTGAATGAACCGCGTACACTGAGCGGTTGGCCGCTATTTTCGCGGGCGAGATCGACGTCAGGGGTCCGGGGGGCGCAGGCCGGAAGCGAGCTGCCAGCGCTCGCGGTGCCAAATTTTGCGGCGCGGGCGGCAGCAGCGGATGTGCTCGTTTACCAAGCTTCCGGCGAGATCCCTCCGCACAGCCGCATCCGGGAATTAGATTTCCGGTTGGCGAGAGTCGATCGAACAGGACTACCACCCACTTTTCTCCTGTAACGGCCATTGGCTGTGATGTCCAGAAAAATTATTTGCATGGTTTTTACCAGCAAGTTGCAATAGCTATATACTAATGGAATTATTTAAGTCCTTGAAATACCCATGTTAATTCCAAATTTTGTTTTAAGAATAACATTGCCCATCCACCCAAAAGATGCATTGCCAGGCACGGTTCGCCTCTGCGGCCCTCGCCTCGCGCGGCTTCCTTTAACCCTCCTAGATGCACAGCGTGGCATGTCACGCATCGTCGCCATTTGCCGACGATTTCGCGACGCGTTCGACGACGTTAATGCGACGTTGTAAGCGACGGTCTGTGCGACGCGACGAGCGTTAATTTTCGCAAGGTTGTTCAGCGACAATAAGCGCGTTGTGCACGCTGCGGGCGGCGTCTCTGTGTCAAGGACACGATAACGTAACGCCATACATATGCTTCCGATTCTTTAAATTCCAAGTGTTACTTTGGTATACCTACCAACACCAAACTAGTAAATTACCACTTGGAATTTAAAGTACAAAATATTGTTTTGTCTAAAGTTATGCTCATAGTTATTATAACACAATTTAAGAATGAAAAATTCTGTAGCCTTCTGCCTACAGATTTCAAAGTAGAACACGCAATATTATTTTGTCTAAAGTTATGCTCATAGTTATTATAACACAATTTAAGAATGAAAAATTCTGTAGCCTTCTGCCTACAGATTTCAAAGTAGAACACGCAATATTATTTTGTCTAAAGTTATGCTCATAGTTATTATAACACAATTTAAGAATGAAAAATTCTGTAGCCTTCTGCCTACAGATTTCAAAGTAGAACACGCAATATTATTTAGTCTAAAGTTATGCTCATGGTTATTATAACACAAACCAAGAATGAAAGATTCTGTAACCTTCTGCCTACAGATTTCAAAGTTATTATCTTGCACGGCAAAAGGCAAAACAATTCGCATTGAGCGATCAAAATACATGGAATGAAGAAGGTGTTGACAAATTAAAACGTTCCGAGTATACTGATTGAATGATTTTGAAATTGAAGACACGAGTAAAGTGGCAGTGGCAGACAATAACCCTAACAATGGGTGGTCGGACGAACTACTAGTACTTACTTGTGAGTAGTAAAATGATGCCGCCCTCTTCCTGGACAACCAACCGTTGTTGTGTTGAAGACTGTTCGCAGGATCTACGCTAGTAGACTATTGTGTCTAAGAACTTAATCTTGATATTATTAGTAAAACTAAATTAAACTAATGGTACATATCTTTTCTAGAACACAACGTACGTCATAAATTATCAAAACCACGCTCTTTTTGAAATGATATATGTTTTTTTGTTGTAACATCTTTCGTACAGACAAAAGATGTTAATAAACTTAGAAACAACAGTTTTTCTATTGATTATGGACATAAAATATTAAAAAATATAATTTTTTTAATTTTAATTAGGTAGGAGTATCAAAATAACTGTATAATTAAAGAAAAGTAAATACCATTTATTAGAAACAAGTAAACAAACAATAATATGAATGAATTCATAAACTGTATTGCAGGAGTCTGGAGGCTTCTCCCACCTGAAATACATTTTGTTTCTATAAAAAAAAATGAACTTGATCATAAAGATGTTAATAAGGTAAATGATAAAAAAGAATTATGTTTCTAGTCATTTAGGGACGTATTATCACACAAAATAAAAAGATACAAGATAATGGTAAATTTCGTAAAAACATTTCTTTATAAGCCACATAATGAAGTATGACATGTCTTAATTTAATAGTTGTTTTTTGTCTTACATCTCTAGGCATTAAGCTTTTAGTCATGATTCAGCCGTTTTTACAATTTGACCAAATTATAAACCTGTTATGATCTCTATATTTTACTATAGAATTAATTCTTTAACTCTACATTCTGTGTTTCTTCATACTGTTCAAAGAATGACGCTCTTTTATAAAACTATTAATTTGGAAAACGTATAAACCAGTTAGTGTTAGAAGTTTATGGTTTAAAATGATGTGGTGACTTGAATGACTGAACTGAATGAATGACCACTATTCAAATAAAACCACCACTTGGAGCGAACCCAGTAGAATGACTGTACTGGGTTCGCTCCAATTGGTGGTTTTATTTGAATAGTGGAAACTGTGGAAAGAGAAAAATGGAACCATTTCTTAGTAGAGTATGGGATGATATACAAAACCAGATAGTCGGGCGACACTATTAGGGCATTCAAAAGGTAAAAACCTTGGATTCAAAAGTCACAGGTCGGGATCGAAAAAATTGGAAGTTAATTGACCGGTGTGGCGCGGTGGGTGAAGGTCCGCCTGCGATGCAGCAGGTCCGATCCCACCTTGGGACAAATGTTTGTACGCTCTGCAAATGTTTGTTCGGGATTTTATGAGTATTTTCTAGGTACTTATAATAAAAAATATCTATATTTGTAATTATTGTACTAGATATTTGTACTAGATAATGCCCGCAGCTTGGCACGCGTTTTTTGCAATAAAAAGTAGCTTTTACATTATGCTAAATTTCAGCGCGATCCATTCAATAGTTTTAGCGTTTACTTTGGCCAAACATCTCTACCTGCAAAGGCACAAATCACAAACTTTTGCCTATATAATAATAATAGAATATCTATCAGTCGTCTAGTCTACCCATAACACAAGCTCTGCTTAGCTTGGGCTAGATGATGCTGTGTGGATTGTCCAGCATTATTTATTAATATTATTATTTATTTGTTTACGTATAAAACAATAATGTACGTTTTTTTTAATAATATCCCAAAAATTTTCGACTTCGGCAGGATTCGAAACCGAACTTTTTCGAAAAAAAAAGTTTTCGTAGAAGATTTACCCAGTGTGAGTAACGCACTATAAAAGCAAAAAGCTAATAATGTACTTGTTTAATAAAAAGGCGATGGTTGACTGTAATAACTCGACATAGCAAAGAGCTGTAATAAGTCTATGTAATATACGTTCTCAACGTTCCTTACTACGGAAGGCGTCTATAATCACTGGCCCACACGATAGAAATCAGGTTTTATTTGTTATTCTGAAGGCGGCTCAGGCGAGTTGAAGCGGAAGCCGCCTTCGCCTCCGCCCGCGCTTTCCATCCGGCACAGCCTGTCCCGTGCACCTAAATTGCCCCTATCTGATTTTATGATTTTAATAGATTGAAGAGACGACTCAAGCCATGTTAAGGTGGTGCGGCGTGAGATGATTTTTTTGTGGTTTTTAATTTTTCTGCGTTCCATAAGCAATAAAACTAGCGAAAAAGTAATCTACCGCAAATCGTTAACCATTTTGATATGAACTTAATAAGTTCATATCAAAATGGTTAGTTGATTTTACCATATTATGGTAAAATCAACTAACTTTTGATTCTATTGTATTTGGGAGCATTTGGGAAAATGTAGATGTTTAGCACAAAATTTCGTTATTTTCCAATGGTCCAAATCATGAGTTCAAAGAAAATGGTTGACGATTTTTATTTTATTGCTTGTGGAAAGCAGAAAAAAATCAAAACCACAAAAAATGCGCCAACCCGCGACGTTTTCGACGATATGGCGTGGATTTTTGACAAAGAAGAGCTAGCTAGGTCGTCTATGGGATGTCATCTCCAAATATGTATGGCTTATTGCCATGGCACTTTAATTTTGCCGCCCCACCTAAAAAAGTGCCCTCTTTTCTGTTTGTTAGAACTCTTTTTTGACGTTAATAAAACGCTTGAATGGGGTTTGAAGATTTTTGTATGGAGGGGTTGCCCATCATAATATTTTTTCAAAATTGCGTTGCACAATGGAATTTATATAGTTGAATAGAGGACATATTCTATACAAATAAAAAATCTATAACATAATATCATAAAGCGTCAGTCAGCGTCATTACAATTTCTTTCTGAAACTATTGCATTTTTTTTTCATATTATGTGAATCTCAGAAACTTGACGCTTTAGAAAATGTACATACCTAGGAGATTTTATTAATTGTGTGTTCTCTATCCAAATAAATATGTAGTTTAACACAAAAAATTATCTGAGCGTCTGGTCGAAGCGACGCGTGACCCGAGAGCTGGTGAGTATCTGGCGCATCGCATCAGCGTTGCCATACAGCAGCGGGGTAATGCAGCCAGCGTCTTGGGCACGCTTCCGACTGGTATTGATATGGATCAGTTGAGCTACCTGTAGATTGTTTGCAACTGTCTGCAGTTAGCTCAATTGTTTCAATTGTAGATACTAGTTTTAATTTAATTCTATTATTTGATTGTAATTTTCTTTGCTAATAAAGTACCTATAACACATAAATTGTGCACCGCGATTTCGAAGAAAAAAACAGTAAGTAAAAGATAAACGGCTTTTAAGACAAAAAATTCAAACTCCTTTTGTAGTACAGACCTTCATAATGCAGATGGCAAAGGAGAATTATTAAAAAGTGAAGTCACCTCTTCGTTTTGATATCCATGTCGAAATCAAATGCTACCTAACCTACGCGTTGATAAGCGCGAAACAGATAACCCTCCTACCCCTCATCGAGTTATCAGGTTTTTACTCAAAGATTATTGGACCGCTGTTTATAAAACAGAGGGACATTTTCATCAAATTTTACCATGTATTGTAGTAACCGTAATTATTCTAAAAACTTTATTTATAGAGTTGGATTCAATTGAAAAATCACCGCGGGATTTGCAATTGTTCCAGGTTTTTAGTGTTTTCAGCGTTCTGCAATATCTTTCAATCTATAGGTAATATACCTACCAGATCGATTTGTCGTTTTGCGTACTTGTTAACCATTTTTTAATGTCGTTTAAGCGACGCAAAACTGCTAGCTGTGTTACTTGTAGAGCGCAAACATACTCGTACTTACAAAAACCAGAAAATCAAATATCCCGCTTGAACGATTAGGCACCTACGTCCCACCTCAGGCTTTGTGATCTGTGGGCTGTGGTAGGTATACCTACATGTTATTATATCGATAGTGTAGTATAGGTTAAGTTTAACATTAAGAGGTTAAGAAATTAATAAATCCCAAAAATTTACGATCTCGACGGGATTCGAACCCGCACCGCGCTGAAGGGGAAGGTGCGGGTTCGAATCCCGTCGAGATCGTAAATTTTTGGGATTTATTAATTTCTTAGAAATTACCCAGAGTACTATAATAAATAAAAACCTTAGAATTAAGAGGTTCTTAGATTTCACAAATTCAACATTAAGAGAATTAAAAATTAAATAAAACGAGAAAAAAGCAAAATGCGAGTAAACCCGGGCGCCATCCTAGTTTCATTTATTATGGTACAATTGGGACAAATCGGTGCCAATTGTACCATTAATGGTACTGCCTCATGGTACAAATGGTCCGGCGGCCAACTATGGTGTACGTACGGTCAGACATGTACAATATAATATACTTATCTATCTACAATTGCACTCAAATACAAACTTACTGTCCCCTAACTGCACGTTTGGCAGAAATTCTTATGAAAAGACAAGCTGTTATTTGTTCCTGTTCTGATAGACGGTAATTAGATGAGTTCCACGTAGCAATCGGACTCGGGGTGGGTGAAGCGGGGAGGGCAAGCGGCCGTGTCGACCTTCCATGAGGCCGTCGTCTGTCCAACCCGTACACAGCATCGCCACTCCGCCGCTTGTGCTTATGGGACAGAATTTACTTCAATCTATAATGATCCCTATAAAACGTCACCGTCATCTTTGCTTTCAGAGCAGCAGAGCGAGCTTTGATACCTATAAATAAAATAAATAATGCTGGACAATTCACACAGCATTATCTAGCCTAGCCCCAAGCTAAGCAATGCTTGTGTTGCGGTACTAGATAACTGATATAGGTATCTACTTGCCTATTTATTACAATACATTACATAGATGGAAAAATATAACTTCACGTTTAAACTTCACGCTCTCGCGATAAGTATGTAAAGTGTAGTGTAGGTGAGGTATGAGCACTAGCTTTTACGAAAATTCTCTCCCAATTCAATAAAAAATATACCTCTACAAGTATTTGTCGTGATTAGAAAATACCAAGCTAATGACGTACCTACCCAACCAGGATGTAGTGTTCGCTCGAAAAGCAAAAGTAGCTGTGACAGAGAGCGACTGGAACGTCTCCACAGCACGCTGCCCGGCCAATGACTCCACCAGCCACCTCGAGCACGTCCGAACTATCGCGTCACCGTCGTTTGATACTACACTTTATGCTATAACGCCTTGCATTCAAAATCAACTGCAATCACTCTCGCTTTGAAGCTTTCCTCCACAACTCGCTCCATTATTTCTAAGCCGTATTATGTACTAAGTAAAAAATTAAGTACCTAGTCATTATTGGAAGTTTATTTGGAATGATACTGGTAGGTATAAAGCTTCTCAAACATTCATTTGTTATTATTTACTTTAGCAGTCCATTGTTATGACTCTATGACACTCCTGCTAACTGACTGTTATAGTTTGGCGATCGAACTAGTGAGAACAAACGAAATTACATAATATCCAGGCTAAACGATTAGTCGTACGAATTCTAGTGTCTTCAAGTCTTTTGATAAGCAGAGATGTGGAAATTTTTTATGTTAGTCAAATAAGTATTAGGTAATAAAATAATAATAAACATCAAAATTACTCTTTGAATATTGGTTTTATGTTAAATTTTCTTTGGTGCACAAACTTCGATTTGAAGAATCTTAGGTCCGTTGCAAGCTTGCTTAGGCAGCGATCTATGCTTGAGTAACGATTTGATATGGCATTAACGTCACTCAAGCATTAATTGAGCAAGCTTTCATAATACGGCCTTAGACTTGAAGATTCTCTGAGCAGTCAAATCTTTTAAACATATCTTCGTCTAAGTATATTTTGTCATGATGTTGAGAGGCCTAAATCGTGGTCTAAGTTGAGATTTGTGATCAACACCTTTGGTAATGCTAGGTGTGGCGTGTGGGTGCCGTGGACGAACGGGCCAGGCCAAGCCTGCGACCCACGCTTCATGCTTCGTACATGGCCGGCCCTGGTGTCGTCACCAACTTTACTTAAATATAGGTTTCCAACACGCACTTTCTGCAATTCTGCAAATTTAATGCCCTCTCGACACCAATGTTACTTAACCGGAGTTTCGGTTTGCATTTTGCATAGCGTTATGAAAGAAAAGAAAGTCACTTTAGTGGTGTTGAATGGTTTGAACTGAACTCAAAAATAAAAACATTAAAAAAATTTAATTCCCATTCTTCCCAGGCAAAATTCTAGGAAATCTTCTGACATTATTGTAAATTCCTTTGACTATAGAATTTACTTTTTGTAATGAAATTCAATCGATCTCAAAAAGATCTCATACCTCTGACCCCTTATCACATTAGGCATAATTTTCTCGCATAAACTTTTATTCCTCTTCATTCATTTCAAAGATGGCGAACTTTAAAAAACACTGATTAAATAGTAAAACAAGAAATGAGTGGCAAGATGCCACACTGTCGATGTTTTCGTTCTGTTCTCTTACAGAGACTTAGAGACTCTACTATCTAATCACAGTAGCGCGAAAGCTAAACCTTCCAATAATCAACAAAACTTGTTTTTTTGTCCCTGGTAGAGATTGGTAGCGGAAAGTGCTTGTTGACTATTTGTTGAAAACAATAACGCTCCTTTTATTTTACACGATTTCAGTATTCAGACAGGTTGAAATAGCTAATAAGCACGTAATTGTAGAGTTGCTTAGAAGAGGACGCCTGCACGTCCGATTCCCAAGAGGTTTGTTAAAATTATTGTACGGTCGCAGTTAAATTGGGTTTTAGAAAGATAACTTACCTATTCCAAAGTCAAATAAGATATGATTGTTACAAGGCGCACGAATGTTACCTAGGTATAACATTAGAAATAAAAATATTTATCATGAATGAATAACAATTCCACGCTCATAGCGTAATCAATGAGTCGCATGCAAGCAACAGTTCGACTCGATGTCGGGCTCATTGATCGATCGACTCTATATCCACCAGCACAAGAGCGCTGCGTCTGTACATCAACGCTCACATGAAAAGAAAACCGGATGGCGCACACTCGCGCGGTTATCGCTGTGTGCGTGTGTGCGCAAAGGATTTCCTACCTCCCCGCGCCGCGCTGCGCGGGCGCCCCTGCCACAGACCTGTTGCGCTGCTACCGGAGTTACGCCGCATAGTTACCAGACTTGATATGCCTGCTCTCTGCGCTGGCCCACGCCATACCACCGCGTTCGAACACAATTATCATGGCACACCATCACACCACTCTTGAAATTGCCGAGCAACTCGTCTGGTTTCATCGACATCTTTAATATCTTCTATTACCGGTTGCACTATACCTAGTAAATATCCAATCCGCTCGATTTATAGACCCACTTATGGATGCAGCCGGATACATGACATCATGAGATGCTAATACTCTCCGACAACCGACGGACGACGGCACAATATAAGCAGTTATTTTGGTCTTTTTATAACTTCCTCAAGTACCTACCATCTTACAAAATTATGCCTACTTTGTCATTCGCATCAGAGTTTCTCCGGAAAGCATTATCTAGTTAACCACGTCAAGTTCACCCGAAGTCTGCAAATGTCAATAAAATAATAATTCTAAATAAATAAGATAGAGCAAGACATCAGAATTGGTCGCTAGCTCGATTAAAAACAAGTAGCGCCGTTCCACCATCCATCGTACTTATCGATCTTTTTATTTTTTGTTTCGTATCGTGGGTAGGTATATTTTATAGGGTTCCGTACGTCCAGCAAAAACAAAACCTTCGCAACCGAGCCTTTCTGGACCAAAAGTTTATTCGTTACTGTTTGAATTCCCCCAGTAGAAATGCCCAGAATTATAATAACTTTTTTCATACATAAAACAAAAATTACAGGCTCCAAGCAGCGTTAATCGAGGGCTAACGTAGGTAAAAACGAAAATGAGATTTTAAATCCAATACGAAATATGTCCTGCTTTCCTGAAATTCGTATGAAATAGGACTAATAAGTCCCGTCATCATCATGTACGAGTTACTACATAGTTATGTTATTTTATTTATGTTGAATTTTGATATTGTCACGTGAAGAACATTCAACAAAAATAACACTTAAATTCGTAATTTCGTATATTTGTTACTCCTTTCCGCTCAAACGGCTGAGCGGATTTGAATGAAATTTGAAATGCATTGGTCCCGGTGGGAAGATCAAATATAAGGAACTCATTTATATTGAATCCTCTGCTCGCGAGTGTGACTTGGTCTTGAACGGTTTTTATCTGGGCTTGGCTTCGAGTCTCAGGCTCAAACGGAAGTTGTAACGAATTTTAATCGTATAGCAGTAAGTATCTCGGCCGGCGGCACGGCGGCAGTCCGTTTCGTATGGCCGCTCTTAACAACGAGTTTATAATATATTTTTTGTAAACAACCACCGGAAACGGGCAAGAAACTGCTCTGGAACACATATCTTCAATTACGTCTGTATCTCGACGATCAATGATGATAAGAAGCAAACGTAGAACCCAAAAAGTTTGATTAAATTTATAACTTTAACTCATTCCTGTTAAAAGGAAAAGTAAAGTTTGCGGTTTTGTTTTGAATTTATAGGGTAGTTAAAGATATTATGGTATAGTCTAGGCCCCGATTTTCGTGAACTAGATCTTATCTCACTGCATTGAAAGATGTCTGTCCGGTTAGATAGATTTCACTACCTCGTATTCGTATTGTAATTTGATTTGTTTCCATACATAGTTATTTTTTTATTTTCTGTACAACTATTTACCTGTGTTTTCTTATTTCATATCTTGTTATGTATTAATTAAATGTAGCAGTATTAGTTATATAAATTTTTGACAAAATAATTTATATTTAAAACATTTGTGCCACCACACTATAGGGAGGTAGGTCCTGTCTGAAAACCAGCACCTCTACTAGTTTTGGCGTGTAGCGACTTAATGCTGAGACAGGGACCTTTTTGAATCCATGTAATACTATGTTTTTTTGTTTCTATTTTTTGTATGCATAGTCTGTTTTTGTAACTATACAGGGTTATTGGTAAATTAGTAACACTACGTGAACTGCAGGTCCTGCCCATCACCACAAACACGTTCGTGATGATGGGCAGAACCTGCAGTGTTACTAATTTACCAATAACCCTGTATATCTATTTTTATAATGTAATCTATCTTATATTTGTGTTTCTGGGTTTCAAATAAATGTATTTTCTTTTCTTTTTCTTCTTGCATACATATAATGAACCTTGTTTTTGACTGCTGTGCGTATTTCGCCCATTCATTGATATGTAAGAATCCGGTATCAAGTGAGCAGCTGATCCCGCAGTTTTATACAGATTGTGAATTTGCGACGAAGTTTATATTTTTGTAACATTTTTTCTGCCAATAGCGAGACGTGGGCGTGTGATAATGGCTCGAAATATACACGTTCTCTGGTCGGCGCCCACCCAGAGTATCGAAAATATCGTTCTTCAGATAAATAATATGATAGGTAGGTAGGTATTCTTATCCAACTATGATGTTAGTCTGCCACTAACATCATACTTGGATAAGAATCGAAAAAAAAACAGTTCCTATTTAGAAAGATCAACAGTTTTAGGGTTCTGAGTTTGAAGAATCCCTTTTTTCCACTTTTGTTCGATTCCCATGTCTATTATGGACTACATATTTCAATTGCGATTTTTCTTGTGTGTCAGATTCACATACCAAGACATTTTATTTTACATTGTCGCAAGTGGGACGCCGCTGCCGCCCGCCGCCGGTCTATTTTTATTCCTTTGTATTAGACCGCTTCTGTGTTCTTTCATGTTTAGTACCTTATCAAGTGATTCGATATGTTTGCTTGTTATTACATCACAACACAGCACAATGTCTCTTATCGATAGGTGCCTGAGAGACCATGTGCGTGTGAATTTAGAGACCACGGTAAATATCAATTCTCAGACGTGTTCAAAGACGCTTGTCTAGTCTACTAAGTCTATGTCCAGCGAACCCTACCAAATGTCCAGAAAAACATCCCGATTGTCTTAAACTTCTGAAATGATCGATGAAGAACATACAAGTAAAACATACTTGTGTTTTTTTATAGATAACTGCACGTTCCTAGTGTGGTGTGGTGGGATCTGATACAAGTTATTAGGTTTAAATACTGATGTCTCTGCAAATCCAATCGCTTTCGTGGCACTATGTAATTCTCAATCTTGTGTCGTAAGTGTTACGGGCTGTACAATTCTTGCTGGCCAGTATAGAGTGCCTCTACTTACATCGACATCCCGGCAGCGAAGTGGTCGACTGAGAACCAGTTTCGTTTAATCATTATAATTGCGTCCTCCGTTAAACTTATCTCTGCATGAGTTTGTGGTGAACTGGAGTATTATTATTCTTCGAGCTTAGCTTTGGTTTAGTTTTTAACATTTTTATGATTACCAACCTTTTTTTTATTCTTTTTTCACGATAAACCATCCGAATAGGCTTACGTTTGTAAACGTATCAAGATTTAAATGCAGTTTACGTATTCGCGAAAAATAGCTATCTAAGATAATATCTATATTCAAGTAATATTGATACTTAAATACTTATAACTACCTAGGTAGGTAAGGTACCTACGTTTTGTAGTTCCTAATCTCAGAAATTTAGTTGCGTAGTTTCCATTCAAGAGATAGACGGTGCGGTAAACAGGAAGTGGTGTCGGCTACAGTCAGGAGTAGTTGGCAACTCTTCAACTGCCACGTGCTCTACGGTGTCGATGCTGTGACTTTGATACCTAAGGCAAATAGCATCATGAATTGATTAACCGCTGTTGCCACTGTCTAGACTCGAAAGTAGATTTAATCAAGTACCTAGTAAATAAATTAGGTAACTTACAAAGGACCTGTCTTCTATCAAGAATCTTGTAAAAACACAAAGTTTTATGGTATTGGTTTTTAGTTTAACTGAGACGATAAAATACAGAATACATTCAAAAAAGGAGAGACTGTATGAAAATTCGGCTGTAGTAATGTATTTTTTATGTACCTACATACCTTTGTTTGTTACTGTACAGAGAATGATACCGAGGAGGTGGTTCCACATACGAGTCATTTTATTTCCGTAGGGTATTTGTCACCTATAACTTAAATAAGAATTCAGAAATTTGAAGTTGTTTTTAGGGTTCCGTACCCAAAGGGTAAAACGGGACCTTATTACTAAGACTCGGCTGTCCGTCGGTCCGTCGTCGGTCCGTCTATCACCAGGCGTATCTTTATGAACCCTGATAGTTAGACAGTTGAAATTTTCACAGATGATGTATTTCTGTTGCCGCTATAACAACAAATACAGAATAAAATGAATATTTAAGGGGGCTCCCAGCTCCCATACAATAAACGTAACTTTTATGCTCGATATTGATAACGGCAACAGGTAGACACTTGAAATATTCACATAGTATATTTTGTAATATGTGTATTCTATTCAAAAATAAATAATTAAAAAAAAATAAAACAAATATTTAAGGGCTCCCATACAACAAACGTGATTTTTAGGCCGTTTTTATAGATAATGGTACAGACCCCTTCGTGCGCAAGTCCGACTCGCACGTGGGCCAGTTTTATGTAGTTTTAGTAAAAATACTATAAATCAAAAAAATAAAATTTCTTTTTAAATGCCTTGTCGACTGCCTTCTGGTTGTGCTACTCGTGTTGAAATCCTCAATTTAATTAAATGGGCATGATAAAGATTATCTTATTTATTAGAGGAGATAAGATATATCTCCTCTAGTAAATATATTTATCTATTTTGTACAATACGCACAAACTGCAACAAAGCAATGAATACATTTTATCTTTGTCGATCTCTACACTATTGTAACTTCCATTATTTTAGTAAGTACCTACTTACTACTTATGTAACTTTTCTCTGCCACGTCTCTAACATGCATAAAGAATTTCGTTGATACGAAAAAAATGTGGTCCGCGAGCCACATGGTCAGCGAGAAGAGCTGAACAAAAGGCGCGACTGCATGCGCCGCAGATGTCTTATGTGGTCCACATGTCTGGTCTGGGACCGACGTCGCCTGCCTTCAATTCAACCTTCGCTATCCTACTTGCGTCTTGCGCCATCACTTTCCAGGTTTTAGAATCCAAAAAAGACGCTGGAAGTGAAACTCTTTATTTAACCCCCTTTAGGTAGAGCTTCTATTGGTTTGTAATTTGTTGCTTTCAGAGTTCACTCCAATTTTGTTTACTTTTGGACCTAACTAGTGTTTGTGTGCCTTTGTATTAATAAGTGTATTTTTATTTATTTATTAAAAGTACCTACTTCATTTCAAATTGAATCTCAATACAATCATGGTTATTATTGACTTTTTACAAGCTGCATTGCACACACAGAAATCATAATATTATTGTGATTTCTGTGATTGCACATAATAGACTAGCCAAGACGTAAGAATCCAAAAAAAAAAGAATACCGGATCGTGTTACGCATTTTAGGATTATATATTTTATATAAAAAAGTACTTTTAATTTAAAATAATAAGTTATGATGATAAAATTTGTATACCTATTTATTTGCTAAGAAGTTTTTTAATTAAAAATAATTTTAAGAAATTCGGCAAAATATGTACCTAGGTAATTTCCGTTTTCAAATGTAGGTAGAGATACCTATTCTAGAATGAATATTAAATCGCGCGTCTCGAATTATTAGCATAGATATTATTATTGGGGCTAACTTCGCTTCGATTAGTGAAGTGCACAGCTAATTTGTGAATGAGTTAGTGAATGACAGTTCGGCCATGATGTTTGTTTACGCGTGCGGCACATCGCGCGCTCGCCCTGAGCGGCGCGCGGCGCGCTCGCTACCTCGAAATAGCACAGCCACGGCACCAACATCCAAGAGTGCGGTCGACGACCTGTACCCTGCCGCACCAAAAATATTGGAACTTCGCTCACACCAGCCACACTCAAGCCTTTCTCTGATTATGATAATAGGTCAATTATATTTTGTGAATGATTACTACTTGACAAATCTTATTATTTTTGGGTGCACCTAATTATCTACCTACTTATATTCCGATCCAAAAACCTTTTTATTTTGTGTAGGTATGTATACAAAAGGGTTACATTTATATACAAAACCCAAGGAATATCGGTGAAAAATATAGGTATTTTGCTTTGATTCAACCAAACATTTGGTTGAATCGAAGCAAAATACCTATATATACATATAGAAGCTCGAAACAATTGTTGGCGTTGAAAGCTTTAATTCAAAATATTTCATTTACCTGTTTGATCTCTACATCTCGTTCATTTTCTAATTCAAATTTTAACATTTTTCGCTGCACTTGTGGGATTTGTGTTTTGGTTTTTAGTGATAATGATAATTATAATTGATATTTTTATAATTTTTTGTTGTTTTTTTTCTTTGTTGACATAAAATATCTTGGATTCTAATTCGCAGTAATAGATTCGTAGGAGTCGCACGAGTAGGTACATAATTCAAATTAATTTCTCTACATAAGTAAGATAATTTCCACACGATACGTTTGTTTGTCAAGTCTGTTCACTAGTTTTTATATGTATAAATATTTATAGTGGAGACTTTACTGGCATAAGAAAAATATTATTGTATCTCTTTATATTTCTATGTACCTACTGTCTGTCTTCCAAAAAAATATAAATAAAAAATAAATAAAATAATATCTACCTACCTAAATGCTAACAATTCGGTCTCGATGAAGGTAGAGCTATCTTACAATTTAACAATCATTCGACACTAGACCTCATACCAAATTCGATTTGGTTAGTAAAATTGCTATACAATTGTACCAAAGTAATTACTTAACGAATATTTTTTTTATACGTAGTCTTCACCATTAAAGGTGCATGCATAGTAAATTAACAGTCAATTCCATGTTTTATGACGTTTAGCGCCATCTGTGCTTTGATGTCGTAAACCGACATGACATAGGCTTTCTAGTTATTCAGTTTGTTGTGGTCGACGATGATGGTATGATGATCACAGATTTAAATCGATCGATTTTTTTAATACTTTGATCGATTTAAATGAGTTAATTTAAATCGATCGATTTCCGTACCAGGAGAATACCAGCTGATGATGATGTTTAGGGCATCCTTTGATGATGATGTTTAGGGCAAGTATTCTTCTGGTACAAAAATCGATTTTCTTTAGGATGTGTCTCGGAGTAGAGCTAATTATTTACCAATGCAATTTTTACCGCATTGATGCGAAATTTGACCGTCACTTTTATTTCGCAATCATAGACAAACGTCATTCTATACGGGTTCTAACGGAAGACCAGCGCTTGCCAGGTCTCTTACGGGACCTTAGCCAGCATTATGCTAAATTCGGGCCCTTTTATAACAGCTATGCATGTGGTACGTACCTATAAGTGTGCCTTGTTTTAACTGTTCGTATTGTTATGTCTCAATAAATGTATTTATTGATGTATTCTTAATCAGTTTAAATTATGATTGCTGCTAACAACAGTCTCCATAATCATGACTAGGTACTCAGTTAATGTGCTAGCTTTGCTATATCTATCTACACAAATGGAATGACATTCATTGGCCGCGCGGGGGCGCACCCACGTGGTACCCACACCTAGCTTGCCGCAGTTGCCACGATGTTAACTGCCATCCTATCCCCATTCAGAGAATGTGGTTTCACCTACCTACTCAGTTGCACAAGAACAATTCAATTTGCTAACCTTGTTTTTAAAATTTCATCATTTTCATGGAACTGAGAAATATGAATTATTAAACCTACTGTAGCAGTTCCGACTTGGATTTCTGATTCTAATGAGAATCTTCATCAGTTAATTCATCAGTTCGCAACTTCCGAGAATCAGGAATTAAAGTAGGTACCTAATTTATCACACAAACCGTGTTTGACGTATACCAAATTCATTTTAATTCAACATTATATGTTTTGTTTTGGTTAATACTTTGTATAATGTTTTGTAAACAATAGTAAGACACGATATTCGCTTCGCTTCATAATCCTATTATAGGGTCTCTGTAAAGTGTAAACATCAAGGCTCTAGCTAGACTCACAATTTTATCGTGTGGTCTAACTCGATAATAATAATGTAGATTAGAGCCTTAATTTAAGCAGACTCGTGGGCTGAGTGCGCTATTCGCCGCCTACGAGTTAATTTGTTGCCTCCAATTTCGTCGAATTATTTCGCAACGCACATCAGCCAGTTCGCTCGATACTCCCGCACCCGAACCTTCCAAATTCTGAGCCCACAGACACCTCAGTCCGTGGGCAGGTGGAAAGTGGACCAAGCCAATACCTACCAGTTATGCAACGTATCGATATGGTATGCGTATGCACCTGGGTACGAAAGTTGACATTTGTTCGTCCTTGACAGGCACTGGATGCCAGTCAATTCCTGTGATTTGCGAAGGTTTTCATAATTAATTTATGATACAGCGAAAAAGCAACATCGGTTAAATCTTTCATGGCCCATGGCGCACCATTCCATCTGCATGTCCGGTAGGCAGGGCGTCAAGGCACGGTAATGTGACCGAGGCTGGGCAGAGAACGCGACAATAGCATTCAGCAACGTTTTTTATCCTAGATATTGGATACTGACAAATTAAAGTACCTAAGTACGAGTTACTTGGGGTGGATTTCAAGACCACTGCAACTTATCCGCGCTGCTAAAATAATGACACATTTTCTTCAAATTGCATTAAAATAATGTAAGTAGAGTAATGTAGAGCAGGAGATACGGTGCGTTTCAGTTCAGAGTGCAGAAGGCGAGTTAGGGCATTTCCTGCGTTAGTGACACGCGCTCCCCTTATCATGTTCATTGATAGATTTATCTGGAAGAGGTCGCCGCGCCGCCGCCGCGCCCCGCTCGACGTACTGTGCTGCTCAACTGATAATAGACGTTTTTATACAAGTTTTATTTTCCCAAATAAAAACGCCTGGTGGCGCCATATTTTTATGCGCTAATTTAATCTTTGAGATATATTCACGTGTAAGAAAGAAAATTAGTCGAAAAATGGAACCCGGTAGAGGTAGAGTATGTACTCTACCAGTGGAAAAAATAAGAAAGTAGGAAGGTGCATAGGTTCTTATTTTTCCTGAACTAGTTTAAAAGCTGTGTTTCAGGAACCAGTGGAAAAATAAGAACCTAGGTACCTTCCTAGGTTTCAATTTTTTTTCCTGAAACACAGTTTTTAAACTAGTTTAGGAGCCTATGAACTTGTATTGTCTGTAACACTAGCTAATATGTCAATAAATATTATTTTTAATATAGATGACTTGTTTACAGCACGTTTATGCTTTTATTTATAAAATCTATGTGCTGGTGAGCAGTTAATGACTTCGTATTCGTACTAAAGGGCCGTAACGGGAGATCTACTTCCTGTTGGTGAGCGGCGTCGGTGTAGTGTGTCGGCAATGTCGGCATGTCTAGCGGTGTGCATTGTGGCGATGCAGTGAGCGTCAGCGCTGAGTGTGCGTGTGTACAACAACTAGGTAAGTACCTACATACCTACCTAGAATGGATGTATGGATCCAGCAATTAATGCCACCTCGCAGAAAATTTCAATCAGACTGACGAAACATGACACTTTGCGCAAATTGCTAAGCAAGTCTCATTGCTTACGATGGCTTAGGTCTTAGGATCTATAGATGTTGTTCTAAGTAGGTATGTAAGTATTATCTTTTTCTGCAAGGTCTATACCTAAGCATACTTCTAAAATGTAGATGTGAAATTCGACGTAACCGAACCTCATGCCCGTTTTGAGACATACCTACCCGATTCGTAGAATGAAACGAACTTCTGTTAAAAAAGTATGCTCATAATAATTTGGCAATATACTAAAAGGAACGTAGTGTGTGCGTCTAAGATCAGTTTGATAATTTTATTGAATGAAACAGCAGCTCGTTTCGTTCAAGGTCGGCGCTCGGTAGCTAGTTTGGTATTTTTTAAGAGTAATAAATGAATGACGCACCGAGTGTGGATCCGGTGTGATGCTGGTGGAGAGGAAAATCGGGGATCGGTGTTTTGTTTAAACGTAAGTGTTTGAAGCACATTCAATGTCACTCGAGTCACTGATGTGGTGCGCGGGGTCGCGCAGCGCGTACGCGCGCCCGAGCGTCGGCCGACTGTTTCAGAAGCGCCGCGACCGCGATATTTCCCATTCATTCACGCGCATCAATGAACGAAAAGCACGTGGCCGAAAAAACACTCGTCTAGGAAAAACACTGATCATAAAATTCATTCATAAGTCGCCAATCAAGCCATGTTGGTTGTAATTTTAGCCTTAGCTTTAGCAAAGACAATGCTGTGCGTGATATAGGTAGGTACTGACGACGACGGGGCGCGGTGATTCCATTTCATTATGCGTACAAACATTTAAGATTTTATACATTTTGAAGTACCTATCGGAATTGGCCGGCGGGCCTGAACTGGAAAATCATGATTATCACTCACCGAATTGTGAGCGTTACCTCAGCAAAAAACTATCTTTTAAAATTGCTGACAGACGGATGTTGTCAAAAATCCCGTAGAAGAAAACACTTTGTTTTCACGATTTAGGTGCTTATTCCAAAGATAGAAGTTTATGAATTTAGTTTTTCTAACTTTATAACAAAACAACGTTAAAAATTAGTAAATCATCATCTAACGTTACACTGATCAAAGGTGGACTAAACAACTCAGAGGGACGGTCATATCTCGCGAAGAACCGACAACCGTTGGGGTAAGCGTGTTCTTGAGTGGAGACCGCGACTCGGTAAACGTAGTGTAGGACGTTCTCCGGCCAGATGGGATGATGACCTGCGAAAGGCAGATGCTGGATGCGTCAAGCTGAAGACAGGGCGCTCGCTCACAAGGAGAGGCCTATGTCCAGCAGCATAGGCTGATAATGATGATGAAAGAGTGGAATAAGAGTCTACAAATCCAGGGTGAATATTTCCTTCCGGGAAAACGCATTACCATCATTAAAAAAAACTTAAATTATGTAGTTCAGCTCATAACTAGTGATGCGCTTTATATCCATGCACGAACCGCATTTAGTTTTTATTTAAATTGTCCCGACGATGTTGCACCTATCTGTATTATAGATAGGTAGGTACTTCATTTCTAACTGATTAGGTCTATCCTATATTTGGCTTTATCTTCGTCATCGTTTTATAAGTTCATTCTATGTAATGTAATATAGCATATGCGTAGGTAGCTATAGGTATACGAAGAATTCCAGAATGAAAGGTCATGGGTCAAATATGAGAAGGTAATGTAACTGCCTACCTTAAATAATATGAATATTACGTTGATATTAATCTGATACACTTCTTCACAAACTACTTAATCGCCAGTTTCAACACTTGACAGCACTAATTGCACATTTAATTTCCGGTTTAAGATTTTAAGATGAAGAGCTTCAGAGCTCGTTGGGTGCACGTCGCGAAGAGGACTGGGCTAGGTTCCGCACAGCAAGCTTCCAGGTACCTTGGCGCCTGCGCCCAGCCGCTCGGGGCGTGACCTAGACCCTGAAGACAACCTCCCCTTCGCCCACGCATGCCGAGTTACCATGGCAACGGAAGCTTTTTAACCGAAAGAGAGCTGACAACGACCCAGGAAAACAAAATAAATAAATTATAAGAAGCGGAGTACTAAAATGCGGTAGCATTTAGTACACAAGTTTAGCGGGACAAAACAATTATTAATAACTAGCGGCCTGCCCCGACTTCACACGGGTAGGTCTAACTATTAAACAAAAAATAAAAATTATAAATTTTAACACACTCTTGGCAGACTTTCCATGCTTAGAACACTTGATGAAGTCTGCTTTTGACAAAACAAACAATCAAAATCATTCGTTTGGGAGCTATGATGCCGCAACAACCCACGGATAGATACACACAGACACATAGATCCGTCAAACTTTAAAACCTTGATTTAAACCTTTTGATTTTTTTGTATGATGTCTTCTATAAAAGTAGTACCTACATCACTTTGCTTTATTGTCAATAGTTTCCGCGGCGTACGCGGTATAAGGATTTTTATGGTATTTTTTTTTTCATACCTTGGGTTACAATCATATCCAAGTTTTCATACGGATCCCTAACTTTTTGGAAAATATGATACCACTAACGATCAATAAGGATAATGTAGAATTCTAATGGTGAAAGAGTTTTTCAAATAGGTCCAGTAGTTTCGGAGCCTTTTCATTCAAACAAACAAACAAATCTTTCCTCTTCTTAATAATATTATTAGTGTAGAACATGAAACAGTACTTATTATGATGACGTAATAGTCAGACATAATGGTATTGTAGACTTTTTTGTCTTCTATAAAACTGTAGTACATCATTTTGCTCTATTGTCAATAGTTTCCGCAGCGTGCGCGATATAAGGATTTATTGTGGTATTTTTTCACACCTCGGATTACACTATCGAAATTTTCATACGGATCCCTAACTTTTTTGAAAATATTCTATAGCCTATGTTCATCCGGGATAATGTAGGATACTAATGGTGAAAGAATTTTTCAAATCGGTCCAGTAGTTTCGAAGCCTATTCAATTCAAACAAACAAATCTTTCCTCTATATAATATTTGCACAGATAATGCTAGACAATTCACACAGCATTATCTAGCCCTAAGCTAAGCAGAGCTTGTGTTATGGGTACTAGATAAGTGATATCTTTACAAATATTACATATGCACTTAGATATTTTTTTAATTATACATAGATCAGAATACCCGGAATAAATAGTTGCAGATCGTACAAACATTTGTCCCAAAACGGGAATCAAACCCGCAACACCAGAGCGTCGCAGGCGGACTTTCGCCCGCCGCGGCACATCGGTCGTCATAGAACCTTCTCTTTTTCTCGAAGTCGGTAAAAATGAGTTTGTTTTGTAGCCTAATATTCGTTTAAAATGGCTTGGATTTAAATAAATAATAAATCAATAATGCTGGACAATTCGCACAGCACAGCAACCCTGTATATTATTTCATCTAAATACCATACAAAACTATTAAGGTAAGGATTAAAAGGCAAAATACGTACATTTATAGTTTAATAAAAGTTCTCCAATATAAGAATAATGTCCGATTCCATCTGTTTTATAAATACAAAGCATTTCGAAAATGGGAAATACATACCTACATACAAATACAACCATGCGATTCATACATTTGTAAACTTATTCATGTAAACCGAATAGTTTACGAGAAAACCACGAAAACATCAGATGGAGTTTTAGCTCCACCGAAAAAAACATTTACAATACGAGCATACCTCATTTGTGAGGAGTTCTCGTATTGTAAATGTTTTAAACACCAATCGCGTTCCATGTAGTAGGTACCTACTGCAATCAGGGAACATCCCCAATGTCTTACCCATTCCTAGAATCCATGCTTTAAAACGAGATCGTACGTAGGATATTGCGCTGCATTGATATACAAAATAATCATATTATGACAAAAATCAAATAATATTCAGGTGACAATCATATTTACAAAACTCTATTGTAAAGAAAGTGTACGAATGAGTTATGTATTTACATAGAAATAACATGGATCTAAAACACGTTTATACAAAACACAGATTTTAAAAAATTGTTTTCGCACGGCTATTCTTCTGGGCCTGCGGTGTTATCAATAAATATAAATAAATTATATTAATCATACTATTTACAGTGTTTTAAAACACAAAAATTTCATTGGTGACAATTAATGCGGCAGTTTGTGATTATATTAAAATTCAACAGCCAACCCGATATAACTATGGGGTATGGTATACATGTACAACACTGTTTATTAGATGAGATTCTACTTAACAAAAATACTACGGTAGATGGAACAGACAAAACTATACGAGTTATCGTAAGTTCGGGGAATACACGACTAATAGATACTGTAATAGGTGGGTTTACTTTAGAGGATCTGGAACAGTTTTTTTAGTTCAACCATGAGCGCCCAATCTGTCTTGATGAGGTCGTCCCGGAAGTAGTCCTTACACGCGTCAATGCTGGCGCGAGATATCTGGAACAATATTCATTCATTAACAAAAGCTTCTCGAAACATGTTCCTGACAATTGTCGAGAATATTGAAGTAAACGTAAGTCCAAAATCTATAGTTAAATAGGCCCGTATTATGAAAGCTCGCTCAGTCACCGATCTATGCTTGAGTGATGTTTATGCCATAGAAAAGCGTTACTCAAGCATCGATTGATAACTGAGGAAGCTTTTATAATACGGGCCATAGATTCCTTCAACACATAAAACGCAAGAAATAGAGAATGGAAAAGAATGCAAAAAATCCGCTTACACCGAAAAGATTAAACCTGCTCACAAGTACGAAGATACTGAGGGGTCTAAAAATAGAACAACATGATATAACTCTATGAATGTACGTGCAGGGTACAACCAGTAGCCCTATTGTCTAACTCAACTGGTAATCGTAATCGACTTCATTTTTGACATTAGAAACCTAGCCTGGACTTCAATTGTAACTTTCGTATTGTGTAAATAGTTGACACATGGAAGACCATTACCAGCGAAATTGAAGCCCAGTGAATGAATGAAACTTCGTATATTGGCGCGGATATCGGTATTGTGTAACGTCGAAATGAATTTCAGTAGAAAATTCAAGCCCATTTGAAACGTCAAATGAAGCAGGGAGCTCATTCGAGTCTTGTTTGGAATGGAAATCTCAAATATATCCATATAAATAAAAAAAATGTGATAAACATTGTGTTTGAAGGCTAAGGAAATAAGTAGGTAAGTAAAAATCTCTGAAGTAATAAGTAATAATTATCTGAATACATACCTACCCGAGTTCAAATTCATTTTTTCGAAAATAATACAAAGCATTCTCTCAATCAAATATCTCCTTCGCAACTGAGAAAGAGTCAACATATTTCACCTACATGACTGTGTATATTGAGAGCACATACACTAGTTCTGTTACACATAATTAATAATTGCTTTCAGGCGTTATGGTGCGAGCAATTTTACCCATTTTGAAAAAGACATGATCGCACGCGAAATGTGAGAACGGTGTAACGGCGTTCTAAAAACTCGCTGGCGCTACCTCTCCCACAGGTGAGCTTTGATCAATTTTTCATAAACCTAGCGATAGCTAGTTTTGTATATAGGTATACATACGAGTAGGTATATATAAACATTTTCTTCTATTTTTTACAGGGTGATGCACAATACACCCATCAAAGCGGGAAAAGTAACCAACGCCTCGTCGATGTCGATGAGGAGATGACACGCGACCGTGCGCTGCAACCGCAGCACTGCATCATCCCCCTGAAGGTGTACGGCGGCGGGAAGTTGATGGAAGAAGGCAAGCTGTTGTTGACAGATTGTGGAGGACTCGAACATAATTGAACGACGACCTCTGTGGCGCAGAAGGTCCGCCTGCGACGCAGGAGGTTGTGGGTTCGATTCCCGCCTTAGAGCAAATGTTTTTACGATCTGCAAATAATTGTCCTGGGAGTGTGTTACGTATACTATCATCTAGTACCCATAACACAAGGTCTGCTTAACTTGGGGCCAGATAATGCTGTGTGATTGTCCCCAGCATTATTATTATAATTATTAAAGCCTATGAAAGCTTAATAATTTATTTTTTATTGCTAATTTATTGATTCTGAGTCATAAATAAACTAAAAAAAAACAATCCATACTAATTTATTTTAATCTTACTACTAATTTATATATGTACAACAGTAAACCTAACTAAAGTTTTTCTTCAATTCGCGCTACAGAGCGCTGCGTATCGCTGCCAAGGAGGCAGCCATGGCCTCTAGCGAACGCGAGATCTTCTCGTTTGCTAAATGCCGCTCCTCAATCTGCATTGCCCACTGAGGCAAATCTGCAGCATGTGATGTATCTGTAACAATGTATAAAAATACAGCTTTGGAGGAGGCTATGTCCAGCTGTGGACACTAATTGGCTAGCCATTGATATGATGTGACATGAATAATGGTACTCTCCTAAAATTTAAAGTGAAATTATTACATGATCGCCTGCGCGTTGGGGCCAATTGCGGTGGTTGCATTGGCATATCTAAAGCTAAAGCTTTAAAATTAGATGGGTAATAAGCATTAGTGACAAACATTCAAATTAAAAGATAAAAAGTACCTACTTACAACTCTCCACTTGGCTAAGGTTTTAGTGGCGCCAGCCCCAACAGCATTGAGATTACACGCATGGTCCTCCCAAAGTTTTTCAGCTTGTTGTTTCGCCAGTGGGCCGTTATTAGCCAGGCGGCCCACTGCGAATCCCCTGTTTGCTTCCATAAAAGCCACAAGCATTTCCATCTGCCTGTCTGATACTATTTTTCTTACTGGCATTCTGAAATAGCCATATTATCATATTACCACACTGTTGTGTAACAAAACACTTGATAACTTTTGTAACACATAAAACGCGGTAGTAATTTGTTAAATGTACTTACTTTGGAACTAATCTTTTCGTTTTCAAGAAAAAAAACAGTCGTAAAAGTTGTTTTTGTTTTCACAAAGCAGCCAAACAAACTTTAAAATATACCGCTAATGACAAGTTATGACAAGTGTCCCTCACTTGTCATACGTCACGCGCGATTTTGACAGTAACAAAAAGAAAACTTGCGTTTCGTTACTTTTGTGGTAAACCTTTTTAGATATATAAAAAAGGTACACACAATAAACTGAAAAAATACGTGATGTAATTGCAAATAATGACAAAAATAATGCACAGGCTGTGTTTTTTCAGCATAACAGATATAATTATTGTTTTTTCAACTAGTAAAACAACTTAATTGCAAATAGTACCAGTGGAACTACTAGTTGTTCCACTTGCATTAACGGAACGCATGAAAGATCGAAAACTATAGAAATTGGATTCACATGAATCATTCATTCCGAAGCCGATTACCAGTTGAATACCTTACACAATACCGAAAACATTCTGACTGGATTGACAACTGGTAATCGTTTTGAAGTTCACTGGTAATGGCCTTCGAGTTAGACAATAGGGCTACAGGTCGACCTCATTTGGGGCGCATCGATTCACAAGTCCGAGTTGAATGGTTTGACGTCATAGCATTGAGAAATTAGAGCAGGTTGTGCAAGCAGGGAACTAGGTCAGAAGCACCCCGCAGCCCCTCGCCTCGCGACCTCGGAGCCCCAACGGGACCGGGCTTCCCTTGCTCATACAAGGACATTTCACCGAGCGCGCACAACGCAACAAATGACCTCCGAGAAAAGCAATGGTCGTCAGATTGTGTGGCTATGGATTTTACACAATTAAGACATGATAGCTTAGTTAGTGCCATGGCAAAAAAATTAGGGCGCGCTCTCCAGGGTTACAAGGAAGAAATTTATATTATTTTGACTTTTCCTATTAAAGGACGCTGCAACAAAACTACCAAACCATTCTACGAAGCTGAAGCTGTCGGTGGGTTGGGTTCCTATCCTATGGCATATAGGTACTTAGATATAGAAAATCCTGCCCCAAAAGACGAGCTTGAGCAGATAAGACTTTAGTAACGTAGGAAAACCATTCAATTTATTCATTACAATAAATCAATCGGCAGGACATCCGCAAACTTAAGATTTTAATGAATGGAACCGCACTGCAAAAATATCAATGAAACTTAGAATGGAGATTCGACCCGGGCGATACGAATGTGTGCGTGTGTTGCCAACAGTAAGATCGGACGATGGAAGCACAGAACAGAAAAGTAAGTGGAAGTGCTAAGTGGGCGTGGCACGCGTGTCACAATTAAGCGTAGTTACGCTTAACTGATCTCAGTCGTGTTCTAACATCGCTTTGAATTGCTTGTCTCGCGACAAATTCATTTTTCCGAAGCTATGCCATATTGTTCCATTTTGGAATGTAAAAATGATAGTAGGCGAAAAAATCTTAAAACCGGAGGTGTTTCATACCATCGGTAGGTAGGATTTTAATTGTTTTCTCCTAAAGTTTCAATTTATTTCAATTTACAAATAATTTATTACAACGGTTAGTCAAAATCAACCTTAAGCAAATATGATAAAGTTGATTTTGGATTGTGTCTATTCACTTCGTTCTCGAAAGTTCTTCGCTACTCGATTAGTGATGTAGTCAAGCAAATCGGCTGTTGATTTTATCGATTAATATCGATACAAGAAAATAAATATTTTAATGTGGTTTTAATGTTGAATCGATTATTTACTTAGCAAAAAACATTCCTTATTAGAAAAGAAAACTACAATAAATTAATAAAACCAACTAAAAACAAGTCTTTACAATTGCAACAATTGAGCTAACTGTTGTAGCAGACTGTTGTAAAGAATCTACAAGAATGATTGGTTTATTTAGTAGTAGCTTCTGCCCGCGGCTTCGCACGCCTTTTGTTGGGATAAAAGTGTGTTACTCTCCATTCTTTCAATTAACTCTATGCCAAAAATAAAGGCGATTGGTTACTAAGTTAGGGTGTGAAGAAAGGACAAACTTTCGAATTTATAACATAAGTTAGGATTTACAAACCAAGGAGAAGTAGTTCAATGTGCTTTATACAGGGTGGAAAGAATCTATGGGCCCTGGAGGGGAACTACCTTAAATCCTTTAGCTAGCTCATTTAACTGAAAGGAAACATCCCTTTATTTTTAAAAAGAAACATAATTGCATTCAAAGATTTTCTAAAAATTCCTTATCTCACCTGGGAACCAACCAACTAAAAATTAAAAAAATAAACCCTCGCTATTTTATTATGCGAATCAGTAGGATTATTGTTCAGGATAAAAATTGTCAAATAAACATTGGACCTTTCACTCATCTGTTGTATAGGATACCCATGAAATCGAATATTTATTACATATTCTTTATTAACAATACCTAGTATTGTTCACTTGTAACAAGTAAATAACACGTTATAATTTTCTTATCTCTAACATCCAAAGACATCGTATGATGAAGAGGCTTGCTAATGTTATTAATTGGAAGGTACCTTGTTGCATACTTCGATAAGAAAATCGTTAAATGGTAATAATAAACCTATGCACAATTCCTTACATGAGGCGTTCTGACAAAAACTTTAAAAACGGAGTGTGTTTTTTATCAACTTGCGGCAACAAATTTGAATTTCGAACGATAACTTTCATCATTTTTAGGGTTCCGTACCCAAAGGGTAAAACGAGACCCTATAGCTAAAATTCCGCTGTCCGTCCGTCTGTTTGTCTATCCGTCTGTCACCAGGCTGTATCCGTAACCGTGATAGTAAAGAAAAAAGTAGCCTATGTTTGATTCCAAGATTAAAATTACCTGTATGCAAAATTTCAGACCGATCCGTTCAGTAGTTTTGGCATGAAGAGGTTACAAACATCCATCCATCCATACATCCAGACATCCATCCAAACTTTCGCATTTATAATATTAGTGTGATAGTGTGATTTTTCACTGGTCAACATCTGTCTACTTAAAAAAATGTTTCATATTTTGTGTTTTTTTCTATTGATGATATAATAAAATTAATATTAGTTTTCACTTTTTTTTTACTTATAAGACATTATTTCTTTTTATCCTGAACAATAATCCTACTGATTCACATAGTAAAATAGCAAGGGTTCATTTTTTTAATTTTTAGTTGGTTCGATTCCCAGGTGAGACAAGGAATTTTTAGAAAATCTTTGAATGCAATTATGTTTCTTTTTAAATATAAAGGAATGTTTCCTTTCAGTTAAATGAGCTAGCTAAAGGATTTATGGTAGTTCCCCTCCAGGGCCCATAGATTCTTTCCACCCTGTATATTCACGATGGCTCGGAATGAAACCGAGGCATGGAATCGAAAACAGATACGCACGAAATTCAAATAGTACGCGCGAAATCAGAAAAAGAAGTTTACCATAAAAAGTAAAAAAAAATCTATAAGCCCATGTTTTGACAAATTTAGATTTATAGCTTCTATTTGAACAATTATTATTAAAGGAGTTTTACTACTAAAAATCAACATAAATTACCTGTTGCTCCATTAATTTTCTTTATTGTAATATGGATTCATAGAAATATATGTCTACGACTTCTTTTCTGGTAGTTTAATTCCTTGCAGACCGCAGAAAATATAAAAAACCGATAAAATATTTGAATTTCGCGCGTAATATTTGAATTTCGCGCGTATGTCTTCTCGATTCCGAGGCTCGGTTTCATTCGGAGCAATCGTGAATAGCCCTGCTGGTGCAGCCTTAATCGAGTAGCAGTAGATCTGCGAACTATCAATCGAATATCAATCTTATACATAACGAAATTAGGTTTATAATAACTATCACGGAGAATACCGCCATCTATGGTCAAGTAGCGGAATTAACTCGTCAGGTGAATGTTTGGTGAGTATAGATCGTAAATACGTTCTGCTGCTAAAGTAAAATGAATCTTATTAAGTAAATTTCAAGGTTTATTTCCAAATCTTTGACGTTGGCTAGTTTTGACTGAACTTGAAACTACCAATCAAACGAATTGTTTCTTTGTATTGTATTATATGATTAGGGGTTTATTTGTGTGAGTTTGGCGACATCGGTTCCCGTAGTAATTTTGTTGCATTGCACTTCCACTTACTTTTCTGTTCTGTGGATGGAAGTGAATAATGTAGGTTGTTGTGTGCGTTTACCTTGCAGCTTGCAAAACAAATGTTCGAACAGGACATGCATGGTTAAGAGTGTAGGTATTTATGATTTGGGACCAAATGAAGTATGGTTTGATACTAAAGTAACATTTGGTCTGTCTTAGATCGTAAACAAAAAACAAAAACCTTATTTACAATTTATTTTATTTTGTTAATACAATAATATGCTATTGATGTCCAGATAGTTTCGTGATAAAAGTAAAAATGTTGTATGTTTTTATTTTCTGTCTCCAAACAAGATTTATGTCGTCAATGCGAGCCATTGCAATGTCTTTAGAAGTCTAGTCTTATCGTGATTGTCATGCCTCTATAGGTACTAAAGTTATTATTTTACGAGAATTTAAAATCCCCCGAAAATAATTTGTTGTCTCGGGAAATAGCTTCATAAACAGAGTAATATGAAAACGTCTACTCACGTAGATTTTTAACGAACTAGAAGTAATTAATCCGCTTGGATGAAAACTTATGGGAATTTATGTTCGTAACTGGGATTTCCAGTCTAAAAGGGCTTGCCAAAAATGCTGTTCGAAGACGGGGCGTTTGCCTAACGCATGGGAAGTATGACGTCATCCAACCCAAAATAGATTGGCCTTCGCGCGGATGACTGAAAATCGAGTTTATTTTGTACGGAGTACCTACGTATATATTTTGAAGGGATTTTAAAGATTTCTAGTTTAAGTATCACAATTTTCAAAACTATTAATCACTAAATTTATAAAACACAGTCCCTCACCGTCGTCTGTTTGAACGCGAACAATTCGAAAACTACTGAACGGATTTTCAAACTCTTTATGATCAATAGACGAAGTGATTAACGAGGAAGGTTAAGGTGTCATTAAAGGTTTGGAGTAAATTGGCTGAAATATGACTGTGGTTGTTGAAGAAATTGGAAAAATTACGTCGATCTGGTAGCTTTCCAGGCGTGTGCCGCGCCGCCCGCCGCTACCGCCGAGTAAACCAATAGAGTTCTATGAAAACAACCAGCTATGTCCGCGGCTTCGCCCGCTTAGAATTCATAATATCATGGAAGGTTTTTTTACGAGGCGTCTATATTTATACTAAAATGAAAGTAGCAGTAGCTATAACATCAGCTAACTGCCATTTAGGCCCGTATTATGAAAGCTTCCCCAAGCATTACTTAAGCAGTCATTACGTGATCTCTACTCAAGCGTTAATTACTCAAGTAATGCTTGGTAACCGTTCAATAATAATGTCTAAGCAGTTACTCGAAGGCGTGGACGGAGGAAATCCGCTCTTGACGGCTACTTGAGTGAGTGTAGATTTTGACATGAGCTCCCAAGCATTGTTTGAAAATTAGTATTCACTCAAAACTAGACATAAGCATCACTCAAGCAGAGCTCGATGACTGAGCATGCTTTCATAATACGGGCCTTAGAGTCGCGTCAAAATCGGTGTTTTGTTTTAATATACAGTCCCGAAACTCAACGTCAAGCCGAAAGTAGAGACAGGTGGGTTCATAAAAAAACTAAAAAATCATAGATCTATCGCCAATGGATTACGATTCTGGCTTTTTACTGAAAATCATAAATTCTCTGCCCGGCGTATTATTTTGTATTGTTTGTGGTTTATTAGCATTATAGAATCTAATTAAGACACTTCAAAAGTAGGTGTATTTAGCCCTATTTTGCCGTTTGTTGTTATAATAAAATCGACCAGAGCCTGTATCTAATGATATTCCTGCCACTTTGTGATCGCAAAGAATGCAATGCATTGTGTGCATATACCTAGCAAAGCATTGACACACAGAACAATGCACATTATAATCAGTTAGCTATGCCTGTTTGTGTTTAGATCGAGACTCTACCTACGTGATTCATGACATGTGCGAAATAAGCTACAAGCATGAGCTGTGCTACAAAATTATCATAGATGTCATCAATTTAAATTAAAAACTTTACATAATTAACTTAAAAGGCGGTTGGTACTCCGTCCTAAAAAAGCGCCGCCCCGCCACCTATTTCATTTTATGATAACGTTAAACAAATGAATTTTCAAAAAACCATTGGGCAGTTTGTTATATCAATCATAAACTTTTTTTATTACATTTATAATAGTACTATTTTGTATAGTATAGGCAAAGAAATTTGTGGCCACCACGAGCAACTTTGCATCTCTGCCTAAACTAGAAAAAATAAATCTGTTACAGAGGCATATAAAAAAGCATATGATAGGTATCACAAGCTCCCCAATTGTTCTTTTTGTGAAAATTGCTTTGTTTAACGTTATAATGTAATTAAATAGGTGGCGGCGCTAGTGTGCGTAGAGGTACCGCTGAACTACCTATATAAAACAATAAGTACAAAAAAATATGAATACCAAGCATACATTGATACGAGTAACCTATAAAATATGTAATTCAATGGTTCTTTAAATAGACGAAACAAAAAACTGAATGGCCGTAGAATCAGCTATATATTTTTAGTAATGCCTAGAAAAGACGTCATTCACGGCATAGAGTTGAGCCGAGGACGCAATGGCTGTAGCTATAGTTATCGTAGATACGCGCGATGCTTTTCTATTCCGTCGACGACGACCTAGTGACCTCCCCCACCCCTGCCCCTGCAAGCGATCAATGAAGTTGCGGAAGGGGGCGCCATTGATGTGCCGACCTGCATTTCTACATGTAGCGAACAATGAATGAAATACTTGAACCGTTCATAACCGTCACGCTACCATGGAAATCATTGATAAAACCATGATATTGTGTTAGTAACACGCAAGGAGGAATTAAGTAGCTGGGTAAAAGAACCTAGAAATGTTTTGATTAGCCGCAACACGCAAAAAGTTTATATACGATAGATACAGAATACTTCACTTTTTGCGGGTTGCAGTTGGGTTACTATGAACTAAAAATATGTAATCTTTCTTTCAATAAATAATATCTATCTAAAAAAGATACATAACTAGGATTTTTGCTAACCAGGGAGTTTTAAAGGCATGAACTACTATAATAGTGTGAAATTATTTTTGTCGTCTTGACATTTCTGAGTCAAGGATGGACGCGGCTCTTGGTTCCTATTTTAATTATCCAACACGAAATTTCGTGTTTCGTTTCGGACAGTCAGTATTCTCTAACATACCGAATTAGAGTACCAATTTTCACAAAAAAAAACGAAACAATCGATTGCGATTTTTTTTTTGAGAATTAAAGTAGGCCATCATCATCATCAGCCTATATCAGTCCACGGCTGGACATAGGCCTGCCCTAAGTAGGCCTTGGGAAGCATCAATCTATCGGTACTCTCTCTATATTCTGTGCTGTGTGCATCATGTGCGCATGTGCGTGATGGACAGTAATTTCCTAATTATTTGATTCCCAAGCTTAAGAAAACAAGCTCAACCATCAGCTTGTTTTTTGCGGTTCGGGAATAAAAAAAACATCTGAACTGATCATTATTTCGCGGAGCAAACGTTAAGCTGAAACGAACCCTGAAGCGGACTCAGAAGGCTCATGTTGCAGTTCTTATATTCAAACAGACACATTAAAATTGCCATAGCAAGCTCAGGCATTGAATGGTCACCTCATACGATGTTTGTATGCGAATCATGTTGCATTTTAATGATTGCATCCTTATACCATGACATTTTCAACGAAGCGCAAGCCGAGAATACATATTACACAGGTTTAGAAAGGTCGATGAGACCGATAGAGCTCCTGTTTTGTTGTTATCGTTTATGAAAATACCTACGCTCTATGCCCGCCGTTCCACAGTAGCTTTTATTTAGGTAGAACATAATACTTTTAAAAACATGGATTTTTCTCATAAATTACAGTCAATAAGTCTCCCGTTTTACTATAACAAAACGGGTCAAGTGCAGGTCAACTCGCACCCGGAGAGTTCCGTACCATCGTCTATAACTATTTAGCAAAATGAACTCTTTCTTCTCACGAAAGCTTTTGCGGATAAAAACATATTTACATACAATTTAATTGATTAATGTATATTGAAATTGAACATTCTATCTTATTTTGTTTTACATTTTGACAATGCTATTGCAGCTACGAAGCTTGTGTTATTCTATTATCTGTACCTATATTTTGTGTATCATTTTTGTGAAATGACTTGACTAAGTGTTCCCTGTGAATCTATAGTATGAATAAATGAATTGAATTGAATTGAATTGAACTCAAAAAACTGATTAGAAAAATAAAGTTATCGCGACGCGGTCACCCATCTAAGTACTGACCGCGCCCGACGTTGCTCAATTTCAGTGACTTCAGAGATCGGTACTCAACTTGGTAGGTATGGACATTGGACCCTTTAATTAATAGATTTATTTTATTTTTATTACATGTTGTTATAGCGTCAAGTGGATTCAAGAGATACCACCTCGATAAAAGTAGAGCAAAAATAGCCAAAAACTTACGCTTTATGCTTGGGAGCCCCCTTGAATTTTAATATTAATTTTGTTTTAATTGGTTGTTGTTAAAGCGGCACGGGAAATACATATTATTATACTGTGAAAATTTCAATTGTCTACCTTTTACGGGTCAGCGGGCTGTATCGCTGACGGACAGACGAACAGACAGCGCGGAGGCTTAGTATAGGGTCCCGTTTTCACTCTTTGGGTACGGAACCCTAAAAAGTATCATAGTTTGACAAATTCATTACAAACTATTCGTAATCGGTTCGTAGTTAACCCGCTTACATTCATAATAAAGTCTCCCTTTGCTTGATTGAACTTGAGTTGTACCTGGCCTGGCAGATTAAACAATACTTTGATTTAAACCAGCAAAGGTGTATTTAACAATATTAAATATACATAACTAGCTGCTGCCTGCGGCTTCGCACGCGTTTCTCAAGTAGCCTATGTCCGTCCCCGGGATATCATTTACCTTCCTGCCAAATTTCATTGATATCCGTTCAGCCGTTTAAGTAAAAAGGTAACAGACAGACAGATCCAAACGAGTTGGATCTGTCTGTCTGTTACCTTATATGATTTACAGTCCGCTCGGCACGACCATGAACTTTGAACCGATACATGCACGTGGGCACGTTAAAAAGAAATGTTTTCAAAAGTCAATGACTTTATTTCTTTAGGCTTACAAAATAAGCACTTCGACAAGTCAAATTTTATACATAAACAGCTTTTTAGGTAGTAATTATTATCAATTAAGAAACAAAATGCTATTGATTTTGTTCGCTTCAATTTTTTGTCCACTAGTGGAAGAAGTATCGTGTGCTCTACCTACATACTCGTTAAGTATTTCTAAATTGATCAATTCACCCTATTATAAATAGTCGTGTGGTGCTGGTTCAGAATTTGCACCAGTTTACAGGGTTACTTACGAATTTATAATTTTAGCATGGATATGTACGGTGTTTTATAGTGAAGAAAACTTTTCCTACTTCCCGTAAGGTTTCTTCTGATGTAGAAATAACCTAGAGTTGTGTAATAAAATAGCGTCTAGCGAGTCTAACGCCATTTGCAATTCACAACAAACTCGCAACGTTTACAATCCGTGCAAGATGGAGGTAAACATCTACTGAAACGTAGCAAACAGGGCACGACACATCATTTCCGTTCTATTTTTGAACGCAAACATTTGAATTTTGCTGATCTAGTTCTCCATGGCGGTCGCAGCGTAAGAATCCACCCCTTCAACTCTGACCGTGGATGTAGTTACAGCACTGGTACATTGCCATACAGCGGAGCAATGCAGCCAGCGTCTTGGGGACGCGCGCTACTGGTATTGATATGGATCAGTTGAGCTACCTGTAGATTGTTGCAACAGTCTGCAGTTAGCAATTGTAAATACTAAGTACTAGTTTTAATTTAATGCTATATTATTTGATTGTAATTTTCTTTGTTAATATTTTTTTAAAACAAATCTGTTAGATTAACCTCAAATCTAAATCTAAATCTTTACCGATTTACTTCAGAGTATGTCTAGTGTAGGTACAGGTGCCTATGTAAAGTATTGCATTTCAAGTAATTTTCATATTTTATCATCGAAACTAATTTGATATTTGTACATGTACGCCCAGCATGTGTGTTGGATAGATCTATTAATAGGCTTGTCAATCGATGCCATTTGTCTCGGAGCTAAAATGGTACCGATATCGTGTGTGATGTTAAACTCTCGGCCCATTCATAAACGTCACGTGTGTGTGACTGTGACATATAAAGAAGCTTGTAGACGGAGCGGCAGATAAACCACATCGTCCGACGATACTGATATAGCTGTAGGTATGCTTGGCTTATTTTTAACTTTATTTTTTCGTTTGGCTTTGCTCGTGAATGTAGTACGAACAGAAATAAAACAGTTATTCACTTAAATGTAAGCCATTATTGTTAAGAATCTGTTTTGATATCTGATAACATTATACATACAAAGACAAAACCTTAGCAATAGCTTGAGAATTAATAAATCTTTAGTTTTCAGAAGAAAAAAGAAACCTGAGAACTTGCCTCATTAAAAAAAAAATATATCACAACATTTGGTAGAGAATTACATTCGAGGTAAGAATGGTATTTTTCCACTTTTACATTGATTCGAGTACCATAGCTTCCCTACATTATGTTTTGCAAAAAAGACAAACAGGTTCTAATACCACTAAATAAATCGTTTGACCATTTCAATGGTATCATCATTTTACCTGTGATAAAAGAAACTACAGATGAAGGGACGCGTGTCAAAAGTGTCAAGGTAGAAATTATTCTATCAACCTCTCCGTGCAAATAGCACCGCACGTGCTATCTCTAGCTAGAGTTTCATAGCAAAACCATTGGCATAGTACAACGACTCGTTAGTTGCGATTCGTTTGGCCCCAGTAGGTACGTCAGTTTACGTCATTCAGTGAGTTACTAGCTCGTACATTCACCGTTTATGGTTATGATTATGGTTATATACAATGAAAAAGAAAACCCCTTTCGTATATGGAAGAGCCCTATCGTGGAGTTAGTACCAAACTTCTTAATCCATGGCGAGGTCAGTCTGACCATGTTTTTAGTAAATGCTCTATGGTTTTATATTATTCTGTTCTGATAAAGCCGTTTGTTTACGGACAGTAGTCTATGGATACGCGCTAATTATAAAATTTGCGTGTACCTAACACGCAAATTTTATAGTTAGGGCGTATCCATAGACTACTGAATTTTGGAGGTATGAGTGAGTATTTTTTTAATTTTATTCATAGACATTTATGGATCTAACAGACGTACAGCACATTTTGTATAGAAGCAGAAGATAAAGCACTAGTCTGCGATAGTAAGTAATGTCAGTATGAAGGTCATGGGTAGTAGGTAAGTATTTGGCGAGTTCCTGGCAGATCAAAGCATTCTTTTGATTCCATGTTTGCTTGGCTGTTTTGCGTAACGGTACAAGGACGTGCGATTTATCAGTTAGATAAGGCGATACAAATAATATTCTGTTCTATATACCTACGTGTTATGAAGGATATGCTCGCAGCTTCGCACGTATTTAATTTTATGATCTCATTTTGTCAAATAACAACATAAAAAAAAACATTTCTCTTTTAACTTGATCGCGCAAGAAGAAGAGATATTTCAGAATTTCTCGGTGTTTCTGAGAAGTTAGCAAAGGAAGTATCTTATTTGAAGTGTTGATTTGGAAATATTTGGTTGTCGCTGTAGCCCCAATTTTATAATCGGTTTAGACAACTGAAGTGTCTTTGAGATGGTCTGGATCTTGAAAGAAGATCTAAGTATATAAAACTAGCAGCGCCTCGCGGTTTCACCCGCGTAGTTCCCGTTCCCGTAGGAATATCGGGATAAAAAGTAGCCTATGTCCTATTCCAGACTATAATCTATCTCTGTGCCAAATTTCATCCAGATCCGTTTTGCCGTTCTGGCGTGATAAAGGAACAAACATCCATCCATCTATCTATCCATCCATCCATCTAAACTTTCACGTTTATAATATTAGTGAGATGACAAACAATCCAATATAGCCGACAGTAAGAGGCTATTTTCAACACAAATAATTTCTACGTGGTCGTCGTCCCACCCGCCGATGTATGTCCCTTAGTCGCCTCTTACGACACCCACGAGAAGTCCAAATCGACAACACAAGGCTATTTTCTTTCTTAGTTAGTTTAAAAAAAAGTTTAAGTTACTACTAGTAGTAGTTAAAATTCATGTTGATTTTAAGGGTTCCGTACCCAAAGGGTAAAAACGGGACCCTATTACTAAGACTTCGCTGTCCGTCTCTCCGTCTGTCACCAGGCTGTATCTCATGAACCGTGATAGTTAGACAGTTGAAATTTTCACAGATGATGTATTTCTGTTGCCGCCTATAACAACAAATACTAAAAAACAGAATAAAATAAATATTTAAAAGGGCTCTCATACAACAAACGTGATTTTTTTGCCGTTTTTATAGATAATGGTACGGAACCCTTCGTGCGCGAGTCCGACTCGCACTTGGTTTTTATTTTTTTCCTTCGCGGCATTATGAAATCCTTATTTGATTTTGTTCAATGCTCTTAGATGAAACATATCCCCTGTATATTTTAGAAGGTATAGTTTGCTTACATATTTCGCAAGACCGTTCAAATACCATCAACAAACAGGTATCTACTTCTCATAAAAACAACAATGGTATTTTTATTGTTATATTTGAATTTGCACACAAAGATAGGTAATAAAAAAAATAACTGACAGACATGTTTTGATTATATATCGTGCTGTCCCGAAGTACTTGCACCTTTCGTAATAACTGCCGCCGAACCAGATTAGTTTTACCCGAATACAAAACAAGGAAAAAAATTACAAATCAATACCTTTAATTTGATACCCCACTCGGTGAGGTCCCATTTTGAAAATAATCCCCTCTTTTAGACCATTTTTCAGTGTTATTTTTTTACCGACTAGACTTCTCTTTATTTTTTTCTGTAAAATATATTTATGTGTGTTTTCAATTTGACTATTATTAATTCATTTAATAAATATTGAAGATTATGTCTTATTGTGTATTATAAAATAGTACCAAAATTTAATGTGTGTTTTGTGGATTTAAAATGTTAAGACTATTATGTGTGTACACTATTGAATTGGGTGCCCTTGTAATAATAGTTGTACTTTTTATGAATAAATAAATAAATATATCCATATCTACAACCACCTTATACATTTCAGATGGATCGCTCTACAAACTTCAAACTTCGGAGATGGTGGGGGTCGCACTCACAGGCAAGCCTCAGCGGTGCGGTAAAGGCGTGTCGCCACCGAAGCTAAAACATAACTAACACTATAAATGCCGCCAACGGACATGTGCGTCATTTATAGTGTCAGTGTCTTTTCATACGTCCCGGTATCCGGGTAGCCGGTGTCAGGTACCCATTTTTCAAAAAGTGTTTGAACAACCGCGGCACACGCTGTACCGCGGTTGGACAGCGTGTGCCGCGGTTGGACAGCGACTTTACGTGGGCGAACTTGATGCTAATGCGAAGTTTCCCATACATTTTTTTTATTTGGAATTTATATGTATGGGCCACCGTTTCGCGATCGCGTCAACTTCACCCACGTAGTACGCAGTTAGGATCAAGCAATAGGCACAATGAACGCGAATCGAAAGATGTTGATCGCATATCGTCCCCTATCTCCGTAAGTCACATAATATTACAAAACACTGCAAAAGTAAAAGATAAAAAAAAACGAAAATACAGTTTTTAGGGTTCCGTACCCAAAGGGTAAAACGGGACCCTATTACTAAGACTCCACTGTCCGTCTGTCACCAGGCTGTATCTCATGAACCGTGATAGTTAGAGTTGAAATTTTCACAGATGATGTATTTCTGTTGCCGCTATAACAACAAATACTAAAAAACAGAATAAAATAAATATTTAAGGGGGCTCCCATACAACAAACGAGATTTTTTTGCCGTTTTTATAGATAATGGTTAGGAACCCTTCGTGCGCGAGTCCGACTCGCACTTGGCCGGTTTTATTGCTTTTGCTGCGGACCAAAATTAGGTAAGAGGTGCGGGATTCCGCGCGACCGCTTCATGATTTTGAACTGACACTGGTTTTATATGCTCTCCAGCGCGTCAATCTTTGTAGCCAGAGTATGGATCTGCTTATGTGACTCACGTACTACACTTTTTAGCGTCTTTTGCGTTATATTTAGAATAAAAAATCCATTAAAAACGGAGGACCGTGTTCTTACCGTGGGTTACTGGATGTTCTTACATGTATGTATGAAGATAAAGTGCCCTGACCCTTAAAAAAATTGTTCTTACCTTGCTGACTAGAAAATCATTTTCGTCGAAATGTCGTCCAAACATCTTGGGCGACTCGCCGGGTATAGGCTCGATCTTGATGCACACCTCTTGTCCTTTCCGCGCCGTCTCAACTTGTTTGTGGTTCACCTCTATTGAAGTCACTATGCCGAGCTCTACGAACTGAAAAAATCACGGGATTAGCATACCATTAAGAACTTTTATCATAAACTGTCTAATTAGCATTAGGTGTCCTTATAAAAAGTTAAGTAAAATTTATCGTTATTATCAAGCACGCAATTTTGTACGCGCAATTTTTTATGAATTCTCGGAAAAACGCGCAATGGCTGCGCATTAGCGTATTTTAAGGTTTCAAAAGGGCGTGGTGAGCCCAATACTGCGCAGTTTCGCATTCGAGGCTATGTTCACAGAATTCATAAAGATTTGCGCGAACTCTACGTAGTTTTAAATGACCTATTTTGTTAGAAATAAAGGGTTTTTAACTTAGTTTTAATGGCATGATGCAATTCGTTTATTAAACCAGACATAACATATTGCACTGATTTCGCAGTTTCGAAACCGATTTTTGAATGTTAATAATTTATAATTAATATCCATACTAATTTATAAATTTGAAAGCAACTCGGTTTTTCTGTCTGTTACTTTTTCACGCTTAAACGGATCTTAATAAAATTTGGCAATTTTATTTATAAATAGGTAAATGGTGTCCCGGGGACGGACATAGGCTACTTGACTACTTATATGTTGCATGGATGGATGAATGTAGGTAAGTTACTTCTTTATGCAAAAACTACTGAACAAATCGGGCTGAAATTTTGCTTGGTAAGTAGGTAAATTTATTTATAAATAGGTAAATTTTCCGCAAATAATGGGTAAATAGAGGTTAACTCACTTCTTGGCTAGGTACACAGATGGGCGTGCCTTCCTTGACCACGCCTGCTTCCACCATCACGCCGGCCACGATGGGGTCGCGAGAGTTAAACACGAACTGTGGCAGAATCTGTAACAAACAACATTTTAAGAAATCATTGTATCAAAGCAGAATTATGTCGTTAAATAGAAAGAAAGAAGCACAATCTAGTCTCAAGTTAAGGGGGCATCCATTAATAACGTGAGATGATTTTGGCAATTTTTCGACGCCCCCTTTCCCCTTGGTGAGATGTCGTGAGATTTGGGTCGTGAAATTTGGGTACACAACCCGCTTAAACTTAACCATAAATACACTCTGCTTGAGCTTGACGCGGCAGGTAGTGAAATTGTCAAGCAGATGATAGATGAAGTATTTACCTTGAGTTTGCAAGGGAACACAGCTATATGCTTGAACTTTTCTCTCTTTTTCTGCTCGAGGTAGGCAGTGAACTTGTCAAACAGATGATAGATAACGTATTTACCTTGAGTTTGCAAGGGAACACAGCTATATGCTTGAACTCTTCTCTCTTCTTCTGCTTAAGCTCGTCGCGGTAGGCAGTGAATTTGTCAAACAGATGGTAGATGATGTCAGCTGAGAATATCTTCACGCCGAGGTTGTCCGCCAACTCTTGCGCATCGCGCTCGATCTGTAAGATTATTTAATATGAATAGGTTAAAAATATCAAGCATTTAGAAAATATAAAAACAAAAGTTCTTTATAGAAAATTTTGTTTTTACTTAAACCCGTCCTCGGGAAATTAAATCTTTAATGGGACCAAAAATATCGCCGCGACCTTTCCGATGTGAATTGAGCCTTACAGCGAGCAGTTAGCTTAACTGTTTGGAAAATTATTGTAAAACCTACATTAGTTGTAATTTTCGTTGGTCACTCATACATGATGTAACAAAAAGTAAGGAAAGGGCGATCAGAGAACACAGAAAAAATATTTAAAAAAATCTTGACTAGGTTTACGGAATATCAATAGACAAGACGATGATGACAATACATGTGCTTATTGTCATAGAACCGAGGAACAATGCATTTATGGTACCTAACAATCGCATCTGGTGCGTCGCGCGCTCTGATGGTATATATAGTCGCGGGTCGTTGACCGCCGTGGTCAACGACCCGCGACTAGTGTTTTAAAGGACATGTAAACAGGTACGCAGGCCTTTTTATTTTATTTTTAATTACAATTATCACAAGCATCAGTCGTTGCCTTGTCTACTTGTGATTTCATTTTTAAATATTTAAAAACAAAGATGGTATTTTTTTTTAATATTTTTACACCGTTCTCTCTCACCGTTGACAGAGTCTGAACCACAAGTTTGGTCCTTTACTTTCCTGTCCGAAGGTTGCCTGGAAGACATCGCGCATAGCGATAAGGCCGCCTTTGTACCTTGTCTACTCGTGGCATTTATTTCTGTACTGTTTTCTGTGTTTGTGTGGTACAATAAAGTATTAATCATCTATCTACTTTTTGTTACACCCTGTATAAATAGAGTATTAAAATAATCGTACCTTGACATCGAACGCTAATATCGTAGCCCATTGGGAATCATGTTCCAACATCGCAGATGCCTTCATCACGTCACGCTTTACCACTGGACCTATTCTGATCGCGGAATACTGAAACAGGAGAAATATATTAATGGCTGTTATATAATTACCTTAGAGTTTGTATTCACGTTCCTCATCAGCACATACGTCCACTGTTGAACATACCCCTCCCCCTTCTCGGGTCGAACATTATTATTTTCCCGCGGAACGCCCTATAAGCATCTACTGAGTTGAGTGCGTCCACAGCTGAACGTGCCTTCGCATAACAAGGGGTAGTTTTGCCGTAATGACCACGTCTACTTGACAGGCGGACTGGTGATACCAGTGCAGTGTAGGTGATACTTACAGGTATTTTACTAGTCCGTAGGAACTCTAGCAAGGCCTCGAGCGAGCCCAGAGTGGAGGCCTGCACGTACACGCCGCGCTCCGTCAGCTTGATCGAGGAGAGGGCGGATTTCAACTCCCGCGCACACTCTTCCCTGACAAATGTTATGATCTTTATTAACGATGGTGTAAAGCTGTTTTTTTTAATCAATAAAACACAACAAAATAATTGAACAGCAGACACGGCGGAACCGCGCGAAGGCTCCGCCGTTTCTGCGGACCAATTATGAATCATAAATAAATAATGTTGGACAGCTCACACAGCATCAGGCTAGCCCATAGCAAAGCAGAGTTTGTGTTATGGATACTAGGTAACTGATATACATAATACAATAAAATACATACATAGATATTTATTATTATACATAGAAGATGACCAGAACACCTGGAACAAATATCTGCAGATCGTATATACATTTGTCCCGAGGCGGGAATCGAACGCGCAACTTCCTGCGTCTCATCTCATGCGTCTCGTCGCAGTCTCCCCGGATGGCGATCCATTGGGATATTTTACCGTTATTGCACAGCAGGTCAGGGATGCTACTTCTTTTCAGCCTGGAGAATTTGATGCTACCGGATCCTTGTAGGGTAGCGGCGGGTTTGTTTCTATGTCTTAATGAGTATTTTTTGCTAAAGTTACATAATTTGAGTTCGATTCCTGGTCAGATGTTGTGTCACAGTGGCAGCCCGGAGTCCCCGTGCCTCGGAAAGCACGTTGGCCCGACCTCCCTCCGGTCGTGTCGGTCTGCCGTCCCACCGGATTACGAGAGTGAAGGATAGAGAGTGCAGCTGAGTTTGCGCACACACTCGTGCACTATACTATATCTTGCATACCTGGCTAGTCTCCGTTAAGACTGGCCGAGGTCGATATGCGGCTACGAGGACATCATGTTGTGTCTTCTTTGCGACTTCGTTTTATCCAGGTACCACGTGAGCGAAGCCGCTAGTAAACGCAAGTTTATGAATAGCACTGACTTAAGTACGTCGACCTCGTCCGGCTTCTGCGCCACGAGCAGGTTAAGCCCAGCGATGGCCTTCTCCAACTCCTTGGCGGCTATCTTGACGCCTTGCGCGCCCACCACAACTCTGTGCTCCAAGTACGCGTTCTGAGGAAACAGATACATGGATTTAGTAAACGCTTTCTAAACTAATATTGTACATTCGATAGTAACTCTGTCTGTTACTTTTTCACGCATAAACGGCTGAACGGATCTCAATAAAAATTGGCAGGGAGGTAGATGGTATCCCGGGGATGGACATAGGCTTATTATTATCCCGGAAAATCGCGTGCGAAGCCGGAGGTAGAACCTTGTATCCGATAAATAATCTTTATTTATAATTTTTTCTTTTTTTTCTTTGCCGAATTACTTATTTTACTAAAGCTATGCTAGATAGAACGGCAAAACGTTAGGGCGTCAGGCAAGTAATGAAACAGTCGACGCAATATTACCTTTACTCTAAGTTCCTTCATTGGCTGCGGCATGAGGAGAGATCGTATCTGCGTGACGATCGGTCCGTCCGTGCCGGCTAGGATCATAGTGTCTCCTTCACGCAGAGTGCCATTTATGAGGATGGTGTCGATTGTTGTGCCCAGACCGGAGATGGCTTTCACCTGAACACGAAAATATGATTAATTGGTGAAAAGACAGGAACAGAACCACTCGGGGGGATAGAATCGTCGCCTTGGATTGATTCGGATTGGTGATCATAAGGGTTAAATTACACAGAAGGACCAGAAAGAACCGCTCACAGAAGGAACCACTGGGGTAAACGTGTTTTTGAGTGGAGACCGCGACTCGGCAAACGTAGGATAGGATGCTCTCCGACCAGGTGGGATGACGATTTGCGAAAGGCTGCTGGCAGATGCTGGATGCGGCAAGCTGAAGACAGGGCGCTATGGCGCTCATTAGGGGAGGTCTATGTCCAGCGGTGGACTAAAACAGGCTGATGATGAGGATGATGACACAGAAGGAAGCTGCTGCCACTCCTCTGGGTGTTTCCCTTCGTCTGCTTTTACGACATCCACGGACTGAGATGGAGAGATCGATTCGCCGTGACCACTACGTCCTCTTGACCATCTCGGCCGAAAGATGCAAGTAAATCGAATTGTCATTTAGCTCACCTCTAGCACAGTAGCCAACAGCTGCTCCGAGAATATGAGTCGTTTGTGCAGCGGTCCTTCGCAGGCCTGCACGATCATGGCTAGCAGGTTGCCCATGCCTTCGCCCGTGACTGCGCTCGTGGGGACTAAAGACACGTAGGTACGGGGGTCCGGGTTGTCGTAGAACAGTGCTGCATTTAGACCCTGGAATAATGGTACATGTTAGCTCTTTAACGGTATCTCTTTAAGAGGGCGCAATGCGCTCCATTTTGTGAAAAGGACAGGCATAGAATTTTGTGTTCATAGGAGCAGGACCTAACATACGTTTTTGGAACGGCGTAAGCGATAAAAACAAGTTTTTGCTTATTTACAAAAAAACAACACAACTTATGAAGAAACTGGTTCAAGGAACTAAATAATTGTAATATACCTACGAATCAAAACACGAGTAGTTTCAATAGACCGCAGGATTCCTGAGATCTCGACCAAAAATAATCTACAAAGCAGTGTACTTTCATTAAAAAAAACGCAATTTTTTTTCTCAATCGTTTTTAAGTAATTCACTTTCAAGGAACCAAAGAAAAAAAGTTGCATTTACGTAAATCGACTTTTATACCACCTGAGATCTAGACCTAGTTTGACAACTAAACCCGTTAGGTTTGCCTCTTATGGCGGCTCCACATTAGTGCCGTGAATTCACGCGCGAATTCTCGCTGCGAATTCACGGCACAAGTCGTGCCCTCCACATTCACGGGATGCTCTCAATCGTTCCTGAAACCTGCCGCGAAATGGACGTAGAAGCTGCTGCTGCAATAACTTTGTTTGCTGTGGCAATCTTTTTCTTCTTTAATTCTTTGATATCAATATTATCCATTTGACTACTAATCCGCTTCCAGGCATCATGATTTTTGTTTTTATCCTTATAATGCAGGTTTTTTGCATCTCACAGTATATTTTCCGAATGGTAATGCTCTAAAAAGAGCATTTCCGTATCATTGTTCCAAAAGTTTGCGCGCCACTCCATTTCGCGCAGCAACTGCATACGTCCGTTTGCCTTTGTAGTCCGGAGTAAACTGGCACGGGGCCGTGAATGTGGATGTGTACGCATGAACGCCGCGCGAAGGGGGCGCGAACCCTTTGTCGCGGGACAAAATACCGACACTGATCGGGGAACAGGCGTGAATGCGCGTGAACCCCGCGAAAACCGTCCACATTCACGTTCACGCCTGTTCACGGGGCTTCACGGCACTAATATGGAGCCGCCATTAATGGCGGCTCCACATTAGTGCCGTGAATTCACGCGCGAATTCTTGCTGTGAATTCACGGCACAAGTCGTGCCCTCCACATTCACGGGATGCTCTCAATCGTTCCTGAAACCTGCCGCGAAATGGACGTAGAAGCTGCTGCTGCAATAACTTTGTTTGCTGTGGCAATCTTTTTCTTCTTTAATTCTTTGATATCAATATTATCTATTTGACTACTAATCCGCTTCCAGGCATCATGATTTTTGTTTTTATCCTTATAATGCAGGTTTTTTGCATCCCACAGTATATTTTCCGATTGGTAATGCTCTAAAAAGAGCATTTCCGTATCATTGTTCCAAAAGTTTGCGCGCCACTCCATTTCGTGCAGCAACTGCATACGTCTGTTCGCCTTTGTAGTCCGGAGTAAACTGGCACGGGGCCGTGAATGTGGATGTGTACGCGTGAATGCCGCGCGAAGGGGGCGCGAACCCTTTGTCGCGGGACAAAATACCGACACTGATCGGGGAACAGGCGTGAATGCGCGTGAACCCCGCGAAAACCGTCCACATTCACGTTCACGCCTGTTCACGGGGCTTCACGGCACTAATGTGGAGCCGCCATAACAATTTGAAGGATTGCACTTACCTGTTCAGAGAACTGCACAATAACATCCTTGGTTCTCTTATCAAACTCCATCTGTGTGTTATGTTGCTGAAGCTTCAGGATATCCCTTACGTCCTTGCGCTGGGCGCTTTGCCAGTCGTACAGGCGGTCTATCTTGTTCAACGCTACTATGAATGGGGTTTTCTTCTTCTTTAAAAGATCTATGGACTCTATGGTTTGAGGCTCGAGGCCGTGCATTATGTCGACCACCTGGTGCAATAAAAATACAAATTATAGCAGCCGTAGCACCTTAGTGGCGCAGCGGACCCGGGTCCGTCTGCATCATAGGAGGTTGTAGGTTCGATTCCCGCTTCGGTTTTTGTTCCGGGTGATCTGGGTGTTTTCTATCAATAAATATTATTGGGAGGAATACTTTGATGTTTTTACAAAAAACGAAAAACCGACTTCAAAGTCCTTTGTATTATCACTGTTTTTTTTAAGTTTATAGGAAAAATAGCTCTGGAATAAAATTTTAATGGGACCACCCGGGATAATTTTCACACGAAACCAAAAGAATCCTCAGAAAATGCCCACAATTAACATCGGCGGACATGTATAAAAAAACATACATCCGAGCATAGAACTATCGCCTTGTTTTAAAGTCGGTTAAAAAAATAGAGCGATGGTCTCATAAAACACCCGTTAATACTTACGAGAATAGCGATATCGCAGAGTGAGGAGCCCCTGCTTCGCAGATTGCTGAACGACTCGTGCCCCGGCGTGTCGATGATCAGTAGCCCGGGCAGTTTGAACGCTATCTCATTCACCTGGAAGATTTATCAGCGACGTTCATAAAACAGCACGCCGAATTCACGTACTTTTTATTTTATCAGTTAAACAAAAAACAATGAAGATATAGCCAGTTAAAGTTCCGCGTGACATCACGCTGAGCGACTTTTTAGCACGGCGTGACGTCACGAGCCACTTTTAAACTTTGACGTGCTTTATCTTTGTCAGTTTTTGTTTGATTGACACAAGAAAAAATGCATGTCCAATATTTTTTAATAATCTAACCGACCGACTAAATAGTTTTTTTTTTTACCCAGGAAACTCTATTCAGTACTTACGCCTTTAACATGTTTGGTCTGCTCCTTAATATTCTCAATAGGAACATTGGTAGCGCCGATTTGCTGCGTGATACCGCCCGCTTCTCCATCCTGCACGTTGGTTCTGCGCAGTTTGTCCAGGATCTTTGTCTTGCCGGTATCTACGTGCCCTAAGACGCAGACGACCGCGGCGCGCAGTTGGTTGTTCGTTTTGTTAGCCTCGTTGTCGATACGACGTTTCTGTAAATATCATGATTTGTTTATAAAACACTAGCGGTCCGCCCCGGCTTCGCACGGGTATATTCTACGGCCTATGTTCATCAGGGTTAATGTAGGATTCTAATGGTGAAAGAATTTTTCAAATTGGTTCCGTAGTTTCGGAGCCTATTCAATTCAAACAAACAATATTTCCTCTTTATAATTTAGTATAGAAAAATCTAATGTGAATTAAAAATAATGATATTTTACTTGGTTTTTGAAAGTATTTATGTCAAAAGCGACTTTACGTATGAAAACTTAAACTGATTGATTATTTAATAAATTTAATTTTAACTGTTAATAAAACCAATTACATCAATTATTATTATTATTATTATTATTGGGGCTAGATAATGCTGTGTGAATTGTCCAGCATTATTTTATTATTATTAATTATTGATAACGAGGATAGGGGTAATCACACGAGGTAATCACTAAAAAAAAACATTAACAACGCATAATTGCAAAAGCGCAGCAAAAAAGTTCAAATTCGACTTCGAGAAGGAACGAGATATGGATACAAATTTAATGATGAATAAAAGCTTTTAAATTCTAAAAATATTTTCAACCTCTGCTAAATAGCAGATTAGCTCTGATGATACCATTTCATAATAATGTATTACACAAAGACATCTTAGAAACCGGGAGGTTTTAGTCATAGCTACGTGGACACCGCGTGTTGTCAGTTACACTCGATTCAAGAATCCTAGTTATAAGGGGTTACAAAAGCAAAGACACTGGTAGCAAATATTTTTCGATACAGGCAATAGGAAAATCGAAGTATCACATTCGTGTTTCCAACCAACGCTTGAAAACGAATCAGAAATCTCGATTATCGTTTTCCGAGCAGGCCCCCTGTATCGAAAAATATTTACTTTAGTTTTGAACCCCTTCATCATCAGCCTATATTAGTCTACTACTGGACATAGGCCTCCCCTAATGAGCGCCATAGCGCCCTGTCTTTAGCTTGCCGCATCCCGCATCTACCTGCATTCTTTCGCAGATTGTCATCCCACCTGGCCGGGCGTCCTCCATTACGTTTGCTGAGTCGCGTCTCCACTCAAGAACACGTTTACCCCAGTGATTGTCGGTTCTTCTCGAGATATGGCCGGCCCACTGCCACTTCAGTTTGCTAATTCTAAGAGCTATATTGATATCCTTGGTAACTCCTTAGATCTAGGATTCTTGAATCGAGTATAGCAGACAGCGCGCGATGTCCATGTCCACGCAGTTATGACTAAAACCTCGCGGTTTATAAGAATAAGATGTCTTCGAGTAACATAATTAAATGTCCCGAAAGTTTCGCATATCCACTAGATTTGTTACCTCTAATCTCTTGAGCACAGCCTCCCGTTTCTTCTGCGCGTCTGTCATCTGCTCCTCTTCCGAAACATCGTCGCTCGAGACATCATCAGAACTCTCATCATCTTCGTCATCAGAACTGTCTTCATCGTCTTTCTGGAATGAAACAAAGATACATAACGTAAGTATAAAGTACGTTTTACGAGCGAGTGTAAAAAATATTATTTTATGTCCGAACAGGATAAAATTGTTGATAAATTAATTTTAATCTTAAGACCTTCATGTAACTATGATACACACAAGTCACATCACACTGTTATTATAAATGCGAATGTTTGAAACTTTTCACGTCAAAACTACTAAACGGATCGGGTTGAAATTTTGCATACAGGTAGTTCTAGGCCTCGAATAAGCTTAAAGAAAGCGTGCGAAGCCGCGGGCAGAAACTAGTGTATAATAAAATTATTCAATTCTAAACACATCATCATCATCGTCAATGGCATCAGCATTGACAAATGATGTGTATACATTATGTGTTTCTTTATTTTCTCACAAGATCAGTCTATCGGAGTCGCCGATTTTAAAACTGCAAGGTGGTAGGTCAATACATTTCCTATTCTGTGCACAGAACTAGTTTCTTTTTACTTGCTGTTTCGATTCCCGACGCGGAACAAATATTTTTTTCAGGTGTTCTGGATGTTTTTTAAGTATGGTACAAACATCTATCTATGGAGTGTATTGTGTAAAATATATCAGTTATCTATACTCCGATTTACTGGATACATTTTGTATACAAAGGGGTTACAAAACCCGAGGAATAATGGTGGCAAATATTTAACGACATTGGTATCACCGATGCAAAGAACATAACGTCGAAAAAAAATTGGTTTGAAAAGCTTCATTCATCATTTAATTGATCTCTCGTTCGTTTTCGAATTCGTATTTAAATATTTTTTGCTCTACATCATAATGTTACACATATGTTGCACGTTAAGCGTTCTTGAAGTTTGTGGTTTAATGATAATTTATTAATTTTTATTTGAAACAAATACCTCATACTTGTTGTTTTCTGTTATCGTAATCAGTTTTTGTTAAGTTTTCATTCCTTGTTCATATCTTTGTTGACATAAAATATGTTGGAATCTAAAGAACATTTTTACTAACAAAGAAAATTACAATGAAATAATAGAATTAAATTAAAACTAGTATTTACAATTGAAACAATTGAGCTAACTGCAGACTGTTGCAAACAATCTACAAGTAGCTCAACTGATCTATATCAATACTATTCAATACGATTCTAAATCATAGTATCTCATAATCATAACACAAACTCAGCATAGCTGTGTGAACTGTCCAGCATTATTTATATTCATTTATATGACTAGAGATATCAGTCAGTAAGCATATAACTTTTTAGCAGTTCCAACTCACCTCTTCTTCCTTTGGTGTTGAGGCCTCTTGCTTGGCCTTTACAGAGGCAGCTGGTGCCTTTGGCTTGGTTTCTGGTTCTGGCTCAGGTTCCTCCTCAGAAGACTCAGCATCCCAAGCGTCTTTCACTGACTCACTCTCCGATACTTTCTTCTCAGTCACTAATGGAGTTTCCTCCTAAAATACAGATAAAATTCAAGTGTTTTACTATAATAAAACCGGCCAAGTGCGAGTCAGACTCGCGCACGAAGGGTTCCGTACCATTATCTATAAAACGGCAAAAAAAATCACGTTTGTTGTATGGGAGCCCCCTTAAATATTTATTTTGTTCTATTTTTTAGTATTTGTTGATAGAGCGGCAACAGAAATATATCATCTGTGAAAATTTCAACTGTCACAGTTCATGAGATACAGCCTGGTGGCAGACGGATAGACGGTCAGACGGACAGATGGACAGCGAAGTCTTAGTAATAGGGTCCCGTTTTTACCCTTTGGGTACGAAACTCTAAAAACTATCATAGTTCTACGAATTCAGTATGAATGCAAGGGGGTTAGCTATGAACCTTGTTTTTGTAACACAAACAAGGGTTATATGCATGTAGTTTGTCAAATTCTAAAATATGGACAAAACTGTGTTAAGTTTGAGTTAGGTTTTCTTAAATTTTATGGGGATAAGATGTTTTTATAATGGCATTTAACAACCTACCTTCTTTTCAAAAGCATCTATTTCAGCCTTTTTCTCTTCAGTCGGAGTAGCAGGGGCATCTTGAGATACTTGGCTCTTCAGTCTTCCCGGCTTGACCCTAGTACCAGGTCTGAGGGGTTTCTTTTCAGCTGTTCCAATCTCTATACCCTGAGCCTTGAGGGAATCCAGCAAGGCTTGAGCTCTGGCTTTCTCAGCTTTCTGTTTGGGAGTGAGGAGCTTGCCCTCTGCTTTAAGTCTTTCTTTCCTCTCCTTTTCTTTTTGCTTCTTTCGGTCTTTCCGTTCCTTTTCAAGTCTTATTGCTTCTAATCTCTGTTGTTCTCTTTCGTCTTCCTGTTTAATTTTTTCTTCTTCTTCTTTTTGCAGTCTTTCCTCTTCGTCTTTGAGCTTTTTCAGTGCTTCTTGCATAGCTGCTATAGTTTTCTTTGCAGGGCCTTTCTTTCCTTTATCATCTTTGTCTCCTTTATCACCTTTCTTCTTCTTTTTTCCTTCTTTTTCTGGAGCATCACCTTCCTCGTTTTCCTCAACTTTGTCTTCCTTCTCAACTGGTTTGCTTTCTTTTGGCTCAGAAATTGCTTCAGGAGTTGCTTCTTTCTTTCCCTCTTTTATCTTAGCTTCTTGTTTCTTTAACTTCTCTCGTTCCTTCTTTTCTTTCTTCTTTTGTGCAGCTGTTTTTAAGGTAACATTGTTTTCATTGTCACTGCCCTCTTCTTCTTCAGGTTCAGGGTGGGGTACATCTTTTTTCCCCTTTTTCTTAGATTTTGATTTCTCTTCCTCCTGAGATTTTTCTTCAAAGGCTGCTGCGACAGGCTCTACCGGTTTACCTCCAGAATATTCCATTTCTAACTCTGCCAGAACCTTGTCAAGATCATCATCACTGTCATTCTTCTTGCGTTTGGCTTTCTTGCCCTTTTTGCCAGCAGGCTCACTTTTTTCAGCCTTTTTTTGTGATTTCATCACTGGTTTCTCTTCATCTGAAGAGGGAGGAGCCTCAACAGGAGAGTCAGCTTCGTCCTCTATTTCCAGAAGAGAGAATGCACTTTTCTTGTCTTCTTTCTTTTTGTTCTTCTTCTTGGGTTTTTCTTCAGGTTCTTCATCTGATTCATCTGCAATTGCAAAATATTATGAAATGATATCACCAGAATAGCAGTTTATAGTAGAAGGTACTCCATTGCTTTTTTACAAGTACTTAGATGGGAAGGAATATTTTGTATAGTATTATGATTGGTTTATTAAGTGCTATATAATTAAGATTACCTTCACTATCTCCTTTAGGTTTTTTCTTTTGAGACTTGGTAATGGTGACATTCTTTATGTTCTTTGTGACTTCAGTAACATCTTCATCTACTGAATTTTTGTATTTGGTTTTCGCCTTCGGTTTCTCATCCTCACTCTCATCAGAGTCAACAACAACTCTGAAAAATTCATGGTTTGGTTTCAACTTGTTTCATGATACAATGCAGCAACAAAATAGGGACCTGTGTTACTTATGAGGTACTCAGGGCATTGAGCAGTTTTATCATCAAGCCCTAGTATTAAAGAGTGCTAGTTATAGTGCAAGAGTGTGAAATATACCTCGAGAGAAGTGATATAAATAACCTAGAAATATTAGCTTACTTTTTCCCTTTCTGTACCGGTTTAACATTGTCGATGTTGGTGGTTTCTACTTCACTGTCGCTGTAAAATAAGAATAATTTATGGATAGGAACTAGCAAATTCTACTTGGATAAAGAAGGACTAAACATATGTGGATCTTACCCGTCATCCGCAGTCGCGTTCTTCTTCCCTTTTTTAGCCTTCCCCATTTTGTTTTATGGTTGTAATAAGACACAGGACTTCTATTGCAAATTTCTCTTTTCGTATTTTTATTGATTTCTATCATGTGAAACGTAATCAACGCACAAGGGTTTCTAAACTGCAGCCAATATTTTCCAAGACTTCAAAGCAAAGCAAAGTCGCCGTCTGTCGCCGTCGTCGTGTCCTCGGCCTCGACTCTCAGTGGACAATGACAAACACAAAATAATGACAATGTCAATCACGACGTCTTGCTTGGCTCAAGAGCTTTTAGGATCATTACGCGAACGCGAATCCTCCAAAAACTTTCTAAAAATTGGCCAACTTTTCAGCTTTCTTTCCGCAGATTCAAATGGGTGACCTAATACTGGCAGACTACGTACTTCTACAAACTGCAGACATTCCACAAGGAAAAAAGCTGCGGCTATAAAGTAAGTCCTAGCTGCGGTATCTCGGCACCTCCGAGAACGGTGCTTTTTCGCATACGGATCCTCCTCTCCTTGGAAAATCCCCTTGGAATCTACGAATGTCCGCGCTGTTGTTCTAACCCACAGAACAGAAAAGTAAGTGGAAGTGCTAAGTGGGCGTGGCACGCGTGTCACAATTAAGCGTAGTTACGCTTAACTGATCTCAGTCGTGTTCTAACATCGCTTTGAATTGCTAGTCTCGCGACAAATTCATTTTTCCGAAGCTATGCCATATTGTTCCATTTTGGAATGTAAAAATGATAGTAGGCGAAAAAATCTTAAAACCGGAGGTGTTTCATACCATCGGCAAGTAGGATTTTAATTGTTTTCTCCTAAAGTTTCAATTTATTTCAATTTACAAATAATTTATTACAACGGTTAGTCAAAATCAACCTTAAGCAATTATCATAAAGTTTATTTTGGATTGTGTCTATTCACTTCGTTCTCGAAAGTTCTTCGCTACTCGATTAGTGATGTAGTCAAGCAAATCGGCTGTTGATTTTATCGATTAATATCGATACAAGAAAATAAATATTTTAATGTGATTTTAATGTTGAATCGATTATTTACTTAGCAAAAAACATTCTTTATTAGAAAAGAAAACTACAATAAATTAATAAAACCAACTAAAAACTAGTCTTTACAATTGCAACAATTGAGCTAACTGTTGTAGCAGACTGTTGTAAAGAATCTACAAGAATGATTGGTTTCTTTAGTAGTAGCTTCTGCCCGCGGCTTCGCACGCCTTTTGTTGGGATAAAAGTGTGTTACTCTCCATTCTTTCAATTAACTCTATGCCAAAAATAAAGGCGATTGGTTACTAAGTTAGGGTGTGAAGAAAGGACAAACTTTCGAATTTATAACATAAGTTAGGATTTACAAACCAAGGAGAAGTAGTTCAATGTGCTTTATACAGGGTGGAAAGAATTTATGGGCCCTGGAGGGGAACTACCTTAAATCCTTTAGCTAGCTCATTTAACTGAAAGGACCCTTTATTTTTAAAAAGAAACATAATTGCATTCAAAGATTTTCTAAAAATTCCTTGTCTCACCTGGGAACCAACCAACTAAAAATTAAAAAATAAACCCTCGCTATTTTATTATGCGAATCAGTAGGATTATTGTTCAGGATAAAAATTGTCAAATAAACATTGGACCTTTCACTCATCTGTTGTATAGGATACCCATGAAATCGAATATTTATTACATATTCTTTATTAACAATACCTAGTATTGTTCACTTGTAACAAGTAAATAACACGTTATAATTTTCTTATCTCTAACATCCAAAGACATCGTATGATGAAGAGGCTTGCTAAATGTTATTAATTGGAAGGTACCTTGTTGCACACTTCGATAAGAAAATCGTTAAATGGTAATAATAAACCTATGCACAATTCCTTCTTACATGAGGCGTTCTGACAAAAACTTTAAAAACGGAGTGTGTTTTTTATCAACTTGCGGCAACAAATTTGAATTTCGAACGATAACTTTCATCATTTTTAGGGTTCCGTACCCAAAGGGTAAAACGAGACCCTATAGCTAAAATTCCGCTGTCCGTCCGTCTGTTTGTCTATCCGTCTGTCACCAGGCTGTATCCGTAACCGTGATAGTAAAGAAAAAAAGTAGCCTATGTTTGATTCCAAGATTAAAATTACCTGTATGCAAAATTTCAGACCGATCCGTTCAGTAGTTTTGGCATGAAGAGGTAACAAACATCCATCCATCCATACATCCATCCAAACTTTCGCATTTATAATATTAGTGTGATAGTGTGATTTTTCACTGGTCAACATCTGTCTACTTAAAAAAATGTTTCATATTTTGTGTTTGTTTCTATTGATGATAAAATAAAGTGAATATTAGTTTTCACTTTTTTTTTACTTATAAGACATTATTTCTTTTTATCCTGAACAATAATCCTACTGATTCACATAGTAAAATAGCAAGGGTTCATTTTTTTAATTTTTAGTTGCTTCGATTCCCAGGTGAGACAAGGAATTTTTAGAAAATCTTTGAATGCAATTGTTTCTTTTTAAAAATAAAGGAATGTTTCCTTTCAGTTAAATGAGCTAGCTAAAGGATTTAAGGTAGTTCCCCTCCAGGGCCCATAGATTCTTTCCACCCTGTATATTCACGATGGCTCGGAATGAAACCGAGGCATGGAATCGAAAACAGATACGCACGAAATTCAAATATTACGCGCGAAATCAGAAAAAGAAGTTTTCCATAAAAAGTAAAAAAAAATCTATAAGCCCATGTTTTGACAAATTTAGATTTATAGCTTCTATTTGAGCAATTATTATTAAAGGAGTTTTACTCACAGAACAGAAAAGTAAGTGGAAGTGCAATGCAACAAAATTACTACGGGAACCGATGTCGCCAAACTCACACAAATAAACCCCTAATCATATAATACAATACAAAGAAACAATTCGTTTGATTGGTAGTTTCAAGTTCAGTCAAAACTAGCCAACGTCAAAGATTTGGAAATAAACCTTGAAATTTACTTAATAAGATTCATTTTACTTTAGCAGCAGAACGTATTTACGATCTATACTCACCAAACATTCACCTGACGAGTTAATTCCGCTACTTGACCATAGATGGCGGTATTCTCCGTGATAGTTATTATAAACCTAATTTCGTTATGTATAAGATTGATATTCGATTGATAGTTCGCAGATCTACTGCTACTCGATTAAGGCTGCACCAGCAGGGCTATTCACGATTGCTCCGAATGAAACCGAGCCTCGGAATCGAGAAGACATACGCGCGAAATTCAAATATTACGCGCGAAATTCAAATATTTTATCGGTTTTTTATATTTTCTGCGGTCTGCAAGGAATTAAACTACCAGAAAAGAAGTCGTAGACATATATTTCTATGAATCCATATTACAATAAAGAAAATTAATGGAGCAACAGGTAATTTATGTTGATTTTTAGTAGTAAAACTCCTTTAATAATAATTGTTCAAATAGAAGCTATAAATCTAAATTTGTCAAAACATGGGCTTATAGATTTTTTTTTACTTTTTATGGTAAACTTCTTTTTCTGATTTCGCGCGTACTATTTGAATTTCGTGCGTATCTGTTTTCGATTCCATGCCTCGGTTTCATTCCGAGCCATCGTGAATATACAGGGTGGAAAGAATCTATGGGCCCTGGAGGGGAACTACCATAAATCCTTTAGCTAGCTCATTTAACTGAAAGGAAACATTCCTTTATATTTAAAAAGAAACATAATTGCATTCAAAGATTTTCTAAAAATTCCTTGTCTCACCTGGGAATCGAACCAACTAAAAATTAAAAAAATGAACCCTTGCTATTTTACTATGTGAATCAGTAGGATTATTGTTCAGGATAAAAAGAAATAATGTCTTATAAGTAAAAAAAAAAGTGAAAACTAATATTAATTTTATTATATCATCAATAGAAAAAAACACAAAATATGAAACATTTTTTTAAGTAGACAGATGTTGACCAGTGAAAAATCACACTATCACACTAATATTATAAATGCGAAAGTTTGGATGGATGTCTGGATGTATGGATGGATGGATGTTTGTAACCTCTTCATGCCAAAACTACTGAACGGATCGGTCTGAAATTTTGCATACAGGTAATTTTAATCTTGGAATCAAACATAGGCTACTTTTTTCTTTACTATCACGGTTACGGATACAGCCTGGTGACAGACGGATAGACAAACAGACGGACGGACAGCGGAATTTTAGCTATAGGGTCTCGTTTTACCCTTTGGGTACGGAACCCTAAAAATGATGAAAGTTATCGTTCGAAATTCAAATTTGTTGCCGCAAGTTGATAAAAAACACACTCCGTTTTTAAAGTTTTTGTCAGAACGCCTCATGTAAGGAATTGTGCATAGGTTTATTATTACCATTTAACGATTTTCTTATCGAAGTATGCAACAAGGTACCTTCCAATTAATAACATTAGCAAGCCTCTTCATCATACGATGTCTTTGGATGTTAGAGATAAGAAAATTATAACGTGTTATTTACTTGTTACAAGTGAACAATACTAGGTATTGTTAATAAAGAATATGTAATAAATATTCGATTTCATGGGTATCCTATACAACAGATGAGTGAAAGGTCCAATGTTTATTTGACAATTTTTATCCTGAACAATAATCCTACTGATTCGCATAATAAAATAGCGAGGGTTTATTTTTTTAATTTTTAGTTGGTTGGTTCCCAGGTGAGATAAGGAATTTTTAGAAAATCTTTGAATGCAATTATGTTTCTTTTTAAAAATAAAGGGATGTTTCCTTTCAGTTAAATGAGCTAGCTAAAGGATTTAAGGTAGTTCCCCTCCAGGGCCCATAGATTCTTTCCACCCTGTATAAAGCACATTGAACTACTTCTCCTTGGTTTGTAAATCCTAACTTATGTTATAAATTCGAAAGTTTGTCCTTTCTTCACACCCTAACTTAGTAACCAATCGCCTTTATTTTTGGCATAGAGTTAATTGAAAGAATGGAGAGTAACACACTTTTATCCCAACAAAAGGCGTGCGAAGCCGCGGGCAGAAGCTACTACTAAATAAACCAATCATTCTTGTAGATTCTTTACAACAGTCTGCTACAACAGTTAGCTCAATTGTTGCAATTGTAAAGACTTGTTTTTAGTTGGTTTTATTAATTTATTGTAGTTTTCTTTTCTAATAAGGAATGTTTTTTGCTAAGTAAATAATCGATTCAACATTAAAACCACATTAAAATATTTATTTTCTTGTATCGATATTAATCGATAAAATCAACAGCCGATTTGCTTGACTACATCACTAATCGAGTAGCGAAGAACTTTCGAGAACGAAGTGAATAGACACAATCCAAAATCAACTTTATCATATTTGCTTAAGGTTGATTTTGACTAACCGTTGTAATAAATTATTTGTAAATTGAAATAAATTGAAACTTTAGGAGAAAACAATTAAAATCCTACCTACCGATGGTATGAAACACCTCCGGTTTTAAGATTTTTTCGCCTACTATCATTTTTACATTCCAAAATGGAACAATATGGCATAGCTTCGGAAAAATGAATTTGTCGCGAGACAAGCAATTCAAAGCGATGTTAGAACACGACTGAGATCAGTTAAGCGTAACTACGCTTAATTGTGACACGCGTGCCACGCCCACTTAGCACTTCCACTTACTTTTCTGTTCTGTGGTTTTACTACTAAAAATCAACATAAATTACCTGTTGCTCCATTAATTTTCTTTATTGTAATAGGGGTTCATAGAAATATATGTCTACGACTTCTTTTCTGGTAGTTTAATTCCTTGCAGACCGCAGAAAATATAAAAAACCGATAAAATATTTGAATTTCGCGCGTAATATTTGAATTTCGCGCGTATGTCTTCTCGATTCCGAGGCTCGGTTTCATTCGGAGCAATCGTGAATAGCCCTGCTGGTGCAGCCTTAATCGAGTAGCAGTAGATCTGCGAACTATCAATCGAATATCAATCTTATACCTAACGAAATTAGGTTTATAATAACTATCACGGAGAATACCGCCATCTATGGTCAAGTAGCGGAACTAACTCGTCAGGCGAATGTTTGGTGAGTATAGATCGTAAATACGTTCTGCTGCTAAAGTAAAATGAATCTTATTGAGTAGATTTCAAGGTTTATTTCCAAATCTTTGACGTTGGCTAGTTTTGACTGAACTTGAAACTACCAATCAAACGAATTGTTTCTTTGTATTGTATTATATGATTAGGGGTTTATTTGTGTGAGTTTGGCGACATCGGTTCCCGTAGTAATTTTGTTGCATTGCACTTCCACTTACTTTTCTGTTCTGTGTTCTAACCACAGAACAGAAAACTGTTCTGTAGTTCTAACCATGTAAAGTGAGCTTACAACTCACAAAATTTATGACTGGCAAGGATTCTACTAGCTTTCCATTGGTCCAAATTTGAAAAACCATAAACCATAGAGAAATGTAAACTGCAACAGCTGAAAATGCCAAAATGTCTGTTTTTTGTGTTGTCCGTTGACGCCACAAAAAGCTTTTGGGGGTGATTTTGGATTTGCTGATGCACATTTATTACAACTACACTCAAATTAATTTCAAAATGTGCAATTACATTTAGCAGTGAGTCATAATTCAACTGTGGTTGCCTTATTGCAAACGTGTAATTAGCGTATTTGCCGATCTGGTATTTTGTTAGTTGTTTACGGAAGCGAGGACAATGGCATTCAGAATTCACGAAGATCAAGAAAACGGCTCCCTTACGATGAGGAAGGACAGTGCTGAGATATTCTCCGCGAACCAGCGGCGAGCTCTCGGAGACCTCAGTCAATTTGCTTGCAATCAAAATCGGAACGCAAAACTCGTAAGTTGCTTGATTGGTTATCATAAAAACGGCTGAATTCGTTGTTTTACTATGGCTTTATATTGTTTCAGGCTGGTTTGTCAAATGTAACGTGCAAACTACAAGATGAGAATCGTACGGTGCGCCAAATCAAGAACGAAAAGAACATCGTGCCCCCCGTAGCGCAGTTTCGCGCCTTCAGCGTATACGAAGACAAGCCGTCGTCGGAGGCCGAGGTGAAAAAACGAGAGCCAACCTTCAAACCTTTTGTGGCCAAAGAAACCGCGAGGAAGGACAATCTGTTTGTGAATAATAATGCTGAAAATATAAAGGTGCTCTGTGTCAAGGAGAAACTGGATCGGCAGAAAGAAGTTCCACCTCTGCGGTAAGTCTTACTGAAAGGTTAGAGGTTACCTTAAATGTATTGCTCTAAAACTTTAAATTCCATTTGTGTATGAATAGCATGTATTATAGGTGTCTACTCAGGCCAGTAGATCATATGATATTTTTTGACATTCCAAAAGGTCATGAAATAGACAACTAGGCATGATGTCATGGCCATTTCTAAATAGTTGCTGCTAGTGCTTGATTAATAATAATAATGAAATGTGGTAGTCGAGGCTTTTTAAACATCAAGACCATAAACAACCCTGAGGTTGTAATATCAGAAATCATTTCCATCGAGCCGAATACCAAATGCACCTTAGCTAACAATAATTGAAGCATATATAGATCTGCTTCAATTCTTGTTAGCTAACATCACCTTAGAGTGATGAGCATTCAGGACAGGAAAGCTATATGGAAGAGCTACATGTGAGATTATACAAGATTCTCACAGGACCTCATTGGGGAAACCGAAGGTTTTGTCTGTGCAATTATGGATTGTTAAAGACGAACAATTGACGAAAGTATATCATGAAAGATGGCACAATCTATATTTGTTGAGATCCTCAATCATTTACTTTTGGGTTGTTTGCACCTTGCTCACTCTCAGTACTTGCACAAACGTAACCAAGTAGCCAAAATTATACCCCAGCAACTTACTCTCTGATATGGTCTTACTGGTCCTGAAGTTCCATACTGTAATGTAATTAACTACACACCGGCAACTATTCTCGAAAACGGCCGTGCCACGGCCTATTGAGACAGATGAATTACAGACAGGACTATTGAATTTGACTCAAATTGACTTGTGAATAAGCCTGATATTGTACTGATAGATCGGTTAGAAGGGAGGGTGGTGCTTGCTGATGTCACCATAGACACAACACTCATTAGAGCTTAGAAAGATAAATTAGCAAATATCAAATCCAAAAGGTGGTACTCCTGAACTCGGCGCATATCGTCAGGAAGTTTTTTTTGTGCAGCCCTAGTCACCGACCGCTTGAGCCTAGCTATGCGGTTGGTGATCTACCATTTTGGTATATTTTTTACTTTAGTAGACCTCGCGAGTATTTAACTTTTTTCCAACAATTAAGAATTAGTACCTAATTTGATATAATAATCTTCGAAATAAAATCTCATAAATCAGAGATGTTCACTAGCATTAGCGCCATAAATTGATTTCTTACCTGCGCAAACTGCAAGCATTCGAAGACGAAACATGTGGCCGGGCTATTACATACAGTACTTACCTACTCTCGAAGTGTTACAAAGATGTTCTAATAATAGGTGGCGCTGTACGGTAAATGCTCTCATGCTTATTAATGCATTTTGCAGAGCTATTTTGCTCGTCATGGTGAAAATCCTCATCAGATCGATACAATTTTTTTATGAGAACAAATTAAAATTACTACCTTTCAATTAAAAAAATAATCATTGAAATCAGATGTCTTAAAGCTGAGATATTCGATAGCCCCCTCTTTTTTGCACTTTTTTGGAGGAACTTAGCCTTTAATCAAAAAACGACGATTAAAAAATTCTATAAAATCGTACAATCTGTACACCAAGTTTCGTCCAGATCGATCGTAAAATCGACCTGTAGAGGAGTACGTACATTCTGACAGAATCCATACTTTTGCTAGTAGTTGATGCAGCGTCTCTTCGCTCGCAATCCACACAGCATCATCTAGCTAGCCCCAAGCTAAGCAGAGATTATTACTTAAACCCAAGATAAAGAGCCTAAAGTGAGCACCAGGGTAACAATAGTCAACAAATAAAAACAGATATGAATCAGTACATCCAAAATATTACATCACAAAATTGTTAACAGGCAACCATTACAAGTAAAGAAAGATGTGCTTGAATCACCCATGTCAATTGGTGACTCCAGTGTCCTCTCAATGTCTATCTCCAAGAGCCTGCTGGAAGATGAGGATGCGACCACGGCAATCACGGATAGAGACATGTTCTTCCATGTTGTGGAGTATCAACAAGACATCTATGAATACATGAGGGAAATTGAGGTAATTGTACACAATTTTTAGGGTTCCCTACCTACAAAAAGGAAAAAAAAAACCACAGGATCCATTTTTTGTCTGTCTGTCAACCCCTTTTTCTCAGGAACGCGTGGAGGGAGGTATCAAGTTAGTTACTATCGAATACTCAAGTCCTTACGTCATTGCTGTCGTACTAAAATGCGGAAGGAAAACTATGGAAATTCTTTTGTAACATGTTATTTTTTTATGAAATATCAACCTGTGCTATCTCGCAACGTAATTCAAGCACCCTTAACAATGTTGTTGTATTAAAGTAACCTTACATGACCATCGCTATCCCACAGTCGAAGAACCGTGCCAACCCTCGCTACATGCGCAAGCAGCCGGACATCACACACCTGATGCGCTCCATCCTCGTGGACTGGCTGGTGGAGGTCTGTGATGAGTACAGCCAGCAGAGCGAGACACTACACCTCGCAGTGTCCTATGTAGACCGCTTCCTGTCCTACATGAGTGTGGTGCGGACTAAACTGCAGTTGGTGGGCACTGCTGCCACTTATATCGCTGCGTAAGTAACTAACTTGCTTCGTAAATAAACCTAGTAGGTAGTTGGTGGTAGGTATCATCAAAACAAGGATGGTTTTACCATAAAAACCGCGCTTTGAAGGCGGTTTGGAGCTATCTCCAAAAAGTAAAGTGATGAATTAAAGTATTATCTATCTATATAGATAATACTTTTATTACTATTTATTACTTATAAAATTGAGTTATAATATAATTTAAGTAATAACCATACTAATGTTGGTAATTATATTCTCTTTATTGCCTTTACCTGCCTCGGAATAGCTGAATGAAATTTTCGGAGTTCTCGGAAATACGTAAGTAAATAATGTAGTTTTCATCATCATTTTTTTTTTGGTTAGAGCACACCCGTACTAGGGTGGGGCGCGGATTCGAGTCCCGCCGAAATCGAAAATTTTTGGGAACTTTTTTGCATTTCAGAATTCTTCAAACTACGGTAGTTTTTATACTACAATTAATTGCTATTCACTGATTAAGTCTTCTTTGCTTTTTTTAAAGAAAATACGAAGAAGTATACCCACCAGAAGTATCAGAGTTTGTCTACATCACCGACGACACATACAGCAAGCGCGAGGTACTTCGCATGGAGCATCTCATCCTGAAGGTTCTGTCGTTTGACCTCTCAACACCCACGTCGCTAGCCTTCCTCTCGCATTACTGCATATCCAATGGGATAGGAAAGAAGACATTCCATTTGGCTGCGGTAAGTAATTTTATTTTATTATTTTAGTACAATCATCATCAGTCCAGGTCCACTGCTGAACATAGTCCTCCCCCACAACGCAACGCCACGAATAGCGAACGCGAGAAACAACGAATTTGGTAAATTATTTGAACTTAATATTTTGAAACAAAAATGGATTTCGGTATATTCTATTTAAACTTGCATATAAAATGGTATGTACAAGTAAAAGCTATCACATTAGTACATGCAACAGGTATATTCTAACCAAATCACGTCAATTAGCTTATGTTGTTTTGACCTCGATTACCAACTAAGGGGGCGTTCAAGTATTAAGTAACGTAATTATACTTTTGCTAAGGCTTAATTTCCAAGAACTTCAATAATTATTTATTCTAAACACTATTATACTACGATTTATACTTTTACGTATCTCGATACTTCAAGCAAAGCTATACCGTCTTAAGCAAAACTATATATTCTTATCAATCAAATATTGTAAATGCTTGACATCAATCCACAGTACATCGGTGAGCTGTGCCTACTGGAAGCGGACCCGTATCTCCAATATAAGCAGTCGATAATAGCAGCGGGCTCACTAGCCACGGCGCGCCATTGCCTTCTCTGCGAGCGTTGCGCTACAGACACCAAGAAAAACCGCGAGGCTGACGATGCACGCGAAACTAGGTAACTAAACATACAGTTGTGTCACTATGAATTTTCATCACCCTAACTCTTAGGGGGGCAGCAGCGTCTTGCAGAACAAATAAAAAAAAACAAAATACATTGCCTAAACCCGCATAACCATCATGAGGATTAAGGCATTACAGAAAATATTTATTTATCGACACCATTTTGAAAGTGAATAGAGCGATTGTTTTAGCAATCTTCCTTATTCTGTGTATTAAGTTAACTCGTATTGTTTTAGCGAAGAGAAAGAGGTTACCGCGCACCCGAGTTGCGAGGCCGTTGCCTGGCCGCCTGCCCTGGAGCAGAGTTCGGGCTACTCGTTCGCGGACCTTGAGCCGGCGCTGAGGCAACTAGCGCGCACTCACTCGCACGTTGTGCAGCAGCCGTACCAGGCGATACCCGACAAGTACAAAAGTAACAAGTGAGTTATAGCTCACTATCAAGCAGAGTTCGGGCTACTCGTTCGCGGACCTGGAGCCCTCACTTGGAGAAAAGATGGCGAAACAGCAGTCTTTTATTACCTTAACAGTAATAAAAGACTACTGTCGCCATTTTAACCACTGCATACTACTATATGTATGTATTACTACTAAGCACGTGCCGTGACATATGCACGTAAAAGGGCGAAAGGGCGAATCTTTGATACAGGCATAATTTCTTGCTGTCCAATCGATATATTTCTATTTACACCCATTTCCTGTCCTATAAGTTTGTAACAAACTTAAACAACACCCATTATCGGCGATTTCTGTGGCGCAGCGAGAGAAAGGTCCATTCCCGCCTCAGGACAAATATTTGAACGATCTGCAGATGTTTGTTCCGTGTGTTCTGGGTGTTGTCTATGTAAATAAATTATAAATATCCATGTATGTAATCTATATCAGTTATCTAAAAGCCACCCTTAACTTGTGCGTTGTTACCCCAGCAGAAAAGTATTTGCTAGAATGAATCGAGTTCCACAAATAATTAGTGCGTTGCTGTAAATATGCGCCAAGTAAAATATTGATGTATGTTGCCGTTTTGTAATAAAACGCAAAAAGAGTTTTCCGATGGAGTAACGTTCTTTTGGCAGGGAAATTTTAAATTAATGACTAGATTATATGTGCACATTCAATGGTTTTCGAGAAACCAGCTTTTTCAAAACGTTACCCTAGCAGGAAATGGAAAAACCTTAAGACGCACTAATTATATTTTATGTGCTAATCTAATCCCATACAGGTCACTTTTGTCTAGGGCAGCGTATAACACACTAATTATTTGTGGAATTCAATTCCTTTAGTTTAGAAGATACTTTTCTGCTGGGGTAACGCACACACCCATAACACGAGCTCTGCTTACTTTGGGTCTAGCTAGATGATCGATGCTGCTGTGAATTCACCAGCATTATTTATTTATTATTTCCAGATTCGACGGTGTGTCCGCGATAGAAGCAAGACCAATGTTTCCCGTGCCCAAGTACGTAGCGCCAGCGCCCGCTGCCGGCGCTACCACACGGCCGCAAACCGCTGAAACTCGCACTTGATACCCCGGCCATTGCAGGACAGATTTGGGGAAGCATTATCGCATCGACCATCTGCTGTGGCTCAGAAACACCATTCGCTATAGTTGACGAATCCTTGCCAAAGCTCGCGGATTAAGTTTTTGAGATAGGTTGCTGTCCTAATGTTTACCCAATTCTTAGTTAGCTAATACCGTTATTTCAGTGCTGGCAGTTTACGGATTTTCTTTTTAAAAATTCTATGATTTCGATGCTTTTTCTATTTGAAAAAGCATTAACTCGAATAGAGCTGCTAACAGTGCCACTGCCGGCAAAATTCTGCGGTTTCCTAACATACAATACAGCCAAGTCTTCTAAGATCTGATGAATTGCCTTATTTTAAATGGCATATTGATATGGAAGTTAAAATAAACATCGCTCTAAAGCTTAGTTAATGTTTTCTGGTAAGTTTTTACATAAGATAAATGCATTTAAGAGTTAGAGACTGAGCTAGTTATTGTCAAGTTTCTGTAGTGGCCACATTTGGTCTGAATAGTTGTGATGTTTATATCAGTCGTAAGGTTGATTATGCCGCAAATATTGTAAAACCAGTGGAGTGCCCTTGTACAAGTATGTTTGGGAAGATAGTATCGTAAAGTTTTTAGTACAAAATAGACTGTTCTTCTAACGATTTCTTATATTTAAATTTGTGTAGTGTGATTTGTTATGCTAGTTTTAGTTGATAACCGTTTCCATTGGAAATAAAAAGTTCTACATTGTTTTGCTTGTAAAGTTATCTACTGGCTTAAAAACTGGTTTCGCCTTTATAACTTGATAATAACGTAGATCCTCTTATTGTTTTTTTATTATTTATATTATAATCATCGACCAATTGCAATATCTTGCAAGTATTATTCTGTACATTAGTAAATCCCAAACTGTGTTCATAAGAATCAGTCAAAGAATTGATTCTTACTTTACTTTTGGGCTCCCTCAATGGTGTCTGTACTGTTTTCCATTATTTATTATTTTCTGTTTTTTTTTTCTAAATTAAGATATAAATTTGCAATCAGAACCACATAACTCCTTTGACAAGCTTGTGAGTAAACGCGACTGTGAATATATTCAGTTCACCCCATTCTTATATAAGTTTGTTAGTAAATTATTATTTTTTGAGATAAAAGGTACGTTTAAATGTTGATAAGTAGTTTATAATGTAATTTTAATAAAAATTGATATTTTTCTTCAACATGTTACTGAAGAAGAATCGAGCCTTTGTAAGGGTAAATATAATTATTAATAAAGTAGACTGGATTTCATTTTCGTAAAACAGCAGGTGCAAATAACTAATGACATTGAGGAATCATTTCCTTCCTCTACGGACGTTACTGAGATTGACGTCGCCGATGGAATGGATCTTGATGAGTGGTAATAAGGTTGTTTATGCAAATGCGGGTGTATACACGGCAGACGACAGCAGCGGTCGAATCTATTTTAGAGGCTCGCGTCATTTCGTCTCAGAGCTACTAGACCATCTAAATATTTCATTTCTAGAAATGATGTACAAGAAGGTTAGAAAATAGATCCGAAGCGACGACGGTTTACCCCCGTATTCATAAACCTCTATCTTGACGACCTCTGTGGCGCGGTGGGCGAAGGTCCGCCTGTGACGCAAGAGGTTGCGGGTTCGATTCCCGCCTTGGGACAAATATTTGTACGATCTGCAAGTATTTGTTCCGGGTGTTCTGGTCGTTTTCTATGTATAATAAAAAATATCTATCTATGTATTGTATTATGTATATCAGTTATCTAGTACCCATAACACAAGCTCTGCTTAGCTTGAGGCTAGATAATGCTGTGTGAATTGTCCAGCATTATTATTTACGCAATAGCTAAGTGTTGTTTTCTTCTGATGTAACAGGAACAAAAACATACTGCTTATCAACCTTATTCAATAATAATTAAAACATGATTATTATTGAATAAGGGGACATCAGTTTATAGCCCTGCGAAATAGGCTACATAGGAACTTTGGTTTATATTTTTTTAGGGTTCCGTACTAGGGTTGCCACCTTTTTTTGAGCAAATACAGTATACCTTGTAAGGGGTAAAAAAAAGTACGCCGTGTAAATATAAAGTACTATTTTTTTTTATCACTACTTATTTTTTATTGCTTTTTGCAGCATTTAGCAAGTATTTGTCATCACTTATACTTTAATAGCATCTGAGCATTCTATGTCCAGATTTGGGTATACAAAAAGTTCGTTTTAACGTAACGGCCTGCCGCGCCGCCCGCCCCGCGCCGTGCTCTACACGCGCTCTACACTGCCAGGATTAATTCAGTAAGTAGGCAACTTTTTTGGAGAAAATAATTTTTATTCACTATTTTACTTTTTAAAGCGAGGTAATATGAAGCATTTTGTATTTTTTACAATTTGTACTGTTTTCGGAGTTCTGTATTTCTCGGCAGACATTTCAGGAGGGATGTTTCTCTTGTGTGTAAACGTTTCCTAATTTTTTGCCTGATGATGGACCTGAAACAGAAAAAAAACGTTATGAATCTCTAATTTAAATTATTCTCAATGCATGATATCAACGTCATTGTTATTACAACATTTTTGATCTTAGGGCGCATTCACATAGCGGATCCGATTTTACAGGAACGTTTTACGAATCCATCGCTACTGGAATCGTTTACTGGATCAGGAATACTGTCGGGTGAGTGAACTCGCTCCTACAACAACCTACGCATTCACGATAAAAAACGAATGCTGCGCCCTTACTTCAAGTTCTTCCTCGCAGGTACTACCTACTTATTTAATCCTAATAAATAACGCTTGGTTTCTGTCTCCTCCCACTATAAAAATAAAACCGGCAAAGTGCGAGTCGGACTCGCGCACGAAGGGTTCCGTACCATTATCTGTAAAACCGGCAAAAAAATCACGTTTGTTGTATGGGAGCCCCCTTAAATTTTAATTTTATTCTGTTTTTTATTATTTGTTGTTGTAGCAGCAACAGAAATACATAGATATACAAATAGAAAATTTCAACTGTCTCACCAGGCTGTATCACGGTTCCTGAGATACAGCCTGGTGACAGACGGACAGCGAAGTCTTAGTAATATGGTCCCGTTTTTACCCTTTGGGTATGGAACCCTAAAAATGAACATAAATCATGTTGTACGGTGTGCACAGTTACAGTGCCCTTGCGAAGTATTTGCAGCTGTATAAAAAGTTTCCCCGCATAAAACAAATAGAGTTGATGCTAATTGCGGTTTGTGGTCACCTTATTTGAATTTACGGCTTGCGCGTGCGCACAGAATCGTAATGCTCCCAGCTGCAGATATTCCAGGATTATTACCTGCTATAAAACTTGCGGAAATGTTTTTTATCATGCATACACAACTTAATAAAATTGTAGGCGAGTCTGTAGGTACTTTTAGCATATTTATTACCTATTGTAGTTTCTACCTGAATACGGTTGCTTAAGAGTTTTTGGTAGATACGTTGGTTAGACATGTCCATCCGTGATATGATAATGATAACCTGCCAACTAAACTGTATGTTAGGTACCTTTTGGTGTCTTATCATTATCACATGTAGGTATACTGCGGAGTGAAATTTGGCAAGATGGCTATAATTTTATCCTCCTGGGGAGGATACAACAAATTAACTTATTATTCATGAAAAACGCGTGCGTAGTAGGTACTTATTACAATGTTATTTGTTGTACCATGGTTATATACATAACTTTAATTTAGTACTTTTAAGTAGGTACCTAAGTTAGAGTTCAGATAGGACTTTGCTTACATGCATACTAAATCCCAAGTTATGGGTTAAAGGTAGGTATGTCGTTAGGTACATAATTGAGATTCTGCGCACGTCCCAACCTCGGTTGCTGATAAAATACGAACAATTTTAGAGCTTTGTTTACGAGATTCTATTTCAGTGTTTTGTAACATAAACATTGTAGCGTTCCCTCCAGCTCCATGGAGCTGCAAATGCCCATTGGTTCTAGGAAGTTTGAACTACGCAACTGGCAGACTACATATTAACCTTCAAACGATCGCTAATGCCCCGGTCTGCGTCTCGAGCGAAACTCAATTTATCTTATTTGCGCGCTGATTTGGCACAAGATACATCAATACTATAAATCTTTTTGTAGTTTAGTCTGCCGCGGAGACAATCTGGACGAGACGAAGTCTAACATATTCGTGGCATTTGAATGCAGGAAAGGTTTCATTCTGAGACGTTAGGTACCTTGGTACTTAGATAGCTACGTGATTTGTATTTATTATCAGACGTTCTCCTATTCTAGTAATCGGCGAATAAACAGATACCTCTTCCCAGGTAGTACCTAAGTGAACGTAGGTACTTACCTACTTACACAAATCGAATAAAATGTTACCTAGCTATATGCCTGACTGAATCCAAAATTTGCGTAGCCAACCACCCACTAGTAGCAAAAGCAAAGCAAGTGTACCGAGGTATAGTGTACACCAAAGAGAATGTACACCACTAGAGAACAATCTCATTCTGTGTTTCAGCCATGATTATTGCATCCGGTACCAAAGAGAATTTAATACTACGTGGTCCGGTACGTAATCCAACCTCACTGTTAATGATTGATCTAACCTAGACCTAGAAGACACGCTTTAAATAAAATACCTGTTGTCTTAACTTACCTAATGTTTTAAGAAGGAACCTTATATTTCTAGGAATACATAGATAGGTACCGAGGTAACTTTAATAAATGAACATGTTAGGTTTTCATCTGATGATGCCTATATTATTCAGTCTTTAGGTATTAGTCCACAGCTGGACATAGGCCTCCCCTAATGAGCGTCATAGCACCCTGTCTTCAGCTTGCTGCATCCAGCATTTGCCTGCAGTCTTTCGTAGATCGTTATCCGAAACTACGTTTTGCCGAGTCGCGGTCTCCATTCAATAACACGTTTACCCTAGCTGTTGTCGAGATATGGTCGGTGAGCCATATCTCGCGAAGAACCGACGTTATTTTGTTCTCTGTCGGATGTATTCGTTTTGAATCCTATGCTTCAGAAAAACTCTAGCATACTGCATAGCTCTTTCCATAGCTCGCTGAGCTACTTTGAAGTTTGGGACCGTAAGTTTCCACGTCTCAGCTCCGTAGGTCATAACGGGTAGGAGTAGGACGCACTGATTGAAAAGTTTTGTTTTAAAGCATTGCGGTATGGAAGGATGAGGTGAAGACTCGTCAGACGTAGTTTCCCAATCGCTGCACAGCCTAGCATAAACATTATCTTCCAAGTCTTACAACGCGCTCGTGAAAAGTTTCGTTCGTTATAGGTGTTAGTGTTATGCTAACCAAATTGAAAAAATACCCAACAGTTATTAAATTTTGTTCAAATCAATAATCCAGTAGATAGATAGTGTCGATAATTTTTTGCTTTGATCTCAAATTTAGTGAACAATTTAGATAAATATGGTATTAGTTAAAATCAATAGGTAAGTAGATACGTAGAACCTTCGCTTCGCAAAGTGTTATTGCCGTCGTGCCTATGGCATAGCTCTTGCATAAAGAACAGCACATCCAGGCAACTTCCGGAGCCCAAAAAGGAAAGGAAATTCAGCGATTGCGATTCTACACACGGGTTCAATATTGTCTGTCGATACTGTTCCCATGCCGCATAACTGATGTTTGTTATCAAATGCAAATCATGTGAGACGACTCCCGCCACTGTGGTCTTAGGTAGTAGGTATTAATTTTTACTCGTTATTATTTTTTCTTTCATAGTTGACTTGACTAGCGTAGCTTCTGCCTGTGGCATTGCACGCGTTTTCCTTAGAGATGCGACGAATACTTTGTGATTTGGCCGAATATTCGGCGGCGCTTTCAGCGGAATACCGGATGTTCGGCCTCCGAATATTTGGCAGGAGATGCAGTGCATTTCACGCGAACAGGGTTTTTGAAATTGTTTTGGTAAAGTCGCTGCTGAAATTTGCAACAGCGGGACTAAAAAGTGCGATTGCAAACGAGATAAGTAGGTAGGTAGTTTTATTACCCGACTGCCAACAGGGGAGGGTTATTTAAAGAGTGCTCGTCTCAAGTCTCAACTGTATCACGTATGGCCGATTTAAGATAACACGTAAAAGATACCATACAAACTGCGAGTCTATAAATTAAAACTATCGGTGTGTTATCATTATCAAGTACCTAATTAATTATTTATAGATTAATACAGTCGAACTGACGCCACTTAAATCATCTTACGTAGATGCAAAAAGGCCAATATTAATGAATAGCTGAACGGAATAGAGTTCGTAATTAATTCGTAGATATTAATAAATATAAGGATGAAAATATTTAGTAACAATTCCGCGAAAAAAGCCCTCTCCGACAAGCTTCAACAAAATGTAGTCCGCGCCGTAGAAGAAAACGACGCCAACTACAAAATGAAAAAATACCTATCAAAGCAAGACGTCAAAAAGGAAAAAGGAGGGCTTTTTTCGCGGAATTGTTACTAAATATTTTCATCCTTATATTTTGCAATGGATTTCCGCAAGGTAACGCCTGAATCAATTATTTATCGTAGATATTAATTAGGTACCCTGAGTGTGAGGTTTTTTTTTTAAACTTGGATGGATTTGAGTTCACAACTGATTTTCTGTAGGTACATCAGTTCCAGTAAATTGATGTCGCTTACTTTCGTTAGAAATACATAGTCTCTGCTCAGCTCATACAAACCACACCAAATGGCGAACTACATTTATTAGAACTCGTACGTTAGTTTTTAGTGGAGGGAGTGATATACCCGGTTCGGTTCAATGCAGCTCAAAAGCTTGTGCCAATTTAATCAGATCAATGTACAAATCCCGAAATATCGAACGGACGTCATAATCACGCGCAAGTTTATGATTTATGATTATACAGTTTCGACGGATCTATTTATTGACTGTACAAACGTGGTGTGAGAATGAAAGTTTCCAGTCGCTTCCTGGCGCAAACGAGGAATGGGGTCGAAGCTTTCCGGCTTGGGTTTTTATAATCCATGTCTACTAAAGATGCGGAGCTATAACTAACCATATAACTGGCACTTTTGTAAGATGATTCCCAATCACCTAAACTGTGACCTAACAACGAATGAAACCAGAAGTGCCTACTTCAATAGGATGTGTTCGATGATGATGAAATTATATTAAGTGTAGCCTTTGCCCGTAGCTTTGCAATGCAAGCGAATTTTGGGGACCTATGTTCTAAATGTACCTTCTTTACGCCAAATTTCATTTCGACCATTCCCTTTATAGGGGGGCCTAGTCGAAAAAAATTAAATCGAAGTTTCTGCAAAAACTGATGATTCGGATTCGTTTTCGTGCAAAAGCTATCCTTAATTAACTTATTTTATTATACAAGAGTTGATATAGCTTGATAGCGTAAAAAAACTTTGACTTTGGTTGCCCGGGTAGGCCCTCTGTAGTTTTGGAGACCTTAGGCAACAAAATAAAATGCACATTTATCAAACTTTCGGCTTTAAAACATTAGGAGGTAGGTTTTAATGTCAAGATTCGTAGGTCAAGATCAAATATGAGTGTATCGAACTATTATAAATGAGTCTCTGTCGTTCAGGCAAGTTCGAGTAAAGTCATTTCAATAAAAGTGGACATGCGTGCGTGGTCACGACTTTTGTAACGAGACACGACATGGTGGGAGTCGGGAGTTCTAATGGTAAATCCATTAGGTACGAGAACAATCGTGGTTTGATCGCTGCAGGTAGTGCTCTACCAAACCAACTCTACCAAGGTATACAACAAGGAAAAAAATTACAAAAATACGCATTGGTACTTAGGTACCATTAGGGCTATTCCAAAACTTTTTCGTCCAAGTTGTTTAGGCCCGTTATCGTGTTTGTAAACAACCGTGCAGATAGTTGATGAAGGTGATCCCAAGGCTTACAGATAGATAATGTATGTATAGGTAACTATTTACTGTTTTACCAATTTAACTCAATGTCCTTTATAGATTACTAGTAGCGTCTCGCGGTTTCACCCGCGTAGTTCCCGTTCCCGTGGGAATTCCGGGATAAAGTAAGTAGCCTATGTTCTATTCCAGACTATAATCTATCTCTGTACCAAATTTCATCCAGATCCGTTCAGTCGTTCTGGCGTGATAAAGGAACAAACATCCATCCATCTAAACCACGTTTATAATATTAGTGAGATGAATTTGAGATTACAAAAAAGGTACCAAGGTACTAAGATTTTAAATATGTACCTACCTACCTACGGACTTTTAATATAGATAGGTACCTAACCTATAAATCACTCAACACACCTTTATATTCATTTTCCAAATGGCAACCCCTGACAATTTTAATAACAACATAGCCTAATTTATCTAACTAAATTCAAAAATTTCAGTCAGCATAAACTTTAAAAAAAAAATCAGCTGAACCGTTCATTGATTGTTAATTAAATAGATTGTCAAAAACTTGTGTGAACAGGAAGTGGGGACGGTACCTCAGAAGCCCTTCGGGGCGGAAGCAGCTCGCGCGGGCTTGCATTACAAATATCCTGATAATGAACACACGTGTGGCAGGGCGATGGACTATCCATCCTTGGGGCTAAGATTTTGACTAGCTGTACCTAGTCTACAGACTTTAAACTATGAAGGTTTTTTTTTCGGATAAACGTGAGCACTCTGAATTTTAAATGATAACGGCGGCCCTCACCGCCATCAGACCTTTACTGCCTTTTCTCACGTCCCGGTTTTCGGGTCACACGGCGACTGTGAAAAGGCAATTAGCACGCAGGTGCATCTCTATTTTAGAAAATGCCTTTGAAATAAAATTGTATACCTACCCCACAGATTATACCCTACCACTTTATGTAGAGTATCCTACTATTTCGAGACATACTTTATCTACTATTTACTTAAGTACATTATTATTTTGTGCTTTCTGAGTGCGATTTTTTAACAGTTTCTGTATTCAAATTAGGTTTTTACCTTATTTATAGCCGGTTTTTCGATCGATTGTTATTTTTGACAATAGTTTAAACTTTTTGCTAACACAAATTTTAAGCTACCTATTGTCAAAAATAACAACCGTTTAAAAAACCGACTATTAGTGCCTCAGAATTTCGATTTAGTTGTATTGTTCAGGGACGAGTGAAATTTCTCTCGTCCCTGGTATTGTTATTATTTATTTTAAAGGACATCCAACATAAGATCACATAAGGATGCTAAGTAACAAGTAGTATAATTATACAGTTCTTAAAACGATGCGTCTCTTATTAGGGTTCCGTACCCAAAGGGTAAAAACGGGACCCTATTACTAAGACTTCGCTGTCCGTCTGTCCGAATGTCACCAGGCTGTATCTCATGCATGAACCATGATAGTTAGACAGTTGAAAATTTCACAGATGATGTATTTCTGTTGCCGCTATAACAACAAATACTAAAAAACAGAATAAAATTAATATTTGAGGGGGCTACCATACAACAAACGTGATTTTTTTGCCGTTTTTATAGATAATGGTACGGAACCCTTCGTGCGCTAGTCCGACTCGCACTTGGCCGGTTTTATTATAATATACAAAAGTAAAAAGAATTAAAAAATCCTTATGGCTAACTTAGTAGGTACCTAGTTATACAACAAAACACTTACGAAATCTACATAGAATGAGATCTTTATATTTTTTATCTCTCGTTCCTGTATTTTATAGTAGGTACTTACCTTACCTATGTTTCTCAACCTACAGGGTGGTCGACGGCAGTTATTGGGTACAGCACACCGCCCACCACCGGTATACCATATCTACAGTACCTACCTACTCAATTTTGTAATTTGGAAAGCGTAGTTTGCTACGTCAGTTGCCTACGGAATAAAGCCGCGAGCCATTAAAATTTGATGGACAACTAGCACGCGTACGCAATGGCATCCCATGGCCCCGATTGAATGCATCTGCAGCCTTGGAGCCTTATTAGAGCATCGATTTAAGTATGATTGGATTATTGATTGGTCTATCGTCTATCAATAAGATGTCGTTAAGTATCAATTTCGAGCGCAGGATATCCTGGTATTCCTGGTATCTTGAATCAACTACCCGCCTAGTGCCTGCCGTCGCAATGTTGGTACCTACCAAATGAATAGTTGGCACCTACATTATATCTACATGTAAGTCTGAAAAACCAAAGAAATGCACGTATACAATACCTACCTACCTAGGTATTTTCTGTTGTGTGAACAAAGCAGAGAAGTCTAGCTAGTGAGTTGAAAAAATTAAGTGGAGCTGTCTTCAAATTTATGGTAAGGTCAAATCTCGGCCAGATGGTCGCGGAGGAAGAATGTTAGTTTTTTAGGGTTCCGTACCCAGAGTCCCGCTGGCACCATTTTGGGTTAGGTACTGACGAGTGGCCTTTTTGCTTGACAATCGCTGAAAGTAGGTAGGTACCTAGTTATCTTTTGAAAGTTTTACTTAATTACACACAAGTTTTTACTTAACTATCCAAGGACACAAGGAATCAAAAACTGGTCCTTTGCCTACGAATTCGACTCGCACTTATCAATTATTTCATAACCAGATAGGTCTATCTACCTATATAGGTTTATAACGATCGCCAGACAGCGTCGCCACCTACCCATGAAGCGAGCCCAGACTCAATAACTCCCGCCTACATGGTCTCCCGGGCTGTCTCGTCTCGGGTCATACGAGTGGTTGGCATCGCATTGATGGCGTATGCCGTATGGCATAGCGCCAAATGGGTTTTGTTTTGCGCGAGCAATTAATGTGAATCGAAATTATTTTCCATTTTTGCATTGCAAATAAAAAAAAACCCTATTTCAATCAAATTACTGCATATAAATGCTGAGTAATGAATTGCTCCTACAATACAAAACAATCCACAAACACAATGAACCACACTCATATATATAAAATTCTAAAATTACCTTTTTGACTTTCATATAAGACCACACAATTTTTATGAATGCCTTCCTAGGTAATAATTAATATAGGCACAGATAAATTCTGTTATCTGTGTTATTCGTTGAGCTGAAATGAACTGGACGCTCACCGGTCGGACTATCCCAGTGATGCGCTGGACCAGGATGTAATGGAAAGAGGGAAAACCTTTGCCCAACCCTGAGATGAGATCAATCCAGCGCGGGTTGATAACTCGGATAAGATAAAAATGAGTAGGCACAATGGGAGAGAAAGAATTCATAAAAATATGGATACCTATAGGTAACAACAGGGCGATAGGCTCATTAGGGGAGGTCTGGACAGATAGATAAGGGTAGGTATGTCCAGCGGTGAACTAAGATAGGCTGATGATGATAGGTAACTTACCAAGTAGAGCTTCTTTGCCAGCATGTATATTGCAATAGATATGATGGTCGGTGGCTACGACCACAGGCTCAACCGGGGTCCCCGCCTCCATTAGCTTCAGCTTCGCAGTCAGGTCTTGCACATCTGCCAATAATACACAAAAAATATTTATATGCTTTCTCATCGATTTTGTAGATCCTAGACACAGACAGACTAAATTCAATTAAACATTTCACTGACCCAAAGTGGGTTTTATAAAATGTTATTCAACTTAGATCTATGATCCCACCTTTTATTTATTAGATCTTTAACACCATTTTAAATAGGTTATGCAAATTTTATATAAGAGCCAAGGAAAGTTAGTGCATGCGGTAGCTCTGTAGAGGAACACATAGATTTAAGACCAACTTGTTTTTACATTTGGATTTTTTTATGATTTTTTTATTGGATTTCCTCTTTTCCTAAATAAATAAATAAAGGGTTATTGAAATGTAGAAAAGGAAGCAAGTAGGTAAACTTAATATCTTCAATCTAATATCCGTAACTATATCTCCGACCAGGTGGGATGACGATTTGCGAAAGACTGCTGGCAGATGCTGGATGCGGCAAGCTGAAGACAGGGCGCTATGGCGCTCATTGGGGGAGGCCTATGTCCAGCAGTGGACTGATATAGGCTGATGATGATGATGATGAACTATATCTCTAACTTCAGATTTCTAAGCAGCTTCTCTTCTTCTGTAGTTAGGCAGCTCTATCTACTTCGATCAATAATATATTATGTCATAAAACATAAAAATATAGGTATTATTAGTATCTTTTTAATAACAACAGAGTTCAATGAGTATAATTCTAATAATATATCCTCTCAAAACAACAACAAAAGTGCTGCGTTTAAAAACCACAACCATAAAAAGCTTGCGCGTTAAAACCAGATCATAATAGCTCTAATTCTGGAGTAGACGAATGCAACAAAAAGCCGTTAGCTATTTTATTGTTGCTGGGCGGTCCGCTAGCTGGGTCGAAATTAGTAGCGCACATGTACAAACAAACTCGCATTGTTTACACGACCCAGCCGAGCGACCGCTAGGCGGAATCGTGGCTTGCTGTTTGCCCGAGCTTTGGTTTATTTTGATCAAATTTGCGTTGCGTATGCTTACAGTTAGACCTATATAGATAGACTGAGTACTTTACTAATATTACCTATATCGACTGAGAATATATTAGTTATACAGGGTGGTTTTTTGAAAAGGGCGGTGATGGCCAAGTCCGAAACCACGAGAGTTAGGGAAAAGTCGTGAAAGGAGTCATGCCCTCGATTTATAAGAAAACAATAACTGCATATTTATTTTTTCAAAAATCTTTTACTTTCGACGGAAATGGACCCGAGTGATTTTTTCCAAAAAAAATACATCCTGCATTATTGAACCAATGGATTCTGTTGCTGATAAGGATCAGTCTTTGCAAATAAATGTTTTACTAAAAATGAAAGGAAATGGAATGGTACGGAACCCTTCGTGCGCGAGTCCGTCTCGCACTTGGCCGGTTTTATTAATTTCTTGATGAAGTCTGGCAGGGAGGTAAACGGCATTCCAGGGGACGGACATACGCTAATTTTTATCCCGGTAAAATGCGTGCGAAACCGCCGGCAGAATATAGTATTAAAATAATAATGTTACCTACGTTACGTCTAAGCTTCACAACTAAGCCTCTCACGATTACGTTTTAACCGTTGATATTCCAAAAGCAACAATCTTTCAATCAATAGAGACGAGAGAAATTCCAGGATAATAAAAACGACACTACGCGGAGGCCGCATCAGATCGCTCGTCCTGAATAAATAAACCTTAATTTATGCACTCTCAGAGAAAATGTTTACACAACGCGAATTATTTATTTAGCTTCTGGTTCTTATGCGGTGCTGGTTTTTTCTTGTGAAGGACGTGTTGTTTTTACATTGTATTATATGAATAAGATTTTTAAGTGTTTGATGTAGCTATTTCTTGTACATTTAAACCACCAACTTTTATGAGGTACTTTTCTGACGCAGCTCTTAGCCTTAACGCATTCACTGCCCTGCCCAGCATAGGCTAGGGGGCGGTGCGGCAAGCAGTGCAGGAAGCGGTCTGCCTGCAGCGCCACCAGGCAATATACGTATTAACAAAGTAAATTACAATCAAATAATAGAATTAAATTAAAACTAATATTTACAATTAAAACAATTGAACTAACTGAACAGACTGTTGCAAACAATCTACAAGTAACTCAACTGACAATACGTTAGAATTATTTCACAGTAGTAGTCAAGTAGCCTATTACGAGACTTGGAACCTACCCCGTGGTAGGTATATTTGTTATTTTTATATAAAACGACTTGCTATCTTTTAAAACAGTTATGGATTCATAGAAATTGTCTTCAAACGTAACAGGGTGGTAGGCTAACAATGAACGACACTGTACTTTAAGTGTAAGTATCTACATAGGTATAGTGGGTTTTTCTGTCTGATGAGTGGGAAATCGGTTCATTCTATCGCAACATTGGTAAGCTAGCAATGAACGACACTGTACCTACTGATCTTATGAGACTATAAAATAACAGGTAACTACTTAAAATCGCAAATCTCACCTGACTTCAGCGCCCGCTTGAGTATCCTCCACTCTTTCGCATGATACAGCGACAGAACAAGCACAACGAGAAAGAACACCAAACACCCACTAGCAGCCAGGGTCAGGCTGGTCGTCTGTAGGTCCCAACTACCATCACTGTCCGTCACTTCACTTTCGTAGTCCACATACTCGTAATATTCGTCGTCGATAACCGCACTATTGTTCTTGGGTGTGTTGAAGGGGTAAATGCGGACATTCTTGAGGGAATGGCAGATGGTGTCGCGGTGTATTTCGCAGGGGAAGCGCACTGCCTGGTCGGCAGGGTCGCAGGTGGTGCACGGTACGCACTCATTACGCTCCCGATCCCACCAAGACTTGCCCCGCTTGCAGATCTCCGCGCGTACGCAACCAGCTGCCAATACAACGATCGCTATGCACAGCTGGGGTGTACCTCCTCGCATCACCTGAAATGATAAATTTAATGTTTAATAGTTGATTGCCACTCAATTTTTTAGGGTTCCGTACCCAAAGGGTAAAACGGAACGGAACTTAGACTCCGCTGCTGGACGTCTGTACGTCTGTCACCAGGCTGTATCTCATGAACCGTTATAGTTAGGCAGTTGAAATTTTCACAGATGATGTACCTATTTCTGTTGCCGCTTTAACAACAAAATATACTAAAAAACAGAATAAATTAAATATTTAAGGAGGCTCCCATACAACAAACATGATTTTTTTGCCGGTTTTTATAGATAATGGTACGGAGCCCTTCGTACGCGAGGCCGACTCGCACATAGCCGGATTATTAAACTTACGCGATCAGAACACATCCATACTAAAATTTTATTATAAATTCGAAAGTAACTCTGACTGTTACCTTTTCACGTGTAAACCGCTGAACGGATTTTAATGAAATTTGGCAGGCAGGTAAATGGTATCCCGGGGATGGACAATATGGACATAGGCTACTTGAAAAGCGCGTATGAAGCCGCCAGCAATAGCTAGTTGTAAGATAAATATTCAACGGCTATCTCCATCTCGGAAGCGTGTAATACCTATTATAGCAATAGCTCTACTAACTCTACACTAAGAAATGAAAAAAAAATCGATTTTGGCGGGACTCGAACCCGCGCCCCACCCTCAGTACGGGTGTGCTCTAACCAACTAAGCCACGAAACCCTAGTCGGTTCAACGGAAAATCTTTGGGACCTCTTACGGGCTATAGCGCCGGTTGTGGCTAACTCTACACTTTTATCCAGGTAGAGCGCTCCATATATATGTATAGTTCGACAGGTTCCATCCAATGCAAGTACTAGGTACTTGCATTGGATGGAACCTGTCAGGGACACCTAATACCTGTGTAATACCCTAAAATGGGTACTAATTTTTAATTACATTAGTAAAGTACGTTTGGTCTTGATTTTAATGGTACCTACCTTACCCTTTTAATCTCTTTATCTCTATTTGTATAAAAATCACTTGCTGTTCGTTTGTCTCGCTAGAACTCGAGAACGGCTGGGCCGATTTAAATACTTTTTGTTTTGTTCCGTTTTGTTTTTATATTTACAGGGATGGTTTAAAAGGGGAAAAATAGGGAATTGTGGTTATTGTAAATAGGTTGAGTAGCTGAGCTAACGAAGTAGCGGGTAACAGCTAGTTATTTGATATAAAGAACAGATTGTTAACATCACTAGGTAATACCAAATAACATTAACTCAACAGTGGTAATACCAACGAGCACGTACCCAGGGTAATACTTACCGAAAGATAGTAGTTTTAAAATAGGGATTGGCTTCAAACTTTGACACCCCCCGTGTCAACCTAACCGTGTGCGAGATTGTTGATCTCGATAAATGAGGCGAGATCTCGGATGATCAGGATCTCGCGAGATCGAGATTGCATTCCCTAGCCGCCCGTGACTTAAACCTATCGATGAAGCTCTCTCTCTGTACAATTCAGAAATAAGGTACTTACTACTAAACTAAATGACCTACCTAAATAACGACCTCTGTGGCGCGGTGGGCGAAGGTCTGCCTGCGACGCAGGAGGTTGCGGGTTCGATTCCCGTTTCAGGACAAATGTGTGTACGATCTGCAGACATTTGTTCAGGGTGTTCTCTGGTCGTTTTCTTTGTATATTAAAAAATATGTATCTAGGTATGTATTGTATTATAATGTTTATCAGTTATCTAGTAGGTACCAATAACACATCTCCTTAGATTGGGGCTAGATAATGCTGTGTGAATTGTCCAGCATTATTTATTTTATTTATTTACCTCGGAATCTAAAATTTTCCGTCACAACAAATAACTAAAGTACATTAAAACAATATTTATGTAGCTATAAATATTGTTCTAAGTAGGTACTTTATTTTCTTTCATTTTGTTTCAAATAGGAAGTACTACGAAAGACTATGCGAGTTTAATAACATCGATCAACTAACGACTAGATTATCTGTTGGTTAGCCGGAAGTCGGATCGGTGAACCCTCATCGGGGTTTCCAGGTATACTCAATGCGGTCTATGCAGCTGCACGCTATAAGGATTTTTATTCCATTCTTAATACCTACTTAATGTAACCTATGCGCGAAGTGCGTGAACAATAAAAGAAAGCACTCTACCTTGTTACTTAAATTCATGTAGACAGTTCAATATGGACCACATAACAATATTGTTTCATTAGAAAGGCACTTTCACTCATTTCACTGCGTTCCTAGTCACTAAAAATCTTTGAATATGTGTGGAATCCATCAGGTATAAATAGTCACAAGGTTTTCGGAAGAGATTTGTTTAGCGGCGCAGGAAATACTGCAATTAGATTTTGAGAGGCGCAGTGACTCCGGCGCGCGCGCGGTGTGTACCTCGGGCGATCGATACTCTACTAACTAACTTCTACGCGCGCGCGACGCGATTCGCGACTACGCGAGACGTTCGAACTTCGTTCGATTCGAGAGTCGTTGCGTTCGTCGCATCGTCGTCGTCTCCCTCCGTCCTACACCCACTACGCCAGGAAACACGTTCGCGTTTAGAAATGGTTTAGAACTTGCATCTAATCCAAGTTTCAATAAAACCGGCCAAGTGCGAGTCGAACTGCACACCAAGAGTTCGGTACCATTATCTATAAAAACGCAAAAAAACACATTTGTTGTAGTTATGGGAACCCCCTTCAATATTTGTTTTATTTTAATAATTTATTTGAAAGTGAATACATAACTATACCGTAAAACCTTACAAGATTGCCAAACTGATTTGATTTTGCCCACCACGGTACTTTTTTTAAAATTCTTCATATTATCGAGAATGTTTTAGTAGCTTTTATTTCTTGTTTGTTGGTAGATACTTGAATATGTCACTGGCAGCACTAAATAACCGATTGTCGCTAATTTCACTTCAGTTGACTGTCAGTTGGTGTCAAAGTTTGGTGGTGTGTTTGGCGGGCCAAAGTTCGTGCGGAAAACTTTTTCAAAAACAGTACTTGCAGTTGCAGCAGGCAAGTAATTATTTTACCACTATAAGTTTGTAACAAATAAATAATACCTATCGAATATCTGACGCGAAACCTCTTTTAAACTCGAAAATATTAAGGTGGGCATTGTCAAAGTACCTTTTCTGGAGTACTGTTTACTACTTTGCCCACCAAAATATTGCTGTCAGGGTTGTCACTACGACATTAAATCAAAATTGATTTATGTAGGTCCTATTAGTAGTAAGTCGTTTGGTATTATCTAACCACCTTTTAATTGATGATGCCTATTTTATTAGGAAAGTAGCTAAATATCAGCTGTTTCCGGTCAATGACCTTTATATTAGTCGTGTTTCTTGTATTGAAATTGTAGTGTATATACTTGTAGTTATACATTTAATTTTTTTGTACGTATAGTAGTAGGTACTAAATGCTATTTATAAGGAAGGTCTATAAAACAAGTGTTTCGATCATAATTGTAGAGTATTTCCAATTATTTATTTTTTCAATTCCTCTTTATCAAATAATGTAATGCAAAATTTACCATTTCTAGTTTTTTTTGTATTTTAATGCCTTAATTTGTTTTATAATCTAAATGAGGTAGGTACTTACCTTATTATTTATAAAAATATTTATAGACAACTATTACTTTTTCTGGATCAAAGTTTTTGTCGACGTTAATAAGTTAAAACTTAGGTACTATGCACCTACAGTTGACATGGCAGCAGTTGAATAGGTACTTAATTATATTTCATTATAATTAAAGGCTGTTGGTAAACAATAAAAATGTGACAACCCTTGCGCATCTTTTTATTTGTATGAAAAATTTCAAAAAAATATTTGTGTCTTTGCCCACTCAATTTTGGCGGTTAATTTGCTTGCTTGAACGTTTTATATTAAGATATAAAGTAACATTGATTATCCCTATTGCTTGTTCCTTAAATCTTGTTATCCTAAGGTCAAAAATACCGGAATTACGATTTTTTTTGCAAAATGGGCAAACTCGGAAAAAAAAAAAATATTTGGCCCGCTCTCTAAAATTATGATTTTTACACATACCGTCCCATTTTATTCGATTTATTATCTATTATTTGCAAAGAAGAGTATATTTAAAATAATGTAGCGCAAAATTATTATTAGAACTATACATACTTTTAAAATTATCTTAAATTGAACCACTAAATCCAAAAAAATTGGGCAAAGTTGCACGGTTTTACTGTACCTATATTCTGTGAATATTTCAAACGTTTAGGTACCTGTTGCCGTTATCAATATCGAGCAAATACAAGCAAAAATATCACGTTTGTTGTATGCGAACCCCCTTAAATATTCATTTTATTCTGTTTTTTAGTATTTGTTGTTATAGCGGCAACAGAAATCAAAATCAAATTATACTAAAAATAAATAATGGAGGCACCTACTTTAACAACAAATTTTATTTATATTCAGTTACAGTCACAAAATCTAACAAAGACGCTAAGGTTTTTATTATAGTACTCTGGATAATCTCTAAGAAATTAATAAATCCCAAAAATTTACGATCTCGACGGGATTCGAACCCTGCGCTGAAGGGGAAGGTGCGGGTTCGAATCCCGTCGAGATCGTAAATTTTTGGGATTTATTAATTTCTAGGTAACAAAGACGCACAAAATTTTTGCTCCGCTCCGCTCGCCGATAATTTATGTACCTATCTTGTATTTTTAGTTCTGGTTGTGGTCTATTGCTCGATCCCGCTTATGGTCATTTTGCTCACCAGCGCGAAAATTAATATAAAAGCAAATATTTCTGACAAACGCTCCTTCTTCCTGTAGATTTGGCTAAGCTCGCCTATATCGATATGCGATTTCGGTTAGCTATTCAACTACCCCCCCGAAATGACATGTCATGACGAAAGTCATGACTGCAGCTACAAATTCATACTTTTCCATCCTCCCTTTGTCAACTTGCCCCAACGACGACGCCCTTGGGCCTTAAGGATGGGGTCGGTCCTTAATACCCGCTGTCAAGTCGGTCGCGTCAAAATGGTTTGTAGGATACATGCAGTAAAGGGGATCTCTTTTGTCATTGGTTTACAGTACCACAAAAATTAATTGCCAGAACACCGTTGTCACTGTCATTGTCATCTACCATAATATGTGTCAAAGTCGAGTCGAGAACAAAAAACCGCAGATTGTACTGTTTGACAAAAAAAACAGCAAGCAAACGATTTTATTTTTTGGGCACACATTCGTAGAATATTTTTATTATTTTTTGAGAACGTTCAACAAGCATAATTGAATAGGTACAGCTAAGTGCACCAATAAGCGGAAGCTATCGTTTTAGTTGAGGCGTCAGTGCATTTATGTTCTCACATAATTTATTTCCTGTTTTGTTCAAATCCAATAAGAATTTTCTACAAAGCACAATGAATTCGCGCGCACAGGAGACTCAAGGTGAAGTCCAAGACCCCTCCGTATCCTCCACAGTCCGCATCCTTCACCAAACCATCACGAGACCGCGAATTCGAAACATAAGACCAGACAGTATTGGACTGTATTATCCTCTCCTAAGTACCTACCATTTATTTCCTGATCCTTACTAATTTCCTGCTGGAATACCGGATATAATTTTATCACATTCATTTCGTTTGTTTTTTATTTCAGACATGACTCCAATGGTGACCACAAGTGATGCAAGCATTTCCACTCCGAAAGCCTTGGTTCTAGTTGTTATTATTTTCGCCTCATCATTGCTAGCATTAGGAATACTTTATAAACAATTTCCAGACCTTGAAGAGTGAGTATTGAGTAGTTTTAAATCTAACCATGTGTTCTTCGAAAAGATAATCTGACAATTGCATACATAATAGGTTTTTGTGTTTAAAATGTTTATGTTTTGATACATATAACATCAAAGTTATAATTGTATTTGAATAAGCAGCTATGAAATTTTGTTTCAGACATGAAAAAGAGCACTTGCATCTACCCTGGGATCTGGAAGATGCTAAACATTTAGGCTTAGTACTGGAAAGATACAAAGAAAAGTATTTTTATGAAGTATTATTTGGAGTATTTTTAGTTTATATCTTGTAAGAAAGCTTCCAAATATATTATTTTAAGTTCTTTTATAAAAAGTAGTAGATCTAATGAGCATTTCTTTTGTTTCAGTTTGCAGACATTTGCAATACCTGGATCCATATTCCTGAGTATTCTTTCAGGATTCTTATTCCCATTTTACTTAGCCCTGATACTAGTCTGCTGTTGTTCAGCAATTGGAGCCAGTCTGTGCTTCTTTTTATCAAATATTTTGGGAAAGAAGTTGGTAAAGAAGTTCTTCCCTGCACGAGCAGCCCAATGGGCTGTGACAGTTGAAAAGCACAGAGATAACTTGTTCAACTATATGATTTTTCTTAGGGTGACCCCATTTTTGCCAAACTGGTTCATCAATATGACAGCCCCAGTGATAGGGGTACCACTTGTGCCATTTGCTCTTGGAACTTTTATAGGTGGGTACTACAAACTTCTTTTATCTGAATTCAGGAATATTTTTAAACTTGCACAAGCACATTTCTGAGCACATTTTACCTATTTACACAAAGTTTCAACAGGATTACACAGTTGCGGTCATTGTTCACTACAGTGTGTAAATCTATGTCTGCTGTATGCATTTAGAAAAAAAACCCGAAGGATTATTATTTATCCCATCAAGATAAGAAAACAACACAATACTTTTGAAAAATCACACTAGCTAGTCAAGAATTTTGGTAATATCTTTGCCAATTTCTTTCCTTGCTATATAAAGGTTGATTTTGCGGTGATCCCAAAAGATTGATCCTAAGGAATTTGTATGGATACTGTAAAACAAAATAGCACATGATAATTTTAGTTTTTTCTCCATGGTTAGAATGGTTTTGAGCTGACAGGCATTGATTGGCAATGAGAGTGAACATGCTAAATTAATCTTATTTTAACTAGATGTCGCTACTTGGAAAAATTAACCCAGGTTAATCCATTAGTTCCAGGTTTAAAACTACTTCCAAACCCATTTTCATTATTCAGGCATTTGAAGTTGGTTGTTATTATTTATTTGCTTACATTATTACTACCTTTGGGTTCCTTTATCATTCCTTAAGTTTAAAGTTCTTAAAATAGTGTATCTTTTTTTCAGGTGTGGCCCCTCCATCATTTATTGCTATCCAAGCAGGAAGGACCCTGAACACTCTGACGTCCACCAGAGATGCCATGTCATGGACCTCAACAGCAGTACTGAGCATATTCGCAATTCTTTCTCTTGTACCTGTTTTCTTCAAGAACAAGTTAAAACAAAAATTTGAATGAATGTTTGATAATACTTGTTTTGTAGGTAATTTTATTTTAATTAGTTAATTTAATTTGTTATGTAGTGTTGGTCGTCAATAAAATGGTGTTTGTACATTCCATTAAGGCAGCCTTTTTTATTTCGCACCTTGTTAACAACATTTTACAATAATAATAAATAAACAATAACTATAGGAATATAATACAGGAAGTTTAAAGAACAATTCAGATCATTTTTATTCAACTAATGTTTTGGCTTGTTCTTAGCAATATGATCCAACATGAGCTATGTAGGTGCTGTTTCCATTTGATGGGAGCACTGTAGGTCTCCAATACCACCAGTTGTACCATACTGTAAAGAAACGGTTTCTATAGAAACATTTAAAGGTGACCTATTCAATGGGACCTTATTTATGGGATAACAAGTAGCACATATTTGATTTCAGGCCTAGAATTGCCTGTTGCAAAATTTCAGAATGATCTGTTCAGCTGCACATAGACTGCACGCTCACTGTACACCAGACTTACAGATATATTTTGTGTGTAACAAACATACATCAACACTGCATTTAATATTAGTGTGATACAGAAAATCAGAACTAATAAAACTTGAAAAGTGGGATTCACTACAGGTGCACGACTTTAAACTGCTACAGTAATACATATTTTATATTTAACTAATAATATTGTATCGAGAATTTATCATCATTAATTTTAAAATTAATTTACTTACACAAATAACCCTCTTTGAGTTCAACTTTCAGTGACCTGCACTGATGTTTGCATTCCTCCGCTGGATTCAATTCAATAACTCTAGCTCCATTCAAGGACAAAACAAATGTGAAATGACATTCTGTATCTGGTACATGGAATTGCTCTTGGCTAGTATCAATTATGAGGTATCTTTCAGTACTTTGTCCAAATTTCGGAACTATTTCTGGTCTGGGAATCATTTGACGCAGTGCTATAGCCATACCCATGTTTTTGAACTCCCTGAAATAGAAAAAAAAGTATTACAGAAAAACAATAGAGTTTTAAAAGTGTTGTTATGAAGTAATGTTATATTTACCAAATATAATTGTGTTTTTCACCTAATTTTAGCTGAAGGAACATATCAGATGGGCTGCTGTAGTATTTTTTGTCAGCTAAGATCCTAGGAGCTTCTTTATCAAACACAAGTTTGTTATTATTGTAGAACTGTTTCAACATGGCAGATGTGACAGTTTCTTGTTCAGTCTAAAGAAAAGATTAGGAAAAATAAGTGTACGGTTTAATAAAATAGGCTAATAGTGAAAGTAGACCGATGGGGAAAATAGACCGATGGTTCCGGAGGGAAAATAAATATCTATGAACAACAGCCATTACTTTTTAATAACATGAATGCTCATCATATTATTATTGTTACCTTATAAACAAATGGAGCATTTTGTTGCTCTCTTATAGGCTTTGGTTTGTAAGCTTCCCTTATATTAGTAACAGAACTACACGGCCAACAATCCATATCAGCCACAGCAAAGAAAGGGTTTTGAATCAGGCAAGTTTCATGATACATTGCTGAAATAAAAATATTGAGTACATATTGAAATGTAGTCATAATTTGATGGTAAAATCAAAACAAAAGTATAAAAATGTAGCATTTACCTGTAAGTGAAGGAAACAAGGATATTATGGGAATAAACATTTTCCTCAGCACTCGTAATCCTGGGTATATGTAGTCTTGTAAGTTACAGGCTAAGCAACTGTATATTAGTTTGTAGTTTACCATTAAAACTATTAGCATAATTCCTAGACCAACAGCAAAATAAGCTGCGTATTTCTTAGGTCTCCTTATATTTAAATCTGCCGGGTCGTTCCTTGTTTCTAGAGAAGTAAGAGTTTCATTATAAAGTTCGTAAAACTCTTCGTCAGACATTGCTCGATCATTGCACTCTCGTTTCCACCTTCTTATTGTTTCATAGTAGTCCTGTATAGTCTCTTCGCTACTTCGAGAAGTCATGATTTTTCTTTGATACCTACCAAATTGAGTCTTTTACGGATTTGTGTGCTTTTTGTAAACTAAAATTGTTAGCAAACAAACAAATTAAACCAACACAGAATGACAGAACAGCAAAGCCGGCTGTTTGTTCTCTTTTTCTTTTGAGATTTTTTTGACTTTCAGTAACCTCCATGTCATGTCTGCCAAATAAATATGACATTGTCAGAATGACAAACGTTTTGTCTGTTCCGTGGACGGAGGAAATCACCCCCCCTCGTTGGTCTGTTCACTAAATTTTCAGCACAGGATCACTTTAAATCAATGAAAAAACAGATCCCCTCAATGCTATAAATGTAACTACAATTTTCAGCCCGATGATGGTGGTGGTGAGAAGTTTTTAAAGATGTAGGTACTTAACAAACTTCCAGCTATCCATCCAAACTTTCATATTATTAATGTGATGTGATCTGATTTCGTTTGAACTCAACCTTACCTTTCAAACCATGTTGACAAAGATATTGGATGATAAGTGGAATGGGACCATAGGGTACTTTCCATCTTTCTAGGTCTGAAGTTTCGCTCAGCTCAGTTTGCGATCAGCGATAAGCCTTGTAAAGGAGATTTTAGTCATAGTCATGTCTAAAGGCGCTTTTTATCTTACTGGCTCTGAGCTCTCGCTCAGTTTGCATAGTGTAGAAAGAAATGCCTTCTGCCTTCTTTCGACGGAGAAGCACAAGCTGAAATGAAGTTTATTGCGTAGTCTTTACAATCTAAAAAATATTTTTTCCAGCCCAGAAAGAAAGGCCAGCACTTTTATTGTATTTTAGACTGTGTGGTGAAGGCTGGATCATGGTCATCATCATGCCATTTGATCTTTGCATTGAGCAATAAGAATATGAATATGAATAAGACCAAGAATCCTTGTATCTTGATTGGCCGGAAAAGTTGGTACCCCTCCGAAAGACACCGAGTACCGTGAATCTCATACATGAATTTATCTAAGTACACCGATCTCATATAAACGCTATTATACTGGTAGGGTAGGTACCTACCTACTCGTTACCGACTTCTACAACTCTTAAGCTAGGTTGGTTTGGTGGTGACGACACCGGACACGACACCTACCTACATACAAACCAAATAAAAGTACCTAACAGCGAGTTGCACATAATCATGGAACCATGCTTGGTTTAAAAGGTAAGGTACCTACCTAGATACCTACTTCTAACTACTGTACGAGGGGAGTAACTAATAATGGTAAGTAGCCACCTAGGTACCTCAAATCGTCCGAACAATAAGAATCATAACATAATAGCTGTGCCACCCAACCGGGCGCTCGACCGGGAATCGAACGCGCTCCCAACACTTATTTCAAAACAGCTAGCGCAACCTTAGCGCAACTATTTAAACAACTTATGTAGGTACTTAAAAAGCTTGCAAAACATCAATTATTAGTAAATTGAGTTCTTTCTTGGCAACGATAAGATATGACAAAGTAGCCGTGTGATAGCGCTTGCCGATAACACGACAAATGTACCTACCGACCTATAGTCACCTAGTGTTGTCAATACGACGACATGCCTCCGTCATTCGTTAACTTCATAACTCTTATTCGGGCCTTTTTTAATACAAATAACAATTCTTATAGTCGCTAAATCTATGTTGATATCACATCGAAAATTTAACATCAGTGGGAAAGTGACCTGTGTTATGAAAATGACTGACAAACAAAACGCGAGAGTCGAAAGAGTCTCATAGATGGACGTCGAAGTTCAGAGCGATTCATCATCATGGCGATGGCCTTTGCTTTTGTCTGTTATATTTCTAAACGTACGTACCTCTGTATACAATAGGGAACCTCATAAACTTCCTCAGCTGGTAGTCGGGTAAAAATAACCTTCAGTAGGTAGCTACTGTCTGTCTAGCACAAGGAACATATATACTTACCTAGCTAGGGAGGTATGCTTATGAATTTTATTAATCGGCTACCTAAAGGTTGCAATAACACTTGTTCAAAGTTGCAACCAGCTGTATTGTCTATGAAAAATGATATCTTATCTCGATGATGACGTTATCACAACTCTGTTTATATCGAGCTGATACCGAGAGGATTTTTTATAGAGTGTTAAAATGTGCAAGTTATTAGGTTCACTAACAACGGACGGTTTTCTGTTGAAAAAAACCCATGGAGTTTTTTCACATTGTTTAGATTGTTTGACAGGCTCACATACACTAAAATGAAATGATTAGTAGGTACCTTACCTACTCATAACATTTGGAATGGACTCCACACCCAGAATTTTACTGAAACGTGAGAGAACATACCACAGCTTACCTAATCTGTGCTATGACGTTTCAAGTGTTCGAAGTTTCTGAATCGTTTTTGAATCTTATGCAAGCGACATGCCGCCGTACCGAGTTGCCGAGTTGGTTTTGCACGAAAACGAATCTACCCGGAAAAGGATAAACGTAGTTCCCTGGTGTTTGGTATTGGAACATTTCTCCGGTAGACTCAATGTCCTGAGTGTCACGGTTGCTGAGATGTAACTTTTTAAGTATTTTTGAAAATCACCCAAAATCTTGCATTTAAAATGCCTTTAAATTGGTAATCTTTTTTTTGTGGTTTTATTGCCACAAAATAACTTGTGTGGTAATCTCAAAAGTCAAAAATCAATAACTTTATTTCTTTCACCTCGCCTTGAGATTTCTTCTCCCGGTCATTATACCAATCTCTATGTTGACGACTCACCTCGCAACTGGGCGCGCAATGCTTCTTGCGCCCATCCACGGCCATCAATCGATCGTTTTGATCAGCATAATCATCACCTCCCCTTGAGATTTCTTCTCCCGGTCATTATCATATAGATTACGAAAGGTAGGCAAATCATTTATGGGAAATTGCGTACGCCTCTATAACAAGCTTCCATCTGAAGCAACTGAGCTCCCTATTCGTACATTTAAACAGTACCTACATAAAACGAAATCTTATCAAGAAAGCCTTTTACTCCATATATGATTATATTAATAATGTTAATGCTTGGCCAGATGTCGCCCAGTTCCGCACCGACAATAGTATTTAAGGAGAACAATCAAGCTTAGTTTTATATAAATATTGACCTATAACTAAATCACATTATATTTAGAATTAGATAGGCGAATAACAATGTACCTATTACATTTTAAGCAAACTTACTAGTGAGTGGTTTATTTTTCGCTTCTTCCACACGCTTTTACGGTGCAGCATGTTATTCTCTTCCACTCTACTCTAATAGAAAATTTTCTGCGATTTCATAATACCAGTAACAAGTATGTAGGTACACTTCTACAGCGGTATTTACGGGCTGAGTTGGTTAATGTCAGCAACTTCTGGCCATAATGAGCAGTAGGTTATCATAGTTTCTTCTTAGCCGTAAGTACCAAAACTACCTATAGTTTTTTGTTTCACAGATCTGCCTCCCGAGTCTGGTACTGTCCTATGGAGTCCTGTTAGTCCAACTGGTGGATAACGATGTCCCGATATGGTTGAGCCTGTCTGCTCCGACACTCTATATTCTAACTTATAGCCTCACACGTAAGGTTTATATTTTTTGTTTTATTGTAATCTAGCAAAATATAAATTACTTTCACCTTTATAACATTAGTAGGACTGGCTTCCAGTTTATGTTTTTTGGAAGTGGAAGTTAGTTTATTAGCCCGATTCGTTCAGTAGTTTTTACGAAATCTCCCAGATCATAAAAACTTTCCACCACTGCGCCACGGGGGTCGTCTTAAAATAAACGAACACTACCTAACTACCTACAATAACATCAGCCTAAACCAACCAGTCCACTGCTGTACTTAGGCCTTCAAGTATCAAATATTTATTTTGGCGAATATGTTACTCTGCTTTTGCTTTATTTTTCATAAAAATCAAGTCGTATTGGTTCGGAGAAGAAGGCAAATTTGTGTATCAAAATTGAGATATTTTTTTATCAAACATATGCAACTAATCAAAAAACTATCTTGGCGCTTTTGTACAGAATGAAATGGACTATTAGGTATAGAAGTATAAGTATGAAATTGTTGGTTTTTTCGAAATACCAGCCTTAATGGCACGCATTGATTTCAGAATGCTGGTGCAGAGAAGCAGCGGACTCCTGGGGTGGGCTGGCCGGCTACCGAGTGATGGCGGCTGCAGGGCTGCTGATCCTGGTGGCTAGCTTACTGATATGTGCCTTTGTGCCTAACCAATGGCAGCCTTATATTTACGGGATACTTGGAGGTAAGGTACCTTCCCACCCATAGTATGGCGGTTAATAAGGCGTTTGATTTACATTGCGTGGGAGTTTTATTTATCTTTTTATTTTTTACAAGGATTTAAACCACCGGATAAGTAATTGCCGCAAACAGGCCGCAAATCCAAAAAGGATAGTAAAATAAGTTGATTCTCACGCACAACGTAGATCTGTCCACCATAAGTACTTTCGTAACGAGTTGGGCCTAATATAGGTACTACCTCAAATCAACTCCGCCGGATCTCCTTATCTTCCAAACTACCGAATATTTAACTTTGAAATTTATAATGGTAAAGTTCAGGACTTACTCCATCGTTCGTAAACACGATTCAATAAAATGTTCTCCATAGAAAAAAATCGTTAAGTAATTGAACTAAGTTTAAAGAACATTTTACATATTGCGTTTTTTTTTCTTCAAATAATTTCCTAATATTAATTAGGAAGATAATAAGCTAAAACTTGATTTTTGGGCTTACGTTGCTCTACCCTGTCTCGCTCCTATGAACGCGAAATCTTGTGCCTATCCTTTTCACAAAATGGCGTCTTAGTATAGGCTCTTAGGTTAAAGTAACAGTAGGTATGATGATGAAGAATATCGTTGAGAATAACAATAGCTAGAGTTATCGAAATTGTTTTCATTGCAGGATTCGGCTCATCTCTAATATCAGCTCAAGTAGATGCAGTGGTTTTCGACTCATACGACTCGTATCTGGGGATTGTGCGTGGTCTATGTTTCTGTGGCCAAGCCATCGGCCTATCCACGTTCCCCCATATTATCACAGGACTCACTGACCAATATGGATACAACCATGCTTACATTGTTCTAAGCGGAATAATGCTCCAAAATTTGCCATGCATTTTATCATTGAAAGTCGATACAAAAAGACCTGTATCTTTTTCAAGATACAGCGATTTGGCCCAGACGTACGCTACGTATAACAACATAGTCATTGACAAAACGAAAATAGCAACCGAATTTCAACTAAATGACATGAGTAAGAAAAGTTGGAGAAGTCCATCAGATTCAGACAAGAAAGGTGAGACTGAATACAGTCATTGGGACAAAAATGATGCTGGATACAGTAACGAAGCAGCTACAACTATTACACCGCCGCCGAGCCCGGAGGAAAAGCGAAGGAACATATTCGGCGTTGAGATCCTCCCTGAAATACCCGAGGAAAGCGAGGACACAGACGAAGACGATTACTTCTTAAACAGTAAAAGCAAGAGAAAAAACAACAAACAGAGACTCAGCTCCGCCATCAAAAGACTGAGTACGCTAGGGGATAATATAGACGATTGCATATCTAATCAGTCAAGGAGAGATTCGCAAAGCGATAGAGACGGAAACGAAAGCAGAGATTATACCGAAGTAGAGGTCACGTATGATAATATATCGCCGGTAACAGATATTCAAAGGGAGAAGATATTTAACTCATTTAGTTTCCGATGCCAGTCTGCCTATTCGAGTATCAGAAGACGAATATGGATGCCCTCTTATAGGATATACAGGGTGCGAAGAAGACTGTTGTACTTCCTGTACAGTATCAATGATACATTCATAAAGCCTTTGACAAGATCATTGTCCTGCTGGAGGTTTTATCCCTCCCTCGCATTAGCATTTGCTAAACTAAGTTTAACTGCATTACAGTTACCAATGCTTCCTCTGATGGCCTCACAAATGAAGACTAAAATACTGACGACCGAATCTAACTTCTTGATGACATTGTATGCTTTTACATGGATATGTTTCTTGTTATGCATACCTTGGTTGGTGCAAACACCGAAACGAAATTTCAAGTACGTTACGTTTCTTGGGTTGATGGTTTCAACCGCTGCATGTTTCAGTAAGTATTAACATGTTATAGATTTTAACACTATTAAATAAAACCGGCCAAGTGCGAGTCGGACTCGCGCACGAAGGGTTCCGTACCATTATCTATAAAAATGGCAAAAAAAACATGTTTGTTGTATAGGAGCCCCCTTAAATATTTGTTTTATTTTAATATAACTATTTATATTTAAATTGAATATATAACTAAATATTCTGTAAATATTTCAAGCGTCTACCAGTTGGCGTTTTCAATATCGAGCAAAAACGATCAAGAAATCACGTTTGTTGTATGGGAGCCCCCTTAAATATTTATTTTATTCTGTATTTTATATTTAGAAATATATCTGTGAAAATTTCAACTATCTAACTATCAGTTCATGATATACAGCCTGGTGACAGACGGACAGATGGACAGCGGAGTCTTAGTAATAGGGTCCCATTTTAACCTTTGGGTACGGAACCCCAAAAAAAAAATTACAATCAAAGAATAGAAACAAAATTATGACTAGTATTTCCAAGTGAAACAATTGTCAACTGATCCCGATCAATACCAGTCCGAAGCGTCCCCAAGACGCTGCTGGTTGCTTTACCCCGCTGTCTGTGGCACGCGTCACAGCGACCAGACGCTCGGATGTATTTTTTTAAGCCGGAGAGCCTCGGTAGGTACCTACAACACGGACCTTAGGGTCTCGACTCCAAGGGGAGCAACGAAGGTCCTGTCTGTTATTGCGTAGTTCTGTGGAGACCTGCATAGTAATATTTGCGCCTCTTGAGATCCTCGGCCAAATTAGCACCAGCCCTCACGTTATTGTAAATGTGAAAATTTCAAGGAACATATAAACTGTTTGTTTCAGCTTTGGCAGAGGCTGATAACCACGATACTTTCGCGATTGGCGTAGTGGTAGCCGGGTTCGGCTACGGCGCCATCACATCTTGTTGGGAAACCACTGTTCAAGACTTTGTTGGCCCCAGAAAATGGTCAAAGATCCACAGCACTCTAGAAACATCGTCAGGTTGCCTCCTTACGGGTTTCGCTGTCGGCATGGCATTTATTGTGGGGGACGAAGGGGGTTTACGACAAGTGATGTTTATTTTAGGGACAGTGATGTTCGGTATAACCGTAACCTGGTTAGTAATATTAGTAATCCTGATTTTTATAGCAAAAGTTAGAGCAACACGACTAGGCCGCAATTGGTTACTATAGAGATTGTTTTGCTACTGTAAATAGGTAGGTAGATATTTATCAAATTGTTTTTATAAGGTTAATCTTTTAATTAATAAAAATTTGTAATGAGATACATCGATACATCATTTCTGTGCCTTTTCGACAACTTATTCAATATTGTTTACACCAAATTTTCTTAATCGGTCGGATAGCTATGTAAGTAAGTGTATTTTAATGTACAACGATAATATTTATTGAAGAAAATTTGTTTGGCTTATCGAATAGCAGGAAAACCAGGGTGGGTTTTCCTGCTATTCGAAAAGCCTTATAAGAAAACGTAATTTCTTATCTCACTTTACAATATGTTTACTGATGCATAGGCAAATCTCATTTGGTTCGCGGAAAAATACCAAATGCGTTCTAAATATCACATATTTTGCAGATATTTTTCAACGCACTAATGATATGATGACCACGTGATTTATTTTAATAGCATATCAGTAAATCAAATATTTAATCTCACAATACGAAATTAAAGAACAAACATAGGATTGTTATCGAAGAATACAAAAACATAATAAATCTCTCATTACCTAGAAGAGACTTTTATTAAACCAGCCAAATAAATGAAGGTTGTAAAGAATAAACCAAAGTTTATCGGAGGATCATGCGGGTAGTTTAGGACTTACAACAGATAGCTCAGAATATCTTCTGCTATATCGAGCAATAAGAAACAGTCAGCGAATGAATAAGGTCACAGGAAATAAGATCTCAGCATTATTTACCTAACGTCGTCCTAATCTAATGTGTAATGTAAATGAGTCGACGTGTACCAACAATGCTGTATGACTATCGTTAAAATTACCGGGAGATATGAAGAAGCAGCATTCTAATACTACATTCGAGAGATAAACGACAAACGAGATTGTGCGACTGAAAGTTTTATAGACTTTACGAAATGTGGTGATGGCTTTCATGAGAAATATAAACGACTTCATATTGACCTTGGTAAGTGTTGCCGATACAGTTCCATTAATTTCTCTTTTTTCAATCCGTAAGTAGGTCGCGTCGAACGCGCGTAGGTTCGACGCGGGTTGAAGTGACATTAACTTTTTTTGTGTTTTTTGGATTCCACAAGCAATAAAACTAGCAGAACACCAATTTACTACAAATCTTAAACCATTTTCTCTGAACTCATCATCGATAAAACCAACTTTGATTCATTTGTATTTTGGGCGCATTTGGGGAAATGTTGATATTTAGCACAAAATCTCTTATTTTCCCAAATGCTCCAAATATACCGAAGTATCGAAGTTAGTTTTATCATGAGTTCATAGAAAATGATGCAAATTACTTTTCCGCTAATTTATTGCTCGTAGAACGCAGAAAATATGAAAAAATCGCAAAAAAAAAATATCTCGCGCCAACCCGCGTTGAACCACCATAATAGGAACCAACTTCTTTAAGTCGTAAAAAACGTAATAAGTAGGTACATATATATTGAGAAATAGGAATTGGCACTTTTTATTAGCTAATTAAAGTTATCAAATCGTGCCTTTTTAATTTGAATTCTAAATTTTACAATTTCTATTCATATATGAGCAGTGAATCTTTAAAGAATGATTTATAAATTCTGTTGTATTTTAATTCCAGGTAGCGTTGTCGCTACCGTCAATAGCTGCTACAATCGACTGCAATGGGAAACCGTTCCATTGCTTGAACTCGACCCACTTCATGATCTGCGTAGATTTCGGAAGTGGAGTATCCAGCACCATGGACGATTTCGTCATACCCTGCCCACCAACCACGGTATGCCAAGCCACCAATCGGTTCGAGTGCGAGTTCCCTACGGTTACCACTACCACTGTTACTTCTGTTGTCACTAATTCACCATTAGCGGCAACGGTCAATAATGATGTAGTGATAGACACTGTTAGTGATGTGACGATTCCGTTTGAGGAATATTTTAATACGATAAGCACAACGACGTTGTCTGAAGGTAATTTTAGCACGCGAGATGCGGTCACTACGGAGCTACCAGTAAATAATATATCTAAAAGTGAAGTTAATGTGGCAGCCACAGACTCAAATATCAATGAAACTGCGATAACTGATGGTGTCTTGCCATACTACTCAACGACGCTAACAACGTTGGATGTTGTGACAGATAAGGCCACTGTCACTGAACGAATTCCAAATTTAGCTGAAAATGTAAGCGTCATTTTTGAACCAAATTCAAATATTGGCGGAAATTTACTTAATACGACTGAAATCGCTCCGACATATATCGATAATAATATAAGTGAAAATAATACTGTTGATGTAACGGAAAATTACGAATCCAATTCTACTTTGCTTGAAACTATTATAGGTGCAACTAATTTTCGCCAGTTTAATACACCATTTTCCAATTCAACTTCTTATGTGACCGAACCAATATTATCTGAAGTAACGGAAAGTATAATGAGTATACCTATTGATAATAAACAAGTTTATTTGACGATACTTGACGCATCACCAGATGAGGTTTTAGATGATAAAACTATAGAAAATGTGACAGAATCTATACCAATGAATACAACAGAATATAAGGATTTAATACAGTCTCAAAGTGATTCAACATTGAATGAAACTATGTCAACTGCTGATGTTGTACAAAATGACCCCAACACACTTGACATTAATGGGTTTGCTTTAAATGTCAATAATTCTGACTTATCTTTTAATGAAATGACTACGAAATATGAAGAACAGATAAGCACTGCAGAACCAAATTTATTTGAAGCAAAGGAAAATACAACGAACATTCCGGTTGATCTGTTCTTGGATAATCAAACTAAAGATAATGCAACGGAATCTATACCAGCTGCAACAACAGAATATAAACATTTGATACAGTCTCAAAGTAATCGGTTTAATAATACACCACTTTACAATTCAACTTCTTATGCGACCGAACCAATATTATCCGAAGTAACGGAAAGTATAACGAGTATACCTCTTGATAATAAACAAGTTTATTTGACGACACTTGACGCATCAGCAGATGTGGTTTTGGATGATAAAACTATAGAAAATGTGACAGAATCTATACCAATGAATACAACAGAATATAAGGATTTAATACAGTCTCAAAGTGACTCAACATTGAATAAAACTATGTCAACTGCTGATGTTGTACAAAATGACCCCAACACACTTGACATTAATGGGTTTGCTTTAAATGTCAATAATTCTGACTTATCTTTTAATGAAATGACTACGAAATATGAAGAACAGATAAGCACTGCAGAACCAAATTTATTTGAAGCAAAGGAAAATACAACGAACATTCCTGTTGATCTGTTCTTGGATAATCAAACTAGAGATAATGCAACGGAATCTATACCAGCTGCAACAACAGAATATAAACATTTGATACAGTCTCAAAGTAATCGGTTTAATAATACACCACTTTACAATTCAACTTCTTATGTGACCGAACCAATATTATCCGAAGTAACGGAAAGTATAACGAGTATACCTATTGATAATAAACAAGTTTATTTGACGACACTTAACGCATCACCAGATGTGGTTTTGGATGATAAAACTATAGAAAATGTAACAGAATCTATACCAATGCATACAAAAGAATATAAGGATTTAATACAGTCTCAAAGTGACTCAACATTGAATAAAACTATGTCAACTGCTGATGTTGTACAAAATGACCCCAACACACTTGACATTAATGGGTTTGCTTTAAATATCAATAATTCGGACTTATCTTTTAATGAAATGACTAAGAAATATGAAGAACAGATAAGCAGTGCAGAACCAATTTTATTTGAAGCAAAAGAAAATATAACGGACATTCCTGTTGATGATAAACAAGCTTATTTGCCGACCCTAGACGCATCACCTGATGTGTTCTTGGATAATCAAACTATAAATAATGCAACGGAATCTACAGCAGCTGAGACATCAAAATACAAACATTTGATACAGTCTCAAAGTAACCAGTTGAATAATAAACCACTTTACGATTCAACTCCTTATGATGTCACAGAACCAATATTATCCGAAGCAACGGAAGGTGTAATAAGTATACCTATTGATGATAAACAAGTTTATTTGACGACATTTCATGCATCACCAGATGTGGTTTTGGATGATAAAACTAAAGAAGATGTAACAGAATCTATACCAACGAAAATAACAGAATATAAGGATTTAATACAGTCTCAAAGTTTCAATGAAACTATGTCAACTGATGAATATTCAACGTCAACTGTAAGAAATGACCCCCCCACACTTACCACTGCACTCAACACTAATGCTTTAAATGTGAACAATTCTGATTTATCTTTCAATGAAATGACTACGAAATATGAACAGCTGATTAGCACTGCAGAACCGGTTTTAAACGAAGCAAAGGAGCTTGATGATAAACAAGCTTTTTTAACGATACTTAACGCATCACCAGATCTATTTTTGAAAAATAAAATCAAAGATACTGTAATAGAATCTATACCAACCAATACAACAGAATATAGACATTTCATAGAGTCTCAAAGTAACTCAACGTCGAATGTATCTATGTCAAGTGGTGATGTTGAACAAAATTACACCACAGTAAGTAACACAGTACTCAACACCAATAGATTTGCTTCCAATGTATACAATTCTAATTTATCTTTGAATGAAAATACGACACCATATTATGAGGGACAGATCAGCACTGCACAAAATAACTTTGAACTGTCAGGCAATACTAGCAATGAAATTACACAACCAGGGGCTGAAGTGGCCAATATTACAAAACCGAAGCTCAGTGTATTAACAATTGACAATACTAGTGTTAATACTGAATCTATATCAACAACCACTCAAAATGCAGAAATCAACACAGGTAATGCAGGGGAAGTAACAGTAAAATTAAACGTAATTCAATCTGAAAACAAAACCAATATTTCAACCACTGATTTATCATTTAAAATTTCCAATCACTATATGAATTTTACAAGGGACTCTGTCACTAGCATATCGGATAATACATACGTAAAACCAGAAAATAATGTTAACACAACGCAGAGTGAAAATCTTACAAGTGTTTATTATGTAGAAAATATTACAAAAACAGAAACGGATACCGAAGAGATACATTTGGTATCGCCAAAACCGCCTAGTTCAGATGAAACTACTACAATCGTTCATGGTCACCGCTCTTCAGCAGATAACACAAGCACTACATATACGATTCCTGACATTGATACTATCATAGTACAAAATGAAACAATATTGCGCGACAACTCTGCAAGGACTGATGAGGTACAGAGAGTTTTTACATCTGAAGTTAGTGTTAACGATATGACAGCAGAAGCTACTAAAAATAATCATTTGTTGCAACCAGTAACGAGCCCTACGAACACTCTATTTTCAAACATTGAGCATAATGTCATAGGTAGTGACTTGACCAATAAAAACCCACAAGAGATGACAACATTTATAAATAGAATAGAACTTACTACAAGAGATAATGGTACGAATGAATCTTTGACGCAAAATGTTATTGGTAGCGATATGAATAACAGCACGAAAATAACTGTGGCTCCATCCAATCGAATTGGATTAAAGAATAGGATTAGCGTTTTAACAGCTAATGATCAGATTAATATGGTCAAAACTTCCGAAAGCACTCCAAATGATATCTTAGAAACTGCAACACAAGGAGTTGACTCTTTTACTTATAATAACGTATATTATCAAACAGATATAGAGGAGATTAGTCATGATCAAGGAACTCCAAGAAATAATTTACTATCAGCAGACACGATTGAAAGTACACCATCAATTTTGTTAATGACTACTGAAAGTCCGAAGAAGCCGCATTTTAATGCAGTTCTACAAGCTACAGCATCTGTTAACAGCGTAAGTGATAAAACGTATACCGCAGAAAGCGAAAATTTTCTAACAAGTACCTCAAATTCAATGCAACCCGAAGCTTCGCAAACTACAGCGTTTAATAGCATAAAAAGCGCAGTCAATACATCCAAACCAGTACAGAGAGAAAATGAAGTTGAAAAAATATCAACAGAATCGTCGAAATTAGAAATTACTTCCGCTTTAAATGAAATTTCGTACGTTGCTTTGGAACAAAATATTGCCACTACTCAAATCACAAATTCACCGCAACAGATTGCAATTACTTCAAGTACAGCGTTTATAAACACAAATAGCATAGTCGACCACGTGAAGCAAGTAACGAGGCAATTTGTAGATGAAAAAATATCAACAGAACCGTCTATGCCACTAATTTCTTTCGCTATAAATGATACTGCCTACGTCGCTACAGAACAAAATATTCCATCCGCCGAGGTTACTCCTGAGCCGGCTGATTTAGTTCCTGATCGATTTAAATACACGACTATCTTTGAAACCGCAAATGACTCAGTACATCAAGAGTCTCGTATAAAAATAGCTAGCCATTTTTCAACAACCGAACCATCCGAAAGTTCCGCATTAAATCCTCAAAATAATCCTGATATAAAAGAAACACTAATAACAACAACAACGTCAAATACTGCTGCAACAGATTTGTCAGTAATACCGAAATTAACAGTATCTAATTTGAGCGGTGCAGGTGTTACGAATTTTGAGAAGGAAATAAATGGCATTACGGTAGTAGATTCACCAACTACTAAAACAACTGTAGATGCAATAAGCGAAGCTAACACAGAAAATGTTATGGAAAAGTACCCGATCACTATTAAAATAGAAGACATCAATCCTGAAAACACCAGGAATTCAATTAAAACAAACACCACTAGTACGGAAGAAAGTACAGTCACAGGAGACACAAAGCATACAGAACTATTACGTAGCTTTAGTATTCAGAGGGAAAACATAAGTAAATTAGAAATTACGTCAGTCGTTACTGATCAAACAACATTTGCCTCATTCGTTGCAGACGATGTAAATTATAATGAAAATCAAAACAAGCAACCAGATACTCAAGATCGACTGCTTAGTAATGCCCAAGCGGAACCAAATCTACCCGAAATATTACCTGAGCGTTTTGGGGTGAATGTCTTTGATCCGAATTCTTCGGTAAATAAAGCAACTTTCATAGATGGACTAACTTCAATGAATACTGGTGTTGCTGAAGACACAAAGTTGACACGGGAGGAAATTAACCAACAATCAACTAATAAATTAGTTACACCTAAAATTTCAACAACAGAAACGTTCTTAAATGAAGGTTTACAGGGAAGAGACGTTTTGCCAGTGATGCCGGAACTAAAATCTAATTCAGTATCTATTATAAAAATAAAAACCCCAGAGTCAAAAGGTGACAACTATGCAAACCCAATCACAACGCCTAAAACTAGTAGTTTTGAATCACTCACAGAGCGCAAGTCGTCTTTTACAACTTCCATTCAGGAGTCAAAATACCAATCAAACCTTGCATCAAGTACAGAATCATGGCGAGCAACAGTTGCAACAGAACCTGTCGTTAATCCAACACATCCTTATACTGAAACTTTGATAACATCTTCAAATCCATATACCGAATCAAATGACAAGATGTCTCAGGACGTAACAAGTCTCACGCCAAAATTAAATTTAGCTCATCCATCTGAAAAGCAGTACATCAATCATCCACAAAATATGGAACCCGTTACGAAAAATGTTCTGACCAGCTCGGAACCTTCGGTGATTTTTACGCAAGTTACAGAAACTAGTGGTATAGCGAACCAAGATGTTCAATTAAGCTCAGTACAAAAATCCACGACCCAGAAATCCTTCGGAATCGATACTTTGAACTTAGTTCAAAACCAAAGAGTTTCTACAGAAAATCATTTTATAAGTGTTAAACCACTTGTAAGCCCTAGCACCATAACCAATCCAGTCGATCTATCAATGAGACAACCTTTTACCGCTATCAATACGCCGATTTTGCCAGAGCACCGTGTAATTAAGAACGGCGAACAGATAGAAGTACCAACCACAGAAAAACTAACAGTTACAAAAGTTAATGTTACACCGATTATATCTCCCAGTGTTAAGGATAACAAACCTTTGGTGAATGTAACAGCTGTGCCGATAGTGAAATCTAGTAATAACATATCAAAGGACGTTATGCCAAATACCAAAACTCCTCTAATAACAGCCGTGTACAATTCAAACCGTACCGTGGAATCGGTGCCTAAAACAGAATTTAACAAGGTCCAATTAAATATTACTAGTACCACGGGAAAAACGGCGACACAAAATTCTGATCTCGATATTGTCATGGTTGATGTTATTAAAACTGATTCGCTTAATTCGGGAGAGATTGCAACCGATAGTAACAATACACATTCAGGGATTTCAGCTATACAAAAATCTACATCACAGGAAGTTGAGAAACGTAAAGCGATTAAAAATGTGGCAGAATATGAAAATAAAACTGAAAAGGAAGAAAAACCTGAGACAGAAAAGGAAGAAAAACCTGAGACAGAAAAGGAAGAAAAACCTGAAGTCGCAGAAACTAACCCTCTAAACGGCAAGATTGAATACCTTACATCAACCGATGGCATACCCATTAAAAAACAAGCTACTTTAAATACAGAACAGAAACCTGTTCAAAATATTACAAATATAATTAGACCAGTTGAAACCCACGTCGAAAATACCACAGCCCGATACAACACGAAATCAAAGTCGCCTGTCGTAAACATACACAATTCAACACTTCCGGCTGCAGAAACAACAAAACAGAACTTTGTCTGCAAATCAAACAATCGTGGCAGATTTTCAGATAACGGAGATTGCAGGAAATTCTATGTTTGCATTGGTAAACATGAACCTATAAAGGGAATTTGTCCAAACAACACAGTTTTTAGTGAGCTGAGAAAACAGTGCACCAAGAACTTGTCGCACTGTGTAAGAAATAATCAGTTCCAGTGTGTATCAGAAGGGCGCTTCAGTGACTACTTATACGATAATATTTACTACATATGCGTGACTAACAAAGCTAAAAGGTTCATTCGTTTTAAATTACAGTGCCAGAACGGTTACCATCTCAATAAATCTTCCGTACAATGCGTTTTGAATACTGAATCAATTACATCTACTTCTCAACAGTCGAAATCCGCCAGCGAAGTTTCAATCAGCAGTCAAAGCGTATCGGTTAAAAGTGAAAAGATAAAAGAAAAACCTAAGACTAACAAAAAGTTCGAATGTAAAAGGGCAGGAAAATTCCCAGAATCAAATGATTGCCGAAAGTATTACGTTTGCAAAAAGTCAGGAAAATCTGAATATCGGCAAAGGATTAAGACATGTGATAGTGATGAGGTGTACAACAGAGATAAGAAGAAATGCGTTGACGCGGACAGCTACGAGTGTAGTTAAATAACTACAGAATTACACACTTATGATAATGTCTCTGACTCATTGTTATTTGAAAATAAAATTACCAACACCATTTTTACCTTGTAACTGTTTTATTACATGTTTATTTGAAAACCTATAAAGATAAAATTAAAACAACATACTTAGGATCTATCAATTAACACCTTTCTTGACAATTCAAACAGCATTATCTAGCCCCGAACTATACAGACCTTTGTGTTATGGGTACTCGACTACTCGTTAACTGATAGAGATACTTAAAACAATACTACTATAAGTATAGTTATTCGGTGACAATACATTACATAAATATATATGTATTATTTATTATACATAGAAAAAAAAATGTCCCGACAACGCGGGAATCGAACCCGCAACCTTTTACATCGCAGGCGGACCTTCGCGTGATGCGCCACAGAGGTCGTCAGATTATTATGAAACAAAACACTAAATAAATATCTAGTCCTAAGAATAGATTGTTGATTTCAGAATTTTGTTACGATTTCATTAATTAAACACTCAAGATCAGTCTTTTAACTTTATCTAAATTATTATAAGTCCTATATACTAATTATGATGTTTTCACATTCTCGGCCTCCGAGCAGGAGCATTATCTCGTATGAACTGATCTTCACTATCCCTTTCTAGCGTCACGCAAAATTGATTCGAAAAGATCGTGCAAATAACTGAAGTTTCTCCTGTAACAGGTCTTGAAGGGCAGAAATAGGTGGCTTTACCGGGGCTCTGGCCTTGCGTGACAGAAAACTTGTAGTTCTTACAATCGATTGCCCTTCGTGCGTCGTTCGAGGATATCTGAACGCCAGTTTTTCGATTGTTGTCGTAAAGCTCCGGTTCTTTCGTCGTTGCCGGTACTGGACATGTATATCTATCCGGGGCCGAGCACGTCCTTGTATATCCGTTGAAAACTGTATTGCCAGAGCACTTGAACTTTATACCTTGGAAGCGATTTTTGTTAGGAATACATAGGATGTAGCCTTTGCAGTCTGGCACGTTCGGATCTGCAATTCTTTCGTTTCTGTGGCACCTTATGGTTTTAGTAAAAGATGAATCTATAAAGTTAGCGATGTTCAAACAGACGTCACTTGATTGTTCACTGCAAACTGTGTTAGTGGGGCAAAGGAATGCAGGCCCGAATATATTCTCGCCTTCGCAAAGTCTCACTTTATTGTTTCGTTCGCAAACGAAACCATAAGGACCACATTCTATGTAAGTGGGATTGTATCCGACTGCTATGTTGACAGCTGCCTGCAAAAAATAAATATCTTCTTTATTCTAAATCTACACAAGTACTGCCTTTATCATTATCTTAGTACCTACCTTTTAACAAGACATCCATCTATTCATCATGTAGGCAGGTTAACAGTCAGTCAACCTTATTGGTGTTCTTCCAACACAAAGAAGGTTCGTAGTTAACTCGCTTACATTGATATTAGACTAGTCACCGTAGACCCAAAAAGATCGCGTTAGGTCGCAAAAAATTGCAAGGTTCTGATTTTTTGGGATGTTGTTAGGAATTTAGGATAGACACCAATAGTGTAAAACCATATTTGCAACTTGGTGGTGCTCGAAAAACCTGAACATTTTTCAGTTTATGGCTAACAACTTAATAAGCGACTATTTGAGCACAACCCCAGCTTTGTACAGTCAGCTGCTCAGATATGTATTTGTGTGCACTTCCAAGTTTTCACTTTTATTTTACTCGGAACTTATCGTATAAAAGTCTACGCACACATTCATATATATATATATATACTAAGTAGTCATCGTTCTTGCCAGAATACGATTTATAAATTATCACAATGAATACTTATACACTTACTATTCAGTCAAATTTCAAAACATGGGAGTGTATACATAATATTTTCGCAGCTGACTCTACCTATGTCATATAGATCTCGAGATACAACTCTTCAACAAGATAAAGTTAAAAACTACAACCCGACTACGTGAAAGTTATAAAAGTTTGAAACATTTACATTGACAAAATAGAATGACGTATCGGTCATATTTGATAGGCATAGAGTTGAAAATGAAAATAGGTCGTAGGTATTGTAATTTTTCTCTATGGGTCCTGCAGCCTGCGGCTACCTAAATTTTAATACGCGTTTTGAAGGCTTATTCGGGGTCGGCGCCCTAAATCCTATAGCCTATAACCATCGGGGTATTGAGACGAATCAATCGATACATAATTTGTTGAAATCGAACCAGTAGTTTCAGCGCTACGTGGGAACAAAGAAATTGGCCACATACATACAAACATACAAATATACAAACATACAAACATACAAACATAGGGTGCTAACCTCATAACCCTCCCCTGTTGGTAGTCGGGTAAAAATGGGTAATTTTTTCTAATAAGCTAGTTTGTTTTTATTTTCGTCTTTAAAAGTGTCATGGATGACTTTTCCGTAGAATGTATGTTTAGAAGTTGTAAGCCAAAAATGAAAAAAAATCGAGGTTTTTCGAACACGGTCTTTTGAAGTTGCAAACTTGGTTTTACACTATTGGTCATCATCACAAAAAATCCAAATCATGCGATTTTGTGCAGAAAAAAAAACTTTTTGCTACCTTTAATGTTTTAGGGTCTGGCTTATAATGAATTCATCCAATTAGGATCATTTTTATCGTAGTTAGGCATATATCGTTTTGATAGGCTACAGCATTTTCATTACTTCAGAAAATAATATCAAATAATAGGTATCGTTGGTATCAAAAACTACTCACCATTAAAAATCCGAAATTTACGCAAACATTAACCATTTTAAACCACAAAACCATTTGGAGACCGATATACGACTAACGGAGTCCGAGAGCTTTCTTCAAACTATTCATCTCGTGAGCAATTATCGTTTTTAACACCTGTCTGTGACAATAAGCAGACGAGTTCATTTGTCACGGGTAACGGTACTGAGCTGTGATTGTTTTTGTCTTTAGCTAGTTTTACAGTACACGCCTTAGGTCACTACATTGTCGGGTCCTCCAGCTTAACATTCCTACTTGGTACCTATCTGCTTTATAGTCTATCAGAAGGCCTGTCCTGGGTATACTCTTCAAACAAATTCATACGAAATACCCGGCAGGATACCGCGCAATACCGGTACCTGCGCTGTATGTTTCAAATCAAAAATATCTAGGTTACGAGTACGTGTGAAATTTTGATTATGTATTTCAAAAAGCTTATTTTAAGAAATGAAATAAGTCCCAAAAATTATCGGTTTCGGCGGGATTCGAACCCGCGCCCCACCCTCAATTCGATCGAATTTAATGGGTTCGAATCCCGCCGAAACCGATAATTTTTGGGACTTATTTCATTTCTTAGAGATACCCAGAGTGCGGGTTAGCACTATAACAAAAAACCTTAAGCTTATTTTAATTATTTTTTTAGATCGTTTAGTGTGTTTGAGTTTTTTTTGCTTGTTTCGCTATATCTCGAAAAATGTCGCGCATCGTAGGGGTTTTCTATTTGCATTGCATTGCAGCCCCTCGTTCGAATTTGCAAATGCCCTTAATGTCAAAAATATTCAAAACATTTAAATTATTTATTTCTCATAAACCACAATACAAATCAATCCACACATTAAATAAATAAATAAATTGGTTATGTTTGTTTTATTGGCAAAATCAGAACTAAAATTGAGGAAGTACTTAATATACCAAAATAGCGCTAAAAGTAGTCTTATGTAGGAAGGATCATAAGTACTTATGATTCATCTAACAAAGAAAGTGTTATATTTTGTGTACGCTCAGAAGCATACCATGTTACTAGGTCAAGCCAAGTATGTAGAGCGCTCTAACTAATTCAACAAACAAAGGCGGAAGCGTGGTGACAATTTTGACCGATTAGTTTACATTCTTCCTAGCTACTCGTAGCAGGTTTAAATTAGTTTTTTTTACTTCGACTTACTTTAGAGATAAACAGGGTGCCACGAAACATTTATGATGATCTGACCCTGATCTCTATATGGCTAATTCGATATGATTTGTACTTACTTTTACTTGACGAGAAACTGATAACACCTAACTAGTTAGAGTTAACTATTGTTATTGTGTATTTCTTTTTCAATAAATATTTTCATTTCATTTCATTGTGTACTAAACCGAAAGAAGGGCATTTGATAATTCATCATCTTCATCATCAGCCTTATTATTCCACAGCTGGACATAGGCCTCCTCGAATAAGCGCCATCGCGCCCTGTCTTCAGCTTTCCATGTGATGATAACAATAAATATATTTAGTATTGAGTCTTCTTTTACTATCTTTTATTCTAATAGATAAGGAAAACAACTTCCGAATTTCAAAAACCGAAGAATCAGATGTTGGTTCGTTTTGAAAGAGACACCTTTTATGTAAAATTTTGTAGTTCTATCGCTAACTGTCGCTCAGATACAGAGCATTTTCGTTTGAACTTATGTTTTTTCGTTTAAACTTAGAAATAGGAAAGCACAGTCAGAATTTCAGAAAACGATGAATCTAATGTGTGATTGTTTTGTAAGGGTATGTAGTACATTGTAACATTTTGTAGGTTTATTGTCAACCGTGAAATACAGAGTATTTTCGTTTAAAAAATTAACCCATATTTTGAAAGTCAGATTGTGGATTTTCAGAATTCCTATCTTAGTGAAAGAAAGAAAGAAAATACATTTATTGGCACACACACAATAGGTACAGTCAGCTGCGAAAATATGTATACACTCCCATGTTTTGAAACTTGACTGAACAGTAAGTGTATAGTCATTGTGATAATTTATACAAACCGTTTTCCACCCCGAAGGGAAGAAAACGTTTATTTTAGGTCTAGCCGAGGCTAGACCTCTTGGAGATTACCTATCTTACCTAATGGTGCCCATGTCCCTACTAACTATGATCTTAGCTGTGTCTACCTCACGCGCGGGGTGCCCTGCTCCTTTCCTGCGACGTTGCCGGCTGGCACGATGATGCCGGTTGGCGCGGCGTTGCCGGCTGGCGCGATGACGCGCGCGCTGTTGTTAGTACCTACTCCAAAATTGACGGCAAGGCCTTACCGAGGTCTAGCCTCGGCTAGACCTAAAATAAACGTTTTCTTCCCTTCGGGGTGGAAAACGGTTTGTATTTGAGGTCGCCGAGGCTAGACCTCTTGGAGAAGTGTCTGTTTTCTGCCGGCATCTAAAGCGTACTGTGACTATAAGAAATAACAAAAGTAATAAAAGTCCTACCATAAGTAGGGCAAACCGGCTTGAGTAAAACATGTAAGTAATCAAAAGAAACGTTTATTTAAAGTAAGACGAAATGTTAACTTACAATTATTAATCAATAGACATTGCCGGGACAGGTCCAGGATAATCTTATAAACATAAAACAACTAAATGAATTATCACACAGATTCAAAGCCCATATTGACAGTAACATTTGAACTTGAGGCCCTTGGTTTATCTACCAACTTACAATAATGTTTGAAAAAATTGTCCGACCCCCTCCAGTTCCCTCGTTTAAGAATCTGATCTAGAGGAATATTGTTTTGAAAATCATAAGAAGCTACAGCTGACCGAATCGAGCCCGGGCCACACTCTATGCCTAGATCTTTAAATGGTGACTTTAACCAGCCAGCAATAACGGTGCGCGAAGCCGCCCTTACTACGCCACGCGTGGTTATGAATAAGCTATGCAAGCCCTGCTGCGCCGCCCTTCTGTGCATCGATACTTCAATTAAGCACTTCAGCCACACAACCAGACTCAAAGCAGGATCTCCTGAACAAATTAAGTGCCACCCTGATTGACGAAACCTGGCGTTGTCTGTTTTTGAACCAAATCTTGGCCAAAGCGTAATAGATGACTCTGATATTTCACAGTGTTGATCGTCAATGCTTAAAAGAGTCAGATCATGGACCCGCCTTCCTGAAGCTAATAACAAGAGCAAGGCCACGTGACGAGAGACTTGGAAAATACTCTGGCGAGAGGGTATATTCGCTCGCACCCAGACTAACATATCCTCTATACACCAAATCGACTTCTTGTTCAACAAATTCGAGCTTCGCCTGATGCTGATGGCCTTAAGAATGGTGGAGACTAGCGGATGAGCTGAGAGACGGAGCTCTTGTAATGGATCTGCCAAAGAAGCAATAACTGATTTATGGACCAAAATCGTGGGATAAGCTAGGTTTTTGATTCTTGATAAGAAGCCTAGATAAGTAGCCAAATGCTGTGGGTGCGGCCTACTCGGATTTACCCCATTTTGTTTAGACCACGCCACCCACTGCTTCCAGGCTGAGCTATAGGTGCGCCATGTTGAATCTCGCCAAGCAGCCTGCAAGAGCCTGATATCATCAGGACCTAAACCCTCTACCAACTTGTTCCACCCCGTACTTTCCAAACCTCTAAAGAAAGATCTTGAACCTTCGGTGGGGGGAGGTTCGTTGTCAAGTCGACTAGATGTTGGCACAGATTCCATATCTGGAAGGGTGGCGCCAGGGCTCTGCGTTTGAGGTCGACTCTCCAAAAAACCTTCTCCCAACGAGGAACCACGAACAGGAAGACGCCCGTGGCATTGTTGAGATGCTGAAGAACCCTGGGGATCAGCGGAGGTGGAGGGAAAATCCAGGCTAGTTGGTAACTCCAGGGACGGCTGAAGGCGTTGAAGAACTGAGCTTGACAATCTTCTGTCTCTAACGACGCGTACACTGGAACAACTCTTGATCGGACAGTGGCAAAGAGATCGATCTGGGGTACACCCCACTTCTGGAAGACCTTGCTGGTTACGCTCTCCTTCAGATGCCAATCCGGGAGGGCCATTCCTCGGGAAAGACTGTCTGCGATAGTGTTGTAACGACCTGGGATGTAGAATGAATGAAGAGACACTTTCAGGCTCTTGGCTAACAACAACAGCTCTTTTGTAGCTTCCAACAGGTTGACGGATCTTGTGCCGCCCTGGTTCCGAATGTATGACACTACAGTTCTGTTGTCCGACTGGATCATGATAGCCTTTCCTGATACCACATCTTTGAAATTCGTAAGAGCTATGAAAACTGCATAAAGCTCCTTCCGATTTATATGCCATTCTTTCTGCTGAGCAGACCAGACACCTGATAGGAAAAGATCGCCCAAATTGACTCCCCAGCCTGTGTCGGATGCGTCCGTGGTCAGGAACATGGTGCAGCTCTGTGGAAACAATACACCGGGGTTCCCGATATTCGCCTTCCACCATGCACCGTCTGCTAACGCTGGTGAAGGGACTTCGACCTTCTGGAGAGGACACTCTTCGCGAAGCTTTCGGCTCATTCTTTGAATATTCCTTGTGAATAAGCGACCTTGTGGGACCACTAATGACGCAAAACTGAGCCTTCCCAAAAGAGACATTCCTGACCGCCATGTCCATTGACCTGTCTCCAACAACAGGTTCAATTCCGAATGTATACGATCTATCTTTTGGACAGGTAACCTCGTCTGATTTCGAGCTGTGTCCCAAATTATGCCTAAGAACTCTATCTGTCTCACAACTTTTAGAACCGACTTCGCCACGTTGACTCTCCAACCTAAACTTTGAAACAATCCTATAGCCTCTTGAATCTGTTTCTCGAGAACCACGGGATCGTGATGAGCGAACAGATAGTCGTCTAAATACACCAGTACTCGGAGACCTCTCTGACGAAGGATACTTGCGACCCAGTTGCTGATTCGAGAGAAAGCCAATGGAGCGCTGGAAAGCCCGAATGGGAGCGACGTCATCTGATAGAGTTTGTCTTTGAAGACAAACGCTAGATACCGCCGGTGACTCATTTTTATAGGTACATGAAAATAGGCTTGGCTGATGTCTAGTTTTCCCATGTAGTCGTTTTCGTGAAGAAAACTGGGTACCTGGCCTTGACTTATTAGACGAAATTTTTGAGGCTTTAAGAAAAGATTTAGACGGCGCAAATCGAAAATCTGCCTTACTTTCCCGTTGGCTTTTGGTATTAAAAACATCCGCGACAGAAGCCCCGTCCTGGCACGGCATCTTTCCACAACCTGCATTTTTAAAAGAGACTTTATCTCTGTTGCCATGCTTGACGAAGCTTCTGTCGCGAATCTTTTTATCAAGCGTAAATTCCGTAGGGGGACTGAAGGGGGCTTTACCACGAAGGGAATTGAGTATCCCGATATAATCTTTAAAATTGCTTCTGGTGCGCCCAGCTTTCGCCACACTGGCAGATAGTCGCTCAACTGTCCCCCCCTGAAACCGTCAGTATCTTCTAGCTTGGCGTCTTTGTTCGTTAAAACCTTCTGGCTTTCCCGATTTGCCCTGCTTTTTTGCTTGCGGCGATCTGGCCGGGCGCTTGCGTGCCGCTTGCGAGGAATCAGCAGGTCTTGAAGGCCCCGGGCGTGCTCGCCATGCTTGATGCTTAGGTTTGACCGCAGCAGGTTTTCGAAAGGACGACTCACCTGATCTCCCTCTCCCAGGAAAATCTTGCCTAGCAAGAATCGCCGAGATACCCCCATTGTCTTTAACAAAACTCGAGAACAGCTTCTCATCGAAGAGATGTGTAGGAGACGGGGGTATGGCCTGCAATGCTGCTCCCAGGGCGTCGTTTTTCGTCCGGAAGGCCTTTCGACGCATCTCAAAGATTTCCGTTCGGTGTCCGCATGCAAACTGCAGCACCCCATCCGACTCCACACGGAATTGGGAGCCATCTGCCAGTACCTCCGCCAAGACCTGAGCCGCCTCCGGATGTTTTTCGGCTATGCGTTTGAGGTGTTCGGCCAGGGCTCTTCTTTCCTTTAAGATTCCGTGCTCCAGTGCACCGAGCACTCCGTCCCACCTCATCAGATGTTTTGCTGAAGGTTGGGCTGAGGCAAGCTCTGTATTAACCTTCAGAGCGCTAAACACAGGTGAGACCAGCAGGTTCTTCTCTGCTTCCTTGTAGCGGACTCTGTTCCAGGACGACTGGCCAAACCTATGGCACACAATGCCCTCTGCTTTGATCGAAGGATCCGGTTCAGGAACGATTGGAGCGGCTTCCTTTACTGAAGGACGAAACTCAAAACTAAAGTCTACTGGCTTCGGTCTTTCCGGTGAGAGTTCCAGGTCCATGACTAATTTCGGGGGTCTCCAAGACGAAGTCGACTGCTCCCCGATTTCAAAATCCTGTCGTCTCCACGAACTGGGTTCAGGTGACCCGGAAGATCCTACTGAATAGGAGAGCAGACTTTCGTTTTCCACTTCAGACGATGCCCCTGACGATCGGTTCCTGAGTCGTCGCGTCCGCGTCTCATTCCCCAGCGCGTCCATCCTCTTCATCAGAGCGTCGAACATCGTTCCCATTTTTTCTTCCAGTATATCCACTTTAGATCGTTTTGGCCGACTGGGTCCCTCGGAGTCCAAAGACGTGCTGCGTCGCCGACGACTCCGCCTCAACGATGACTCGGAGCACGACCGGGAAAGGGCTCTTGACGCCTCCTTCTGTGACAGGAAACCTTGCTTCATCGATGCAACCGCCTTTTTAAATATTTCGGTCTGGGCAGCTGAACCTCTGACCCTGTTGGCAAAGGCCGGGGGGCCGATGATTAGAGCTCTGGTGAACTCCCAGTCCAGGAGTTTCACTTTGATATCACGCAGCATCTTCTGCGAGGCGTGGTCGGCATTAGGGCGAAAGGCCTGCACCAGCTCAACTGTCGGCAGAGCGAAACGCAGTTTGTTGAGCATTTGAGGGTCCACGCTCTCGCCAATCACCTCATCTTTTGACAGGCGAAGCACCCGCCAATCCGTCCAACCCTCTGGCAGGTGTTCCTGTGCTATGAGTTTCAGACGCCCCAAGATAGTATTATCCTCGTCGGACTCCACTTCCTCCTCCAGTAATTCGCCCAAGGATATGAAGTTCCCTTTCAACGCCATCTATGACAAAACAAAATGGCAACCAATGTACAAGAGCACCCGTTTAATTATTAAAAGTAAGCGGACGCTGACGCTGCCGCTCGCGAGCCCCAGGTCCGGGGGACGCTGACGCTGCCGCTCGCGAGCCCCAGGTCCGATGGACGCTGACGCTGCCGCTCGCGAGCCCCAGGTCCGATGGACGCTGACGCTGCCGCTCGCGAGCCTTAGGTCCGATGGACGCTGACGCTGCCGCTCGCGAGCCCCAGGTCCGGAGGACGCTGACGCTCGCGAGCTACGGTCTTATTAAGATCTGAATCTGGATACCTAGTTGAGGTGTGGGATAGATATACTGTTCCCTATCGCTTTATCTAAAAGCGAAAAAACCAAATAGCAGTTGCAAACGAACTAACTGGCCCTCAACATAACTTTCTACGAAGAAATATGACAGGTAGACTAGCTATAAACATAAAATAATAAACACTTACCGAATATTATAAACGTAGCACAAAATCACAACGAACACTACAACAGTGTTAAATAAACTACTATTTCTTTACTCAAAATTCGTAAGAACATGTGCACACACTCGGTTCAAATAGCGTACTAACAACAGCGCGCGCGTCATCGCGCCAGCCGGCAACGCCGCGCCAACCGGCATCATCGTGCCAGCCGGCAACGTCGCAGGAAAGGAGCAGGGCACCCCGCGCGTGAGGTAGACACAGCTAAGATCATAGTTAGTAGGGACATGGGCACCATTAGGTAAGATAGGTAATCTCCAAGAGGTCTAGCCTCGGCGACCTCAAATATATCGTATTCTGATAAGAACGATGACTACTTAGTACGAAAAATGTGTGACTAGACTTTTATATGATTAGTTCCGAGTAAAATAAAAGCGAAAACTTGGAAGTGTATACATATCTGAGCAGCTGACTGTACATTAAAAATATATATAACATAAAAAAAACATAATTACCTCTAACCTAAGTGTGTTAGTGAACCAATTAGGTCCTGCCTCAGCTTAATTTTGCTCCACAAAAAGTTGGGCAACGCTGGTTTTCTGGCAGAACCCTTGGTGCGTGCGTGTCCACACGGCTGACTATAAAACAATGTAAAAACATCAAAAAAATTAGTGCTCACTTTCACTTTCACCTACGCACCCTGCAAGTTCCAACTACGATAAGTGGTTTCGGCTGTGGCTCGTCTATGAGTCAGGACGATGAATAAAGTCTTTCAATCATCGATCAAAAATGTCCGGCTTTGCCGGCCCCCCTTAGATTCACAATGCGCACGCCACAACCTTCAGTAGCAAAAGAGAGACCATTTGACATGTTAGGGAAGCTTTTCAACTAGTGTCATTTTAGCGTTCAGACAAAAAGCATGGGTACAAAAAATGCAAGAATCACTCGTCCAAAGTGCTGAAAAAGGATGGAATTTCTTATTTTCAGTAAGTTTATATATACTTTTTACCCGTATATTGAGATGTGAGTCATATACTTGTGAAATCAGCATAAAATATTGTTGTTTGGTTTGCCTATGTTAAAATATTAATTTTGTTCTAAATTGATAAATGGAGAGGCTATTTCTTCTAAATTTTTTTTTTCATTTATAGTATGTATTAATATATTTTTCATAAAAATAAGTTTAATATTACTAGTTGATGATTTTTAAAATAATTAGTTGGCCCGCCCTAAATTTTCATTTGCGTAGACTCTCTAATAAAAGAAAGACTAGGTTCTTACCTACCTACCAGAAGTATGAATTTATAAAACGTTTATTTTTTTCCCGTAAAAAAAACTCGTGCAAAGCCGCAGACAGGAACCAGTTCTTTTTAATCTAGAGTGCCTGCCTGAAATTGTATTGTAAGTTTAAATTATTGTATGTCTGAAATGACCCTTTTGTATAAATACCTACTGTTGAGACACCAATTTATAGTTTCATCAATAAATGATTCGTTATCTTTACCTGAATTCTGTTAATTAATCATTATAGAAAATAAACTGAGTAGGTAGGTATATAATTCTCAGGTAGGTACCTACCTACTTACAAAATAAAATAAAATGAATTCGACTCCACCAATCTCTTGTTCCGTATGGAAAAAACTTGTCAGGCTCTGCGCAAACTGTCTGCGTCAAAACAAAACGAACCCAATTTTGAGTGACATTTTTGTAAGGCTCTAGGTATCTACGGGGGAGGCCGCGAACTCCTTATTTTTGATCGAAGCTTTCAATATTGAAAATTGTTCTGAACTTCTGCAATTTGCTCCGATGATGACAAGTGTCATATAAAATATTTTCCGGGTATTTATCGCGTTTATTTACCTTATTTTCCCGACGTTCAGATCGCGTAAGTTTAAAAATATTAAAATATTTTCCGTCAGTATTTATTTGAGTTTGTAATCCTTTTACTTACCAAAATATCTTAGATTCTAAAACTGAGTAAAGGTGACATGCGTCTGCAGTATTGACAAACGTGCCTTCCGGTAGGTAGATGGTGGTGCATGATAAAATAACCTTATTTGTTTTCTTGTTCTATAAATAATCAATTATCATCAGCAGTGGGTTAACAGCTCGGGCGGATGTTGATGATAATGTTTAATCAGGTCAATAAAAATAAATACTTAAATATTATACTAAATGCAGTTTATTACCTAATTATCTAATAAATATGAACTTATCTAGTCTTCATCTGAAGAAGATGAGTCTTCGCTTTCCGAACTCGTTCCGTCTTGCTTAGAGTTGGCACCGACGCCGCCGCTAGTTTTTGCTCTGCAGAGGAAAAGGGACTCTATTACAGTGTACTCTACAGTAGAGAGTATATTTTTAGGATTCCATAACTCGGAGGTTGCCTGTCCGTCTGTCAAACATCTGTATCTCATGAACCGTGATAGGTAACAGTTGAAATTTTCATGAAATGTGTATATTAGGAGGTTGCGAGTTCGATCCCGCCTTGGGACAAATTTTATACGATCTGCAAATATTTGTTCCGGGTGTTCTGGGTATTTTCTATGTTAAAAAATATACATACATTATGTAATGTATTATATCAGTCATCTAGTACCCATAACACAAGCTTAGCTTAGCTTGGGGCTTGATAATGCTGTGTAAATTGTCCAGCATTATTAAAAAAAATTAAAAAATTGCCGAAGTAACACCAAATTAGTAGAATAAAATAAAACCGGCCAAGTGCGAGTCGGACTCGCGTACGAAGGGTTCCGTACCATTATCTATAAAAACGGCAAAAAAATCACGTTTGTTGTATGGGAGCCCCCTTAAATATTTATTTTATTCTGTTTTTATTTGTTGTTATAGCGGCAACAGAAATACATCATATATATTATGTGAAAATTTCAACTGTCTAACTATCACGGTTCATGAGATACAGCCTGGTGACAGACGGACAGCGAAGTCTTAGTAATAGGGTCCCGTTTTTACCCTTTGGGTACGGAACCTTAAAAATAGCGGAGGCCCCCTTACAAAAAACATGTATTTGTAAAAACATCGACAAGTAAAGTGACTAGTATGAAGCATACAAAGTTTGAAAGCAATTCCCATTAATATAGAGTTATTTTAAGATTTTAAGATTAATCTTTCGACTAAGCGAATATAGCTGTCGGCTCTATTAAAAAATAACCAATTCATACGAAAAATAAAACACAATTAAATACATAACATCCCGAAAAAAACCTCGAAATAAAACCTTATGTAGTTATGCGACTATTGGAGGCTTTAGAACCTATCAGGGTAACTATCGATACAGCTCACTGTAAATAAACTATGCTTACATATGATACGCCTGAACAACGGCAAGCGCAGTCGGGTGCAGCGAGTTAGCTAGTTGAGCCGGCTCGTTGTCGAGTAGACTCTGCACTTCCGTGTCCGGTCGGTTTAGCATCGTGCTCAATACTTTCTGGCTGGCCGACAGCGCTTCATCGAAACCGCATTCCGCAAGGTACGATACTGCAGCCTGTTAATACAATACATTATCAATCATACAAATACTTATTTACCAACTAGCTTCTCCCCGCGGCTTCGCATTTTTTTTTCCTTTGATTTCAATCTTTTACGCAATGTATAACATTTTATCTGTAGCCTAGACAACAAATCGCTATGCTAGGGGGACTGGATTATTCTTAAAGTGGTTCGATACAGGTTAGCGCGAGTTTTTCTTGTGGTTTTAAAATTTTTCTGCATTTTACAAGCAATAAAACTAGCCAGAAAGTAATTTACCGCAAATGGTAAACAAATAAATAAAATAACAATTTAATAACACAAGCTCTGCTTAGCTTGGGGCTAGATAATGCTGTGTGAATTGTCCAGCATTGTTTATTTATTTTATTTATATTTTTCTATGAACTCATTATAAAACCTTTGAAGCATTTGGAAAAACTAAGAGATTTTGTGTTAAAAATCAACATTTTACAGCATTATTTATTTATGAGCAATATCGACTCTAACTCCACACAAGAAAGTAGCAATTCCTACTGACCGCAGCGACGCCCTGTTTCCCGACAGTGGCCGCTTTCTGCGCTGCGGCCGCCAACGCCTCGGGTCTAGTCGGGACGCCCGTGGCTTGCTCGGTCTTCAGCAGTTGTATCGCTTTCTCGACGGATTCCCAAGCCGGATCGGCCTTGTCTGGCGCGTCTGAGCACATCTCTATTATGTTGGACAGAGCTGGTGCTGTGAACCTGAAAATTTTAAATAAATAATTTCTGATGGAAGTGTGTGGCCAAATCAGAAATTGAGAGTTAAGGAAAAGTATTTTTCACAAGTATCGCTTGAAAACGTGACTTTGCTTCTCAAAAACGGTTGGTTCGGTTTTTGCTCACATAAAGGATCTTATTCAATACTAGTTTCTGCGCGCGGCTTCGCATATGTTTATCTCCCTGCCAAGTTTCATTAAGATTAAGGCGTGAAAAGGTAACACAGACAGAATTACTTTTACTTTTATAATATTACTTTTTTTTAGCTGCTGCCTGCGGCCTCGCACGCTCATTCCCAAAATTGAATGTAGCCTAATTGCGTCCTCGCCATATATCATCATCAGCCTATATGAGTCCACTGCTGGACATAGGCCTCCCCTAATACCATATATATCTATGCCAAATCTCATTAAGATCCGTTCAGCCGCTAGGCCTGAAAACGTAACAGACCGACCGACAAGTTATTCTCGAATTTATAATAAAGTATGGAAGTATGAATGAATGTTAAAAAAAAAGTTATTTGAATTCAGAATCCTGTACTTCATTTTGATGGTCTATATGTTATTGATACTCTATGGTCGGTCAGCTTCGGAAAAAAAAGAAAATACGCAATGTGCACCAGGGCCAGTCAACTTTTTCATTGAATGTGCGCCATCTTTTTTGTACCCGTGACAACTTGGTTTGGGAAGACCATTCTTTCAGTAGACGGACGGCGCCATCTACGATATGTTCTTCAAACACCAAACATTGCACAATGTACAAAATACATAGCATAACGAAGGGAAGGAGGTTTTAAAACGTTAACCTTCATAGTAGAGTACAATAATTTCGTTCGGTCACGTCTCGAAAGAGGTTTATACAAATGCTAGTCGTAGGTCAAAATGAGTTTCTAATATTAGTTTTCATTAGACTCAAAATATTTTCTCGCTAGTCGAGGTGAAAAGTTTGCATGAGTCTCCACAGCATAATATGTTTTTTGTTTTGTGTCTTTTACTCGTTAAATCCCTCGCTAGCTTAGAAGTCATAACTATACAATTCACGCAGTTTTTTGGACGGGGCAGTAAGAGAAGGCACCTTAACTGGTGTAACTACAGGTAAGTCTGAAGAGACTGTCCTTAATTTTCGATAAATATTCATCGCTATTCACAGATTTCCAAAAAAAAAAAAAGTAGGTTAATTAAGTACTAAAAAAATTTTGATGGTAGTTGATCCTGTTTTATAAAGTTATGAAAAACTCGTATACGACCAGCTGAGGTTGGAGTAGGTACTAAAAAAGTCAGAAATCCCAGCGTGATTTTCTGAGTTTTTCATTCGTCAGAGACGCGCTCTACAGCGGCATTTGAGTATACGTGGGTAAACAACTAAAAAATACAAAAGACAAACTGGTAACGTAGGTGTGTAATTATAATTATTATTACAGAGGGGCATTTTAACAATAATATCCCATTTTTCCATTTAAAAACGACAGATACAATAATTTTGTAAGGTTTCACTTACTTCTGCGTGTAAGGTGATCTCATATCTTTATTGTCCACTTCTTCTTCTGTGAGCATTCCTGACTTCAGTATATCCGCGGCGGCAGCGCGCATTTTCTCTTGCACATCAGGTTCTGAAATACAAGACCCTGGTTAGGTACTATGATTCCATAGGTCATACAAAATTAACAAAGGTAAATCAATCAACCAATTTCAAAACATAAGGTTAACGATATACATGATAATAAACGTGATTTTATATAAATAAAAGAGATCAATTAAAAAAATCAACCCTAAATATTTAACTTCGAACTATTATACAGGATGTCTAGTGGCAGATTTCAGATTTGAAATTTGAATATTTTAAAAACTGTTAAGCTGAAAAGAGATATCATTCGATGCGGCGAGAATGCGGATTTTAAGACCGTAGTTTTGTAGTGGTCTAGTGAGCATGGTGCATTCACAGTAGAAGCGTTTGTTCCACCAACAATTTTTGCGTCACAATTTTGTACATCTTGTAGATTCACTTTTCGACGAAACAAATTTCGAGAGATTAAGAGACGAAACTAGTTGACGTCTTGCTTTGATAGGTATTTTTTTCATTTTGTAGTTGGCGTCGTTTTTCTTCTACAACGCGTACTACATTTTGTTAGAACTTATCGGTTTATCTTAAAGGTTTTTTCGCGGAATTGTTACTAAATATTTTCATCCTTATATTTTGTTAACTATGTAGTAGTAATACCTATGCCTATGTTAATCTCCATTCTTTCAACTAACTCCATGCCAAAAATCAAGCCGATTGGTTGCTTAGTTAGGGCGTGAAGGAAGGAACAAACAAACACACTTTCGCATTTATAATATTAGTGAGATAGTAAGTATAGTATATGGTATAGATATAGATATTATTTGCAAATCTGAAATCTGACACTGGACACCCTGTATAATTTGAAAAGCTGACACAATATTGTCTTCAAACATAGCTTAGAATTATTTCAATAAAGTCACCGTTCAAGGGTTAATTCTACCTTGCATTTGGTAGCAGTTGGCCATAGCGTTGAGTAGTTTCTCTACGAGCTTGTTTTTCTTGGCGTGTCCAAAAATAACTGTCTGCGACCACGCCTGCGCCAGTCTGTCGCCCGCTCCGCTGATTTCTAAGGTTTTTATTATCTGAAACAGTGTATTTAATTTATTATATGAACTAGATAAAGGAGAAAGTCTCCCGATAGACTCTTTCATCTATAATTATAAATTAAGAACCCTGCGGATAACGCTCGCTATTTCAATTCGATGGTCCTTATAAAGCAAAATGTAAGATATTGTTGTATAAAATACGAAACAAATAGGATGAAAACATGTAATTTAAGGCGAAATAGGTTCGTATTTTCAAGACAAGGACGAGCGAACGCCGCGCTATAAGGGACAGAAAGGACGGCAAGAGCCGGCCGGCGCGCAATTTCACTGCTTTTTTTTATTTATAAATTTGTTATTGCTCTAAAATAATACTCTATAGCAAAAAAAAACCATAATCGTCTAAATTATTTAGTATTTTTTAGACGACATTTCATCAAAATATGTTGAATAACTAGCAAATGAAACTGGTGTACCCATAACACAAGCTGTGCTTAACTTGGGGCTAGATAATGCTGTGTGAATTGTCCAGCATTATTTATTTTATTTATACATTAACCTATTATTTATTGTAAACAAAGAGGTTAAAAAACCTAAGAAGTATTGGTTGAAAATATTCTAGGTATTTAGTGCTATCTGTTTTACTTCGGCAGTAGATTATTACCTCTTCCATGACAGACGGTTCGGGCACGTAGATGTTTGGAATCAGAGTGTCGAGTAGCTGCATAGCTCTTTCGAATGGTGCATGTCTGAAAAACCACAAGATATTTATATTTTCATTTTCAGTAAAGTATTATTTATTGCGTTAAATACATGTGTACAAAGGGGCTTTAATTTTTTTTTAACTGATACATATATTATGATTTCTAATGAAATTTTGGATTTGTAATAGTTGTATTTTGTAAGTGTGCTTCTGATGCATTGTGCTTCAAAACTCAGATTACATAAGTAAAACTAGGAAATAAAGTGATTATTTTGATTTTTTGTCCACTTCAATCTTTTTAAGGTAAAGGAAAGAAGCGAACAAGAAACCTTTACCTTGTTAGAATGTTAGTTTTCGAGTTGGAGCAAAACTTAGGCCACCACCTCACTTAAGACGAAATAGGCTCGCTTTTGCGATACAAGGACAAACATTATCCCCACCCAAACTAGCGCCGCCATCTATTATATCTTATTATTACGTTGAACAAAGGAAATTTCAAAAATATCATTGGGCAGTTTGTGATACCTATGTTATGCTTTTTTTAATGCCTCTGTAATAGTTTTATTTTGTATAGTTTAGCCAGAAATACAGAAACACAGAAATTTATTCATAATACCATTAAATACATGTCACTTAAAAATAAAAAATAAAAATTATAAATTCATAATACAGGCAAATTAAAAAAATTCGTTGATATCGTACAAAACCAATTTAGTGCGCCACTTTCTGAGTTTTTTCTTAAATATATCGTATTCCAGAGATACGAAGTTGCCCTTTGTGGCCACGAAACTCTATTTTCGGATCTCAACCTAAACTTTACAAAATAAAGACATTAAAAAAAATTTAAGCATCAAAAAATGCCCATTGATATTTTTGAAATTTCCTTTGTTCAAAGTTATAATAAGATAAAAAAGATAGCGGCACTATTTGGGTCGGGGTAGCGCCTTAAGTTGTATATAATAGGTTACCTGCAAGCTACAGTGACATAGTGCCTGTAGTAGATACTCTCTTTATACGCGTCTCCGACTAGCTTGTAGTTGTCTCCTTTCATCAGCAGAGCGTGGACTCTTTCAGCCATGTTCACATCCTGGGGAAGACCAGAGGAAGTCATAATTAATAATTAAAAATAATAATAACTTAAATTTCGCGCAGTTCTCTTGCTAGATGCAAAAGAACTGCAACTGATAAAATCTTGAAACAGTCTGCAGTTAGCTCAATTGTTTAAACTGTAAATACTTGTTCTAATTTGTTTCTTTTGTTTGATTGTGTTATAAATACCAAACGATTTTAAAAAGAAAATGAATCCAATCAGTAATATTATAAATTCGTAACCGAGTCGGTCTGTTAGCTTTTGGAGCCTAAACGGGTGAAGGGATTTAAAAAAAAATTGGCAGGGAGGTAAATGGTATCCTAGGGGCGGACATAGACTACTTAAAAAAAACACATGGGAAGCCGCGGGCAACATCTAGTTTAAAATAATTTTCAGAGCCTTGTGCTAACGTTATTCCACGTCTGTATGTCAGGGTTCTAAAAATTTTATTCGTATTTTTTTTTCATTTTTATATTATTTTCCATAAGACAAAGCAAACTCCTAATGCAGACAAAGTAAAATTTAAGAATTTATGTATTCCAAAAAAATTACGAAACACATGCGGGGCTAAACAGCAACGGTTTTCGTACGGGAATGTGTTTGCCAATTCCACCACTGTGTCAACCTGAGCTTCTTAGCTCTATTATCTGAAATATCTTAGTGTACAGCCAGAGTGTCCGCTCTCCTCGAGCGTTGAGCGGAGCGGGGCGTGCGGGCACTCTGGCCGCACATTTAAGCAGTAGGTCATTAATTTTTTTTTTTAATTTTTTTTTTTACATTACATAATTATGACTTCAGTGGTGACAATTTTAGGTGGTTATAAAGGATAACAATGACCCCCGCACTAGGCTAGGCCTGTTTCGCGGGGTATCGAAAACATAGTTTGTTTGCCATCCTAAACAGAAAAAAGGTAGTACACTAACAAATTAAGCGAAAACTATAAAGAAACAAAGGAGATGAGTGCTACAAATACTAAAAACCTATTATAAAGCTAGAAATAATGAACACTATCAAGTTAAAACTAAGTTTAAGTTATATAAATCACCTGTAAATGATCACTGCACACTCCCATAGCAGTAATGAAGAAGTTCGTGTCGCTTGCCTCGCCGGGTGTCAGCTTATCTCTGCTCTCCAGATCGGCTAGCATCGAGGACAGAATGTCTATACGTGGTCCTCCTGAAATAGTAATAATTAATAATGGTCTCGGTCACGGCAGCCAGTCAGCGGACACAATACAATACAATACAAAATTCTTTATTGTACACCACAAAATAAAGCTAAAAGAAACAGATATAAACATTAAACATAATAGTACAATGGGCGGCCTTATCGCTTAGCAGCGATTTCTTCCAGGCAACCTTTGGATGGAAAGAAAATTGAAAATTTAAGAAAGGCAGGGGTGTATACAACATAATACATAATAATTATTATTAAATATTCGTAAGCAAGTAGAAACATAAATTAACATAAAAATGCTTTATAAAATAGATAATATACACGGAATAAATGAATACCAAGAACAAAGAAAAAAAAACATAATTTAGTACCAATATTCACTTTTGTGACAGATAAACTTTGAAAACAGGTAGAGATCCAGCTTTCCTAAATGACTCAGGCAGACACAACGATGGTGCTTATTTTATACAGCAACTCAACAGCCTATAATGGTCCACTGTTGGACGCAGGCTTCCCCTGATAATCGGCTTATTGGTTTTTATCTCATGGGAGGTATTGCCCATAATACCCCCCCTGCGCCAGCGGGTTGGGGATCGCAGCTTTGGTAATTTTACCAAAAGTATTTAAATACTATAAATGTGGATCATCGACAGCGGTAAGAAAAGGTCAAATTCTAAAATTCAACACTGACACGGAAATACTATAATGATATTTTTAATTTTTGTCGCTTCGGTATGTAGACTAAAGTAAAGAAGCGACGAAGAATTTTTTTGCCTGATCTGACATCCGATATTTTATAGTAAGCCTTTTCGCACAGAAATGTTTTGACAATTTGTTTTAATTTGTCTAACGTAACGGTCAGTACAGCATAAGTATTGGGGCAACCACATTGCATCGGCAGCAATTAGTAATATATGTCGAATAGTGACATATTTATATTTCAGGAAACAGTGAGGTAGACTTATTTAATACCAGTACAAGTAAGTTTAGACGCTTACTTAGTGATCTATTTTTTCAAGTGTAAGCTTAAATTAGATTAAGATTTAAATGTTTAACTCGATGTGTTTTTTAGTATTTTTAGTATTAACTAAGTTAATGTTATTTAGTTAGTTATGTTATGTTAGTTAGTCGTCAACTTACCTACTCTATATCATACAGTTTTCAAGTCAATCTGCGGAAACTTGTAATTAGCCGTCGACAAACGTGTACTGGTCTATCCAGGCATGTTATATATTTTAATTTGATTATTTGTAAACCTAGCTGTAAGTTTCTCCAAAATTTTAAAAATAAAATAAATAAATAAATCAAATAAATATACTAGTTTCTGCCCGCGGTTCCGTACGCGTTGTTTTATGTTATTTCTATCCCATGGGAACTGATTTATGGAATAAAAAGTATGTTTTTATGTTTGTAAGCCTATGTTTTATTCCAGACCTAGAAATACCTGTAGGTAAAGAAATAAGTTCCCAAAAATTTTCGGTTTCGGCGGGACACGAACCCGCGCCCCACCCTCAGTACGGGTGTGCTCTAACCAACTAAGCCACGAAACTCTTAGTCGGTTCAACCGAAAATCTTTGGGACCTCTTACGGACTATAGCGCCGGTGGTCAAATTGTGGGTAAGCACTTTAACAAAAAACCTGTAGGTATACAAAATTTCAACCCGATCCGTTTAGTAATTTTGGCGTGAAGAGATAACAAACCTCCAAACTTTTGCATTTATAATATTAGCGTCTGATTAATTTTGAAACGACCTAGGCTTGCCCTTCATTAATTAATGCTACCAAATTTGATAACAGAACATTAAATTTTTTAATAATGATCATTATTTCAAGATTAAACTTACTCTATCAATCAGTAGCAATTGCTATTTTATGAGAGTGGTACACGACATTTTACAATAATAATTGTTGTTAAAACAGAATTATTGTTCGATTTTTTTTTCAAGTGATTATGAATCTAACATGGAGTAATAATTTGAGTATTTCATCAAATATTACATCGAATACTTGTAATAATTCGGAGGTCATAGAAGCGTCCGCTATAGACGTAATTTTCCTCTATGTTTATTTCTTTTTCTCAGTCGCGGCCTCTCTCCTATCCCTCGGTACATTTACATTCGCTGTGGTCACATGGGTGTCGATTCCGAAATGGCGATCATTCCGAAACTACGTGTACGTAAACGTTATATTCTGCTACACTATGTCCTGTTGGCTATTGAATATTTCATGGTTGATATTTCTCTTGGGAATAGGAATATCTTACAAAACTGAAACAGCACTTTTTATATTTATATTTTATTTCGTGAACGCATCTTCGTGCTGGTTATCAATTGGTTCTTTTTTAATTTACATGGACATAGTTGTTGTTTTTAAACGTAATATAACTCGTAGAATGCTGAAATCGAACGCTTTCTCTTGGGGCCTTCCGTTGCTGTTAGCGATATTGCACACAATTGGTGAGCTCATAACCGAGTTCGAGATATTCGTGTGGCTTCTAAAAGAGCGTTTTATTTTTGCTGGATTGATGATGGCGTTTAACTTCTCCTTGTATATTAAAGTTCTACGTTGTTTGTTTAAGAACAATGAATTAAATGCGTCAGCAAGAGTGTGGCAGAAGGTTCAAGTCGCAACGTTTACCTTGTTCCTAAGTGGCGCGCCTGTTTTGATCACTAGGATTGCTTCTATGCCGATTAGAAATAGTGTTGTTTATTTGATATCACATCTACTACCTACGCTGCAAACAGTCATCATGAACGCTTGTTTTTTGGTGATGAAGAGAAATCGTGGGTTGTGGCGTAAACGTAAACGATGTGTAATAAATGTACGACGTTACTGATTTAATGATGAAGCTTAGGACGTGAATAAAGTAATGTGACAGATGATGGTGTATTTTTAATCATGTTCCATGTGCCACAGATATTATTTGCCTCGTCAGGCTATTTATCCCAGAAAAACACGAGTGAAGCTACGTACAGAAGCTAGTTTTACAATATTACTGCACTGTTTATGAGGCTATAGGTATTTTTTTTAAAGTCAATAGTTCATCTTTTTTTTTTCAAAGCAAAAGAAAGCCATAAATCTGTTCGCCTTCCTTTAGCACTCGGATTCATTAGCGACCCTGGAAAGTACGTTTGTATTGGAGCTTAGAAGTTCGCATCCACCATATACTAACACTTTAATGTCCTTCGACGCACTCGATCATCCGGAGCCACGTGTAGCGGCCGAGCCACGTGTAGCGGCAGTGAATGCGTTAAGGCTGTCTTTTATAAAACGTTATTCAAAAGAGAATACTCACTCTCTTTACAAAACAGACACAGTAGATAGTAATAAGCCGAGAGTCCCGGCTGGATACCCAGCTTTTTGAACTCCGCGACTATTTTCAAAGCCAGGTCTTGCAGCTGCCTGCCGCCGCCCCACACCGATACCGATCGCAGGCACATGGATAGGGTCTCGTTGTTTGGTGATATTCCCTGGACAAAGGATGAAGTACTTAGTACATTTGGGTACCTAGAAAGTGACGTATTCCTAACGAGGGTGTCATTTGAGATAATGGTAGGCATCGCACATTCTCACGAGTAATACATAGTCACAGATTAGGTAATGTTACTTCGTAACAGATTAGGTAGGTATGTTACGTTAGAAACCCCAACACTACGTTTACCGAGTCGTGGTCTCCATAATTCGGTATTAGAAACCCCAACACTACGTTAACCGAGTCGTGGTCTCCACAATTCGGTAACGTAATGCAATATCTGTGTACTAATAATGACAATTAAAATAAAGTTTTAATAAGCTTACAATAAAATAAAACTGAATTTGAAACTAATGTTGGATGATCTGATGTATCACTTTTTACCCGACTACCGACAGGGGAGGGTTATGAGGTTAGTTACCCGACTACCGACAGGGGAGGGTTATGAGGTTAGTTACCCGACTACCGACAGGGGAGGGTTATGAGGTTAGTTACCCGACTACCGACAGGGGAGGGTTATGAGGTTAGTTACCCGACTACCGACAGGGGAGGGTTATGAGGTTAGTTACCCGACTACCGACAGGGGAGGGTTATGAGGTTAGTTACCCGACTACCGACAGGGGAGGGTTATGAGGTTAGTTACCCGACTACCGACAGGGGAGGGTTATGAGGTAGCACCCTATGTTTGTATGTTTGTATATTTACTAACCTGGTCAGTCATTTGTGTCAATATCTTCTTCAGTGCCTCTATGCGTAAGGTGGTACCTTCATAAAGATAGCCCACACAGCCCAGCAGTGAGTTGTGAACACTAGTGGATAGTGGGATGCCTTTCTCTAATGCTTCGGCTGCCAGTTGATGTGCCCTTTCCGCCTGGAAAGAGATTTGAGCGAAATTATAATGTGAATTAATATTCACAATAAACTAATCACATTAATATTATAAAGGCTTAGGTTTGTATGTGAGCGAGAGAGAGATATATAGTTTCTTTGTTACTCCTACACGCCAAAACTAAGAACGGATCGGGCTGTAATTTTGTTAGATGTAGTTCGCAATCTCGATTTTTAACTTAATTATACTAAGGCTACTTTTAATCCCGGGAAAGCACGTGCGGAGCCGCGGGCTGAAACTAATCTATAATCCATACTAGTAAAATAATTATACCTGGTAGTACTTTGCCATGCCTTGGATGATAGCACAGTATGCTTCAGGTGTTTTTGGTTCAATAGATGTGAATATTTTGTCAGCTAGACCTCCTAATCTGTAACATAAATATTTTGTAACTGAATAACCAAGCAGTTGGTAAAATCGGGCTGCAATGATTATAATGATGGTGTATCGTGTTTGGTACAAAACAAGAATATCCTGTTCTTTATGACACATTTTGTACGAATGATAAATGGATAATTAAAATCATAGATTTTCATTTACTCTCAATAATCTCAATTATATTTGGTTGGCGACTGCAGGAACATTATCAAGCTAAGTTTTTTAACAAACGACGCGCGGGCCGAAGATTTGCTAGAAATATTGATAAATTTTGAATTTTCACTTGGGTAAGCGGTAACTTCTTGCGGTCCGAAGTGAGTCTAACTCCAAAACAATAGTAATGAAACTGTAACAATCACTGCTCTCACGGGTTTCACAAACATCCAATCAGATAACTATTAGCATACTGCAAAGGACATAATTAATTGGAGGCCAAGACACACTAATGGTCACTGGGGACACTGGAGTTGGTAAGCTTAACCAAGCTATACTCAAGCTAAGAGATTGTAGAACTCCGAATAAATTTAAATTCACGCGCTTGGAATCAAGATAGAAGTTTATTTCTTGAATAATCAAATCTCAAATTGTCAAGGACCGTAAATTATCTTTAAAAAATCTACAACACTAAAGTTAGGCCGTGCTCACTTTGGATACGATTTCATCCGAATTTGATTCGCGCGTAAACGTCTAGTAACGTAGTCGTATGACTACGCAAGAATGATCCCGCCCTTTCAAGGACTATGGGAGCGCTCACACTGCATGCGATCAGTCGTTTACTACGTGTACGTTTACTTACGACGTCCGAATACAATCCGAACTTGTTGGGATTTATCACGCAGTCGTACGTTCAGTTTTACATAAACCTGTGCACTGCCTATTTGACGGGGAAAAACGTATTCAGTGTGAGCACTCAGTTCGTACGAACAGTACTCGTACGTTTACGTACGAGCAAATTCGTGTCCGAAGTGAGCATGTCCCTAAAGGTGATGTACTTGGCTTGTTTACCTTTTTTACAGCGAGTTATAAATATAATATTGAGTATATATGTTAAACTTTCAATACTCACCTCCATGTAGCGGCTTGCCTATCCCTCGTAGTAGCAGAAAACCACCTCTCTTCAAGCCACTCCATTGAATCCGGTTCCTTCTCATTATAAAAGCACAGCAACTGCAGGAATTGGAGCTTTAGATCCATATTCACACTCTCAGCTCCACCCAGCAGTTGGAACACCTTCATTGAGTCTTCCAGTAGGCAGTTTTGGATTGTGTATTTCAGGTCTTCTTCTGTAACCTGAAGTGAAAGATGAAAATGTTGATTGATTGATTGAAAAGGGCGTGTGAAGCCGCGGGCGACAGCAAGTTTTGCTATAAACTGAGAAACAATGATGAAATTTCTAAAGAACTTTAGTTAATAAATTGGTGGTCATAGTAGAGATGTGGTTGATATCTTTAAATTTGCAAATGCATTATCTTCCATTAACATTCGTTTTTCTTTATAAGCTTTAATATAATAATAATAATGCTAGGCAATTCACGCACATCTAGTTCCAAGCTAAGCAGAGCTTGTGTTATGGGTACTAGATAACTGATATACATATTATTAAATTTCTCTAATGCAAAATTTTGTTACATTTTTATTCCTAATGGCAGATAGCAGTACTCCTTATTTTATGAGTGTAAATTTCTGTTATACCTGTGCAAATATGTAGATAAATTAATTTATGAAAATTATTCATACCTTGCTCTCATCATTATAAATAGGTCTAGGTGTAAATGCTGCAATATAAGGCTCTGCATTATGATATGGAGTTTTCTTTTTGCCTGGTGGGTCCCACACTCTAGTGTTGAACCATTCCGCATGCTCATCACGGATCCAAGCAGCCGCTTTCCTGCCTGCTTCTGCTGACAAGGCATAAGCGCGCTTGCGAAAATTTGAGAGCGGAATTAAGTAAGGATCGTCATGATACCTGTGGAGATTATTGAAATCTTGAATGTATTTTTCGAAAAATGACTAATATTAAAATGTGAAGTTTATAATTATGTAGATGGATGTATATATTTTTTTCACACCAAAAATACTAATCAGATTGAGCTGAAATTTTGCAGATGTACTTTTAAAAAATCTGAGCTCAGTTCCGATGAGTTAGAAATACCTAACCTTTATCTGATTTCATTGAACACTTAAGTATTATAATCTTTGTTGGCTTGGAATAACAGAGGTATCTTTAGGCTTTTTTTATACAAGAAAGCGTCCGTAGCCGCAGGCAGAAACTAGTCTGACAATAAATATTAGACAAATGAATAACTACTTTGTTTTTCTACCTACTTATAATGTGCGGCAGTAGGATCTGATCTGACTGTTGCAGCTAAAGCTTGTAATATATCTGTTGGACCCCTGGGAATTCTTACTGGTGGTGAAATCCCATCAGAAGACGACGTGCTCTGTGGTAATTTCTGGCCTTCTATAGTATTCAGGCTGCGACACAGGCATGCGAGTCTTGGCCATTGCCTGTAAGGTAGATATAATGAAAATCAAACGAAAATAAGAAAAATCTAACCGACAAAACAAAATACGTATAACTGAATAAATAACCTTTGAATTACGATATTAGAATACATTGAACGTTGCACTGATAACAGCAGCTGAGCTGCAGTATTTCTAGATTTCTAGATTCTAAATGGATCAGAAATCAGAATCTTGGTTTTATTATTTAATCCTTTTCAAACATAACCTCCAAGGCTCCAAATTTGTTTTGATTTCTTAAGGAGGGCTATTTCCAGTGCTGCCAACTCAATTTTCAAAAGAAAGCTAGATCAGCAAATTAAAAAAAAAAAACTAGTAAGGAACTAAATATTTGAACAAAATATACTTGGCAAAAGTTTTGATGGTTTTTTAATCATTAAAAACACCATTACTTATAGATTAAACATTTAATCGTCATCATCGGCTACAAAAGGGAAGCCAATGGCTCTGCCACTTTCAAATGATTTTTACGATGGATACGATGGTTTAATAGATCTTAATAGACCTTTTTTTAGCATAAATTTGCAGTACGAGCAAAACGCTTTGATTGCATTTGTTTTTACTTGTCTTAGCCAACCTTGAAATTCATTTCTGAACTTTTGTGTGTAGGGCCTTCGATAAATATAAAAAAGGAAGGTACTACCTACGTTCTACCAGCGCTCACTCAAAAACTGTACCGTGTCACAGATGAATTTAAAGTTTGGTGTATCTACATAATTATGCGGGAAAATATGTGATGTCTTGGGCTTTGTTTTTTGTTTTAGAGCTATTTGTACACTTGGTGAACGAACACGAGGGCATTGTCGTGGTGTTTTAGTTGAAATCACACACAATCATACGCCGCCGTAGCAAGCACGCGAAACCCAAACACAAAACAAAAAAATAATTTTTCCTTTTTTTTTTCATTTCATTCATTATAATTTTTTGGTGTGGCATAGAATAAAAGTCAGTGCAACATTATCACGCAACGCAAAAGCTGAAATTGAAATATTCTCAAAAAATTTCGATTTTCGTGGGTTTTTTTTGGGAATTTCATTTCTAAGAGATACCCAAAGTGCCATGCCGGTATGCTTTAGAGCTAGATCGTTTTTTTGTAGCTGATGAAGTTGATTTAAAACTAAATCTAGCTCTAAAAACTCTGACTTGGCATTACTGGCTATTTCCACGTAAAAGTAACGTGGAAAACGTTACTTTTACGTGGAAATAGCCTTCTTCAAGAAATACTCACTCACAGAAACTTATAACTTATACCTATACTCTAAGTTATAACTTCAAGAAAAAAAACAAGATCTTTCATCATTATCAGTAGTGAGTGGCAAGTAGTGGTTTTAATCTCTTTGATCACTAATTTAATCATCATCATCGTCAAATCAATGCAACTATTCACAGAATATACGGAATATTAGACTACTTACAAATCTGTGTTGTCTAATTAATGCTTAGAGTATACCTAGAGATGGCATACCTACGAAAAAAACGTGTATACCTAAACTTACCTAGAAACTAAAATGGCTCCTTTCCGTAGTGCTGCCCTTTTGTACCTCGATATTTTTATCGAAACAAGTATTTTTGTGACGATATTTTAGCAGTTTCGTAGTGATTTTATTGTTTTCACCACGATTATGAAACAGAATTCTATAATCATATAGTCATAGAATGCTTTAATTAGAGATACAAAGTATGTGAATGCACGTACCCAACTATGGCTCGACCGCGCTCATGAGACGCAACCACTGAGAAGTTAAGAAAATGAGCTATTATAACAATGGTAATTTTTTCATGTATTTTCCGAGTCAAGACTCATGCGTTTAGACACGTGCCAGACCTCCTTAGAATTAAAGATCAAAGTTCACCAAACCAGTTTATTGAACAGTCTGCAGTTAGCTCATTTGTTTCAATTGTAGGTAAATACTAGTTCTAATTTGTTTATACTATTTGATTCAAATTTTCTTTGTTAATAAACGTTGTGTTCATTTAAGAAAAAAAGGTACCTACTGAAATGAAACAACAAGCTACTTAATTGCAAAATATATTGTTTGTATGCAACAGTGATTTGTGAGATAGTATATTTATATTTGTATAACAATATGGGTATAACAATGTGTAATCTGTATCTATAGCGTAGACGCTATCTATGCTTATATTATAAATGCGAAAGTGTATTTGTTTGTCATTCAGTCACGGCTTAACTAAGAAACCGGAACCTAACTAAGAAAGGATGGAGAGTAACATAGGCTACTTTTTGTCTTAGTAAAATAACAAACTCCCATGGTAGAGTTACATGAATATCCCCCTAGATATTATATGAAATTCGAATTTAACGGGGATGAAACCGCGGGGAACAGCTAGTATTATTTATTATTATAATATAAATCACAAAAAGATAGACACCACATTTTATAAGCAATTCAACAAGTCTCATTCATTTATTATATTAAATCACAAATTTAACACAGACTCCTACATTTTTAATTAAACAAGCAATGTAATCCGTAATCCGTCTTATTCATTTACAGTATAAATCAAAAATTTAACACAGACGCCACCTGTATTTTCGATTGTAGAAGCAATGCAACAGTCTCATTCATTTACACATTTGCAATATACCTACCTAATTCAAAAATTCAACTAATACTACACCTAAATTTTCAATTTTACAAGTACCTAATGTAATCAGTCTCATTCATTTACAGTATAAATCTCAAATTTACATTATTTCTATTAAAGTACTGGATCGCGCTGGCACTAGTGGCTGAAACAAACATGAAGAATAAATTTATAATGCAACATTATTTGTCAGCCTACAGTTATAGACTCTAGAAAGGTACTGGGTAGTTCAACTTTGAAAAAAAATCTAATCTTAAAGAAATTCTAAAAAAAAAGGTGGGCGAAGGTCTGCCTGCGTTGCAGGCAGACCTTCGCCCACCGTGCCACATCGTTTGCGAAATAACTTTATTTTGCATGGAAATAATAAATGTACATTTTAGAGGGGATTTGAAGTATGGCTTTAATATTACTTTGGGTCAGATTTATTTACTTAAAACTTAATATTCATTAATATCAAAATTTAAGCCCTTTGGAAAAATAAAGGTAGTCAAGTTTGTTAATGCATATATGCATTACTTTGCAATAGAAGTTTGTGGGAGTAAGGTCAAGTAAAATACTTACTAAAAAGATTCGTGACGGTACGGCATCCTCTCGCAGTCTTGATAATTAAAGTTCGATTGAAGCAAGTTTCTTCAAAATGAAGAGAACGAACGAAAATATCTTTCGTACCAAACTTCAAATTTGAGTCCAGCCACTTTTTCTTTTACCGTAATTTTCGGGTAACCTAGAACGTAAAAAACCAGTTGAAAATTAATACACTACAATTTACACTTGAAAACATCGATACCTATGAAAAATGCCGTGAAGGACAACACTATCGCCAAACAAACAGTTTCATGTTTTCTTTAATTACACTTCAAACTTACAAAAATAAGCTACATTCGGTATGAATTTTATGTGAACTATTCCTATGAAAGCCAACACATAAGGTATTTATTGTATTATTTGGTAATTTAGCAAAATAAGAATACGTACCGGTGTAATGTTATGTTTGGACGATTTTCACTTGTTTTTAAGCCGCAACCTACCAAACTGCTGTTTGGCATCTTCCTATTAGCATTCTTTCGCTTACTATATAAGTATTCACATGAAAAAGTCCCGAACCCAAATAATTTTAGCATTTTTACTGTAAATGCAACTCTCGTTGACAGTTTACATACCTGAAAGTAAAATGGCGAACCGGCCTCAATCATGCTTTGCTATGACGTCACGTTTCAATGTTGCCAAAAATAGGTTTCGCACATTATATTGATGTCTCTTTTTACATTGGTTATTGTAGGTAAGATAAAACGAGATAGCTATAAGTTTATGAGTTCAATATCGATTTAGATCATATTTGTATAACCGAAAGTTCCTATAGAACAATACGCCGTCTCTATATACCGATACTCTAAGAATTAATGTCACTGCACTCCACCTGACTCCACCATTTTGTTGTTGTGTTTTGCTTTTCGATTTTGTGCGTATTCCATGCATAAATATTGAATTTACAACAGGATTTCGTTGTTATTATGACTAGACATGCAAGAAACTGCACAGCTGGAGCTGTGTACACCTATCACGAGAAGAAAAAAGATGCTGCTGCCTCAGGATACGGCACACAGAACGAAAGAGTTGGCAAAGACTCAGTGAAAAGTTTCGACTGCTGCAGTTTGACTTTGCAGCCTTGCAGGAACCCTGTGGTAACAAAAGATGGTTATTTATTTGATAAAGAAGCAATTTTAGAGTACGTTATAACCAAAAAGAATGAATACACACGGCTAGTGAAGAAATACGAGAAGCAGTTGAAAAAAGAAGATGCTGAGAAAGCAGAGCTCGCTGACGCTGAAAAAGAGGCAAATCTGATCAAATTCATGAACAGAGAGAAGAATATTTCAAGCACCAAGGTATCATCGTCAAACACAACATCTGGTGTGCCAAGTTCATCATCAACTTCAGTATCAAATTTGGCCAATGGCAAAGATAAACAACTTCCTAGCTTCTGGATCCCATCACAGCTACCGGATGCTAAAATATCTAAGATAACTAAACCAGATCCGACAGTTTACTGTCCAATTAGTGGAAAGCCCTTGAAAATGAAGGACCTGATTGAAGTTAAATGGACATTAGTGAATGATCGGGATGACAAAAAGAGTTTAATTGCTAAAGAGAACCGATACATGTGTCCAGTAACACATGATATACTGAGCAACTCCGTGCCATGTGCTGTGATCAGGTGAAGTTCTTAATTATTTGTACACAGTGTAATAAAAAAGACAACAAATCATTATAATAAATAACCCTATTGATTTCAGGACAACGGGAGATGTCGTCACTCTAGAGTGTGTTGAAAAGATCATCAAAAAAGACTGGCTGCACCCATTGACAGGGGATAAGTTAAAGGAGAAGGACATTATCCCCTTGGAAAGAGGTGGCACTGGATATGCTTTCACAAATGATAACTTACAAGGCAAAAATGAAAGACCTGTGCTCCAGGCTTAGAATAAATTATTTAATTATTTAAAAACTCATGAATTGCCTTTGATGCTAAGCATATGAATAAACATAGATAACATTAAGAAATGCTTTTTCCTTTGAGAAGAATAACTTCTTTGAGCAGGCATGTGGTCCTACAATGTGCATCCCCTTATACAATTGCAAATCATACACTCCTTGGCTGTGTTATGGTTATGGTGGTGGTACTCCCTGTAAGCATTTGGACAACATTTGGTCCATTATGCATTGTGTATGCTAGCATAGCCAGCCTAACTCTGTCCAGAAGTGCAGAATCTTCCTGGGGTCTTCACAGGCTTCGCGGAGTGACTTCGGCAAGTTGAGGATGTCTGTTATTCCCTGGCATTCCAGGATTATGTGGGCAGCTGATTCTTAGTCACTGAGGCAACCTCTACAAAGAGGGCTGTCTGTCGCTCCGATGGTGAATAGGTGTTTGTTTAGTGGGCTGAGTGTCCTGTTATTGTACCTATTACCAAGAGACATTGTATCAGCCACATCAATAAACGCCTTCAAGAATAAACTCGACAACTGGATACGAGACAAAAATAACTAACAAAAAACGCAATAACTAAATTCGACATTGTCTGTTAAAGACACATCAGCCACAGGCTTCTCGTCTATTAATAAATTGTTCCCACCAGGATACGCAGGTCCGATCTCGTCGTGCCGCGTGTTAAACACCGTCCACCTATTAGGCTTTCGATAAAAGTAAAAAAGGCAGATGAGGCATTACCATCTCGTAAGTGGATGGCTCAAGTTAGGTACAACTATGTTCCCTTACCTCAGTCAGTCGGACCGGCGGCGCGGGCGCTGGCATTTGTGTTTCGCGTGCTTGCTACGACGTATAATTTTGTGTGATTTTTTTACTTTTATCGAAGCATAGAACTGCAAAAGATAGAGCGAAGTGGAAAAACTTGGAAGAGGCTTTTACCGCCCTAGGCGGTCCATACACAGAACTTGATAATATAGATTAAAACAAGTTATTCAAAGTTAATTTTACTTATTTATTATATTAATTCAAGAAGTTTTAGTTAGTAGGATTTTACTCATTTTTCAATTTTGCTCATTGTATTGTGTTTAAGTATAATAAAGCCGTTTTTATTTTTTCTTCATTATAAGTCTATGGGACAAATCTCGCTCAGAGGGATTTCTACCTTAATCTGCTTGTTACTCTATTTAGGTAGTAAATTCAATATTAAGAAACCTACGTTTAACGCTTCCTTGTGTCATGCATGTCTCATTAATAAAGTGCTGATTTTGTAAATAAAATTGTTAATTGTTGTATAACTCTATAATCATGAAAATAAACTTAAAAATAAAAAAAAAATATAATTATTTCTACTCTAACACTAATTTTTCCCTATTATGAACTATGAAATGAGAAGAGATCGAGTTGAAAGTCCACATTTGTTCTGATCTCAGACCCTGGGAATGATAGGCTATCATTTCCGAATGTGTCCAAAAAGTTTAATACTGATGATTCATCATGGTTATCACTGGGCTGTAAAACTGCTTTTGGTTCAATATCAGCATTGAGAGTTTTTATTTCATCATCCTTTACATGAATAAGTGAAGGCTCAATCACTGTATTAGATTTGCCAAAGCCATCTTCAGATTTTTCATCATTGCTTCTGTTTAGAATCCAATCTTTGAGTTCCTTGTCAAGGATGAATGATTCTTTTACTGCTGATAAATCTTCATCTCTGAATATTTCACCCAGTGTATCATCCCCCACCAAATGGTCTGTTGTGTCTTCATTGTTCTCTGTCTTATCTTCTAAATTATGATTAGTTTGTACAGTCGGCACATGATTGAAATGTTCTGTCATGTTATCATTATTTTCTAAGGATGGTTCATGAACTTTATCAACAGTTTCAATTGATCGAATTACTTGATTTTCATACTTAGCCAGTACTTCAGGATTGATTTGGAATTTCCGAAACACTGTAGAAGTGGGCTTTATAGGGGATGATCTTATATCAAAATGAGCACTGTGAAATTGTAAATGATTGTTCTTTTGATTTTGTTCTTCTAAATTAGCAATAGTAGTAGCGATTTCTTCTAAATTAGCGGTATCTGGTAATAAACTAGTTGGGTCTGTGAGGTAACTATTTGGCTCTGTGTCATGAGGCAAACTTAATGACTTCGATTCGTCTACTTTCATTGGATTTTGTTCAAAGTTGCACTCTTCATTAACTAAATGAGAATCAGCCTTATGTTCAGCACCCTGTGGGTTAATAATTGCACTATTTTCTGAGCATGAAGAATGAGGTAGATCGACAAAATCGTCCAATCCTAACTCTATAAATGCTTCGTTATTTTCCGAGGTAAGCCGCATTCTTTTGACGTTTTCTAGTGCGTTCTTTTGCTGTTTCTGCTTCCAAACACGCTTATTTACAGTGGGCCATTTCTCAACAGAATTTATTCTAGCACAGTCGTCAATTTCTAGTTCTGAGGTAGGTATTTTAGTGACAACCGGTAATTCTTCTTTCATGGTCGCCCAAGTTTGGTTAGCAGCCGTGTCAGGTTCGACTTTAGGTGGTGGTGGTGGCGGGTTATGTCGACAGTATCCTTCAGTGTTCTTGACGCAATCCAAAGCACTGATGTCCAGAGCATACTTGCCAGGGAACAATCCCAGAATACTGGAACAAATTACATTAATCAGCTATGGTGGTATGTCTCAAGGCGGTATATTAGGTCCTTTATAGTTTCTCATATACATAAATGAACTTAAGGGAGCAACAACATTTCCTATCCGCATTGGCGTAACAAACACCTTATCTACTTGCACAATGAGGACTTATCAGTTAGATCTTAATTTCGGAAACTAATAGAAAAGCACACGAGACAGTTGTCGATCCCGTATGATATCTTATCATAAACATACCCAGCCACATCCTCACTGACAGTGCATTCCTGAGCTTTTTCGCTATTCTTCATAAAACAAGGCATTAGCGAGCGCAGTTTCACAACCAATTGCTGCAACTGTTGCAGAAATATGTTACTACGGTCCGCCTCCGCACCACTTAACACAATTGCCAAAAGGCAATGGAACAGGTTTGAGTGGATCTTGGAAGGTATGTGTGTAGGGTGGCTCTCGTAATGCTTTTGGAGACGGTACAGGCTGTTGAATTCCTGAAAAACAAAAATGTCGTTAATTCAGAAAAGGTGGTGACGAGTTAGAATTTTTAGATTATACATAAAATGGAACATAGAAACTCTTGGGTAGAGACATTGTACAGACACTCGCACGCCCGTTCCGTCCACGTCAATATTGTCCAAGTGAGCATGAGCTCACTTTGGACAATATTGACTTGACTATATAGTGACCCGAGAGCTGGTGAGTATCTGGCGCAGCGCATCAGCATTGCTATACAGCGGGGAAATGCAACTAGCGTCTTGGGCACGCTTCCGACTGGTATCGATATGGATCAGTTGAGCTACCTGTAGATTGTTTGCAACAGTCTGCAGTAAGCTCAATTGTTTCAATTGTAAATACTAGTTTTAATTTAATTCTATTATTTGATTGTAATTTTCTTTGTTAATAAAGATCTATATAGTTATTACACTATTTTATACTACTCTACTCATTTAAGTAGAACCTGTTTTTTTTAAAGTAATCCTTCACATAATATTATCTATCACATTTTCTTCATTTCTAAAGAGAAAATGTACTTACAACTGCGCACTGGAAGCATGAGATTACGGTAGTTTTCTTTTTTGGCTTGTGAGGTGATTTCTCCGGCAATACTGGCTTCGGTAGCTTTACCTTCCTACCGCTTCGGGTGACTTTAGTCTGAAAGGACAATAATTGTATTACATGGTATGTGTTACACTAACAGAAAATAGGGAGTACAGCTGAAACGGCGCATGGCGTAGATAAAATCGAAAATAGCCTACTAGCTTCTGCCTGCAGTTTCTCACGCGTTTTACCAGGATAGAAAGTAGCTTAAGTGTTAAGGCATTCACTGCCCAGCAGGCTCGGCCGGCGTCACGCGCTGCAGCACAGTGGGCACCTGGGCACCCGAATGTCGGTATTATTAAAACGTCCTCAGTCAGAGGACTATGCTTAAGTAGCGATGTTCTGTGGCGTCAACGCATAGATATGCTTGAGTAACGTTTATATACATGGTGAGTTTTAATTATTTAGTTATTAAACCGTGAGTGTAATCGAAAAGTCATGTAAGGTGCTACGTGGTAGATAAAAAAAAGTTCTGCATAAAAAAATGACGGATTACTTTTAGTTTTTCTGGAAAAGTGAGATTTATAGTATCTAGCTAGTATCACTTGTAGCTTCTCCATAAACTAAAATTTCAATTTCAATTACATCTAAGGTTTTTATTTATTATAGTACTCTGGGTAATTTCTAAGAAATTAATAAATCCCAAAAATTTACGATCTCGACGGGATTCGAACCCGCACCTTCCCCTTCAGCGCAGGGTTGCTCTTTTTCCAACTAAGCTACGTGATCTTATCTCGCCGACCCGAAAGTCAAAAGTAAGTCAAGTAAGTGCCGAAAGAACTCCCAAAGATTTTCGGGTCGGCGAGATAAGATCACGTAGCTTAGTTGGAAAAAGAGCAACCCTGCGCTGAAGGGGAAGGTGCGGGTTCGAATCCCGTCGAGATCGTAAATTTTTGGGATTTATTAATTTCTTTCAATTACATCATTTATCTTTAGGTATAATAATCTCTAGAAATAAACTACAATTTTAGTTGTTTTACCTACCTTGCTTTCTGCTTCTTGTTCATCTAAAATTTGCTTCTGAAGGTTCATAAACTTTTCTTCAGCAGCTTTCTTCATATTCAATTCTTTCTTTATTTCCTCTTTCTTAGCTTCAGCTTTTGCTTTTATTTTCTTAGCTTCAGCTATCAGCAGTTCTCTCTTAGCTTCCGCCTTTAGCATGTTCTCTTTTTTTAGTTCTTTAAGCTTTTCTGCTTTTGCCTCAGATATAATTTTATCTCGTTTCATACTTTTTATCAGTAATTTTTTTTCAACGTTTTCTGTTTGTACTTCTTGGGCGTATTCATTTTTAATTGATTCCCTGATTTCTTTTCTCAATTCTTTCTTAATCATGTTTTCTATTCTTGCAGCTTCCATAAGTTTGTGTCGAGGGACCTTATTTTTACCAACAACAGTCAGATCTCTTGGGGAAAGTACTCTGAAACGTAGATATAGACGTACAAAAACGCATGCCAGTATGTAGCCTATATTTATTTATTTATTCTATGTGCACGAAAAATTTTTATTAATAAAACATTAAACTAGAAAAAATATGGCAAAGGCGAGCTTAACCCTAAAAAGAGTTCTCTTCCAGCAAACCTTATTGGGAGAGAGAGACAAAGTCTATATCTCATATCTTAATCATCTTGTGTTACTCTGAGGTCCAACAAATTCTTACAGTTCTAGATTTTACGATAGTTACTTACTTGTAAATAAATTTAGTATTGGTAACAGGATCATAGGTAGGTTCTGGTGCAATTTTATCAGGATTACTGAATATTTTGAGGGCTTGGGTCACCATCTGCACTTGATCTCCACTAAGCTCATTGAGGCTGTAAAATTGCACAATACTAAATAATTTACTTACTTACAATATTGTGCACTTTCTCTCCAAATAATGCCATTTAAGTATTTATTCAACACAAAAGAACCAGTACTTTAACTGTAGTCTTTAACTAATAAGCAGTGTTGATAAAGGTTTTCCATTCTACAAACATCATCATCGACATAAAGGGTGGTCGGTGTTAAGGTATTCTATTACAGTAACCCATGCTTACTTTCATTCATAAATAAATATTGATTGTTATCTTTTAAAGGACTTCAGGTGGTTGGTCACGCGTGAAAATTAAAATAGTATTTTTTTTATTTTTGACGACCTCTGTGGCGCGGTGGGCGAAGGTCTGCCTGCGACGCAGGAGGTTGCGGGTTCGATTCTCTCCTCGGGACAAATGTGTGTACTATCTGCAGACATTTATGGACCTGTAACTTGAAGTTATCATTAAATGATTTGTATTTGTATTTAAAATAGAAGGTTCCTAAAAACGGCAAAAAAATCACGTTTGTTGTATGGGAACCCCCTTAAATATTAATTTTATTCTGTTTTTTAGTATTTTTGTTATAGCGGCAACAGAAATAATCATCTGTGAAAATTTCAACTGTCTAACTATCACGGTTCATGAGATACAGCCTGGTGACAGACGGACAGCAAAGTCTTAGTAATAGGGTCCCGTTTTTACCTTTTGGGTACGGAACCCTAAAAATGAGTAAAAACTTCCATCAAAAACGTTGTCTAGCCTTTGTCTTTAAGAAGAATAGGTTACCTGTGATCCCTATTAACAGAATAGGTTACCTGTGATAAGTCTCGCCTAATTTCAATAGTTGAACTGATGTATTTTTAGTGGGCAATGATGGTGCTGCGGCTAAAACTGTACCAGGCACTGTCGGTACATTTATTGGCACTTGCACTGTGGCAGTGGTTACAGGGACGGTAACTGGAATAACTGTTGTTACACTGAAATTTAAGAATTGGTTGGTTAGATACAATACAATAATAATGCTAGACAATTCACACAGCATCATCTAGCCCCAAACGAAGCAGGGTTTGTATTAGTGATATAAAATTATTAGCCTATTAGTGTATCCCATAGCTGGGCAGCCTTCCCTTCATGAATCTTGACCCAGATACAGTGCATGTCAGAATTAAGTATCCCTCTTGTCTAAGAGAGGTAGAGATAGGGGGATACTTAATTCTGACATGCACAGCACATAAAAAAAGATATGTTTTTCCTGATGCTGATTAATGTGTAATAGTGTATGAAAGTTATTTATTGCAATTAATTATGGTAAGAGAATACTTACATATTATCTTTTGGTTTATTATTCTTTGGCTGGGGAACCCGTTCAATGCGATTGTACCTAGTCTTAAGAGCTACATCCTTAAGCTTAACAATTTTACTGTCTAAGTTTAATCTTGTATTGTTTTGCGTAGTGTATGTCACGCTACTTGAGATACCATTGGAATTGATCAAGGTAGCATTCGGTTTTACTACAATACTATTCATCAAATACTGCTGCTTGAGAGTATCATTTTTAGGCTGTAAAAAACTGGCTAGTTTCAGGTTATTGCCGATAGCACCGTTTTCTTGTTTCTTTAAAATACGCGGCTTGGTGTTGCTACTTGCGAGGGCCTCTATGTTACCGCTACTCTCGTAAAAAGCTTTCAGGTTATCACTCACAGGTTTCGGTTCCTCAACATTACTTTGAGTTAGGAAGTATGATTGAACCTGCAAATAGTCATAAATTAATAATAATAACTTACAATAGTTTGGTAAATACGCAAAATGTACACAAAAATTACCTGGGAGGCACCTGCGTCTTGTATCAAATAAACAGGCGTATACTGACACGAATTCACCACAAAACTATCTGGCATAGCATTCATTTTGTACGTAGATTATTTCTTAGAGCTAAACACACTACATTTAAACGAAATTCGATAAATTACGGATAAAAACAAAATGAGCAATTTACACCCCCTCGATGTTGACAAATTGCATTTTTTTTTCTTCTTGAAATGAACACAGATAAAAATGGCCGAAGAACCAAACATCAAGTAACGCGATCGATACCATAAACTACAAACGTACTTTACTTTGGAAAAGGCAAAACGCTACTCCGCCAGCTCTTCTGTCGATGATTTCACCCTATGAAGCTTCTACTACGACAACTCAAAGAAATTATATATATTGTTAGTGTCAATGTCAAACAGCTGACTGCATTACATCTCGGACTCTATCTATTGGCTTTCTGGCTTTGAGTTGAGTAGTGTATGAATTCTTCTCTTTCACTGCAACAAATATTGTTTTGTTTCTCTTTGAATCTCGATCAGTGTTCTCCTGAGTTGTTTGAGGATTTTATTTAAACTGCAAGCATTGGAAATAAATTTATGTGTGATTCGATTAGTGTGTGCTATCTTATCGTTCCTTCGGATTTAACATTTGTTGATAAGTTTTAGAACCTGCCTGTTTCGTTCGAAACCTACTTGTTGTAGTTTAGAATCAATCTCGACTGAAATACGTCGTATTTTCTAATAAAGTGCTTGTAAATTTTCGTAAAGGATGAACTTGTCGTTTGCGGGTTGTGGTTTTTTGGGAATATACCACGTAGGAGTGGCAGTGTGTTTTAAAAAGTATGCGCCTCATCTGTTGATAGGCAAGATTTCTGGAGCCTCTTTTGGAGCATTATCAGCATGTTGTCTACTTTGTGAACTTCCTATAGGTGAGTCTTAGCGATCGTCAACTCTATACTTACAGATAAATAATGGATACAAATTAGATGTATAAATAGTATTACTTAATATTGAAATAGTTGGAGCTAAAATTAATAATAAAGGGGATATTCAGTAAAAACTATAAATTCATTCAATAAATGAAGTTATTCATGGGTAAATGATGAATGTTTAAGTTACTGAGATTATAATTATGCCATATTATTGAATGGCCTTATATTTTATAAGATAAGAATCCATGGAGATCTCAAGCTTACAGGCTTACGATCAACAGTGATGTCATTTTAGTATGTATCATCATTCATCACTAAACTCAAGTACATATTGTAAATACTTAGCTGTTTAAAGTAACTAATATTGTATGTTTTTACATTTACTCAAATATGAAACTAAACATTATAAACATTGCTGATCCTTCTTTTTATCAAATAATTTGTTTCTTGAATGTTTATTTGTTTTGGCACCTTAATCTAACGATGTATTCAATGTCAAAGGCCAAAGTCATAGATGGCACATCTCATATTGTACTAACTAAAAACTCAGTGGCTAAATTTCCATAAATATCTTATGAAATGTAGTGTAATTTTAATCTAGTCTAGTAATTATCAAGTATTATATTATTAAAAATACCCTACTTGCCAAGAATAGCCATTGGCATATGTCAATCCTCCGGACATTGCTTTGATTGTGGATATCTTACTCATGAGATATAATGTATACATATCTTTTAGTATTTAACCCTTTATCTCTACCCAATAGGTGAAATCACAAGTGACCTGCTCCGTGTAGTCGGAGAGGCTCGAGCAGGTTCACTAGGACCATTCAGTCCCTCCTTCAACATACAAAATGTATTACTTGAAGGAATGCAGAGGTACCTACCTCCTGATGTCCATAAGATCGTCAGCGGAAAACTTCACATATCTCTCACCAGGGTTTATGATGGAAAAAATGTTATAGTATCAGAATTCCCAACCAGAGAAGATCTCTTGCAGGTATGTTGTTCCTGCTGAATTTGATTAGTTTAATCACTATATTATGAAGGTGTAAAATATGTTTGTTTATGAGTTTGTTTGCGGCAAGCTGAATGCAGGGCATTATAGTAACCATCATCATTACCCAACCTGAGTTCACCCACTACTGGGTATAGGCCTCTAAACTTCTGTGGCACTCCACATGGTCCTGTGCCAATCACATCCAGGTTCCCCCCACGGTGATAAAGCATACATTCAGGGACAATGTGTTATTAAGGGAGGGGGTCATATCTGGAACCTCTGTTCCTATTTTGAAAATTCTTTCATTAACAGCTACATCATTCCTGATCCTGAGTGACATAGGCTATGTTATAAACATGTACGGCGTGAGCGAAGCCGCAAGCAGTAGCGAGTTATTATGAGTCATAGGACAGAAAAGTGGACAATAATCACCTTAACTTAAACAGTGTACAGATAATTCACCTTGTTCATTAAAAGGCACAATCTATGTTATCAACAAATGATATGCTTGCTACTGATAAAACTGATTATCAGATTAAAACATCAAACAGGATTTGCTGCAATATACTGGTAACAATGCAGTAGGTACAGTACAATGTTTTGGCATTCAGTATGCCCATTCATTATGTTAATATGACATTGTGATATCCTTCATTGATTTATTTTTTGAATGTCGCTAGAAAATGTAGGTACCTACTTAAGTTTCGAAAAGGCTACCTCTACGTTTTAAGGTGAAGTCACTCCCAAAATCCACGTTTTGACTACAAAAAAATATGGCAAGAAAACATTGTCTTTTTTATTATTTTTTGATAAGCCTCAAAACGTTACGATTCTAGTAGATCTAGCTATGGGAGTCGAAACACGATAGACTAAAGTCGACTAGATACTAAAAAACCGCAGTTTCTAACTAAATAAAAAAAAAATTGCTAGTAATTTAACATACTTCAATGAAATTTCGTCTACGTATTACGTATACGATTAGACGATTACCTATGTTTTTATTTTTTTGCGAAAGAGTTAAGTATTTTAGAGCAAAAGCCAAATTTATAAATTAAGACAAGTGAAATTCCGCGCGCGACTCTTGCACACTGCTGCTGGACATAGGCCTCCCATGAGCGCTGTAGCGCCCTGTCTTCAGCTTGTCAGATGTCAGTATCAAAATGCTTTTGTCTCGTACTACATAACGGGTCCAAATCGAGAATTTTCAAAATCGGTTCAGTAGATGCAAAGTCTACAACCTCACAAGCTCACAAACTTTACCTCTTTATAATATTAGTATAGATACACATTCTATTCTATTCCATGTGCGCGGGACATATTTTTTGTGCTCAAGTGCGTGCACAAACACACGTGCAGTCTATATCCTCACTCGCATGATGAGAGTAGGGAATATCTGATTAGGTATTTATCTGATGTAGCTAAATAGTATGTAGCTGATGATGTTTTTAAAGACCCATCGTATTTTAGGCGCTGCTAGCGTCATGCTTCGTACCAGTATTCTCCGGCATGCTGCCGCCTCGTTTCCACGGTATCCGGTACATGGATGGAGGCTTCAGCGACAACCTTCCAGTCCTGGACGAAAACACCATCACAGTCAGTCCTTTCTGTGGCGAGAGTGATATCTGCCCGAGGGATTTGAGCTCACAGCTGTTCCATGTAAGGATTCAATTTCTTTGTATGTTAAACCTGTTAGCGTTCTTGTACCCTGATAACCTCGCCAGATCTTTTAAGGAAATATAGCCTACCATGAAAGTTATATTCGTTCCGAATGAATAGATATTTTCCAAAGAACCTAGTTATTAGCCTACGTTTCTTTGATATCTTCTAGCTAGATTTTCGTGGTGAATTTTCAGCCACATCGTCACTTACCATCAGTCGAGATTTACCAAAGGTCTATTCACTATAAAAAATACAGAGAATACTCGTACTTAAGTACCTAAGTTGAATGTTAATAAAGATTCAACTCGGGTACTCTTTTAAAAGTTTATAATTAGGTAAGTATTTCATTTAGGTGACTTAAACCAGTTCGCATTACTTATATTTGGATGGAAAATTTAACTTAGGAACATACACAGCCCCATTTATCCTTACTTTAAAAAAAACTTAAACTTTTGTAAACTTTTTTCGTTCCCAGTTTTTCGCAGATTCGTGTTTTAAAATTGAACAATTATTTGGTTTAAAACACGTATTAAACAATGTTTAAATTTAAAACACGAATCTTCTTTGTGACATGTTTATTCTCGCGTGGGAAAGTCAATAGAAATCTAGCGAGAGTGTTATCATCTCTTCGTGCATTAGTATCATGTTTTTAAAGGATTTTAAATTCAGTTAAAAGAAAAAGGCCATGCGAGGGACAGTCGAACTATACAACTTGTATCCGTCAACAGATAAACGTAGCCAACACCAGCATAGAGTTATCAAAGCAGAACATGAATCGTTTCGCTCGCATTCTCTTCCCTCCAAAGCCTGAAGTTCTCAGCAACATGTGCAAGCAAGGCTTTGACGATGCGCTGCGTTTCCTGCAACGGAACAACTTGATATCATGCACGAGGTGTCTGGCGGTACAGTCGACTTTTCAACTGCAAGATATGTTGGATGATACCACATATGAGTATGACCCCGAATGTGAAGAATGCAAGACGCATAGACAGGTGAGGACTAGCAAGTAACTTATATATAAACTCAGTAGTTTGGAAGATATTAGATAATAGAATAGAAAAAACTTTATTTGTCACTCGTACAAGCAGGAACAAACATTTATAAAAGAGACACAGAAATAAACAACTTGCTCGAGTCACAAAAAGGTCCTTGTCTCAGCATAATGTTAGTGGCGTTTGCAACCAACGCTGATCTTCCGACAAGACCGGTGACGTCACGGAATATAAAACAACTTTAAATTGACTACAGACTACGGAGGTGTCGAAATACATACAAAAATGTCTTTAAAAAAATTGCCCTAAATAGACTTAAATATTGACATCCGGCGGAGTTGATTTGAGGTAGTATAGGCCTATACTAACTCAAATCAACTCTTAAAGAATTTATATACAGAACAGCTGGTAAGTACTATGCCAACATGTATAAAAATTTACATACAAAACATCCAGGTAGGTTACTAGCAAGACCATTAAAGGGTTAAGTCGAGGTCGAGTTACATTTGTAGTTATTCGAAAAAATTCATTACATCCATGTACAGTACTTGCTTATTTATTTTATTCGGAGAATAAACAGTTGTACATACTATTTATGTAAACTTACATGTAAACTATTAACTATTAATATATCCTCGCGTAACTAAAAAAAAACAGCTTGCTAGCGGAGGAAAAATTAATAATTTGTAAGGTAACGTCCTGGAATATGGGGTTAAGTAAACGCAGACATCAAAACAGGCTAAATATTACCTGAGGTTATATTTATGAAAGTAGATTGTTATTCCAATTCCAACGCTCCTCAGATAATACTCAATATTTGTATCGCAATCATGTTGTACATGGGATCTTAAAGATCTTAATGATGGGCGACTTCATTAAATTTGGGTTGACGGTCCACGCAGTTAATCTAACGAAAAAGAAAAAAAAACAGCTGGGTGCTGAATAGGGCTCTTTGCGAGTAGGTATATTGCACTTAATACAAACGTGAGAACGTTTTAGATTTAGTAATCGGTAAATGTATATTGATGCCGATATCGCCTAAATTAAACTTATTTCATAGGACGAAACATATTGCCGTCCCTTTCATAACGATCGGAATCAAAAGGATAGCAACATTTTTAGTGACGTAAAAAAACGACACATTTTGTTGATTAAAATAAAATTGAAATGAGTGATATTCACGTGTACATTTTGTCATTGTGGCGATCTTTGGAGAGGCATATGTCCAGCAGTGGACGACTTTCGGCTTAAATGATATGATACCTTTTTCACACAGTATAGTTTTCGGCAAATATATTGTCCTGTGACGGGCAGCATGAGATAGGTACACCTTTAGCTGTCTCGCTCTTTCATTGTTTGAATCATAAAAAATCAATGAGTAATCGACGCAACTGTCCAGTCCAGACGGTAGCTGCCTACCAATTTGTCCTTAGAATTACGTCTTTGCATCTTTGTCACGTGGTTCGCCAGAGGACAAGAAGGACGGTTATTATTCTATCCGGTTCATATCTTTCAAGGATATTCTAATCTGTAGATTATAGTAAGACAGTGTGTTTATTGCAAATTGTAGGTAACTGCAATATCTGTCATTCATTCCAATTGAACCTTGGACTTGCAATATGATGATAGTGGCGTCATCCAATTAACTTTTCGCGTGCTCTACCGGAAAATTTATTGCTTACAGTTGTTTAAACAAAACAATAGGTAAATATTATGAACAATAGAGACATTGGACTGAAAACAAACATGGTAGATTATTTGTTATGTGAATAGTTACTGCACGCCATTGAATGGCGTGCAGTAACTATTCACAAATAAATTCTCGAACACTGTAAAATAAAGATTCTCTTCCCCACATTCTGAGAAGGTTGATAATAAATTAGAAACTTTTGTGTTTTAAGTTAGTACGTGGATTCCAAGTCAAAGTCGATCGCTTTTTTATTTCTTTAGGCTAACATAATAAGCACTTGGACAAGTCCAACCTTTCTTCAAGTTCAAATATTGAACCATTTGACCCCACGATGGCGATGGTTCTCATAGGTGGGTATCTGGGACATCTGGAGATTTTTATTACTTAGAAATATCTAAACGGCTCAACTAACAAACAAAACAATAACTAAATTATATAATTCATCGAAGCTGCCGAAGCGTATTGATCGAAAAACTTGTCAACTTGTCCGAATGCTGACTGGGTTAATGACTACACCTAGCATCGACAAAGTGTAGGCTTAAACCACACAAAGGAATGACGAAGGATCGCCTTTGTCCTAATTTTGCGAAATAAAATCATACTATATAATTATTTTGTAATTTCTTTTTTCAAGTGCCACCGTCTTTTTTGTTCTTACATGTCCAGTCCATCCCAAGGTCGCCTGGAAGAGATCGCTCATCATAGCGATACCTTTACCTTTGTACTTCTTCTCGTAGCATTTATTTCTGTACTGTTTTCTGTGTTTGTGTGGTACAATAAAGTATTGTCTATTTATCATTGCAAAACATTTTTTAATTTAATAACTGTGGTATTCATTTTTAAACAGGATGCCTTAGTGGACGATCTACCGGACACCGTGATGACCATATTCCAAAACGCAATAGACTCTGCCAACCACGGAATAGTCAACTGGGTGATGCGTCAACGAGGGGTCAGATACTTGACGCTCCTGGCTCTACCGTACAGGGTGCCTATCGACATTATGTATGCTACGTTTACCAAGTAAGTACAATTTATTACCTAATAAAGCTAAGGGCAGACACCTACTAACACTAGCACCGCTACCTAATTTATTGGGCAGTGTGTAATGCCTTTCATTAGCTATTTTAATGCTTTAGTCATAGTTTTATTTTATATAAAGGTAGTATAGACAGAGATGCGAAAACAGAGAGTGTGGGCCACCAAGAGCAACTTTGCAATTAATGTCATAAGATAAAATGAATAAATAAATAATAATTAAAAATAATAACAAATAATTTAACAACAATCACCTAAGGTAAAGGTAGCTATATTGTTGTTACATCAGGTGTTGCCTATTAATATCTAATCTAGAAGATACAATCAATAATAATTCAAAATAATAACAATTTAGTGCTTGGAAGAATAAACCCAAACTGGGAGACCATTTTTGCGGGAAAGCGCCATTGTTTGACAATTCTCGGCTAATTCTTCTCAGATTTTGGGCCATAATAACACAAATAAACAAAATATTTAGATAGTTTTGACCATCGCTTGCAATATCATTTTTTTTCTACAAGTAAAGCGCTTAGAGTGAAGTAGTCATAGTGGTTGCACTGGTGATACTTACGTTACGTGCTTGATCCACTGCCAGAAAAAAAATGTTTTTTTTAAACTTTCGCGATTAGTTGACATAATATTATAGATTACTTATCGGGTATTTGTCGCTGTAACGCGGTTGAAACGTTGTTGGGGAAAATAAAACAAAAGGTACGCGATAAATACCCGAAAAATTATCTATAATCTGAAAATTACAATCAAAGTATTGATAGCATCAATACTTTGATTGACTAAACAATATATTTAACTTGTTTTTCTTGCCATATCATGTAACATGTTAATTGCTTGGAAGTTGGGTTTTTGGTATTGCAATTAGGGCAAGTATCCTGGGGCGTCAAACCGGGCTTTACCCTTTATCGTGATATTTACCATGATTGTTTTGCTTTTAGTGCTGAAATTAAGAATTTCAGCACAGTTGCATCCGCGTATCGAATCACTATTTCGTTATTATTTAGCCTTAGTATCAATAACCGTTATACTTCCAAAAATTTTAACCCAACACGGGTTTTATCCTATCTATCTGTCACACCAGATTTTTTTAACTATTAACTATTGTCAGGTTAAAATACATCAGTATTATTTTCTCCTCTGCAATCACATAACTACCGTGTAAAAACCAATTCCTAAAACTATTTCTATTAGAATAATTTATTTTTATCATTGAAGATTACTATGCACCGATTTTTCTTTTTATAGTTCTTTACTACTTAACATACATCTATATATATGTAGGTATAAGCCATACCGTGCTATGAGAATTTACTTCCTCAATCTGATGCACACTGAGTCTCTGACTATGGGACTATATTTGTAAATACTATTTAACGGGTATTTATCGCGTTTATTTACCTTATTTTCCCGACGTTTCGACAGGTTTACACACTGTCGTGGTCACGGGATGAACGTAACTCGAGTACAGTTACGTTCAGATCGCGTAAATAAAATTATGGGACTATAGGAACCACATTGGAACTCTTTTCTAGGACGCATATTTTAGGAGTGTCATCATCATCATCAGCCTATAGTAGTCCACTGTTGGACATAGGCCTCCCCTAATGAGCGCCATAGCGCCCTGTCTTCAGCTTGACGCATCCAGCATCTGCCAGCAGTCTTTCGCAAATCATCATCCCACCTGGTCGGAGGTTAGGAGTGTAATCTCTTGTAATTGATTATTGATAATAATCTTAATCTTAATCCTTGTGATCGCATTGTTACATATTCCAATTTACTAAAGTTCTTTACTTTTTTACTGTAAACCTGGAAAGTTTTCGTATCTTTGCATGTCTGCATATTTGTGCGAGTGTAGAGTTTTAAAAAATGAATAATGTAGGACAATTCACACGCTCTGCGTTATCTTGTCCGAAGCTAAGAAGCACCCGTACTCGTAAAAACGAAACCGAAGTTTTTGATTCGTTCTCGTGCAAACTCTTGCATAACAACAACAAGCGACATAATAGTTTATTTTGCACGAAAACGAATCAGAAACTTCAATTTCCTGTTTCGACCAAGCCCCCAGTGTTATGGGTTATTGTGAGTTGTTATGGGTACCTACAAGATTATTATGTTGATATATATATTTACTATACATACACAAAAACGATAACCAAAATCTTGGTAGAAAGTTAGATTTTCTTTGTATAATAAAACATATATCTATGTATGGGTTGTAATAAGCGTATCAGTTATCTAGTACCCATAACACAAGCTCTGCTTACTTTCGCTACGCACCCGGCCTACCAAGACTACCCCTGGTGGTACCGGTAGGCCGGGACAAAACCCTACCACCAAAATAGTGCTGTCCTAATAGGTACCATTTAACAGTGCAAAATTTACTTACTACTAGGTTAGCATAAACATGAAGGAACTATGTACATTTGATTTTACCAGCGAATCTCGAATCAACTCTGTATCTCCAATCAATTTCTGCTCTCCTGGTACTTTGGGAAGTTTTGGTGCTAGATGACGCTGTGTATATTGTCCAGCGATATTTATTTGTAGGAACTCACTCATCTTCATGAAGTCTAAACACCAAAGTTAACGACTGAGCCGGCGGGTTAGTGCGATATTTCAGTCCATGAATTGAATATTGTAGGCATAGGCACCCGACAGTTAATGGCGACCTGTCTTTGGTTTGTAAACTCCATTGTGCTTCTTCTCATATCCTTCTACCTATGCCACAATTGCGTTTGCATATTTAATAGGTTTCATGTTAATATCTACTAACTATTCAATAGGTACAATCATTAACAAAACGCTTTTACTAACATACCACACGCTTTCTAGCTACGCCGCGGGTAAAGTAGAGACGCATGCAGTTCAGTACAAAGTAGCCAGAAACATACTCGTGACTAGAAGGAAATGTCTGCGGCACAACAACGTTATGACTAGGTTAGTAGGGATTGTGGGGATTTAGAGGGATTTTGCTTTCTGTGCGGATTACGGTTGCGTGTTCTAGGGCTTTTGGTGGCGGCTGTATCTAACCTACCGTAATCTTGGTTATTTCAGTGGGTATTGTTAGTAGGTAGTGATTTTTACGGTTTTGGTTGTAGAGCATTTTGTGACGTAGGTTCGACACTGGCTGAGGTAGATAGGAATTCCATTCAAGAACCAACAATCAAAAATTTTTTATTACCTTAAAATCCTTAAATAAAATATATGAACACATGAAAAAGGTTTAACCAGCATTAGGTATTACAGCCAAAGACAATACAAGACTGCTGGAAATTGGCCATGACCAATTATTGTAGCGATCTTAGACCACAAAAATATTTTTCAGGATGTTAATTAATTGTTTCTGGTCATTTTGGACTTTCACTGGATCTAAAGATCCAAAATGGTCATTCTGGATATACAATAACTTTAAGCTCTTCATTTTTTATCTGATCAATTTCAGCCCAAAGTGCGTCACAAATAGGAAATTAAAATCACTATCGCTTACTTTTTATTTGATTGAACTCATAATCTTGAACCGTTTCGTTTGACGCAATATTTTATCAATGGACTATTGTATAAAACTTGCAATAACAATGGTTTTTATCAGACTAGGTACCTATCCAACTTCCCTATCTAATGAAACGTCATTTATGTTATTCGGTCAAGGTTATGTGTGTTAGATAAAAAGGCAAACTTTAGCATAACATAATTTTGAAGATGGATACATACCTACATTGGGTTCTGAGTTAGTATAAGTCGCGTAGATTGGGATTGAAAATAACAAGTTCAAGTTCATTTATTCATTTGTGGTACATAAGTATTACAGAGATGTTCACACATTAAATTAAAAACACTGTGATCTGCCATTAGGCGTAGAAATTTTAAATAATTTAGCAATAAAAAAATACATAATAGTGAACCTTATAAAGAAAAAGTTTTACGAATTGAAAATAATGCGTTTACCAATTTTAAAATGAGTATCAACCACATCAGCTCTACTCTACATTTAGGGGAGAGCTGGTTATTACCTGCACAGCCCCTCTCATGCTGTCCTGTTTAGATTATATTTGACCAAATATGATCTATCTACGCATGAAAGATCGCACTTAAGTATTATACATATTAGTAGGTACGTAGTTGGATATATGTCCAACTATGTACCTACTGTATTTTTTTCAATTCGTAAAACTTTTTCTTATGTAGGAAGTTCTTACCATAATAATTGAAATCACTTTTAATAATAATTGTACAGGTACAGGTTTTAAAACCTATCACTGGCACCAGTCTCTCACAAACAGGTACCTATTTGTACTGCCAAATTTCATTCAGCCGTTCAGGCGTGAAAAAGTAACAGACAGACAGGGTTACTTGCGAATTTATAATATTAAATATGGATAATTTATTTTATTCGCAAATAATATACCTAAATCCGGTCCCGGATAACAATAAAACACATGCATAATATCCGCACACACCCAATAATATCCTGTTTTTGTTGTTCTGGCTGAAACTTCCTGAATATATTTAACTACAAACAATTAATATTTGAGATACGTGTTTTTACATTTGTAATCTAGGCTTTTATGCACAAAGTATGTATTTGTATCTTAAGTTTTATTTAAATAAATAAATAATGCTGGGCAATTCACACCGCATTATCTGGCCCCAAGCTAAGCAGAACTTGTATTATGGGTACTAGATAACAGATAAGAATACACAGATAGATATTTTTTTACTATACATCGAAAACGACCAGAACACCCGGAACAAATGTCTGCAGATCGTACACACATTTGTCCCGAGGCGGGAATCGAAACCGCAACTCCCTGCGTCGCATGTGGACCTTCGCCCACCGCGCCACAGAGGTCGTCATTTGCGGCGGGCATAATCACAAAACAATGAAGACTTCTTTAATCTTCACCTATAATATTGTAAATTGTTTTTTTTTAAGTTAGGTTGAGTAGGTTTTCGAGTGGAGACCGCGGTTCAGAAAACGAAAGTAAGACACCCTATTGCAAGGTGTTAAGAATGAGGTCAGGGTGTCATGGCGCTCATTAGGGGAGGCCTAAGTCCATCTGAGGACAATTATTGTAGCCTACACTTGATGATGAGGCAGCCTCAGCAACCTCAATACTGCTTATTGCTTATCTGCTTTTGGCATTGTTTATCATTTCCATTTGTGCAAATGACCTTTTGATCACTTGACAATTCGTTATTTTATCTTGTGCTATCGTATACGATACCGATATGTATATACGATACGTTTGATTTACTCTTATTTTTCGGCGTAGGTGTGCTCAACTTGTTAGTTTGACATTGAGAAGCCATTTACCCCATTAGGTGCATGTTTTTGAGTAGGTATTTCCTGCTTCCTAATAATAAGTATAAACTTAAAGAAAGTCAGAAAGATCTAAGCGTCCAGAAGCGTAGCCAAAAATAAAGTACTACCATACCATAATAATCTGACTTAGGGTTTAAAGTGGTCAATAGAGTACACCGTAAAGTAGTTAAGAGGTATTAGGGTGATCGCAAAACAAATTGAGCTCTGTGATCTTAGCAAAAGCAGCAAAAGTGCGCAGGAACAATCAAATCTCATCTCACTAATATTATAAACGTGAAAGTTTAGATGGATGGATGGATAGATAGATGGATGGATGTTTGTTCCTTTATCACGCCAGAACGGCAAAACGGATCTGGATGAAATTTGGCACAGAGATAGATTATAGTCTGGAATAGGACATAGGCTACTTTTTATCCCGAAATTCCTACGGGAATGGGAACTACGCGGGTGAAACCGCGAGGCGCTGCTAGTATTTTATATACATTATATTTATCAACTAGCGACCCACGCCGGGTGTACTATGCGGGGTGTACTGTACGGTGCGCAGCCGTTAAAGCCAACTTCACAGAGCTCAATTTGTTTTGCGATCAGTACTATGAATTTACGGTGCACCATAAATCCTTAGATATTATGGTTCCTCTGAGAAGTACTATGTGTAGTTTTGGCTAAGCTAAACGCTAACTTCTATTTCACACTAACTGTTCACGTGTTTTAGGATGATTTGTGAAGTTTTTCATGTTTGCTTAGTGTTCGTCATCGTATTTTTTGCGTGATGTTCGTTTTTTTTTCCACAAATTTGTCGCAAAACCCTTTCATTAATTATTTATTTTTGTTCGGAATATACACACAAAATATTTACGTTAAAGTTTCGAAAGATTTTTACTTAAATTGTGGCAAATAACTCCCATTTGTAACCGACATCCTACGGAATTATGCCAATTGAATGCTGTATCATAAAAATTAACACAAAACAATAAATCCTTGCGCTTCCTACGCCTTGATTCCGATCCGAACAACGCACAGCATATCTACCCACAAACAGCGTTTGATACATTTAACACTTCTCCAGATTTGTGACATGCACTCCAAAGATGAGCAAATCCCTGTGGAAGCTGAGTCTGAACTTGCTGCAACAGCTCCATTGCTTCGTGTACACCTCTCACGACCGGTCCGAGGCCGCCGCCAGGATCTACTATAAGCTGACTGGCGACGCTAAGAAGGACATGCCTCATGGGAATCAACTGGAGAGACGGTAAGGTTCTATTTTATTTATTTTTTACTAGCTGGACCGGCAAACTTCGCTCCGCCTTAGAATCAGACATCGCGTTACAAATGAAAAATGTATGAGAAAACGATTTTCCTGATATTTTTTCTCGACATTAATTTTTCATATTTTTAATAAGTTATTCTGCTATTCAGATAATCCATATGGTATATGACCATACTAATATTATGAATTCAAAAGTCTGTCTGTCTGTTACCTTATCATGCCTGAACGGCTGAACGGATCTCAATGAAATTCGGCAGGAAGGTAGATGGCATCCCGGAGACGGAAGTAGGCTACTTGAAAAGCGCGTGTGGGCCGTGGGCAGCAACTACATTAATTATAAAAGCTGGTAAAGATAATAAAGTGAACACACGTGAACACGTTTTCTTACACTTGCAGTAGTCTACAATGCAATCGATATGGCGATAACCTGAAGGTTATGGATAATGATAACAGATATAACCACCCGATAAAGAGTTTGTAAAAGTGGATTATCCAAAAACCCGAAGATATTAATTTATCTTTCAAAGGATAAACATTTATTAGCAAAGGAACATTACAATCAAATAATTGAATAAAATTTAAACTAGTATTTACAATTGATACAATTGAGCTAACTGCAGACTGTTGCAAACAATCTACAGTTAGCCTAACTGATTCATATCTGGTATAAATTGTCTGGCCTAAAAAATTATAATTAATCTCGATCCAATCAATAAATATAATACGAATTTTGTAATTTATGGCTCGTATATAATTCGGTAAATACATAATTTTGATGATTTTTAGGGTTCCGTACCCAAAGGGTAAAACGGGACCCTATTACTAAGGCTCCGCTGTCCGTCTGTCACCAGGCTGTATCTCATGAACCGTGATAGCTAGTCCGTTGAAATTTCCACAGATGATGTATTTCTGTTGCCGCTATCACAACAAATATTAAAAACCAGAATAAAATAAATATTTAAGGGGGCTCCCATACAACAATCGTGATTTTTTTTTGCTCGTTTTTCTAGATAATGGTGCGGAACCCTTCCTGCGCGAGTCTGACTCGCACTTGGCCGATTTTTAGTCACTGTCATCATGCCTATTAAAATGGTTCATCCATTGGCAATTTTAATGCCACTATACGCAGATGCTTGCGTCGTCGGGAGTTTACAAAATGTTGACTACAAGATCGAAATCATTCACTATAATATCTGATAAAAATTACCTAAAATACGGATATAATCTGTGACATGATTAGAAATTATCATTACTCATTAGCCTTTATCGTTTCTATCAAAGATATTATACTCTACGATTTCTATCGTATAACAAACCCGGAACGAAGTCCAGTTAAACAGAATGACTGGACTTCGATCACTGTTTGACATTCAAATCTAAATATTATCACCTTTATGCATAAGATTTATGAATGTGAAATTTAGACTTCCTTTCGTGGCGATTAAAGTCCAAAATCTAATGTTAAAATACCTAAGGTTAATGTCACAATACAAAGAGCATCGCTCGCTTAGTGACTGTTTGATCTTTTGTCGTTTTATAGATAATGGTACGGAACCCTTCGTGCGCGAGTCTCACTCGCACTTGGTCGGTTTTTTTTTCTCTATCCTGATCTTATGCTCTTTATTGTCTATCAGGAAAACACGTTAAAAGTGTAACGATGTTTCTCATGGTATCTGGAACTCTGAAATACTACATGATTAAGGACTGGCAAGTGTTATTTAAGAGTACTTACTACTTATCAAGCAAAATGCGCACTTCCGTTGCTTACTAACACATTCACTGCCTAGCCTCCGACCAACAAAACTGCCTCGCCGCCACGTGGTGGTGCTGACCGACATGTGCGTCTTGTGCCATGAAAGTGCAGGCTAAGTTTATCCATCACAAGGCATACCTTTCCCTGTACTCAACTACTCTTCTCTTCTACCATCCTCTCAGTGTTGCCACATCAAGAAGTGTAAAAGTTCACCCCAATGATAAGATACAATGAGTAAACAGCACAGCTGTTGGCGATAACGAAACAAAGACTTCTTATCCGCGACCGGTCGCCCCATTTCCCATGTCATTTCTACGTATTTCATGAAATCAATCTCTTATCGCTCTTAAAAGGTTTGAATTTATTCATTTGAATATTTGTTTATGTTCGGAATAAAAAGTAGGCTATAGAAGATACTACGTTATTCCAAGTCAACAAAATTAAGGTAATTAATGTTTTGTGGAAATGTTTAGGTTATTCCTATCCTAAGCGTCGGACGTCCAGCCGCAAGATGGGCGGACGATATAACAAACGTCGTGGGGCGAACCTGGATAAGATTGGCGCAGGACCGTGTAGAGTGGCACAAGAGTTTGGAGGCCTATACCCAGCAGTGGGTGAAGTGGAATTGTGGATGATGATGATGATTCCTATCCCATGGGATAACTCATGATTTTTAGGATAAAAAGTATCCCGTGATATTTAGGGTCTAGCTAGACCTACAGTTATGCAAAATTTCAGCACGATAAGTTCTGTAATTTTGGCGTCACAACTCTAAACGCCCACATTAATCTTAAGGGTACCTATCAGAATACCCATTAATAGTGTAGTTTTAGTAAATATCTGTTACTATGTGGCATAAACTAATCTATCGATGGATAAGATTAGAATGGAACATAATATCGTATCTAATCCCTCTGTGGATCAGAGGAGACAAAAAAAGTGGAATCTAATCCATGAATGGATTAGCTCAGTGGATCAGAGTGGAATAGGGTTATAAGAAGCTGTGTGGATTGTCCAGTATTAATTATTTTAAGAAGGCAGCTACTCGCAGCTTCTCGTCATAAATTGCTGTGCGTTTAATTTGGTTGATGACAAAAATATTGTTCTCATCCTGGGAACTACAACCTAAATTCGAAATTATTTATGGCATCACCACAATATTAAATAAGAAATCAGTGATGGCAAAGGTTAAATTAACCCTGAGTTCTCTTCCAGCAAACCTTTTCCCCAAACTCTTATGTTATTTTTTATGTTGCATTTTATATTCAGGTCCTTTAACTTCTTAAGGTTTCTCATTTAACTTACTCAGTATGATTAATGTTAACAACGATTACGTGCCATGTTTTTACAAATAATGTTTATGTTGAATGGTAAAATAACAAATTACTGTAGATATTTATATTCGCTATCCATATTTGCAAACAAAGCTTCGAACTGTTATTCTGCTTCTGGACGTCCATAAAATTGTTTATCCAATTGTTTTTAATACTTAGAGCATTTCTTACTGCGCAGTATTAATATAAACATACACGAGTAGGTACCTAAACCATATTTTCAGAAATTGTGTCAATAGGTGACGAAGTATTTTTGTAAATTCTAGCTATTTAAATCCTACTCCTTAGATAAGGTTATCCGCTACGGCCTTGGGGGGTCTTACTTTATGATTATATCAAATTAAGTCAAATTCTTGTCAAATAATCTTACTAACCGATATCTGGAATATTCGACAGTGTGTTTCCTTGTTATCAAAACAACAAGGAAGTTGTTAATTACTTAAGATTACGGGGATCTAAAGCCTTACTAAGAGTCGCTCTGGACCAATATATATGGCTTCGTATGGGGGAGGGCTATCTCCAGCACTGGACGTTTGTCCTGAATACGATGATGAGAGACTTAAAATCTGACAGCTGCCATGTCGAAGGGCACATACTTACATCTATTTTTAAACGCTCGAAGCCCATAGTTGAGCTCTCCCTGGAGAGCTCTAGGCTCTAGGCATACATAGAACATCCATACAATGTGATATCAGAGTTATAGCCTCAAACATTTGATATACCTACTCTAGCAACTTAAAAACAAAAGAAATATTATAAAACAAAAGAATAGTAGAGTCCACTATATTTGATAACAATTTATAGTCCGAAATTTAACTTTGCCGTGTTTATTTTGCAAGCCTAAAGAAATAAAGTTATTGACTCTTTAAAAACAATTGCAACCTCACACGATGTAGGAAACAATCTTTGAATAGGGGGTAATGTCAAAGTAATTGTAACGATAACACTCCTGCGCACATGTTTGACGTCATTGGTCTCGTGCCAATAGGTTAAAGATAATTATGAGCAATCGTGATAAATATCATACTAATAATTACAGAGAGATAATTTTTTACAGACTTTTGTATTAGTAAACAAAAATATACTATTCATTTGTAACTTACTGTAGTTACGAGTACCTACCTTAGAACAATTGGGATATTTTTGTTAAACTTTCCCAAATTAGGTACTGAATTTGGGACACAATTAACCTTATTAAATTGAATTAGATACCTAACTCATACACACCAGAAAAAATAGGTAAATAAACGCGATAGATACATCACCATTGTGAATTTTTTTGATGTATTAAGTATATCAGTTGTCTAGTACCCATAACACAAACTCTGCTTAGCTTAGGACTAGATGCCGTGTTAATTGTCCAGCATTACCTATTTACTTACTTTAATTTAAAGGTGGTAGGTACACCTATTTCAGAATTAAAATTAACAAATTAAAATTGTTTCCTAAGTTCGTTTTATTATATTACGAAATATCCTTCGTTTTGATAGTCCCGCAATATCGGTCGGTATGACCTTCGTTGTTTCAACACAACAACAATAGAAGTTCCAATCCTGATTTGACTGGTTGCTTCAGTAGTTATGCAACCTTTATCGGTAGTTATTGCATTGCAACCAGAAACTGAATAGAATTTACTAAACAAATCGAGTTATTGTTCTGTGCGGAATTCTTGGTTAATGACACATTTTGTTTTGTGACGCATCATAATTCGTAACAATGAATATTATGACCGTACTATACCATGAAAACATGATAAACCACCACGTAAATAATAATTCCTCTGCAGTCTAACTTTTAAACCAGAAAAATGTCTGAAAGACATGGGGCACTTTTGTACCAAATTTGAACCCCCGAACACCCCACATAGTTTGATCCTCTAAGGGTTCGATTCCCGCCTTGGAACAAATGTTGGTACGAGCTGCAAATATTTGTTTCAGGTGTTCTGGGGTATTTTCTATGTACAATAAAAATATTTAATGTACAATACATTAGATATTTTTATTATATTATGTAAGTATATCAGTCACCTAGTACAGATAACACAAGCTCTGTTTAACTTGGGGCTAGATGATGCTGTGTAGATTAATCAGCATTGTTTATTATTTTTATAACTGAAAAATATCGAATAGTTGCCGGATTATCGTTTAATCTCTAGTATTGAGCCTTAGTACTTGTCAAATTATTGATCGACTAATCAGCGTTCGAGAACACTGGCTGTTTGCCTTTCCCAGCAGCAGATAAAAGTAAATAATAAAATAAAAAAACTTGAGAGGTGTCAAGGGACACCCGGATGGAACGAAGTTCCTTTCGATTAATTAGTGAAGGAATTGTAATAAAAAAAAATTAAGTTATAATAATATTTTTTTATTATTAACAAATATAATGTAATATATACTTAATCAGTAGGCTCAATTTAAGTAATAATTGGCTTGTGGTAACTGAAGTAGGAAACATATGTATGTTTGTGATTGTCCCCAGCATTATTATTATAATTATTAAAGCCTATGAAAATAGTACCAATATGCGCACAAAAACAGTAAATATAATAGCTTATTGAAAATGTGTGATGTTCACAATAAAAATACAAGAATCAAGAACAAATTACACATCCCATCATATAGATTAAATTACGAAAGGTAGGGAATCATTTGTCAGCTATGTTTATGCCATTCGCCTTGGTCCTGTGCAAATCTGGGCAATATAATTAATTTCTTATTTGATAATAATTACTAATTGTATATAGTATAAAATTTGGCATGTCTAAGTGCTTAATAATTTATTTTTTATTGCTAATTCATTGATTCTGACTCATAAATAAAGTAAAAAAAAACAATCCATACTAATTTATTTTAATCTTACTACTAATTTATATACCGTAACAACAGTAAACCTAACTAAAGTTTTTCTTCTATTCGCGCTACAGAGCGCTGCGTATCGCTGGCAAGGAGGCAGCCATGGCCTCTAGCGAACGCGAGATCTTCTCGTTCGCTAAATGCCGCTCCTCAATCTGCATTGCCCACTGAGGCACATCTGCAGCATGTGATGAAAATTCAAAATTCAATAACTTTATTTCTTTAGGCTTACAAAATAAGCACTTAGACAAGTCAAATTTTATAGATAAACAGCTTAATAATAGTAATTATTATCAAATAAGAAACAAAATGTTATTGATTTTGTTCGCTTCAATTTTTTGTCCACTAGTGGAAGAAGCGAAAAATAAACCACTAGTAAGTGTATAATGCTTAAAATTTAATACAATGTTATTCGCCTATCTAAATCTAAATATAATGTGATTTAGATACAGGTCAATATTTATATATAACTAAGCTTCAGATTGTTCTCCTACAATACTATTGTCGGTGCGGAACTGGGCGACATCTGGCCAAGCATTAACATCATTGATATAATCATCTATGGAGTAAAAGGCTTTCTTGATAAGATTTAGTTTTATGTACTGTTTAAATTTACGAATAGGGAGCTCAGTTGCTTCAGATGGAAGCTTATTATAGAAGCGTACGCAATTTCCCATGAATGATTTGCTTACCTTTCGTAATCTATATGATGGAATGTGTAGTTTGTTCTTGTTTCTTGTATTTCTGTTGTGAACATCACATTTTTTCAAAAAGCTATCTTTATTTTTGTGCGTATACATTAGATTTTCATAGATGTATTGCGATATAACTGTCAAAATATTTATGTCTTTAAATAGATCCCTCAAAGAATCGCGTGGCTTTAATTTATAAATTGCGCGTACAGCCCTTTTTTGAAGAACAAAGATAGTCTGGATGTCGGCTGCCCGTCCCCAAAGCAAGATACCGTAAGACATTATACTATGGAAGTAACTGAAATAAACTAACCTAGCCGTATCTACATCGGTAATATATCTAATTGTTCGAACCGCATAGGCTGCTGAACTAAGTCTGCCTGCGAGAGCATCAATTTGCGGTCCCCACTGAAGAGAGGAATCAATATGTAACCCTAGGAAAACAGTTGAGTCTACAAGGTCAACTATCTCACCCTTTAGCATTATCTTAGTTGGGAGTTCTCTTACATTTGGTAACATGAATTTTATACATTTGGTTTTTTTTGAATTGAGTAAGAGGTTATTGGCGGTGAACCAATCTACTATTTGTGAAAGCGAATTATTTACATCGTCATAATTATATTTATCTCTGTCAACTTTAAAAATCAATGAAGTATCATCAGCAAATAAGACTATGTCACAGAGATCTTTTGCTAAAAAAGGGAGATCATTTACATATACTAAAAATAAAAAGGGTCCTAATATTGATCCTTGTTGGACGCCTAATTCAATTTTTGAGCCACTAGATCTTTCTTTACCAATATCTACTTTTTGGACTCTATCAGATAAGTAGGATTGCATAAGGTCCAGTGCCTTGCTGCCAATTCCATAGTGTTTTAATTTCCTAATGAGTGTATCATGATCTACACAATCAAAAGCCTTAGAAAGGTCACAAAATATACCAATAGCGTTTTTCGCTTTCTCCCAGGCATCCAATATATGCCTTAATAGAACTGTACCAGCATCAGTTGTTGATCTACCCTTGGTGAAGCCAAATTGATTTTTATGAAGTAGACTATTAAGGTTAAAATAAGAGGACAACTGAGTGAGAATAATTTTTTCAAAAACTTTACTTATGGCAGGTAGTATTGAAATTGGCCTGTAGTTGGCTGGATCAGTGTGACTACCAGACTTATAAAGAGGTACCAGTTTACTGTATTTCATGAGATCAGGAAAAAATCCTACATCGACACAACTATTGAAAATATAGGCCAAACAAGGAGCAACTTCCTTAATAATAGAACTCAGTACTTTAGTTGAAATACCCCAAAGATCCTCAGTGTTTTTGATATTAATCCACTTAAATGTTTTCACTATATAATTATCATTTACATGGCTAAAGATAAAGACTTCCTTACATTTTTCAACAGATGATTCTAATAATTTAACCGCCATTGAAGGTGAGGAGTTTAGAGACCGGGTAACAACTTTAGGAATATCGGAAAAGAATGCATCAAAAGCATCGGCGATATCTTTATCATTTATTAGAATTGAATTATTAATTTTTAACCTTATTTCTCTACTACGTGGCTTTGATTTACCAGTTTCGTTATTTATTAGTCTCCATGTTGCTTTTATTTTATTAGATGAGTTTACTATTTTTTTTCTCAAGAACAGGCATTTCGCAGTGTTACAGACTTTCTTAAATGTTTTTGAGTAGTTTGTTACATACAAAAGAAACGCAGGATCATGTAACATAGCTTCTCTAGCACCATAAAGATCGTATAGTCTATTCCTACTACTATAAATGCCGGGAGTAGCCCAATCAGTGAATCCGACCTTGTCTCTAACTATGCAAGTTTTAAGTTTGAATACTTCACTGTGTTCTTTGTTTATGACATTCAAAAGTTTGGCAAATAAGTCATTAGGGTCATCAGAACAAGATACGTTAGTTACTGCTAGTTCTACTTTACTTTGGAAATTCCTAATACGGCTTTCTGTGATAGGCCTGCAGGTATATTTCTCAACTTTGTTTTTATCGTTCAAGTTATAACTAATATTAACACTCTGACCATAATGGTCTGATTTGAAATGCTTAATTACTGCTTTGTTGATCGGAGATTGACCGCAGTAAATGTTATCTAAACAAGTGGCAGATGTTGGGGTTACCCTAGTAGGGTCATTAAAAAGATGTTCTAAACTAAAGCATTTGAACAAATTAAGTAATCTATCGGCAAGAGGATTCGCTAAAATATCTATATTAAAGTTGCCACAAATAATGAGATCTTTCCTACATGTAAATACCTTCAACAAAACTTCTTCCATAGTACATTCAAAAGCTTCCTGATTTGCGTCGGGGGGGCGGTACACACACACTATGATATGCCGCTCCAGTTCCACACATGAAAGTTCTATAGTCCTCTCAATAGTGAGCTTTACAATATCTTTCCGTTCTTTACATTTAAGACTATTTTTAACTATAATCAAAGAGCCACCACGTATTGCAGCTTTTCTTTTATAGGAACTTGCAAAACAATAGTTATTATAAAAGGGAAGTAACTGATTTTTTACAATCCAGTGTTCTGTTACGCACATAACATCTACTAAATGTAGATATAATTTAAGAATAATTTAAAAATAGTTCTAATTCTAGGGTATTGCTGGGTAAGCCTTGTATATTCTGATGGACTATATGAAATGCTTTTTGCTTTCCCGTTGTCGATGTGGTCAGTTTAAATTTGCTGACACTGTCGCTTTAATACCCTCATTAGTACTATTACTAACTACACATACAGGCTCGTCAGGTAACTGCGTTATACTATTTATAACGGGATCAAAAATATTATATGCTAACAATTTAGCAACTATAACTTTGCTTTGTTTGGTAAGGTACAATGTAGCCCTAGTCAAAAAAGTTTTACTAATAAACTTATTAGTATCAAAAAATAATACATCATTATGACGACATGTCAGGTTGTACATCAGCATGTTGATGTTATTTATACTTTCATTTTGTTTTGATGTCAATGACTTTGAGTAAGGGAAGGAGCAAATAATCAGTTTCCCTAGTCCATTCTGTACTTTATCCAGAAGTACTTCAACTAGCCTAATCAACTGTGACCGTTTCACAGAACTTTCACCAAGTTGAACAATTAAAGTTGTGCTTTTATTCAGAGAATCGTCTTGCTGAATACAATCAGTAATTACATTTATATTAGCGTTTGGATAGCAATTGTTTACTACATTTGATGATGTATCTGTAACAGTGTATAAAAATAGAGCTTTGGAGGAGGCTATGCCCAGCAGTGGACACTAATTGGCTAGCCATTGATGTGATGTGACATGAATAATGGTACGAGACACTAAATTTAAAGTACATCAGATACAAATTATTAGGTACATGATCGCCTGCGCGTTGGGGTCAATTGCGGTAGTGGCGTTGGCATATCTACTGGAGCGGTGGCGACCGACGTTGACTCTGTACATTAATATTTATACTGTTACAATACAAAAGATAACATTTTATTTTCCCAGTAGATGAGAACTTATGAGAAGGAATGTATAAAATTTTAGATATTAGACAGTCGATTTTAAGTAACAATAGACCGAACCGTTATAAACAATAAATCTTGCATCATCAAAGAGGAAATACATGTTGTGCCTATGCTATACAGTATTGGATAGGATCAAGGATATGATAGCACACCTGGGAGGAAGCAGTCCAGCTCAATCGTGAGAGCTGGCTCAGGAAGCGGCTGAGGCTCGGGAACGGGCTGAGGCAGGTATGGAGGCAGTAGCGGTGTCAGGCTGTGTGCGCTGTTAAATACATTATAACACTAAGTATGAGTTTGGTAATTGAATGCCATGGCCCGCTGACACTACAACATTTGTTATGACCATCCTTTGAGAGAACCTTTATTCCTCAGTAGTACTCGGTTCTCTGAGCTAAAGAGCCTGCCAGTTATATATTTATTGAATAAGACATCCAACATGGGATCACAAAGCTAGATTCTAATAACAGTTTAGGGGTCTTATGTCTATGTGTCTATAGAATAGGATGTTACAGCATGCACATTAATAAAATAATCAACACTAGGCATAACATAATAATGATCTACTTATTAAACATCAATGAATAATAGATTACCAAGTTCAAACATCAATTGAACTTGGTAATCTATTATTGTTATGTCAGGATATAAATTCTTAAAAGTAAAGTAAAAATTGTTTATTGGTACAGTGCTAAAGCTTTAAAATTAGATGGGTAATTAGCATTAGTGACAAACATTCAAATTAACAGATAAAAGGTACTTACAACTCTCCACTTGGCTAAGGTTTTAGTGGCACTAGTCCCAACAGCATTAAGATTACACGCAAGGTCCTCCCAAAGTTTTTCAGCTTGTTGCCAGTGGGCCGTTATTAGCCAGGCGGCCCACTGCGAATCCCCTGTTTGCTTCCATAAAAGCCACAAGCATTTCCATCTGCCTGTCTGATACTATTTTTCTTGCTGGATTTCTGAAATAGCCATATTATCATATTACCACACTGTTGTGTAACAAAACACTTGATAACTTTGGTAACGCATAAAACGCGGTAGTAATTTATTAAATGTACTTACTTTGGAACTAATCTTTTCGTTTTCAAGAAAAAAAAACAGTCGGAAAAGTTGTTTTTGTTTTCACAAACCAGCCAAACAACTAAACTAACCACGGAAGGGTGATTGATTTCCTTCGTCCGTGCATCAACAATGTCAGTGCCTTTGCGCGATCATTGTCAAGAATTCTGAAATATGCGGTGTTTCAATTTGAACCTTATTCCTTTGTAATAATGTCGTATCTAACAATAGCAAAACGTAAGTGTCGTTTTACCATAGACTTAGGAGTTTCTGGGGTCGCATTTACCATAGACTTACGAGTTTCGGTCTAGCTCCCTGCTAGCTTTCGCAACGCGCGATAAGGAACTTCGTTCCAATAATTAAAAACCATTTATTGCCTATAAATTTCTTAACCTAAACTAGAATTATACACAAAAAATACTAGGCCAAGGGAGTAGATTCAGCATGGACTGCATGCAAGAAACGAGCGACGCTGATTTTAAATCTACTCCCGTCGGGTAGGTGGTCACCGGCACCTAGGATAGCGGGTTGTAGGTTCCTATTCCTATATTTCCTATATATTAATTAAGTAATCTGAGTTTTGTGACGTGTCCCAAGAGTCCTGTAAGGTCTAAAGGAAATAAAGCACTGACTTTTATTGTTATAGATATTTCAAATGCTAAACATAATTTGTTTGTTCACAGGCGCGCCAGTGAATACAGACTCAGTTACGGCGACATGCGAGTTACATACGACGAGGAAGACACATTCGAGCACATCCTGAGTGTGACGTCACACAACGACGCGCTACTTGCCTACTATTACCTTGATGGCGAGAACAAGGTATGTTTTGAGGGAAGGGTGTGGACTTCGCCAGACCTTTATAAAGTAGAGTCTAACATTGGATCACATATGTACAGATTTGGTAATGTTACTTCGACATGGTACCTCGTGTGTCGACTCCATTGCTGTTACCTTAATGGCGAGAACAAATTACGTATTGAAAGTAGGGTCTAGACTTCACCAGACCATTATAAAGTAGAGTCTAACATTCATAGGCACAGATTTGGTTATGTTACTTCGACTTAGTACTTCGTGTGTAGACTCCATTACTGTTACCTTAATGGCGAGAATAAATTACATTTTGAGGGGTGTGGACTTCGCCAGACCTTTCTAAAGTAAAGTCTAACATTCATAGGCACAGATTTGGTTATGTTACTTCGACTTAGTACTTCGTATGTAGACTCCATTACTGTTACCTTAAGGTGAATAGTAAGGCAAATGACCTTGGGCATTTGGCAGCCGAGCGGGGACACCCCCGCGCCATCTATGCAGCAAGGAGTGCATGTTTTCGATTCAAAAAACCGAGCGCGCGCGGTCCTGGAACCTTAGTCGATATACCCTATCCAAATAATACGCTCCACTGCCGTTAGATGGCGCGCACAAGTGTAGTACGCACACAGAGTAATGATGAACAGAGAGATCCTTGAGAGAAACAGTTCAAAGGAGTAATTGTATCAAAATATTATATGTGTAGAGAATGGTTAGGCTTAGGATTAAAACATTACTAAACAAAATATCTAAACTCTGTAAACTGCATAGGTCTAATAGTATTTTAGTAAAACGAATATTATTAAACTAATTTTTGTTGAAGTTTTTATTTATCATCATCATCATCAGCATATACTAGTTAAGTTTTTATTAATATTGATGAATACACTCTGCATGAAAATATAAATTCACTATCTTGTCATTTTTAGGGTTCCGTAACTCAAAAGAAAAAAAGGAACCCGTATAGAATCACTTTGTTGACCGTCTGTCAACCCTCTTTTCTCAGAAACCTGTTAAAATTCACATCATTTATTTATTTATCATAATTAGGTATAACCACCAACAAAAGAATCAAAACCAAAATCAATAATTCTTTATTTCCATAAATACAAAAATGTACACTTAGAAAATGTCAAATTCTTAAAATAAAACACTGACACGGAAATAAAGTGGTACTTTTGATTTCTGTCGCTTCGGTATGTAGACAAAAAGTAAAGAAGCGACTAAGAAACCTTTAGCCTGTTAGTTGTTATTTTTCGAGTTGGAGCAAAACCCATCCCAAGCTTTTTTATCTTCTAAATAATCTGATATTTAGTAGTAAGCCTTTTTGCACAGAAAGGTTTTGACATCATCATCATTAGCCTATATCAGTCCACTGCTGGACATAGGCCTCCCCCAATGAGCGCCATAGCGCCCTGTCTTCAGCTTGCCGCATCCAGCATCTGCCAGCAGTCTTTCGCAAATCGTCATCCCACCTGGTCAGAGGGCGTCCTACACTACGTTTGCCGAGTCGCAAGGTTTTGACAATTTGTTTGAATTTATTTATTTATAGATTATAATTAATATAATGTTTAGTTACGGAACCCTCGTTGCGCGAGTCCGAGTCGCACTTGGCGTTTTTATTTTTATTCATCTTTGTTTTCAGCGCTAGGTAAGAGGTTGGTACTTATGACGTGGTAGTAGTAGGTTGATCCGGAAAGAAGTAATTTACCGGAACCCTTTATCTTCTTTTTCTGAAAAATAAAGAAATAAATATATTTATTGGCCTGCAAGAAAAAATATTCTCCCTTAGAGAATATTTTTTCTTAGTAGTGCTTTGCGTGAAAAAAACAGTAAGTAGGAAATTAATATTTCATAGAATATGGTAGGTAAACAATGTAATAATAAGAAAAATACATGACATGGTATCCCCCGATGGGATAGGTACGATTAGAAGAGCTTAGCGTTAAAAATACAGTTCTACAGAACTTCAAGTTATCTACAAGAGGTGAGCTGGTAGATGGCTGGTCTGGGGAAAAAGAAGTTGCTGAAGCCGTTTTTCTTCTTTTAGGTTCTTTCAGCTGAAAGAAGAATAATTAACAGTAATATTGACCCACAAGCAAAATACAAATAATTAAATAGAACACCCGTAATACCCGATAGGATTGGCAAAACCGTATATGTGCGAAAAATGCAGTGGGTAGGCAACATAATAGAATTTGGTAAATTTCTTACAGCTTGGACTCTATTGGTGTATTGAATGACAATTCACTATCATCAATTGTCACGTTCCATGTTTCCGTGTCCACATTACGACTGCTATGTGCAACAGAATCCTTGTTAATCTCTATTGCAGATTCAGATATTTGTGGTTGCCTGAAATACAAAATTATATAGGTAGATAAGTACCTAAGTTACATTTATTAGGTAGGTATGTAAAAGTTGTGCGAGTAAAAAGTTAGTATTGAGACACGATGCTGGTAGCTAATAGGTACTGGCTAGATCTTTAGTAAAATCCCTATAATACAAATATAATATCCAAGTAACGAACTAAATATTTAGGTACGTAGTAAGAAAAAATTAATGTAATTCATTTGTGACCATTACTAAAGTTTCTCCTCTCGATATGTTCTAACCGATGTCATCATAAATAAAACCGACCAAGTGCGAGTCAGACTCGCGCACGAAGGGTTCCGTACTGTTATCTATAACAACGAGCAAAAAAATTACGTTTTTTGTATGGGAGCCCCCTTAAATATATATTTTATTCTGTTTTTTAGTATTTGTTTTTATAGCGGCAACAGAAATACTGAAAGACAGAGTCTGTGAAAATTTCAATTGTCTAACTATCACGGTTCATGAGATACAGCCTGGTGACAGACGGATAGACGGACAGCAGAGTCTTAGTAATAGGGTCACGATTTAGCCTTTGGGTACGGACCCCTAAAATTGAGGGTTAATTGGGATGCGAAAATCGTTATTTGAATGAGTAAAAATCAAGAGTTTAGGTACTTCACAGTATTGGCTAGGTACCAACCTAAGTAGTAAAGGAATAAAAGGAATTTACATAGGTAAGTTTCTGTAACGGCACTACTCTACTCCATGCATCGATGCATCGATATTAGATTATGCCTGAGAACTTGACTAGGAAGACTAAACAATTATTTATTACAGGTAGGTATAGCATAGTACAAGATAGGTTACTTACTCAACAGCATCACCCATTTGCCGAACTTGTGCTTTTAAAGCATTTGCATGACGTGATCTACATTTTCGCAACCACTTCGATGGAACTCGACGTTTCTGTCCACGTTTATTTGCCATAATATAAATATAAGACTAAAACACAACTCCAGAAGAAATATTCGATACAAAAAATAACACTGCATTTTAGAAATTATGTACCTATACTTTTATTTTTGAAACTGCTTGAGTGAGACTCGCGCGCGATCATACAATACACATAACATAGGTACTAAAGCAAGATCTGGCAACGTCGCTCATAGTGCGAGCCGGCGGCATGTACGAGAGCTTGCAACGTCGCGTTTTCTCCTAGCGCGCGCCGCGCGCCCCGTGTCGCCCGCGAGCCCGCGCGCCCTCGCTCGGTCAGTTGTTGGTACTACAACATTGCCTGATCATATTTTGCGAGCAAACGTTTGTGGGAGAGTGATGTTTTAATAGGCGCAAATAGTTTTTACGTTAAAACTCCTTATTTTGACTTCATTTGAAAACAAATGGACCGGGAATAGAAGCGTACGAGCTATAGAAATAACTATACTGAGTTTGGTAGTAAACGAATAAGACACACCGTCAAAAAGTGTGCTCAATTACCTGAAGATATTGTTACTTCAACCTTGTTCTGAGTGCTAACTATAACTACCGGCAAGCATTTGGAACCGGCACTAGATACTTTAAGATATGTGTTACCGGATATATAAATTTCAAACGTTCACGATCTATATTTTCGTCAGAAACATTGTCCAAAAAGACGTCGTTTTCGTCTTTTACCCCTACAATTCGCCTTAATAACGAGAACAAATTACGTTTTGAGAGACGGGTGTGGACTTCGCCAGACCATTATAAAGTAGAGTCTACCATTGGATCACATAGGCACAGAACCCTTGATGCGCGAGTCCAACTCGCACTTGACGTTTCATTAGTTACTGTCATCATCCCTATTATCTTTAGGATTCGTTAAGCGTGTTAACTTGCAAAAGTAACAAACAGGCAGAGTAATTTTCACATTTATATTATTAAAAGTTAAGGTAAAGGTGGCATTTCTGATACCATACACTAATCAGCTTTGTTGTTACTACACGACCCATGTTATTGGCATATTTGACCTTACTATCTGCCGCCAATCGCTGCGTTCCATGTCGTACGATGCGATGATGCGTGCCGGATGTTTTTGTTAACAACGTAGTTTAAAAGCGCATCCTCATCGCAAATCTTGAATGTTACTTTACAGTCGAATACTGTTATGTAATGCCGGGTACAGACCAAGCGAACAAAAGCGAGCGAAGGCTAACGAGTGGGATTCGACGATCGATGACGAACTTTCACTCGCTTTCGCTGTTGTATCCACACCACACGAACACATGTGAAACAGTCGGCGGAGCACAGCCGAAGGCGAACGAAGGCCCTCATTTGGGCTCGCTTGCTTTCGCCATGACGTCCACACTGGTTCAATCGCGTTCGGTGGTTAGCCTTCGCTCGCTTTTGTTCGCTTGGTCTGTACCCGGCATACGAGTATTCAAGATTCGTTTGCGAGCATTACGTTATGGCGGCTCCACATTAGTGCCGTGAAGCCCCGTGAACAGGCGTGAACGTGAATGTGGACGGTTTTCGCGGGGTTCACGCGCATTCACGCCTGTTCACGGGGCTTCACGGCACTAATGTGGAGCCGCCATAACGTAATGCTCGCAAACGAATCTTGAATACTCGTATGCCGGGTACAGACCAAGCGAACAAAAGCGAGCGAAGGCTAACCACCGAACGCGATTGAACCAGTGTGGACGTCATGGCGAAAGCAAGCGAGCCCAAATGAGGGCCTTCGTTCGCCTTCGGCTGTGCTCCGCCGACTGTTTCACATGTGTTCGTGTGGTGTGGATACAACAGCGAAAGCTGTTCCCCGATCAGTGTCGGTATTTTGTCCCGCGACAAAGGGTTCGCGCCCCCTTCGCGCGGCGTTCACGCGTACACATCCACATTCACGGCCCCGTGCCAGTTTACTCCGGACTACAAAGGCGAACGGACGTATGCAGTTGCTGCGCGAAATGGAGTGGCGCGCAAACTTTTGGAACAATGATACGGAAATGCTCTTTTTAGAGCATTACCATTCAGAAAATATACTGTGGAGTCTGTGGGATGCAAAAAACCTGCATTACTTATAATGCAGGCATCATGATTTTTTAAAATCTATATCTATCGATATTTTAAAATCATGATGCCTGGAAGCGGATTAGTAGTCAAATGGATAATATTGATATCAAAGAATTAAAGAAGAAAAAAGACCCTTTGCTGTACTGCTGTACAAAGTTATTGCAGCAGCAGCTTCTACGTCCATTTCGCGGCAGGTTTCAGGAACGATTGAGAGCATCCCGTGAATGTGGAGGGCACGACTTGTGCCGTGAATTCACAGCGAGAATTCGCGCGTGAATTCACGGCACTAATGTGGAGCCGCCATTACAATAGACCCAGAAATAGAAAAACTTTATTTGTCACTCGTACACGTAGGAACAAGCATGAATAAAAGAAACACAGAAATAAACAATTTGCTTGAGTCACAAAATGGTCCTTGTCTCATATAATTTTAGTGGCGTTTGCAACCAACGCTGATCTTCCGACATGACCGTTTGGTGACGTCACGGAAGATAAAACAACTACAAAACATTAAGAAAAAGAAAGAATGAACCTCTTTGACGCGCGATTCCTTTCTCTGTGTCGCGGTGGGCGAAGGTCCGCCTGTGATCCAGGAAGTTGCGGGTTCGATTCCCACCTTGGGACAAATGAATGTACGATCTGCAAATATTTGTTACGAGTGTTCTGGGTATTTCTATGAATAATAAAAAAAAACAATGTAATGTATTTTATTAAGCTTATCACTTATCAGTCATCTAGTACCCAAAACACAAGCTCTGCTTAGCTTGGGGCTGTGTGGATTGTCCAGAATTATTTATTTTTTCACAGTGAAACGGTTAACTTAGCAGAATAGGACCCCCGATCGGGCAAAGACAAGTTTATTTTTAAAAATTAACACATTATGACCGTTTATTGCGACTTATCAATATACTGTTATTATTAATAACCCCTGCGTTGTACACGAAGTTTTGTAAATAAGATAGTGCATTGTTTACTTGTAAATGAATGTTAAGATATAAATGTACAATTGTGCATTCATACAAGGGCAATAAAATAACACATAGGTATGCGTAGATTATGAATGTTTTGGTTCGTCACGGATGTTTTCGTGCTGTTAATTTCTATCACTCTCGTCAATCATCATCATCATTAGGGTAATTATTAACTAATATAAATCAGAATTCAATAAAACCGGCCAAGTGCGAGTCAGACTCGCGCACGAAGGGTTCCGTACCATTATCTATAAGAACGGCAAAAAAATCACAGTTGTTGTATGGGAGCCCCCTTAAATATTTATTTTATTCTGTTTTTTAGTATTTGTTGTTATAGCGGCAACAGAAATACATCATCTGTGAAAATTTCAACTGTCTAACTATCACGGTTCATGAGATACAGCCTGGTGACAGACGGACAGCGGAGTCTTAGTAATAGGGTCCCTATTAAGGTAATAGGGTCTTTAGTAATAGGTTTTTACCCTTTGGGAACGGAATTCTAAAAACGTTGATTTAGATGTTACTGATTGGTTTTTTTTATTTATTTAGGCTTACAAAATAATCTATCGACAAGTCAAATTTTAGGCAAAATCATTATCAAATTTAATTGAATAAAATGTTTTTAAAATAATAAAAGAATGGACCGGTGTTAATGATATTTGTGGGATTTGTCTCAATCCGGAATAGCAGAATAGCTAAATGATTGCTCACACAGAAAATCCGCATTTACGTATCCGTATTAACGGATCCATCGTCACTTCAAAAGTCAAAAGTCAATAACTTTATTTCTTTAGGCTTACAAAATAAGCACTTAGACAAGTCAAATTTTATACATGAACAGTTTTATAAATAATTATCAAATAAGAAACGAAGTGTTATTGATTTCGTTCGCTTCAATTTTTTGTCCACTAGTGGAAGAAGCGAAAAATAAACCACTAGTAAGTTTGTATAATAATTAAAATGTAATACAATATCATTTGCCTATTTAAGTCTAAATATAATGTGCTTCTGGAGGTAAGGAAATGGGCTGGAATCGAACCCGCAACCTCCTGCGACGCAGGCGGACAGAGGTCCACAGAGGTCGTCATTCAACTTGACACTAGGGTTCTCTAAAAATAGCAAGAAAAATAATTTGTAAACACGGTAGGCTATGCACTTACGCACACAAACACAGCGGTTTCACCGTCTAGGTAAACAAGCATATCATTTTACTACCAAGCTAAGAATGACAACAATAATTTGTTGAAATCGAACCAGTAGTTTCAGCGCTACGTGGGAACAAAGAAATCGGCTACATACATACAAACATACAAACATAGGGTGCTAACCTCATAACCCTCCCCTGTCGGTAGTCGGGTAAAAACCCATAATATGGCCTTTATCTTGTCCCTATAGATAAACATCTTCCCTTATTTCCAGATGAAACTGACTGAGATTTACGACGTGACGGACGCCGACACGGACGCCGTTCAGTCGCCGACAGAACGTGACGTCAACAAACAGCTGGAGTTCGACAACGATTGGTCGGCGGAGTTCATTGCCGACAATGGTATGTGCTTTACATCTACTAACGCCTATTTTAGTTCCCCAAAAATGATATCGATTTTTAAGTTTTTTTGTGCAAATTGAGGATTGCCGTGGCGCTCCAGGCGGTCACAGCATCGACTTTAGTTTTTTGAATATGATATAAATCTACGAAAACTTTTTTAATAATATCCCAAAAATTTAAAAAAATAAGATTTACCCAGTGCGAGTAACGCACTATAAAGCAAAAAACGCTATGATATAAATCATGCAAACTTTTCACAGTTTTAGAATGAGTGTGATTAAGGGCGAGTCTGTGCTGCCCTCTATAATACATCAATAACTAACCCAACACTCAACTTGATCTCTTATTTTAGACGAACTCGACGAAGAAGCTATGGACGACGACGCACTCGCCGATAGAAACATATTCTCCGACCCTGAAAGCGAGTGGAACCGAAGATCGCTGTTATCTTCCGATAGCGAAGGAGACCAACCAGAGTCTGATCGGCGGACGCCTGTCTCGTTCAACTACACGTAACCGGCTTTATTCCACTAAATTAATCACTTCACCATAACAATGGTACCGTCTCAAAATGACACATTTCGGAATTTTAACTTTGATGAAAGAAACTACAGATAAATAAATGGACACGTTTCAAATATATCAAGGCTGAAACCATTCTCGACCATTGACGACCTCTGTGGCGCGGTGGGCGAAGGTCCGCCTGTGACGCAGGAAGTTGCGGGTTCGATTCCCGCCTAAGGACAAATATTTGTACGATCTGCAGGTATTTGTTCTATTGTTGTGTGAATTTTCCAGGATTATTTATTATTATTATTCTACCAATCTCTCCGTGCAAATAGTACCGCACGCACTGTCTAGAGTTTATTTCATCTATGGACGGTTCTGTGACGATACCACTGATGATTACCGGAAAAAATACGTTATTCCAAAGTAGGACGGTTTAATATAGCATTACGGAGTTCTTTTTAGGTATACTGTGTTAATTCAGATGTCGGCGAAACTAAAATAATGACAGCACTAAAAATGATTCCATCTCTTTTATTTCGATCGTCATGAAAGAGACGGCAACATTTTTAGGCCTGTCAAATTACTTTAGTTATGGTGACATCTGAAGTGGCTCCAATGTCCCACTGTAAGTGTGGCTCTCAAGGTTGTCGTACATGTGGACCGAACCACTGCCGCACCTTCTTTAAAGTTGAAATCATAAAATACCATGGCTTCCAATTAAGACAGTAAAAAAGACAAATTTATCAAACCCCAGTTAACAACTTTTCCGTAAATTTAAATATTATGTAACAACTACTAAAAGGTGAAGGTGTTTTACAACAAATAATCGTATCATCATATCAAAAATGTATACAAAATTTTAAACTTATTTCAAGTTATTTTATATTATAATAAATATTAAAAATTATAAAAAAATATTTTTATATGATGTTAAATATGTGATATTGATGTTTTTATTGTAATTAGATCTAGATAATCTTTGCCTGTATCTAGTATGTACCTTAATTACGTTAATTTAAGTGGCTCGTTGTTATATACTAAAAAATAGCTCTCTTGCTAAAAAAAATACCAAAATGTGCCTTACATGTTACCATGAATTTATTGTTGTATTCTTTTAATTTTAAGTGTAAAATATTAAAAAAAGGTGTAGTTAGTTAAGTAAAAAAAAAATTTATCATGTACTACAGGATGTTCTTCTAGAACTAAATGTCTTACGACAAGACGTTAAGACGTCCAGAAGTTTTGTTTTTGTTGTATTTTGTTATTGTCTAGTGTATTTTCAGGATCTAAGTATAAACATGGTGTTTCTAAATAACTACACAATACTGAAGGAGGTTGGTTATGCACCTGCTCCCACAGATTAATATTCAGTGTACAAAACTTTTTTTTCGCAAATTTTTCGAATATTATTTATTACAGAAAATGCTTTTTAGTGCTCCGTACCTCAAAAGGAAAAAAGGTACCCATAAAGAATCATTTTTTTGTCCGTCTGTCAACTCTTTTTTCTAAGAAACGTGTGTGTATCGAGTTAAAATTTACATCATATACTCAAGTTCGTAACCTCTTGGAGCCGAGATATATAAATCAAACATCTAAGTCAACGCAATCAAAAGCTACATCCGTTTATGCATAATTAATAATTAATAAATTTTGCACCTAATACGAATTGTCACAAACGGTTTTATTAAATAAATGGTTCAATTACACAAACTTCAAGTTTATTCTTACTCCTTTTGTAAGTATTAACATGGACTAACTAGTTTAATTTATCTATGGTATTAAAACTTCGATCAAAAATAAGGAGTTCGCGGCCCGGCAAAGCCGGAAATTTTTGATCGAAGTATTAAAAGAATAAAAACATTAATCTAAAATTATGCCACGTCTTGTCTCCTAATACTTCTGCCGTAAAAAGTGTTGAGATCACAAGAATAAGTCAGCCATTTTATTACCTTTCAAATTACCTAGTTATAAGTAGTTATATGGATAACTTTCGAGTAGGTTATTTGCCAGCCATTTTATTACCTCTCAAATTACCTAGTTATTAGTAGTTATCTGGATAACTTTCGAGTAGGTTATTTGCCAGCCATTTTATTAACTCTCAAATTACCTAGTTATTAGTAGTTATCTGGATAACTTTCGAGTAGGTTATTTGCCAGCCATTTTATTACCTCTCAAATTACCTAGTTATTAGTAGTTATCTGGATAACTTTCGAGTAGGTTATTTGCCAGCCATTTTATTACCTTCGACGCATAGTCGAAGGTAATAAAATGGCTGACTTGGATCTTCTTGTGATCTCAAGATCTAATTTTACCACTTTTTGTGGGTAAGTATCCCATAAGTGTTACACAGATAGATATTTTTTATTATGCATAGAAAACGACCAGAACACCCGGAACAAATAACTGCAGATCGTACAAATATTTGTCCCAAGGCAGAAATCGAATCCGCAACCTCAAACCGAAGTCCTTCGCCCACCGCGCCACAGAGGTCGTCAATACATCCAAACTTAAGATGTATGATACCACTGAGCTCCATGAACAAGTTTAAATACGTAGGATTCTTGATCTTAACTTCAAGTCAACTGCCGTCACGTCACACCTAAGATTAGGAATCACGTTCCCAAACGTATTGGAATAAATCACAATGAGACGCAACACTGCACGCACTTTTAAGGATAGTGATTCAAAATATTACTTTATTTACTACCTACGCAAAAAGATACAAATATTATTGACATAATACGAAAACTCCCCGAGGCGCGGGTGCAGTGCTGCGTCTTGAGATGCCTCGAGTCTCGTAAGCTGATTCTAAGGCATCTATCGTGTAAGCGAAGCCAGTGCTGATAATTAGGAATAAAACCGGCCAAATGCGAGTCAGACTCGCGCACGAAGGGTTCCGTACCATTATCTATGAAAACTGCAAAAAAAACATGTTTGTTGTATGGGAGCCCCCTTAAATATTTATTTAATTCTGTTTTTTAGTATTTGTTGTTATAGCGGCAACAGAAAATACATCATCTGTGAAAATTTCAACTGTCTAACTATTACGGTTCATGAGATACAGCCTGGTAACAGACGGACAGCGAAGTCTTGGTAGTAGGGTCCCGTTTTTACCCTTTGGGTACGGAACCCTAAAAATGACCACCATGTAGTACGCATTACGGATTGTGTAGCTCGATGAAATGATGGATGGACTTGACAAACATCATTGTGACATGCATTCCAATTTCGGTTTTTCTTGACAGTAACAACGAGTAATGACGTATCTGATTTGTTTGGCATGTGACCGCTCCATTCATCATTCAGTATTGGTTGATTAGTGTACATATATTTTTTGAGCAATTATTGAACAAAATCAAATTTTTATTTGCCCTATTTATAAGTTAAGGCAATTTGCGTTACTGGGCGTTCAATCAGTTTTATTTTGAGACAAAACGTTTAATTGTCATGGTCGGAAAAGGCACTGAGACGAAGACAAGTCGAATATTCCATCAATGTTATATAAAATGTTGCAAGATGCAAAATATCATGCCTATAACTAATGTGATACCTACGGAAAATGGGAAGAAAGTGGACTTCTGCGTGGACAGGATAAAGTACGTGGAGTGGCCTCCTATTCTGAATGCTTTGAGCTGTGATCTCAGCCTCCATAACTTGTGTATCCGCTGTCGACAGCCGGTGACCACTGGTAAGCTTGCACTTGCGTCCGATTACTTGTTAAGCCTAATTCCCTAGCAGCCGTATAACCAAGTAATCTTGCTTTCTTTGGGGCTGATACTGAGTGAAAATATACATAGGAGTTCCCATGGGATAGAAATAACTTAAATATAAATCAGTTGATTTATCGGATTAAAGTCTTCCAGGACCAGAACTACCTGTATGCAAAATTTCATTCCGATCCGTTCTGTAGTTTTGGCGTGAAGAAGTAACAAACATCCAAACTTTCGCTTATAATATTAAAGTGTGATATAGGTATTTACTAGGTAGGTTTCGTTCGTGGATGTTAATGTACCTGAAGGCCAATGATGGGGTAACTGCGGTTACATAACTTTTACTTTTTTATACTCAATAAACCTTCGTTTGTCCACAATTTTACCTGATGGAAAGTGACGATGTGACCGACGATGTATCACGAAGGTCTAGAAGACACCTATTCACTTTACTAGTATAAAGAGAATCTAGTGAGGTATTTGCTGGTCGGATTTTGAAAATGGTTTACGTTTAGATACCAACACATGTCAGTAGACAAAACCAGAGCGCTCTTTGTACGCGTTTTATCCAGTAACACGTGAGTAAACCCGCCAGCAGAGCCTAGTACTCGTTGTCCGGGATCAAAAGTAGCCTATACAGGGTGTGTCAAGACTACTACCGAAAACTGGGGGGGTGCAATCAGACCATGATTTTGAAAATATTTAGCGAAAAAAAAACGCGAAAAATATGTCGACCCATCAATTTTTTTTATTTTTTTTTCTAGGTACATACCCATAGCACAACACTATAAGAACATATCTACCTAAATAAGTAATTTAAATAAGCAAAAAATTAATAAAATAAAAAAAACAGCAATGTATTGCAAAACACCAACCGCACCGCACAGCCAAATAGGTCCCTATCCGCGCGGGCGCGGTTATTACCCTACCGACACGTGAAAGTTCCGCGCCTACGAACTTATCTTTTCAATAAATAGTTAGTAGGTAGGTACATACTACCTACGATTTAATTCTCGGCCATGACCTTGAAAGCATACCTAGAATTCATTAGAAACATACAAATTTAAATACATTTTAATCTGTCTAAAATAAATAGGTACCTACATTTGTTAAAAACAGCTGACAGACCCGCGTTTATTTTAAGAGGTCATCGTCCTGCCTAGAGAATAGGTAGTTCGGCTTTCCTTTGACACGCGCGCGGCTACGATATAATTCGCGGCCATGACCTTGAAAGCATGCCAAGAATTGATTAGAAACATCAAAATTTAAAATACATTTTAATCTGTACATTTAAATTTTTTAATCAGTCTAAAATAAGTGCCTACTTTTGTTAAGAACAGCTGACAGACCCGCGTTTATTTTTAGAGGTCATCGTCCTGCCTAGAGAATAGGTAGTTCGACTTTCCTTTGACACGCGCGCGGCGCAGCGGCACCTCTCCAAACTTTCCGACAAAGGCCGCGGACGCACGTGTAACGCCTTTGACTTTTACCGACAATTTGAGCAAATTTTATTTACTTTAACAAATTGGTTCCGTAGCTTTATTGTAAACGATGTTACGATGTTGCAAGGTAATTCTAAACATACCAACCATCATGAGTGGTACCTATTTTATCTATCTCGTAAGAAATAAGATAGGTACCTACTTATAGCTACTAGCCTATAAGTACTAGTTATCTCCTGAATTTTATTTAGATCGATGGGTGATCGATCACTTGATCACAAACTTGAGCTTCTGCGGAATAAGGGTGATCGTCGCCGGTTGGCGCGAAATTCAAATTATTTTATGGTATTTTTACCTGCTTTTTACAAAACATAAAAGTTACGGAAAAATACCGCACTTGTCCGTAGTTCTATTCTTTGTAATTCGCTGAAAAAATTTACACCACGAGCAGACGACAGACAGCCGAGGTTTTATAATAGGGTCCCGTTAGCACCCTTTAAGTACTGAACCCTAATTACAAATAGGTAATAGGCATCAACTGTGTCGGCCTACATTTTGTCAAAGAAAAATGTAGTGTAAAAGGAAACTGAATCATATGACTGTATCAATAAGACACATAATCATAAGAGATTATGACAGAGCAATGTTGTCGGCGTTTTTCGGCTTTTTTAAAAGGACATTATTTACCTAATTTCACTAATCTTTTGATTCATTTTGTTTTTAGTACGTGTTCATTATTCGCAGTGAACACTTGCGCGGTGCATAAAAATTGCAATACGTTCGTGTTTTTCTTCTGTTTTATGAGTTTTTCTAATTAGGTATTAGGCAGTTTAGTTTAGTTTTCAGTTAGTTTTGGTGTGTTTTTATTTCATTAATCGTTAGTCTTAGAGTACTAGGTCTTTAATTATGTTAGTGTTTTGTTTACGAGTTTATTATGTTTAGTGCGAGGGAGTATGGACAGTTGCTAATGTGTTATGGTGAAGTGAGAGGAAATGCGTCACGAGCCTTGCGCATTTACCGGGATAGGTACCCCAATCAGACACATCCGTCTGATGCTAAAGTCTTCACGGCTGCATATCAAACGGTCCTGAATAATGAACGTATTACGCCCCAAAGGCACGGGGGTGGTAGAGGGGTATGTGTTCAGGTGCAAGAACAGGTCTTGGACTTTGCTAGGAGAAACCTTCGAGTAGGTACGCGGACTGCAGCGTAAATGCTGGGGTAAATGCGAGAAGCGCCGAGGATCCTACATTCCTGGATCGTGTTCATCGGTCCACAATCAGACGTGCTCAGCTGTGCCATGAACGAGGAGGAGCGCAGTTCGTGCCATTTCTGATTCGACCGAGACTGCACCGGAATTAGGTAAGACTAAGAACGTACATACCAATTAGGTACTAACTTACGGCACTTGTAAACTTACGTGTACATTGCTGGCTAGCAAAACAAATAAAAATCTTTAAAAATTCATATCTCCCGCTAGAATTTTTTTTTCGGACAACGGTTTTTTTTATTCGTTTTGTTTTGGGGTGCTGCACTACCCCCTTTTGTTTTCGGTAGTGGTCTTGACACACCCTGTATATTATCCTAGGTCTTAGTCACTCCGCTCTACAACTATGCAAAATTAATCTGTAGTTCAAGCGTTATCTTCAGCTAAACCTCTTGCAACACAAACCTTAGAATTCACAATATTAGAAAGACAATCTCTTACTAACACATGTTGTGCCGACCACTTAGCGTAGGATAAGGTGATGATGATGATGAATCTCTAAGAAATCTAGCTAACTTCCGATGTTATTCAGTCCTAGAACAAATAGATTGCGAGCGTCTAGCCAAGACCGTGAACAAGCGTGCCGTGATCCTGACCAACTTCATGCTGACCAACCTCATCGAAGCCATCAGTCAACTGCTGTCCAACACGTCGCTTCTAACCACACTGCTTCTTGAAGGGCTGCCGATGAAGATACCCTACTTGAATCCTTTGAATGAGGTGCTTTAGTAATCAAACAGATGTTTTCTTCAGCTATAAAATAGACACTATAATATCGATAAATTCTGTAAGATCATAAAAATAATTGCTACGGTAAGTGCAACGGACATGCTACACCATTAGATCACATTATGCTACACTGTAATTGCTACGTACGCGCCATTAGTCCACCCAATGTTATTGCTACGCCATATGCTACACCGTGTTTGCTACGGCGTAGAGGCTGCTACGCCGTGTGAGTGCTACGACGTAGAGGGTGCTACACCGTGTAAGAGCTCTACGTCGGCGTCGCGTAGCTAATACTTCGTCGTAGGTGCTCCGGCGCAAACAATTTTTTTTGCTGTGGACGGGGGCAAAATATTTGTATGATCTGTAGATATTAGTTCTGAGTCTGGGTGTTTCCGCTCAAACTCAGCCCGTGGATATCGTAAGAGTCGCGGGAAATTTTTCAGTTTATTTTATTATAAAAAGGGAACACACAGAACACTTGGAATATTTATAACAGAGACAGAGCATCATCTCCTTCTATGAATGTGCATCCGCCGCCAGACGCAATAATCATGGCAAAACCCCCCATTGTTTGAGCGAATGTCCAACTGTGGACATATGAGTACTGATAGACATTTATTTATCAGGCTCTCCTCGCCAATAACTCGCTGCAACACCTGTTCTTGGGGCGCTGCCTGGTGGGCGACGCGGGCTGCCTCGCCGTCTGCCGAGCGGTCCGTAGCCTGCCGAACATCCTCACGTTGGACCTCAGCGGATGTGAGCTGACGCCGCTCGGGGCTGCCCATATCGCTGATCTAGTGAAGGTACCTACAACATCAGTGTAAATTCTGCCGTGTTGCCTACCTCACTACATGTTATTTAAGACGAATTAAGTTCTGAATAAGGGCGCCATGGCTATGCTATTAGGGGAGGCCTACAGCTGTGGACTAATATAGGCAGATGACGATGATAATGAAGTTCTAAATGGAATACTGGATCCGCAAGAGAATACAGAACACAAAAATATTTACTGTAAAACTATTGTACGTACATAGAGGTGTTATTAAGATTGTACATGTTTTTACAGCTTATCCATAGAGGACGTACAATAATGTAAAATAAAGCTTTACAAGACATAAATGTGACAAAAATAACTAACAAGCTTAAAATCATGTGGTGAATTCACTGTAATGATGTCTCTTATAATTTTTTTAAAGATTGTATAAGACTTTGATAGCAACCATTTTCGGTGAATTTTAAATAAAGTAATTTGGATAAGGAACTAATTGGATAAACTAACTTGGAGGGTGAGGTAAGGCCTGTCCAGCAGTGGGACGAGATAGGCTGGTGCAAAAAGCTTAGGATATATTGACGCCAAATTTCAACTTGATTAGTTCAGTGGTTTTCAAAACTAAGCAAACATGTTCACAAACTTTTGCCTTGACGGCGAATTTGCAAATGCATAGATTTTTTGTATTAAGTATGGTTTGCATCTATTACTGGCCCGGCTATTATACGCGCCGTCGTTACTCCGTTTTGTCGTGTGTTTGTTTCATATTCTCAAGAAAAAATCAAGACAAAACAGTAGACAAATTTTGTCGTGGCGCGCATTATAGGCTTGCTGGTCTGATCTGGCTTTCATTGCATTTCCAGTACCAAAAGATACACAGATATAGCGAGAACTGGGTACACACGCTGCGCTACCGCCTTCCAGACCTGGACACCATGGCCGGGCTTAGACGGATCACGATTTGTGCGAACCCACAGCTGGGCGACGCTGGGGCCAGCAAGCTGCTTGAAGTGCTCGCTGATGACTTGTGGATAAAAGGTTAGTCCATTTGATGGCCGAATACTTTTTTTTTGTTTCTGATTTACAATTTTATTTTGTTTTACCTAGCCCATTAAAGTCTTTCTCAGTATTATATTATGATGCTCAGAATCTAAATAGTTAAGCTCGATTTATCAGCTCTCATAAAAATTTAAAATTTGGGTTTTTTTCTGTTCAACGTTCCTATTTAGATTTCGTTCGACAAATGCGAAAGTGAGTTGGATAACACAAAAAAATAAGATGCGTAGGTTACGCATCTTATTTTTTTGTGTTATCCAATTTCCAATTTCCAAATTATTTTTTGTGCACTTATGTCTTGTCTTTTTACGTGAGTTTCTTTGAATAAATTTTATTATTTATTAATCTGCTGGGCTAAGCTACCTACCTCTACATTCTTTGCATCAGTCTGCTTTTAGCTCAACTGTTTAAATTGTACATAGTAGGTACTAGCTTGTCTACTAATTTATTTTAATTCTTTATTGTTAAGGCGTTACCTCGACCCAAATTAGCGCCGCCTCTTATTTTATCTTACTATTACGTTGAACAAAGGAAATTTCTTAAATTTCCTTAGACAGCTTGTGATACCTATTTTTAGCTTTTTTTAATACCTCTTATAGTTTTATTTTGTATGGTTTAGGCTGAGATACGAAGTTATCCTTGGTGGCCACTGAACTTACCAACCATACTAGTGGTCAAACCTTTTGTGAAGATAAATAAATAAACATTTTTTTTAAGCTCTTATTTCGCTTCACTGCCTAAGTAACTTTAATAATAATAAATATTTATTCACAAAAGATTCACAAAGTCGGTACTTTTAGGCTATTTTAATGTTTCTCCTAACGATTGCTGTTATTTGTATTACAAACATACCTACATATACGAAATAAAACTATTACAGTGGCATCAAAAAAACTTAACAATATAAAATAATAGATATCACAAACAGCCCAATGATATTTTTGAAATTCCCTTTGTTCAACGTAATAATAAGATAAAATAGGTGATGGCGCTATTTGGGTCCGGGTAGCGCCTTAATAAAGATGGTTAATCTGTAGGCATCGACCTGCAAAACTGCGGGGTGAGCGAGCAGACCGTGAAAGCCGCGCTGCACGTCCTGCAGTCCAACACTACGCTGGTGGTTCTCGACCTCAGGCACAACGTGGAGGTGACGATGGAAAGCCTCTCGAAGGTCCGCGTCGCTTTGCGGGACAACGAGCAAGGGGTGTCTACACAGGTACTCAGGCCAACACGATACCACTAGTGGAATTCGGCCAAAAGTCAAGTCAAAAAAATAAATAAATAAATAATGCTGGACAATTCACACAACATTATCTAGCCCCAAGCTAAGCAGAGCTTGTGTTATGGGTACTAGATAACTGAACATAATACAATACATAGATAGATATTTTTTATTATACATAGAAAACGACCAGAACACCCGGAACAAATACCTGAAACCTGCAGATCGTACAAATATTTGTTCCAAGGCGGGAATCGAACTCGCAACCTTCTGCGTTGCAGGCGGACCTTCGCCCACCGCGCCACAGAGCTCGTCAAGTCAGTAGTCTTACAAAATAAGCACTTAGACAAGTCAAGGTTTTGCTTATTTACAAGAAAACTACACAACTTAATAATAAAATGACCTACAGTTTACATACCAGTGAAAGTTTTCTGACAGCGTCAAAACAAAAAGCTCTCACTGCGACCAAAGAACTCGCTCGACTGACTCCTCGAAATCTTTACGCGCGTAGGTATAGTGATTTGAGGAGGTAAACGATCACAACTCATTTACCCCGAGGATTCTTGGTTTACGAGAAATGCTGGTATTCCATATTAGGGATACTATTCCATATTTTCCTCTATACCTTTTGCGTATCTACTTTATACGCAAAACACAAACTTACATAGGTAGGTAACTATTTTGGTGGTATTACATTATAATGCATTTTGATATTTCAGATGAATTGGCTAGGAAACGTCAGTGGCTGCTCAACGGATTGGCGTCCAAGCAAAACAAATATTCCAAAGTAAGACTTCATATACCAGCTGTTCACAATTATACCTAAGTAGGTATAGAACCCCCCCGACGCGTACTACGTCATCGACCCACCTTTGTAACTGGGCGTTAGACGTTTCTTTTGCCCATAATTGGCCACCAATCAGTTGCTGTTTGGGTCCAACTATCATCACCTCGCCTTGCAATGTGTCCAGCCAAACTCCATTTGAGCTACATTTGTCGGGGGGCGTCAATGGAGGCGGTTAGCACAGGACCGTGGTGGATGGCACAAACAAAAAAACAAATTATTTATTATTCTTCAATCTTCAATGTATTTTTTATTTTGGGATGATCATTTTTGTTTTTTTCTGTTTTGGTATTACAATGCTGGGTTAAATTTAGGTTTATAATGAATTAATTATTATTTTTTAAATTGTGATTGTGACTCTCCTTTTCAATATAGTTATTAAGTTATGTACACTATCGCATTAGGGGTGCCTGTAAGGATAGGTGTACAATATTTTAAATAAATAAATAAATAAACTTCGGGAGGCCTAATACCCAGCAGTGGGTAAAAACCGGCTGCCGATGATGATGATGAGGTATAGAACCTAGCGCGTTGGGTTGATGATATTATCGAAAGTCGCTGGGCACACCTGGATGCGAAAGGCACAGGACCCTCTGGACTACAACATGGGGTTCGTTAAAAAGGGTCTTCTAAGGCTTAAATTTAAAGGGTTGGCAACGCGTGTGTGATGTCCCTGATGTTACAGGCGTCTATAGGCTGCGGTAACCGCTTCCCATCAATTCAATTCAATTCAATTCAAAGTGCTTTATTTCCTTTAGACCTTACAGGACTCTTGGACACGTCACAAAACTCAGATTACATAAGTAAAACTAGGAAATAAAGTGATCACTTTGATTTTTTGTCCACTTCAATCTTTTTAAGGTAGGTAGGCATCAGGTGGGCCGCACGCCTGTTTACTACCACCAGAGGAGGCTGGCTAAAGATTAAAAGAGGCCTATACCCAGCAGTGGGTGACTAGGGCTGCTATGATGATGATGAAAGTACCTAGTGTGTTCAACCAAAGTATCATCATCATATTCCGATCCTTAAACCGGAATAGGATGATGATTGTGAAGACCCTATCGTAGGATAAGTCTTACGCTAGGGGAGGTCAGCACATCTACGAACATAATTGATAATTAATTTCAGGAGTGCAAACAGAAAGGATCGCTTACCTTCAAATACGAGAATCGTGAACATCAAGCACGCCTTGAAGACCAGTGCCACCAAGAAGGAACGGTAAGCGAATTGATTTGGTCCACAGAGGTTTGAACAAAAGAAAGAAAGAAAAATATTTAATAGACACAACACACAAATTAAACTTTAGCACACTAATATAAAATATAAGACTATTTAGACCTACCTTAAAAGTACTGTCATGTCGTATAAAGAGGTAACAGAGACCACATTGGAATGAGAAAGTGGAGGAAATTGAATCATTGTACCGCCAAGAGGCTAGGCTCTTACATGTAAAAGTAATGCCATGTCGTATAAAGAGGTAACAGAGACCGCATTGGAATGAAAAAGTGGAGGAAATTGAATCATTGTACCGACAAGAGGCTAGGCTCTAGCTGTTGAAATAAATATTTATTTTATTATTAATAATAATAATAATAATGCTGGACAATTCACACAGCATCATCTAGTCCCAAGCTACGCAGAGCTTGTGTTATGGGTACTAGATAACTGATATACATAATACGATACAATGTATAATAGATATTATTTATTATACCTACATAGAAAACGACCAAAACACCCGGAACAAATATCTGCAGGTCGTATACAAACATTTGTCCCGAGGCGGGAATCGAACTCGCAACCTCTTGCATCACAGGTGGACCTCCGCCCACCGTGCCACAGAGGTCGTCAAATTAAAGATTCAGTCAGCAAGAAAAAAATTGCATAAACGCTATTTCGGCAGCGGAATTGTAAAGTTGACAAGTTGTTAAATCCCTTATACATCTATGACGTTGATTGTAGGGACTATGCAGAGGAACTAGAAGAACAGCTTCGAGACGAGATATCCCACCGACAACAATTGGAGGAGCTGAACCAGCAGCTGGTGGACCAGATAAAGCAACTCAAAGAACAGATGCGGCTGTGGTCCAACGACCCAAGATCTTCTTGTAAATATTGCTTAGTTAACTTCTCCACGCGGCTAACCCCCATATACTCAAATTCAACTCAGATTAGCACGTCTGAACTGACAAATATTTGTCAAATTTTCATTGAAAGCTGTCAAAAAACGATGAATTGAGACGTGCTTAAATCTGAGGATTTGGATTGAATCTTTTTTGGAATAAAAAGTAGACTCCAGACCTCCAGAGAAATTTTGCACCTATTGTGTGCAAAATTTCTCTGGAGGTCTGGAGTCTACTTTTTATTCCCTGTCCGATTCATTGAGTATCTTTGGCGCTGTCGTCGGCAAAATGTCTTCACAACAACGGCGCAAAATTTCACCTATAAATTATTACCTTGTAGAGTCCTATTTGACTATATTAATGTCCTACCTAGGTATATACAGGGCGTCCTACGGATACGCCGCATGGAGGGAAAGTACCTTGAATATTGTAGATGAAGCATTTTACTGAAATAAGACATTATTTAAATTAAAAAAAAAACAATTTAAACTGCATTCATAGATATTTAAATAATTACATGGTTGAACCGGGAATCGAACCCGTTACACGAGAAAAATAATCATCCTTTAGCTTTATCATAGCGATCGAAAGGCTTCATCATAAGGATTATTTTTTGCTAAATAACATAGTGTCAGAAATAAAAGTAAGACCATGAATTTTAACATTTTTTATACACAATCAATCAATTTACCAATGTGGCGTATCCATGGGACGCCCTGTATAGACATTGACGAGAATTTATTGCTCTAGTGCCACATGTATCTGATGCCCTAGCCGGATCCATCTTTTAAACTGTTTTCTAATAAAAGACCCTATGTCACCAACACATGGCATCAACAAAGAATACAGAACAGATATTCTGTATTCTTTGTAAAAAAAAAATATTAGGTAGGTACCTATAATAGGTATAAATATTTTTCATTCTATTATATAACAATATCTGTTATCTGTGGGATTTAATAAAAAAAATGAGATATGATTTGGGATTTACAAACAATGGTGGCGTGCACATTGCACTAAATATATATAAGTGGGTATACAACGATCTTTCGCGTCACACATTAATCAGGTCCAGGGGATCTTCTGATCTAGTCCCTTGCTGGATATAATCTCCAATAGTAATATCTGGAAGAAATAGGTTTAAGCCTTTGCCTAGCAGTGAGATAATAACAATATAATCTAATAAAATCATATAGTCATATAAATAAGGTCTGTGAAATTACGACGTAAGCAAAATTATTATTTTTTCCAGGTTCAGAGCAATCGTTGCAAGCAAGCGAACGCTCCGGCGATCAGTCCTGCAGTTCCGGCTCCACCAGTTCTGTGCCGATCGACCAGCACACTCTCTCGTACATCCAGCAAGCGTTCAAGGATATCTACTCGTTCATTAAGAACAACCAATGCCAAGGGTACGGACTAGGTTTAATTCGGTTCATGTTTTTGAATTTCTTTAATATTTATAGGTACCTACCTAGTAATGACCGGGAATAATCACTGCTTTGACTAGAATTTTCTTAATAAAACCATTGAGACGTTAAGCTTAAATTGAGGCAGAAGCACATGTCGTAGAGACTCGGCCCGTATCATAAAATCTTGTTCAGTCATGGTCATCTATCTATGCTAGACTTCGATAAAAGTAAAAAAGGGAGATACGTTACGTTCTCCCAGCGCTCACTCAAAAACTGTACCGTGTCACAGATGACATAATGATAAGGTATCGAATTATCAGAAAATTTAAAGTTTGGTGTACCTATCTAATTACGCGTGAAAATATGTGATGCCTTGGGCTTTGTTTTGGAGCTATTTGTACACATGGTGAACGAACACGAGGGCATTGTCGTGGTGTTTTAGTCGAAATCACACAAAAGTATACGTCGTCGAAGCAAGCACGTGAAACACGAACGCCACCGTCCGCGCCGCCGGTCCGACTATGACTGAGGTGAGGGAACATAGTTGGACCTGACTTGAGCCATACACTTTCGAGATGGTGATGTCTCATCTCCCTTTTTTTACTTTTATCTAAGATGCTAGAGTAACGTTTTTGTATGGCAAAAGAGTTACTCAAGCATATATCGATGACTGAGCATAGAAACTATGCACAGTTGGATCTAAATATTTTAATGGTGGGTACAGACCAAGCGAGCGAGAGCGAGCGAATGCAAACGTGTGGGATTCGACAATCGGTACGTTCAGATATGAAATAAGTTCCCAAAAATTTCCGGTTTCGGCGGGACTCGAACCCAAAGTGCGGGTAAGCACTATAACAAAAAACCTTAGAATCGGTACGTTCGTTCCATATTGCTTTGATGTAGCGACAGCCGCCAGAGCACGGCCGAAGGCGAATGAAGGCTTGTTTGGGCTCGCTTGCTTTCGCAATGACGTCCACACTGGTTCTCTTGCGTTCGTTCGTTAGCCTTCGCTCGCCTCGTTATCACTCGCTTGGTCTGTACCCGTCATAATAAGCCAAAATAGAGATCTCTCTCGGCAAAATAATATTAGATAAGATAACTTTAAGATTTTTATTGCTAACATCTAAACTTAGGATAAGATAAATTTTACGATAGAGAAGGAGTGTAAGCGCGGTTCACGATAATGATCGATAATTACCGAAGTTATCGCTGTTGCCAATAAAATTCGGAATGAACGGTCGTATCTTGCCTAACTTCATCGACACCAGAGACAAAGTCGGTGCTTATAGACCCTTATCTAGAACTGTGCAAGCGTTTCAGTGCATCTATCATCTAGCACGCATTAATACAACATTTTTTTGTATGTACAGTCAATGCAACGCTGAGCACGATTACGTAGCACTCGATATAGACGAGGAAGGCATCGCATCACCGCGCGACCACGACGTGGGCGAGCATCGCGTGAACATGGTCGCCAAGAAAGCACAAAGCACACTGAAATTCGTAGAAAACGTCATGAATGCGAAGAAGATGACCAAGTCTGCACATCTACTGGGAGAGACGAGACACGACAACACCACTCGGGATACTATGGTAACGGTAAGAAAAACAAACGCACAGGAATATTACCTACTTTATCTCTTCACAGTAAAATAGCATTACCTCTTCACCAGATGAACTGCATTTTGTTCTGGCTTTGC